>OX465300.1:18640026-19840026 GCA_949987735.1 Leucophora obtusa
AAAACTATAAACATTTCCAGTTGTCTGTAAACAATTAAAAAAAATAAATAATCCTTGTTGAGTATAATCTCTCATGTGAGTATCACCAAAAAACTTACCCCAGGACAACGGCCATCGTCGATAGTACCAGATATATAACCTAAATTACGATCTTTAATGGTACCATTAAAACACAAATGTATATTTTCATTAAATACTTCTTCAATTTCCTTAAGGCTATAAATGCACATTGCCGATTTATCTTCTGGTTGATTTGTTATTTCTCTAGAAGGTGAAAATATAGCTACTAAAACATGGTCACCTCTTTTAATGCCCATTTGTTGAGATAACTTCTGACCGGCTTCGGTTATTTTAGCATCACGTAAAATATTGTAATCAATATTATTGTGAGTGGCCAAACATTGTATGGTAATTTCAGTGTAGCTATCATAATTTGAATCGGTTATGCAGATGCGTGCTAAACGTGTAACATAGCCAGCCTCTTCGGCTAAATGGGAACGCTTTTGGACAATTGCAAAATAGGCAAACTCAGATGAATTAAAACCGTAAACATAATCGACCAAAAAGTGGTCTCTATATTTGACATCGATGTTTATGATCGACTGTTTAATTTCAAATTCGGCATAGTTTAGGTCCTCCAAACGTCTCGATGATATAGCGGGTACGTCGTGCCTGTAATCGCCGACATTGGTAAATGTGGTGCCGACATATAAAATGTCCTCTTTCTTCCAGGAATATTCGGCCGGACCCACAAAAGCATATGTTGACGCAAATTCATCATTCGCCGCCAATGGAATATCAATTATTTGCGGTTTTTTGGGAAAACGGGCTAAATTGTAGATATCACAGGCACCTTGTCGAACACTACCACAGGCGATCAATATGCCATCACCTTGGGCATAACTTACAATTAATATTTTATTGTGATTATTGACCAATGAAGTCTCAACATCATCCGAACAACCACTGGCATGACACTGAGGAGAATCCAGCTTCGGGCCAGTTTTCGCCTGCTCAAGAACTCTCAGGTTTTCATTTAATTGTAAAATTTTATTTGTGGCACCAGCATAGAAAACATTACGTTTATAATCATAAGCTAAATGGGTGAGATAATTTTTAGAACCACCAGAAGATGATGACGACGAAGACGAAGGCGTAATTGTGTAATTACCCCCCATGCTAGATGATATTGTAGATGTGGCTGTACTGACGCCATCAATCGAATCAGTATGACCTGATAGTGTTAATTGAGGTAAGGTAAATTGAGCCACTATATCACCAGATGAAAATATTTGAATTTGTGTAGAATTCGCCATAGATGATTTTGAGGCGGCTTCAACAACTTCTCCAATAGAAGAAAATCTTACAATAAGTAAATAGATTCCATATAATAAAAATAATCGAATGGGTTGCCCAAATGAATGGTTTCTTTTTCTATGACATCCTTTAAAGCTGGCCTTGCTGGTGGTGGTATATTCCAATTTTGTTATTTTCATTCTCTTTAATATGTTTTCACTGAGAAATGGGATCGGGGTTGGAAGTTTTCTAATACAGCTGCACTTTTTGAAAGTCATATTTTAAGTTGAAGTTTGTTACACGCATATATATTCATATATTAATTTCTATAGCTAAGAATATATACATTTAGTTCATTTTTTTCCTTTATAACACAATTGTAATAAAAATGTATAAAACAATATTTTCTTTTAATTGAAATTATATTTCTCGTTTATTATTTGTTTGTTTGTTTTTAGACTTTCTGTTAATGAGGCAATTTTGGTTTTTTCTTTTGAGATTTCCAATTTAATGTTAGCATTACATGTCGAATTTAAAGTTTACTTTTTCCTTGCCTCAAAATAATATATTATTATAGCTTTCGAAGTAACAGTGAATATTGTTTTTTATGTATGAAGTCAGTCTTTAGCTTTTTTTGTGAGGGAAAATGACGGGATCTATAGCATGTTTAAGAGTCTGTTACATATTTCTGGTAAATTCAAGAGCAAATGCCAGCATTTTATTTTCATATCCATTTTCTAAAAAATAAAGAATAAATTAGTGAAACTTTTTAATATATTTTGTTTTTTTAGCAAAATGAGAGTATCTCAATCGTAAGTAATGCTCAAAAAACTTTAAATTTCAAAATCTCGCAATAAAGTCTAAGTTGCTAAAATTACGTTCAGCAGATTTAGTGACTGCACACAACAAATGAAGCTGCTGCCAGCAGCTAAATCATTTTTTCCCATATATTATATATGAAGAGCAAAGTACTGTCAAGCTGCAAGTAGCTAAAATTATTATTGCTATTATTTCTATTTTACTCTACCGCTAGCAGTTTTATCTCGCGTGTAAATGTGTCTTTACAATGAAAATATATAACTTCAAAGTGTTGGTTTTTAATTTTTATTTAAAAAATAAAAATAGTTTCAATTTTCAATTAGAACTAAGATCGATTTTTTCTTAAATATTTCTTGAATTGGAAAACTTGTTTTAAAATTTCTGACTTCAATAAAATTTTAGAAAAAATTCGTTCTTACTTCTAACTATACACTCAGATAAAAAAGTTAGTAAAAAAAATTTATAAACAGTTTTCAATCGCACTTGACCATTTTTGTACTGATATTTAGTACAATTTTTTTTAGTAATAAGTTTTGCTATTCTCTTATTACAAATTACGTAAGATGGTCATTCGGGTGGCCCTCCGATGACATCCCAACAAGAACTGCTTTGAGAGCATTTGGCAGTGTTCCTTTACTGTAAGGACCTTCGTTTTCTCATGGAGATGTTGTACTGAGGACATCTGTAGGCATCCAGTAATTGTTCTGAGGGCGGAGTTTCGGCAGGTTTAGAGATTTCTCCAATGGGTATATCTGGCTATAGGCGACCACACTGGCGCAGCATAATTGACCACTGTCCGACCAATCGTTTTGTAGGTTGCCAACAAGGTTTATTTGTCCGTACCCCAAGAGCTGCCGCACAGTGCTTTGTCCCATAGTCAAAAATAAAAAAAAAATTGTGGCTCCTATTTCGACGAAAATATTTATTTTGTATATATACTAAAATTACTTAATCATGTAAATATTATCCTTTCTGGTATAAATCATTCTGTCTACACTAGAGGTCGCTAAAGTTGTTAAATTTTTAACATAGAATGTAATGAAAAAAGATGAAGTTTTTGGATCTTACAAAACAAATTGTTAAAAATTCATTTTTAGAGGCATCTTTAAAATTTTTCTTTTTTTAAATATTTGAATATATTCGAATCAATAAAAGACAATCAAATTGTAAAAAAGTCTGCAATTAATATATCAAATTAATCTTTGAATTTTTACAATATTTTTGCTGGGAGCCTAAAAATATCAAGAGTTAAATGGAACTCAAAAAAATTATGTTAATTGATTTTAAAATTACAAAATTCTTTGTTATGCTCTTATAATTTTGTATGAGAAAAAATAAAGAAAAGAACCAATTTCTTAATTTAACTATAAAAGAAAAAAAAATTTCAAGTGTCAAAAAATATATTTTTGTAATTTCATCTTTTATGGGTAACGAAAAAGTTTCCAACTTTCTTGGATTTTAATAAAATTGTATAATTCTTTTTCAAAAAATTAAGGTAATATTATTTTAAAAAAGTATAAACTTTATTAAAAAAAACCAAATTATCTATTTCATTAATAAATCTTTAAATATACCTAATTTTTGGTTAAAATCCTAAAAATTACCAAAGTTTGATAATATATTAAAAAAATTATGTTAATTGATTTTTATATTATTATTTTTTTTTGTTAGGAATAGACTTTTAGTTATTATATTTAAAAAGAAATATGTACCAATTTTTTTACGGTAATCAAAAAAAAAATGTTTTTTTAAAGACTCTTTTTAATATCTCATTCACGTAATAAAAGCTGCATATATTTAATTAAATTCCCAGCTGATAAAAAAAACAAAATCTATCTTTAAACTTTGGGAGCAAATTCACTAAAGTATCACCGCTAAAATCACTACGAGGAACATTTTTGTGGAACATTCTAACCCTGTAATTAATTAAATTTTTTAATTTAATTTGTTTATTTATTTGCCATTTTAAAGCCCATAGGGCCAATTAATCTAAATTACAAGGACTCTTTAACAAATTATATAAAGAAAAAGAATAAACTAAATATTAAATATAAAAAAATATTACACTAAAAATAAGTCAGTAATAGTTCCAAACACAGCAAGAGCAACACACCTAAAGCAACTATTAATCAAATACTTCTTTGCATAAAATCTGTACTAGCGAACGGGTGTTTTCTACTTCTGCCAGAATACTTATTGTAAAGAAGAAATCGACTTCTTGTACAAAACATTGAAAAATTTTGTTCCTCCACAAAGATTTGGAATAACATTTAAAGATTTACAGTGAATTTTTTAAGTTATTTAAAAAATTTAAATATAAAATTAAATTAAAGGAATTTAATGCGCCAAAATCCCAAAACCTAATTAACAAATAATGAAAAATAATCTGTTAAAAGCACATCCCTATCCAAATTTTATTCTTGAATAAGGCAAACGTCAGGGGGCGACGTTTTTAGTATTTCTAGAAATATTTGTTAAGTTCAAGTGCAAACTCAATGAGAATTTCTTCTTCTCGTCTAGAAGCGTTTCTAAACATTTAAAATATCAAAGAAAAAACAAAAAAAAAAATACCACAATTTGCTTTGTCATCTTCCAATATACTACTCTGTTGTTTTGACAGATCTAGCAATGTAGTGACATCCATTCAAGTATAATCAACAATAGAAAATAAGTTTTTCACAAGTGTCAGTAATATTTATATTTGCACAAGCACTTGCATATTAGTTACATTTTTAACAAAAATTGTTTTATAGTTAAGCTAATTTTAATTCTAACCCCCAAAAACAATAAACAAACGAGTAAAAAGGTTAAAGTCGGGCATGCCGACTATACAATACCCTACACCAGTCTGGTGTATTGTTTGGATACGAAATTCGAATGGGTTAAAATGGGGCTTATGTCAAAATTTTCTATAATGTGAGTCAGCGCACCAAATTTCATTAAAATATCTTAATATTTGCGACCTGCAGTTTGTAACCAAGCCAATTTTGGGGGGACCCTTATATGGGCACTAGTTCTAAACATGGACCGATGTTCACCAAAATCAATAGGCTTCGTCCTTGGGCCAACATAGGTCTATGTACCAAATTTCATCAAAATATCATAATATTTGCGACCTGCAGCGTATAAACAGTATAATTTTGGTAGGACCCTTATATGGGCACTAGGTCTAAACATAGACCGATGTTCACCAAAATCAATAGGCTGCGTTATTGGGCCAATATAGGTCTGTGTATCAAATTTCATCAAAATATCTTAATATTTGCGACCTGCAGCGTATAAAAAGTATAATTTTGGTAGGACCCTTATATGGGCACTAGGTCTAAACATGGACCGATGTTCACCAAAATCAATAGGCTGCGTTATTGGGCCAATATAGGTCTGTGTACCAAATTTCGTCAAAATATCTTAATATTTACGACCTGCAGCGTATAAACAGTATAATTCTGGTAGGACCCTTATATGGGCACTAGGTCTAAACATGGACCGATGTTCACCAAAATCAATAGGCTGGATTATTGGGCCAATATAGGTCTGTTTACCAAATTTCATCAAAATATCTTAATATTTACGACCTGCAGCATATAAACAGTATAATTTTGGTAGGACCCTTATATGGGCACTAGGTCTAAACATGGACCGATGTTCAAAAAAATCAAACTTGTTCGTCCTTGGGCCAACATAGGTCTGCGTACCAAATTTCATCAAAATATCTTAATAGGTGCGACCTGTAGAGTGCGCACAAGATTGCATGGACAGACAGACAGACGGACGGACGGACAGACGGACATCGTTAAATCGAAATAAAAAAAAAATTCTGAACCGATCGGTATACTATAAGGTGGGTCTACGACCAATATTTTTTGGTGTTACAAACATCAGCACAAACTTATAATACCCTGACCACATGGTGGTGTAGGGTATAATAACCTGAAGTAAATACAAACTGAAAGTTAAAAATTCAAATTTGTATGGAATTTGACATCTGTAACTTTAAGTTAGCTCAAACTTTAGGTTAATTTGTTTATTCCCAGCAAAAACATGGTAATGACAGGCCATTACCATACGGATTACCAAGTAATGATAGGTCATTACCTTTTGCATTACTTTAAAATACAAAATAATGACTTACCGATAATAAGTTATAGAAGTACTTATATGGTCGTGCAAAGTAATTGATTAAATAAGTACTGATTAAATATTTTTTTATATTAAAATTTTATTTATAAATTTGTTTTGAACTAAATAGGAAATCTTCCAAGCTAAAAAGTTTTTTTGCCAATATGACCAACTATTTTACAATGTAGGGTAACCACTTATTTCCTAACTTCTGAGTAACCACTTATTCTATCTTTGTGAGTAACTACTTATTATTTGACTATGGGTAACTCATTATTTGTTACCGAAATAACTAAAAAACCGTTATCCTTAAAATACTGATACCGAAATAAATGAAATAGCGTTACCCTTAAAATACCGTTACCGAAATAATCTAAAATAGCGTTACCCTTACCGATAACCGCATCGTTTCGGTTACCATCCATGGATAAAAACTAATTTCATATTTTTCGTGAGTATTTCGTGAGCGTGATTCAAATTAAAATTAATCACGTGAGCGTGAGTGAGCATGATTATAAAAAATGTTTGTGCGTGAGTCGTGCGTGATTATTATTTTTCTTTCGTGAGCGTGCGTGAGCGTGAGTCAAAATTCACTCACGCGCCCATCTCTATAAAAAACATTAAAACTTTTTAAATCCCTAGGAAGCAAGTTATATGCCCTAGCAACTCTCACAAAGTATGATCGTTCCAGCATCGGTGTTAGTTTAGGATATAACAACTGTGAATTACGTATCGATTTGCTGAATCTAAAATTCTGCAAAAGAATGGAAGGATACTTGTTCCTGAATACTTTAAAAAAATTAAGTAAAATACGGGTATTTACAAAACACTCGAAAGTACAACCCAAAAATATGTTAACATAAGAAGATATATGATCGTGACATCTCAAGGAGAAAAGATATCGCATAACACGATTAAAAATAAGCGATAACTTTTTAAAATTATAGCCAAGCGTTTCAGTATAAACTTCCATGCAATATAAAAAAATGGGCCTTAATAAAGCATGGACAATACGTATTTTAACTTCTAATGTAAGGCATAAATTCACGTTATATAGCTTTCGCAGAGCGAAGTTTACTCTTCTCGCTAGAAATTCTAAATGGCCATCAAATTTATGTTGGCTATCAATAACCACTCCCAAGCACAAAACCTTATCTACAAACTCTATTGATACAACATCAACAACAATTGATATGTTTTCTCTACAACGAGAATTACCGAAAAAAACACTCTCAGTCTTAGCAGCATTAATAACAAATTCATTACATATCAACCAATTTAATGTTTCATCAACATAAAAATCAATATTCGATGGAAGGACATCGACGAATTGGGGCTCACCAGCAGAGAAACAAGCCGACCAAAATAATCGGCGGCGGCGGCGCAAGCAAAAAATCGGCGGCGGCGGCGGCGATTGAGGTTGAGCCGGATAAAAATCGGCGGCGGCGGCGCAACCAAATAATCGGCGGCGGCGGCGGCTTGATCGGCTGAAAACAACATTTTGTAACGTGATTTGAAAACGTTTAAGTTTTTTTACGAAAGATAGATATTTTACTATCACTCTATATGCCTTTACGTTTTTTGCCATTACTCTTACCTGACCACCTCTCAAGGATTTGTACGAATAATCTTCAAGGTTTACTATTTTTGAAAAGTTATTCATCATCGCTCTTATATCTGAAACATTTGGAATAATTATTGGAGGCGGGTTTTCTTCACACAGCTCTTTGTTAGCATTATGGTTAATATAATTAACATCATCATTATTGTCTACATCAAGTGCAGCAAACATGTTGTTGCTAGTAGGTACTTGGTATATCATCATTAGGGCAAGGAATTTCATGCACTTAAAAATTAAAAATATGCGCCTAAAATATGTGGTTAAAAAAGAAAAATATGCACTAACAATATAAAAAATATGCACTAAAAACTATAATTTTTGCAAAAATAATGCACTTTAAAACTTAAAAATATATTTAAGTTAGTTATTTTGCAAACAGAGACAGAACTCGAAGATTTCCCATAGGTCAATAAAGTTTTAAAAATGTTTATTTTGATTGAATCAAAATATGAAAACGTATCAATTTTTTATATTTTTTACAAAATAAAAAATGCTACTAAAAATGAAAAATATGAACAAATATGCATTAAAAAGCACAAAATATGCATTAGAAAGCCACCAAATATGCATTTAAAGTCGAAATATGCAAAAACATGCATTTATGTCAAAATATGCAACTACAAATCGATGCCAGTTTGTTCTAAATTTGATGATTCGGATAAATGTTTAGTCTATATTAGTTTTGGACTATCGAGAAATAACATACATTTGTATGGAATTCCTTGCCCTAATCATCATTGTTGGTAGTTTTTTTTATTTTGATTGCATGCTTAACTAATCCTGGTGATCGATTTTGTCGTCGTTTCGTTTTCAGCGACTGTCTACCAGACAATATCGCTTTCTTCAGTAGACTCGCTGCTACTATTCATTCTGCTGTAACAGCAGAGGATTAGTATAGCAGAATATTATTATTATATTAATCCCTTTGTAATAAATTGTTGTTGATTTCAATATACAATGCAGTGTTGCCAACAAATTTTCAAAATAAATGGCTAGATCAGACCCAAAAATCGCTAGAAAATCTCTAGATTATAAACAGTGTAAATATTTAGCGATTTTATCGCTATATTGTTGAAAAATGGTACTTAAAGCAGTTTTTACTCAAAAATTTCTTTAATATGTTAATAAGAAGTGTTATAAACTTTTAAATAATGAAAAATTTTACGATTAGGGTAGAGGGGGGATCCTTCGCCAGTGGGGCACATACACTAATCCCATTTTTCTCCGATGTTAAGGGAGATAAAAAATTGGAAAAAATATATTTTTTGCATTTTTCAATTACCTTTCCTTGACATCCACTTTGACGAATTTATATCACATGTGGTCGTATACAAACGTGTTTTTGTGCTTTTTGGGGTGCCAAAAAAATAATTGAAAGCAACTACATTTTGCAATAACTTCCTCAAATCGTGTGATAAAATAATAATTTTTCATTATGTTAGACCTATGATCCTAAACTTTCAGAAAATAATAATTTAATTTTTATAAATGTTTAAAAAGTGTGAAAAAATATTAATTTTATGTTAGTGCCTGTCTCTGGGGCACTAACATAAAATTATAAATTATTTTTTTAAATTCATAAAAAATTTTAATTTTTAGGCAAAAAAATATTTTTTTTTCTCCACAAATTTATTTTTACCGGCAAAACTGTTGATTATAAAGAAAAATGTTATATGAACGGATTAAAGAAATTGTAATTCTAAATTTTTCTAAATTTGTTTCATCAAAATCGGACAAGTGGTTCTCGAGTTACAACTAAGCGAAAAAACATCAAGATAAGGAAAAAATTTAAAAGGTCATAAAAAAAAATGACACATACGAACGCCAAACCCTTTGTGGGTTTTACTATACTGACCTAGTACCATCACCCTGACTTGGAATTTCTCACCCCCCAGACAATAATCCCAAAAATGTTCCATAGTGTAATTAGAATAAAAATCATAGAAATTAAAGCCAAGATATGTAGATCTTCAATTTGAAAGTAATTTTTGAAAAATAATTAGGGGTTACGAAATGACAGTGCTTTGAAAAAAAAGTGGCGAAGGATCCCCCCTCTACCCTAAGCTTCAAATAATGAGTCCTGATTTTCATTGAATTAATCTTAGTATTGCGAATACACAATAGATGGCGTTGTACGATGAAAAAGTGCATACCCATATTTTATCGAAATGTGTATTTTTAGAGTTCTTTTTACTAAAATCGTTTAATATGTTGTGTTTTATAATAAACGAATATCAATGTGCGAGTTTTATAATATTTTTCAACATAAAACCTAGTTTTAAAAATTATATTACGGCTGATAGAAAAAATCGCTAGATTTTTGGCTAATAGCTACAGGACAACTTTTCCCGCTAGGGGCGAAATAAAATCGCTAGATCTGACGAGAAAATCGCCGTTATGGCAACACTGATACAATGTAAAAAAAAAAAGTTTTTTCTTAAAACAATAACAAATGTTATTGCTTTTAATTTTAAATAGAATTATAGAAAAGAGATCACAATTAACGTCTGCACTTTATCACGGTCAGAAAATCACTCGCAAAAAAATATATATAAAATCAATTTATATAAGATTTATTGTTGGTTCACGTGTGATTTGTTTCATGTTCGCACAGATCCATGGCTAGTCAAGACTATATCTAACAAATGGTCCTAAATATTTAATATAACATACAAGTTTTATTTAATAAATTATAAACATACCCTTTTACTACCAATTCCTTTTCGTTGAAACATAACTTGCCAAATTTTAATTTCTGCCAGCATATTTTTTTTGCCAATGTAAAGGGCTCCAAAGTAGTCCCAACATTGGGAAAATGTAACCCTCTTGGAACTCAAAACAATTTTTGCCTCTTATAGAATTTTCAGAAAATTAAAGCATACTGGGAATCAATTTTTTTTTATTTATTCTTTTTAATTTTAACAAATTAAGGAATAAATAAAGACCATAGAAAAATAAATATCGATTGATTTAAGAAATTAAACTTGTTTGAAGGCTTTTGAATGGAGGCTTTGTTAGAAAGTTTGGGCAGGATGCACATATCTTGTATGGACCCATTTGAATTAGATGCCCAATCAATAATGTCCTTAAATGATGAAATTATGTGATCAATTCGAACATTGGTTTGAGCATTTTATCCGTAAAAGTGTCCTTTTCTAAATATTATAGAATTTTACAATATCTCTTATCTTTACTTTTTCATTTATTTGTTACAAAATGTCTCATTCATCCAAAATATTCAACTGGACCATTTTTAAAAATGTATTTTAGAATTGAAAAAATATATATGGGTGATATCAAAAAATGTGATAAAAACCATGTAACCAACTAATTTCAAATGCATGGATTACATTTGAGTTATATATTTCGATATATATCAGCGCATTGTCACCTGTTTTACAAAATTTATAACAATCTGACCAATTTTTGGTTAATACATAAAATTTGTAACCAATTTTATAGGCCAAATGTAAACTCCGTAACCAGTAACTCGTAAGTTTTTTTGACTTTAATAGCTTATATTTTAATAACCAATGAAGCTAAACACTAACTGTAAGAATTTATATGAAGAGGAGAAGTAACGCTTTTAACAAAAATTAATGCATTTTACAAACTTTTTCGTATATCTATGCTAACACGATTTCAACTCTGTAACGATTTTTCGTCATAATTTTTGATAAAAATGCGTACACCAAATACATATATTGAGTTTTAAATGCAAAGTTAAGCAGCTACGTTTTTTTATTAATTGATTTTTTACACATCTGCAAAGAGTTGCATTCTGAAGTATTATATTAACCCATTAAGAACTTTTTTTAAATTTTTTTCACAGTATAAATTTATATAAGCTTTTATAGCTTAAAAAAATTATATTTATAAAAATTTAATATTTAGAAGATTTTAACTTTTTTCTTTTCATATAAAAAAATTGTTTTTAGCTCTGGTTGTTCAAGTTTAATGAATTAGTAAATTCTTTTAAAAAAATATATTTATTTTTAAATTTTTTATATTTGAAAATTGATACTTCCAGCCGAAATGAGCCGAAAAAAATCGGCGGCGGCGGCTGAAGCAAAAATGACCGGCGGCGGCGGCTTAAACGGCTCACGGCGGCTGGCTTGTTTCTCTGCTCACCAGAGAATAACAATTGCAGGTCGTCAGCAAATGCAAATGGTAAACAAATATTACCATCAAAAATATCGAAGAGATCATTCAAAAACATAATGAATAAAAGTGGGCCCAATACAGAACCCTGAGGCACACCAGACAGCACCTGGCAAGTACTACTACATACACCATTAACTGAAACATATTAGGCGTGTTCGTTTACTTACAAGTTACTACTTTTACTACAGCTGGAAAAATTCAGTACAAAAAGTAAACAATACTTTTCAATTGTAGTAAAAGTAGTAAGAATTTCGAGTAATCGAACACACTGATTGTCTACGCCCAAACAGATATGAGACAGCAAACGACATGCACTTGATGACAGCATAATTTGTACAAAGTTTAGCAATAAGTCTCGAATGGGAAACTCTGTCGAATGCTCTACTTAGCTCTAGGGACAATAATACTGATAATCCACCTTTACTCAAGGTACAACGCACCTTAACCGTCAAACTCAATAAGAGAGATTAGGTGCTAAGTCCACCTCTAAATCCAAACTGACAGTTATGAAGCAAAGAGTTAGAGTCCAAATATTGAACCAATTGATCCTTCATTAGCCCTTCCACCAGTTTAGATAATATAGGAAGCATAGAAATAGGACGTAAATTACTAAGATCAGTGGAACTACCCCGTTTCGTAATAGGCACTACCTTAGCCAATTTCCAACTATCAGGAAAGCATGATGTAGTTAATAAACAGTTCACAATATGCAAAATGTGGTTAGCTAAAAAAGGAAAAACTAATTTTAAAAACTTCAATAAAAATCCATCAGATCCCGGAGCATTTGACTTAATTGCCGAAGAAGCCAACACTAGTTCACTAACATCAACACATCGAAATATAAAACCATCCCAGTTCCCAGCAGCAAATATATCATCACGTGCACTGCTATTAGACTGAGTATCTACAAAATAATCATTTAACAAATTAGCGTCAGGAAAATCAAGATTATGATCACAACAATCAGACACACCATAGCTCCTGAGCTTAGCCCATAACTGTTTACTACTAAGCCCATTAAACACGTTACTATTAACTCTTCTTTTAACTTTCCTAATAACAGATTAACTTAATTGCGAGCCTTACAAAATATTTTCCAATTCTGCTCAGTTTTATTATTCATATAAGCACTATAGCAGAGATCACGTAAAGACAAATGATACTTTATCTCAGGATCATTTAAAAACCAATCATAACTTCTACTAATAATTCACTTCCTAACAAAAGGAACCACAGAATGCAAAATATGCATACTGTTCTCCAAAATGTTAACTTGCCTATCAACATCATTTGTTTCATATAACTGACCAAAACTACAATTTGTAACAATATCCTGCAACTCATTGTAAGAACAGGAATCATTATGCCAACATAAATCAAAGAATGGTGAGATATACCAGGACATTGAACTTGACCAAATCTAGTTACCAAATTGAAATCGGAAACTAAAAAGTAATCAATCAATGATGTGGAACGATGCTTTAAATCAAAATGAGTAGGAAGTGACCCATGAATACAGGAAACATTTAATCTCAGACACATTCTTCGCATCATAATGGAGCAGCTATCATCAAACATATTACAATTAAAATCCCCCATAATCAAAATGTCATTGTATATAACAATTAAATCAGCTATTGCATCCTTCAATGCAACAATATTGCCATGAGGTAAATATACACAACCAACAAGAACCTTCCTTCCATCGAAAATTAGTTCAGCAAAAATAGCTTCCACAATGCCATACCTTTGACTAGCAAAAACCATCTTAAACCTTATTGTATCTCTTATATACAAGGCAACAGCACCACCTCTGCGATTGGGACGTTCATTACGGACACATACGTATCCCGGAATGCTAACTCTTCAATGAAAAGGAATTTTTTGGTCCCTTGGGACAAAAAAGATCCGTAAGTTGAAGAGTTAGAGTTTTACATAAGCTCGCTGAACACATCATATACCTAAAATGGAAGATTCCCATGGTTTCTCCCTAAAATTCAGGTTTGTGGGACATTTGAGCGCCAATTTTGAATAAGTACGAAATTACCCCTTAAACACATTTTAAGTTTTTACTTCCCTACGGGAAATGAGGAGTCAATTGCCCTCCAAGGACCTATCCCGTGACCGGTCAACCGAAGGCATATTACTAAATTAGTACACATATGAACAAAAGAGAATGAAATAATTTTCTAAGTATTTTCTGATCCGTTATTTTAACTGTTGCTTTTAAAAAAACTTGACCGATACAGAAATAAAAAACAAAATTCCCGGCATATTTTTAAAAATACCTATTCTTTATTTTCAACAGTCACATAAGAAGACAATCATTAAATATTAACCCACTTAGGACGAAATACACTGATGATGGCTTTGTAGCGAAAGCCGAAAATACGTATTCTGTATTGCTTGCTGGTCTTATCGAATTCTTTCAAATATATTTTTATTCTTTGTAATTTACTTGTAAAAATTGTATTATCTTTCTTTGATTTGAAATCAATTTAAAACATAAAGTGATATTAATTTATGATCTAGAGTCAAACTAAAAGAACATTCATTTACTTAAAAATAAGAGATCAACTAAATATTCCCCCATTCATCTTAAACACATTGACACGGTGCAAAAATATAATTTAAATAATATACATTTAAATTTAACGATTCGTTGTTATTTAAAAATCTGTGGTTATCATACACAGAGTTGAATAGAATCAGCTGAGATATCTTAAGAATTAAGGTTCAAAGCAAAATAGAGTAATAATAATAAAGGATAAAAATAGCATTGTTAAATTTCGTTGATGTTAGTCTAAGTTGAGTTGTCGATAAGAAATTCGATTTTCTTTAACAGTCACATAAATAGACAATCATTAAATATTAACCCACTCAAGACGAAATACACTGATGATGGCTATTGCTGGTCTTATCGAATTCTTTCAAATATATTTTTATTCTTTGTAATTTACTTGTAAAAATTGTATCATCTTTCTTTGATTTGAAAATAATTTAAAACAGAAAGTGATATTAATTTATGATCTAGAGTCAAACTAAAAGAACATTCATTTACTTATTTTACTCTTTTATTTATTTTTAACTTTATTTTTTATGATTTGCTTATTTTCGCTCTTATTTTAAATTTTTATAATTTTTTGCTAAGAAATTTTAAGTTTTGTATTTTCAAAGTTTTTTAATGTTAAAGCTGTTTTAGTTTTAACAATTGGTATTTCATTTAATTTTCTTTTTAACTTAAGGGGAATTTTTTAAATTTTTATTTATATTATCAGAGTTTTTGAGGTAATTTTCTAATTTTTAATTGATTTTTTTAATTTAATTATTATCAACTTAAAAAACTAGTCAACTGCCATTAAAGGACCTATCCCATGACCGGTCAATCGGGGGCATATTCAAGGCACTTCCACTATATTTGAGTGTGTGTTAATGTTGTTTTCTTTTCTGATTTTTCTTTTCCATTTTTTTTATTTGCGTGTAGTGTTTGTTTTTTCGATTTCTTTTTTATTTGAACAGAAACGAAAAATATATAACTTTACCATCAGCCAGCCATCACGCATAAGCAACATTAGCTCAGACGGTAGGGCGTTTGGTTTACAAGCAGAAGGTTGTGTTATCGAGCCCTACTTCGACGCTAAGTAGATTATTTTTAATTCTTAATTTTTTGTTAGTTTATTTGAAAAGCTATTTTTAGACACACCACCTTACGTGTCACAAGGTGTCTAAACTGTGGCAATTGGTCATTTCCAATGACAACGCCATGGTAAAGTGATATGTCTCTTTCAAATAAAAAAAACCGATCAACGACTGGTATCCGCCCCCTAGGGACCTATCCTGCGTGTTATCTGGGACCGGTCCCTTTCCCCGTAGGGTTATTACTGGCACTGAAGTTAAATTTTCAATGCTGATGTCTTAAAACATTTTAACCCTCTGTTCAACTTACGGGTCGTTTTTGTCCATTTTAAAAAAAGACCCTTTAATTGAAGAGTTAGAAGGTTAAAATGTTCCACAAAAATATTCCTCGTAGTGTTTTAGATAAGTTCGCTGAACATACCCTATATCTAAAAATAGGGTATGTTCAGCGTGGTTTCCTTTTTTAAACCTATTTAATTTTTTTGTTTTAGAAAAATAATTTTAAGCGTTTAAAACGCATTTTTTTTATTAATGAATCGATTTTATCCCAATTTAGCACGAATTTGGTTTGACCTTATATCAATTCAAGTGCTAAATTTCATGGCAATCGGATAATTTTTGCAGGTTTTATAAAGATTTTAAGATAAAGGATATATGGCAGGATTAAGAGTCCTTGCTTCGATTTTGATAAAAATTGACACAAACGTTTCAAGTTTTATGTGTATCTCAATGGATACTTTTTGTAATTTTACGTCCATTTATGTAGCTAATATAATATTTTTAAATTTCAGGACCTATGGGAGGTGGGACTTTGAATTTCACAATCTTCATTTTTTGCCTTTACTTTTTTGTTTTTTTCCAATAAGTTTTTCATAATCAGAAAAAAAAATTTTGAAATTTTTTTGTGTCATTACCATGACCTTTCTAAATTCCAGAATGATAACCATTTGCAATTATCTCGAGCCGTTTAGCAGTGATAGATTTTTAAAATCAAAACTTTTAAGTGTGTCCTGAAAATGGTATTTTTTTACAAAAAGGGGGTTATTACTTCATTCACTTTAATATCCAAGTTTTTAAAAAGTTTTTTAATATTTTTGGACATTTTCTAAAAGAATGAGCTTAACAAATGCTTAATAGTGCAATTTCGAACATTTTTGAGCATGCACCCTATGCCCAGCATTGGTCGAAAATGATGAATTGTTGAACAAAATTTAATGTTTTTGAATGCGGCAAAAAAAAGTCACGCCACTTAGAACGCCATAAGCAAACATGCTTCAAAGGACTTGCCCCTAAATTTCGCGCCGCCAGCTCAGGAACATCGACAGGGGAGCAAATTTTGTGGAAAAAATCATATTTTCAAAACCATTGTTTTTATTTGTAAAAAAAATATATGAAAATTTATATTTTTGTAAAATTTGATTATTTTTTTAATTAAATGGTAAATAATTCTCATACCCTACAAAAATCGTTTCGATACTGTTAATACCCAGGTGGAAATTATGTGTGGTAACAAAAAAGAAGCACTGGCAAAGCGCAAGTAGACCGCGGTCTTACAAAAAGAAGTACTGGCAAAGCACTAAATTTGGACGCCTTCCCAACGCTTTAAAAGGGTGAATTCCCGCGCTTGTTTTTTTTTTTTTTTTTTTGTATTTGTATTTATTTATTTGTTTCCAATACAACAAGATATTAAATCTTATAATTATAGTAAAGGATTTTTACAATGTTAATTATTGATAAAGTTTAATATGTAGGTCACAATTATTAGAATATAATCAGAAATAAGATCTCAAATAGGTCAAGCAAAATAAAAATAAAAAAATTAATATAAAAAATTAATAAAAATAAATAAAAAAAAAAAAATTTTAATATATTATTTTAAAGACAAACTCAATTTAACATATACAGGTTAAAAATTTCTTTCTTAAACTGCTGAGCGTTGCTTATAGATTTAATATTTGATGGTAGGGAGCAGGGAAACAAGCCGATCAAAATAATCGGCGGCGGCGGCGCAAGCATAAAATCGGCGGCGGCGGCGGCGATTAAGGTTGAGCCGGATAAAAATCGGCGGCGGCGGCGCAACCAAATAATCGGCGGCGGCGGCGGCTTGATCGGCTTGATAGAACATTATACACGTAATTTAAATATGTTTAAGGTTTTTTCCAAAATATAGCAGTAGAAAATTGTACAAAAAATTTGGAATTATCAAATAAAAAATAGTTTTAAGTTAAATTAATCGATAAAAATTACAAATTTAGGATTTTTAGTTTTTGAACGGAGCTACAAGGAGAGATATTTGGGCTTTCCATATATTTATATATTCAACAAATTTGTGTGGAAATATTTTCAAATAAAACTGATTTTCTTAATTTTTTCTTATTTTGTTTAATTTTGACGGCTTTTAATTGCAATATTTTGTTTAAAAAAAATAATTTTTATTTAATTTATTCTTAATTCAGGGTAAAATGAAGATCTACTTTAATCGCTTTAAAATTGTCAAAGTTATACATTTTTTTATAAACATGGAATCTTTGTATTTATGTATAAGAAAATTGAAAATATTAACCTTAATGAGTGTGCAAACAAGAACATCGAGTTGTCTTATAAAAGCTGAAATTAAATGTTTAGCAAAATTACGATGACCTTTTCTATTTTCAATTAATTTAAAGAAAATAATCTGATTTTACTAAGAACTAAACCCACTTTCAGAATAAAATACAATAGTAAAGAATTGTTTAATACTGTAAAAAAGCCGTCAAAGTATACAAATTAAAAAAAAATTAATTTTAATATTTAAAAAAAAAAACTGTCAACATACATATTTCAGTTACAAATAAATAATTCTATATATATTTGGAAAGCTAAATTTTTTGTCTTTCCAAAAACGATACAAGATTCAAAATCGGTTGAAAAATTGCTGAATTTCACCCACAATGACACTATCACCCCTGTTCTGAATTCCGAAACTTTTTAATTAGAGTGGTTTTGTAAAATCACACAAAATCCAAAATGTCGGAAATTGACTGTTTCGAACAAATTTTAGCATACTGATAAATTTTAAAATAAATTTTAACATTTATTTTTGCAACAAAATATTCATTTTACTTTCACCAAGCTTTTCCAACACGAAATAAAACGAAGAAAATATTTCGGGTGTGGATCACAGAACAGCAAAAAAATTCAGAATGTTTCACTTTAGAATTTTTTATGTGGATTCAGAACTTAGAAATAAACAAATTCTATTTTCACTCAAAATCAAATGTGTTTTTAGAATAAACTAGAAAAAAATATGGTTCGAAAAAAATTATGCTCGAAAAGATGTCAAAGTTGAAAAACTTCCAACTTAAGAAATATTTATGACAAAAATCCTTCTTAGCTCTGACTATAAAACCGGTTCTTTTATTTCTTTTGAACTAAAAAAAAATACCCTTGATGGTTCAGGAAAATTTGAAAAAAGTAGAAAATTTGTTTTAAAAATTACATTTGCTTTTAATTTTTTTATTTTTGAAAATTGATACTTCCAGCCGAAATGAGCCGAAAAAAATCGGCGGCGGCGGCTGAGGCAAAAATGACCGGCGGCGGCGGCTTAAACGGCTTACGGCGGCTGGCTTGTTTCTCTGGTAGGGAGTTCCAAAGACGAATTGAATTTACATAAAATTGAAATTTTGATATAGAGTTTTCATACATTATAGGTCTTATATCATTAGTCCTTTCCGATCTTGTTTGTATGAGTCTCTCAAAAAGATACATTGGTTGTCGAGTGTTTATGATTTTGTGTAATAGTATTAATGTTCTTATATTTAATAGATTAGAAATAGTAACTCCATAAAGCTTTTTTGAATACTGAGAAATACAATCATACTTTCCCAAATTAAAAACATATCTTAATATAGTGTTGTACGTGGATATGAGTTTCCTACTACTCGTGTAATCACATTTTGCATATATTTCGCATCCATATAATAATGTTGGCATAAGATACGTTTTTGCAAGCAAAATACGTATTTTTTGTGGTGTAAAATTTTGAGTATTCCATAGGGTTCGTATCATCGAGTACGTTTTACCACAAGCAATATTTATATGGTCAGACCAAGTCAGTGAGCCATTAAAAGTAATACCAAGATTTCTTGCAGTTGATACTATTTGGATTCTCTGATCATTTAATAATATTATTGGTTCCTGGTTAAAGTTCATAGTTCTTTTGGTCAATATCAAACACTTTGACTTAACGGGATTAAGACATAGTCCATTTGTAGTAGCCCATTCATGAACTCGTTTGAGATCCATATTTAATTTCTCAATGCAGACATGCATGTTATCTGGGTCGCTACTAATATAGAGTTGGACATCGTCAGCATACATGTGTACATTGCAATACTGTAGCTGTCGTGCTAGATCATTAACATATATGGTAAAAAGTAGAGGTCCAAGTATAGATCCCTGCGGCACACCCTTTAAAACTGGCAGAGCATCAGAAATTTTGTTTTTTACAGAGACAGATTGACGACGACCTGATAAATACGATGATATTAATCGAGTAGATAATGTAGAAAAATTAAACATTTTATGTAACTTGAGGCAGAGAACTTCATGGTCTACCGTATCAAACGCTTTTGAGTGATCCAGAAGTACAAGAAATGAAATATCACCAACATCAATTCGTTGACGTATTTCTTCAGAAACATCAATTAAAGCGGTTATGCAACTGTGTCTTGGTCGAAATCCAGATTGTCTGCTTGTTAGCAAATTATGTTCATTGATATACGTATTTATTTGTTGATGGAGTAATCGTTCAAAAACTTTCGATAGATATGGTAGAATGGCAATCGGGCGATATTCTCTGTTGGACTTTGGTATTGGTATTATTTTAGCGAATTTCCAATTGTGGGGATAAATGCATTTCGTGATAATATTGTTAAAGATATACGTTATATAGGGTAACATTTGGGGCATGACTATTTTCAAAAATTTTGGATGTAGTTCATCAAACCCTACCGCATTTGATTTTATAGCAAAACAACTGGACATAACATCCGATTCATATACACACTCAAAGCAAAATGGAGCACTATTAACAGGCGAAATTTGACTATAATAACCAAGATTTGGAGAAATATTAGGAAGTTTTGTGAACGATTCATTTATCTCATCTGCATCAATTGTAGTTGTGACTTTGGACGACGATTTACCTATACCAATTTCACGTATGGCTCTCCAGGTCATTTTAGAGCCGATTGCAGACGTAAAACGGTTCGAATAAAACTCAGATTTTGCATTTTTTATCATTACATTTACTTCTCTGCGTGCATTTCTGTATTCTATATGTAGTTCATCAGTTTTGAAATACTTCCATCGTTTATAAGCAAAATCTCTGTTAGCAATTGCTAATTTTATTTCAGTATTAAACCACGGTTTCTTTTTAATGTCCTGTCTAACCGTTTTAATTGGAACTGACTTTGCACAAACTTTTGATAAGTTTTGCTCTAAGAAATTAAGCTGTTATTCCACTGATGACATGTAATAAATTGAGGACCAATCAATACTGTACAGCTCATAAGTCATGATATCATAATTAATTTTATTGAAATCAAAGTAAGTAACCGCTTCGTTAACATACTGCAACTGGAAATCAAACGTCAGAAATATTAGGTCATGTTTGGAAAAACATGGTGCTGATAACTGATCGTAGAGTAAAACTTTATTTATATTGCTGACAAAAAATATATCAAGCAATGAGCTATTTGTAGAAGTAAAATGGGTTGGAGTTAAAGTATTTGTTGGCTCAAAGCCAATGGATTTCATATCATTGGTAAGATGATTTTCTATGAGTGTGTTGGAATTAAAATCTCCACATATTATTACATCATCGTATTTCACAGTGAGAGTATCCAGTTTTTCAAGAAAATCTTTAGTATCAACGCTACGGTTAGGCCTATAGGCGGATCCTACGAGTAATTTTTTTCTTGGATTATAAGATGAATTTTCATCTAAATTATCAACAGTATTCGAGTCAGTACACATTTTGCTTACTATTCCCTTTTTAACATACATTGCTACGCCACCATATAACATTATTTTGTTTTTGAAAAAGAAACTCCAAAAGAGTGAATATTTAAATAATTTTTGACTCCACAACAGAGATACAAGCCAGCCGATCTCAGCCGGTTAGCCGCCGCCAGCCGACACCTTTGCCAAGCCGATTCAGCCGCCGACAACAACCGGCGGAGCCGACAGCCGACAACAAAATGAAAAAATATTTAGGCACTAAACATCAATAAATTTTGACGAAAATAGTTCTGCTTACTATTACCTCTGAGTATATAATCTGTGTTTAATTTCAAGAAAATCTGTTGGCTAGTTTTTGAGTTGTAGAGATATTTGTAAAACGTATCCTGTCGTTATCCTGTGAGTCCTCGAGAATAAATTTTAACTGATTTTACAATTAGAGGCTCTAAACTAGCTTTGTTATTATCGGTAATGTACGCCAGATCGTAAATGTATTTTTGGCAATTTTTCAAATATTTTTTTCTGTTTTAAAAAGTTAATTTTTTCAAATTTTCGAAATTTTCACTTTACATGCTTCTCGCTTGAAACCCGTTCCTTATACAAAAATAGTTTTAAGGCAAAAAAAGTAGGCAGTTAAGTTTTCTATGGATATAGTACAACTTGTTTAATAAAATATTGTTATTTACCAAAAAACTATTTAAAATCTGAAGACCGCCAAAAGGCGGCCTTGGGCATTAGAGGGTTAATTTTAAATAAACAAAAATTTAGAAAAGTTTTTTGACGATATTGTAATGCCATTTCTGTTAAGTTTCACAACCACGTTTACAGAATCTAATCCTTTTTCAATCCCATTCCAGTAGGGTTTTCATAAAGACTATGATAGTTGTTAATTATTAAACAAGGTTGGTTACCGAAACGAATAACGGTAAGGTAACGGTATCGAATTTCGTTTGTTTCGGTAACGGTAACGGTATTTAGGACTGTTTCGGTAACGCTATGCCGTTATCGAATCAACAATACCGGTACGTACCGGAATTATAAACTGCCTCAAAAACATATAAAAACAAATAAAAAATTAGCATATTTGTCAATTTAAGTGTTAAAAATACAGATTATAAGCTTTAAATTCAATGCTGGTAGTAACTAAAATTATTATCTATAATTTTTTTTTTGGAAAAAAACCCAAGATTATTATTATAAAGTTAAAAAACTGGCATTTTTATAAAAATTAATAAATACCGGTAACTACCAATAAAAATAACGGTATCGGTAACGATAGCGGTATTTGGAAAAATTTTAGAGGTAGAGGTATTGGTAACGGTATTTTAGCGATAATGGTAACCGTTAACCAACCTTGTTATTAATTTTTTGAATTTGTTTTTTTAGTCAAACGTGTTAAATTGAATGAATTTGAATTTAAAAAAGGAATTCATTTAAATCAAAACAAATCCGATTCTATTGTTAACAAATTCATTCGAAAACGAATTAACTCTTCAATGCTCTATTAGTTCACTTAAGTTAAAACGGCAGTAAAAAATTCTGTGACACGGGATTCAAATCGATTGAAATCAGGGTTGGCAGGTAATGCCTCTAAAATACCGTTATCGATTTAAAACTCTTCCAACTGAATACCGTTATTCTTAAAATGCCTTTACCGAAATAAATTAAATAGCGTTACCCTTAAAATATAGTGTAAAGTTTTTTTTGCACTATTAAATTTTATATATTCTTTTAAAGATGTGTACTATTAATGAAAATCCTCAGTACTTTAAATAACACTGTGGAACAAATTCAGGTTATCAAAAGTTAGGTCGATTCTGAGAGTGAGGGGTGAAAATAGAGGCTAAATTAGAAGACCCGTATCGCGGCGTTTGTTTATGTTAGTTCGAATTTTTTTTTTAATCGACCTTCGAACTTTGCAGTCAAATGCCGATTTTCAGCATATGGTTTTTTGGTTATAACTCGTCGACTCTTTGATATTTTTTAAATCTGTAAAAGCCAAATTATTGCTAGAGACCTGTGCAACAAAAATTGATGTAGAAAATTTTTGTGGTGCTTATGAAGCAAAATGCTGGAAAAATTATTTTTTTTTTATGCTTTTTGAAAATATTTTCCACAAAACTAAGTCTTTTTTGCTTTCTGTTTGATATATAATATGCTTCTCAGTTTCTTCTTTGTCTTCCCCTTCTTCCTCTTTTTCCTCGTCTTCCTCTTCTTCAAAGGTGTTTTTATACCAAAGATTGTTACAATAAGTGCAAAATTCAACAAATGTATTTATAATTTTAACAACGACATTGTGAAATTTAAGATCAATTTTTATAAATTCGATACTTTTGCGTGTATGTATCTGTCGAAATTCTTGGAAAATTTGCATTTTAGCCGACGTTAGCCGATTAGCCGCCGCCAGTCGACACTATTATTTTTTAGCCAGCCGCCGCCGATGCGTTTGCGGCTCATCTCCAAAAATCAATCGCCGCCGACCATTTTAGCCATTAGCCGCCGCCAGCCGACAGAATGGACCGGCTTGTATCTCTGCTCCACAATACAATAACTCCAAGAATCGTCTATTTTTAGAGTAATTTAAAATTCTTCAGTGATGAGGGCTCATAATTTGGTGGCAGGGAAAACACTTGATTTTTACATTTCTTGGTGCTATCTCAATACTTTGCAAAGCATTAAATAGATCGGTGTTATCATTTGGGTGTCAGGAAAGCACTTTAATTTTTTTATTTGCGCGTTGGCAAAGCATTTGATTTTTATGTTTATGGGTGCTTTCCCAGGGCTTGGTAAAGCATTGGCACCACAAACTTATTTAAAAAAAACTGTTGAACAAAAATTTTGGTTTTGTCTCAGTTTGACTTAATCGAATTGATTAAGATGCAAAAGAAGTGTTTCCTTAATATTGCCTTACAAATAATAATAAATTGAAGATTTTGTTACACAATAGGTTCAGAAATGGGTTCTGTAAAAGCTAAACATTAAAATTGCCTCTAAAATATGCTATTTCATACATTCCCAGCAAAATCTCAGTAATGGGTGCTCATTACTAATATCTAAATAATAAGCAGTAGAATTAGGGTCTACTGCTTATAATTCGGTATCAAAACTCATTATTTTTGTTCGACAATATTCGCTCCATGAAAAATCGCACAAAATTTGTGCAGCCGCTTACCCGCTGCATTACAAAAGTATATAAAATAAGTAGTTACCAAAATAAGTAGTTATTCGTGTGCTTATACGCAGTTAAAAAATAAGTAGTTACAAGTTGTTAAATAATACGACTTACTAGTGGTTAAAAAAGTAGTTACCAAATTCACATTATCTTTATAAAGAAATAAGTAGTCGCGAGTAAGCTAGACTGCTTATAAAAACGGCTTCGCCTAACAAAAATAACTAGTACTGACGCCGAATTATATGGAGTAAAAAAGTTTCATTATATAACCACTTATTTGGTAATGAAAGATTTTGCTGGGTACTGACAACATGGGACACCACGTGTAAAATAAATCAGTGTTAGAGCTAAATTGTAACTACTCCACAATCAGTTGATGCTATTCGGAGTGCTCTTAAAATACCTTTTTTGTAATGACTTTTTTTTGCTGGTACGTTACATTGTTATCAATGCAAATTTTATTGCATGTTTTGTTACTTTTAGTAGAAATAGGTAACCGACTATGGCCTTTGGGCTAGGTTATAGTAATACATAAAGTTTTATTTGTTGTTGGTCGGGTGTCCTCGCGAGTTATTTTTTGTCAAAGTTTGAATATTTACTTGTTTGTATCTCCATCAGTAATAATCGGATTTGAACAACATATACATCAATATTTTAAATACCTTTCATAAGTTACCTCACATTTCACATTATTTATCCCAAAACAAACTCCACTCAACAAAGTAATTGAACTTCTTATTATATAGGAAAAACCTTTAAGCCCGTCCGAAGACTGCTTCCACAGAAAAACCGTTGTCATTAAAAATACAATGGGTTTTACTTTGCATGCAAGTTTTGAATGTAATTTAATCAACTCTTCAATGCCGTTGTCGAAAACCGACTACATATAAATAACGGAGATATGGTCGTCTTTATTTCAATTTTTAACCGATATTATTACAGAAATAGGGGTGAGACAAAAATATATGGCTAAAGTAAAGCACGTAGCGTAGGGGGCTTGGGGCTCGAGCCCCCCCGAAATGATTTGACAAATTTTGAAACGTAACAAAATACGTCGAAAGCAACATTTTTTAAAAAAATTTAATAAAAAATATTTATTTTTTGTTGAAATTAAATACCAAATGACAAGTTTCTTAAGTTTTCATAAATAAAATAGACTCTAAATCCAAATGCGAAAACTGCTTTCTAAAATTTTTTAAGCTTTTTGGTGGCCATAGAAACTGTTTTATTTTTTATGTTTTTTTTTTTGTGAAAATCTTGAATAGTTATGTGTGCTAGGTATAATCAAAGAGGTTAGAAAATAAATATAATGCAATCCTCTCTTTTACTGAGAAAAAATTTATAAAATGTGACTGCAAATAGGAAACAGACATTTTTTTCGCAACTTTTAATTGATAAGTGGCTATTTTTTATTAGGTCCATTCGATTACTTTTCTCAGTCAAGTCCAGTAAGAATTACTCAGTACATACTTACAGAGAGTAAGATAAGATTTACTCTCAAAATAAAATTTTCCCAAACATGTACGCGAACAGAAAATTTGCAACAATTTGCAAGTTTGTAGACACAGCTGATTACAACACCAAATATACAAATAAATTTTAACTGGTCGCTATGAAAGAATAGAATTTTTGATGTTAAATCTTAAGCAGACAATTTTTAGAAGGTTTTCTTATCTTTTCCATAATTTATTTTGAAAGTTTTACTGCTTTGCATTTCCAAAAAATAATATAATTGGAAAATATTTTTTTTTATTTACAATAAACAAACATGTTTTCGAAACATATGTTTTTTTCTGCTTGCAAATTCTTACTGGCAAAAATTTATTAAGTAAAAATTTGCAAGAAAAAGAAGAAGACTTAGAAACTCTCATCATAGAACTGTCACTTTATTCTCTCTTTTTTCTTTCTGTTTACTGAGTATTTGTGTTAACGAACGCCATCCAGTAAAAATTTGTACAAATTTGTACAAATTATCCAGTAATCGAATGGACCTATTGTTAAGCACCGTAAGTGAAATAGTGAGTAAAAATGTGACACCCGGAAATTTTTACACAAAATAAAACATTTTGTACAAACAAACGATCGGAATAAAAATTACTAGAATTTGGCATTACAGTTCAAAGTTCATTTCATTTATTTTTGAACTAGTGTGTTCTTCTAGTTCACTCGTTCATTCGAGAAATTTTTTCAGTTCTTCATACACTAATATAAAAGTCTTTAAAAATTTTTGCTGAAAAAACATTGGTTATCTATTAATTATATTGCGAAAAGTATAATGTTATTTATACTCAAATGATCGTTGGACTGTAAATAATCATCTAGTATAACAGACTGTAGCATGTAACATTCTCGAGATGAAAAAGGATGTCTTTAATAAGATTTGAAAAATGTTGTAAACTCCGGTCTGAATTTTTACACCAAACTATTTAACAAGTAAGAAAAACAATGGCATATTTGGTTTAACCTTGTAGGCATCATACGATTTTGTTTCGGAAAAAAAATTCTGACAAAGCGTTTCTGAAAGAAAACGAAAAAAGTAACCAAATGTAAACTCCGTTACTGTAAACTCCGTAACCAAAATTGTTTGGATCAGATTGCATTCAAAATAATGTAGGTAAATGTTTAAAATAACCATAAACATAGGTGATTCAACTAATATTATGCGTAAAATCAAAAAAAAGTTATCAGTTTTTTACCCTAAACTGCTGGAGCGAAAAGCGATTGATTTTGTATTTCATTGGATTGGAATCGAACTTTCGAACATTAGTTTGACAAATTAAATTTGTTTCACACAATTTAAGAATTTTTTTGATCGTGAAATGTTATGTTTTTAATATATTATTTCGTAACTTTGCAACCGCTGATTGGATTTTAAAAAATTTTATATTTTTGAAAAGCATTTAAAAGGACTAAAAATACAAAATAAAAAATTTTTCGCGGAATGAATTGTATTTTTATTTGCGAAACCGCCAGTTTGAGAAACACAAATTGTATATTATTCAAAAGCATGTTAAAAACCCAAATACAAAAAACTAATAATAAGAAAATTCGTACGCAATTTTTTTTTTTGTTATATTTTTTTGCTTGTGGAAATGTAAACTTCGTTAACACAAACAAAAATTAAAATTGTGCAAAAAAAGTTATTGCGACAACTTGTAGAAGAGATTTTTTGCAATTAGGTTTATAATGACTAAACTTACTGATTCCATTAAGAAAAAACCGAAATATTAACACTGTTTGCTTCTCACAAATTTGGCCCAAAAACTTATCACATTTTTTGATTTCACCCAGCTACAGCTGTCAAATTCCATATAAATTTGAATTTTTTAACTTTCATTTTGTGTTAACTTAAGGTTATTTGTTTATTGTTAATGAAACCAATGCGAATAAAAATTTAAATCATGGATGGCAACCGAAACAAATAATGTACAATTTTTTAGACTACATTAACTTTTTAGTAGCAGAGTTTCTATATAAAGGGTGGTCTAACCAAAACGCACGATGTTAATTGTTATTAAAACAAAAAGTTTTCAGAGAATTATCTTAATAATTTTTTATTATGATAGAAGGATCTATGACAATTATGTGTGAAACAAAATATCGGCCAAATGCTCGTCACGGCTTCGGTGGCATACCTCTATCCGATGGTCCATATTTTCAATGACTCTGAGACATAATTGAGGGTTCAATGTCGTTAATGTACTGAATTATCTCATCCTTTAGCTCTTGAATTATTCTTGGCTTATTGATGTAAACTTTTTCTTTTAAATATCCCCAAAGAAAGAAGTCCAACGGTGTCAAGTCACATGGTCGTGGCGGCCAATTAACATCGCCACCACGTGAGATAACACGGCCATTGAATTTCCCGCAAGAGTGCTTGAAATGGTCAGTAGACTTCAGCTCTTGAGTCAATTGAACCTTGTAAGCTTGTAAATTCAAATCTTTATTAAAAATTCGCATCAATGATGTTCGTGAGATGTTCAATTTTTGAGCACGACGACGAGTCGAGGTTAACGGCTCTTCTGCCACACTATCGCGAACAACAGCAATGTGTTTTCACATTTCCTACAGACCCGGTTTGCTGAAATTTGCGCTCAATTCTCCCGATTGTGGATACATTTGGTCGATTATGCTGACCAAAGAAATCACGAAGTGGAAGAAATGCATTTCGATTTGAATGCCTATTTTCGTAAAAGGCTTCAACCATCTTAATGCGCTGCTCAATTATGTACCTCTACATAGTTGAATTTGTCAAACACTGAAACAAAGAAATGTTAAATTAAGTTGGACAAAAAACTTGATGTTAAGGTGTGACTCACAATTAACATCGTGCATTGTGGTTTTACCGCCCTTTATTTAAGAATATACAGCACTGAAATACTCTTCCTCCATTCAAATCGCGTTCATTTTTGATAGTAAACTATGAACTATAAAATCGACCCTAATTCGTTTCGGTTACCAACCCTGATTTAAGTTCAGTGAAATGGGTTCGGGTTCCATGGATTGGAACATGTTGTAGAATTTATGTGGTTCTAAACCGACTATACACACTTTCCTGGGAAATGTACGAAAATTTAGATTTCCTATGGAAGTACCATGTCATTTGAGAGTTGTGTGACACAAATTTAAAACAAATGAAACTTTGTCTTGAAGGACATTGAAATATAATTTGCATTAGTCTTAATTATTAAAAGAATTAAAACAGAAATGGAAAACTCTCTAAAGCCTATATAGCGCTTTGACGCTGCTCTAGCCAGACATGTCGTGTGTTTAGTGAAGTATAAAAAAACACCTTAATTGCAGAAACGTAAAACAAAGCCGTTTTTAAGAGTTTCTTAAAACACATGACGTGTCTCGCTGGTGCAATGTCGACGTGCTTGGAGTTGCTCAAAAAAAGGTATCCAAAGGCTTAAAAACCTCTTTCACTCGAGTTGAAAAGAATTTGATGGTGTTTTAGTTAGTATTATTTTTTTAAGCTCTTGCAATTTTTTAGCCAAAATTAAGAAAATTATGAAGTTTTGGGAAAAACGAAGGAAAAATTCTATATTAAAAATGTAACCGGTTAATCGATTTATTTTAACCGATTATTCGGGTCGAATAATTATTTGCGTTTTAAATTATTTCTTTCGACATTAACCGAAAGAGAGGCGATTAATCGAGGAATCGGTTAATCGATTAACCGAATTGGAAACACTACTTTTTTTGCACAATTTTAATTTTTTTGTGGTAACGGAGTTACATTTCCGCAACCCAAAGATATAACAAAAAAAATTGCGTACCAATTTTCTTCAATTTATTAGTTTTTCGTATTTGGGTTTTCTACATGCTTTCCAATAATATACAATTTGTGTTTTTCAAATTGGCCGGTCCGCGAATAAAAATACAATTCATTCCGGGAAATTTTTTTTTATTTTTTATTTTTGGTCCTTTTAAATGCTTTTCAAAAATATAAAATTTTTTAAAATCCAATCAGCGGTTGCGAAGTTACAAAATAATATATTAAAAACATAACATTTCGCGATCAAAAAATTCTTAAATTTTGTGAAACAGATTTAATTTGTACTAATGTCGAAATATCGATTCCAAACCAATGAAATGCAAAATCAATCGTTTTTCGCTCCAGCAGTTTAGGGTTAAAAACTGATAACTTTTTTTTGATTTGACGCAAAATTATTAGTTAACGTTAATCCTTAATGAAATCCTTTTTATTATAACGTAAAAAAAACTCTTGACTGATTTGTTATATTGTGGTAAGAAAAGCATAAAACTATTCACTTTAAAATTTCAGTGCTGTTAACTTTATTAGAAATCGCTAAAAACAAAGAAAAATTTGGTCATGTTTAAAGTGCTGCAATTTTAAGTGTGGCAACTATTTGTGGATAAAAATAATGCACGACTTAAGGAAATTTTATAGGATTTTCAAAAATATACAGTTTGTACAGAACCGATCAATACTGCCTAAATTTTACTATGTAATTTGATAAAATGTTGATATCGTTAAAAACCACGCCAACTTAAAACAAGTGACAAAATGAAAAAAAAAATTAAATATCTCCTCAAATTTCTGAATCATCTCCTTGCCTTTCGTGGCGAATTTAGCCACTATTTTGATCTTTAAAAATAAAGGCAACAACAATAGAATTAGAAAAAACTTGAATTCAATTCAATTCAATTTATTTCTTATAATATTTATATTATTTACATTTGACTTAGAAGCAAAGAGTTTAGGAACTTCGTTCCTTTTCTACTTAGATATATAAATATATTTTTTTAATTTATGAAATTTATGTACATTATTATTAAACGGAAGGAAAAAAATGTACAAAAACCTTTATGAAGCAAGAGGTATAAGATAAAAATGAGAAAAAAGAATAAAGTAGATAAAATTATGATGAGATGAGTTCATTGATATGTACATGTTGTGAGAGTTGGCATCTTCCATTAAAATTTAGAGTCAATCTTTCGATTTTATCCAGAACGAGTTCGAAGCCAGCGAGACTATGTAGGCGTCGGGTGGAATAGTGCCATGGTAGTTTAAATATCATTTTAAGTAGCTTATTTTGTGCTACTTGGAGTTTTTTTATATGACATTTTGCAGACGTGTACCAAACTGCAGCATCGTAAAACATTATGGGGTGGAATATAGATTTGATGATGAGTTTTTTATTGTCTATGTTCATTTCCGACTTTCTGTTTATAATTGGGTACATTATTCTAATAATTTTGTTAATTTTTTCCACTACATAGGGAATATGATTATTAAAATTAAGCTTTGTATCAAGCATAACGCCCAAGTATTTGACGTTGTTTTCCCATGGAATATCATGGTTCATGAAACGAGGTAAACTCTGGGGTATAAAACAAGACTTACGTTTTCTTGTAAAATAAATAGCCTGCGTTTTTTTAGGGTTAACCAAAATCTTCCATTTATCAAAATAATTACTCAACCCAGTAAGAGCAGACTGCAAGTTTGTAATAATATCAGCTGAATAAACATCAGAACTAAGAATTGATGTATCATCTGCAAATATAGACGTAATGCAATTGGAAAATGTTGGAATGTCAGCAGTAAAAATGTTGTAAAGAACTGGCGACAGGCAAGAACCTTGTGGACATCCTGCAATGATATTAACTTGTTGTGAACAGGTTTTACCCAAGTAAACGCTGAACGATCTATTTTGAAGAAAGTTTTGAATAACTTTTATTAGTTCAATTGGAAAGTTGAATTTTTTCAATTTAAAAATAAGTCCATTATGCCAAACGGTGTCAAACGCAGCTTTTATGTCTAGCAATATCATTCCAGTTGATTTGCCGTTTTGAAAATTATTTTTAACTAATTTTCTGATTTTTAGTAGGGGTTGAGACGTATTATGTTCACTTCTGAACCCGAATTGTTGCGATGGAAGTATATTGTTTGCATGGATAAAATTAATAAGCTTTTCCTTAATAATTTTTTCCAAGATTTTACTTATACAAGAGAGCAGACTTATTGGTCTATAAGAAAGTGGAGAATCAGGAGGTTTATTTGGCTTGAGTATTGGTATGGTTTTTGAGATTTTCCAATCACTGGGAAAGTAGCATAATTTAAGGCAAGCATTAAAGATGTTCGTTAGATAGTTGATACCTTTATTAGGTAAATTTTTTAGACATTTATTATTAATACCGTCTAAACCTGGAGTTTTTTTGTTTTTCAATTTTTTTATAATTACACCAACTTTTTCAGTAGTAGTGAAGTAACAGTTTTGTGGGATTGGGTTAATATTACGAATAAGGTTTGCAACACCATTAACCTCAGTAATCGTAGTAGTATCACTTAAATTTGATGAAATACAGTGGTTCAAATTAAAGTTGTGAGCCAAAATTTCAGCCTTTTCTTGCCGGGTGAAACATACTACATTTTTGTGTTTTAAAATTGGAATATTGCTACATTTCTTCTTTAACATTTTTGAAACTTTCCAAAAAGGGGAAGATGCTTTGTCCAAATTGGACAACATGTTATTCCAAGTTTGATTTCTGAAGTGGTTAATTTCATTCGTAATATTTTTATTTAAACGTGTCATAGCTCGACGATCATTAACATCTCTGTAACGCTTCCAGTTCCTTTTAAATACGTTCCTTAATTGTATCATAATTTTTATGTTGTTTGGTAAGGGTTTAGAGGTTGGTGCAATTCTACGTTTGGGCACACTTTCCTCTATTCCGATTTTTACTACATTATTAAAAACATTTATCATGTTGTCAATTTGAATGCTGTTGTGTATTTCATTAAAGCTATCCGCCAGAGGAAGATTCCTGTTTATGAATTTCATAAAATGCGGCCAGTTTGCCTTGCTGAAAGCGTAGCATAAATTGTCTACCATTTCATAATTTAAATTAATTGTACTAATGATTGGTAGGTGGTCAGAACTCAAATCATTTATAACTTTTACTGCGGACATATTTTGAGATATGTTAGTTAGAAAAAAATCTAGAGTTGACGGTTGTTTACTTGGATCAGCCGGAATATAAGTATATTCGTGGGGAAATACTATTTGTGTTTGGTTTAGTTGGAGTTTCTCATATAATATGTTACCCCAGCCATTACTTCTTTGACATCCCCAATAAATATGTCTGCAGTTAAAATCTCCTCCTAATATGTATTTATTTGAGCTCGTTAGTTTACGAATATCTGACGCAAATGTTTGTTTTCTTCTAGGGTCCCTGTTTGTTGACCCACCAGGATAATAGCAACAATAAATATTTATAAAGTCATTACCAGATCTTACCTTAACACCTATGTTTTCAATCAGTTCTGTGTTAATAGGAGGTATAAGTTGATGCTGAATGTGTTTTTTTAATTAAAATAGCTACTCCACCTCCTCCACCACGTTGTCGATCGTATCTGTAGCAGTACAAGTTCTGATGTTTTATTGTAATTTTTTTATTTAGCCAGGTTTCACAAAGTAAACAAATGTCAATATTGGTTTTTTCCAAGAAATGGAATAATTCGTCTTTTTTAGTGCGAATGCTACGAGCACTCCATTGTAATAACGTTATGTTGCTGTTCATTGGTACAAAAATTTGCATGCAAGGTTTGTAACAACCTCGAATTGCTCTTAACGAGACCTGCATTTTTTTAAATTTGAAATTAATTCAAACGTAAGATTTTTTAATTCTTCTAAAGAGAACAAATTATTATTATCGTTATTTTGGGTTAATGGTTGGCTATAACCCGTTCTAGATGGATTTGGTGTTTCGCTCTGATTTAAAGCATTTGGAAAATTAACGTTGTAATTTGATTGGTTGTTGAATTGTTGGCTTCTTTGTCTGGTACTCTTTGGTTGAGCACGTTGCCTTATTTGCTTATATGTTTCCCTATTAGGGCAGTCAGGGGACATAGCCTTATGGGGCCTTAACAATTAGCACATTTTACAATGGTTGACTTGCATTCTTCAGTTTGTGATTCCCGGCGCAATGGGCACAAAATGTTTTAACATTGCATCTGCTGGCACCGTGTCCATACATCTGACAATTATAACATTGGGTCAGTTTTGTTTTGTTGGGTTTTTGGTATTCCCACCTGACTTTTATGTAGTTGATGGCTGAGTAGTTTTGCCTTAATTCTCTTAATGTGATTGACTTTTTTTCAAAGTAGACAATGAATATAATTTGTTCGTTGTTACTGTCCCTAGCTCCAGCATAGGCTCTAGTAACAATTTTAACATCGATACATTTAAGGCCCATGTCTAAAAGTCTGGACTTAACAACTGATGGTTCTGTTTTATCTAGACCTAATAGTACAGCCTTATAAGGCTTTTCGTTTTTAGCAGCATATGTGAAATATTCGAGCTGAAACTTCTTAGTGAGAGAGTCACAAACGGTAGTAAAATCTACGTTATTTGTGCAAAACAATTTAAGACCGATGGAAATTTTACGTATAGAGTAATCTTTGATTTTTAATATTCTACACATTTCATGAACTTGTTCAATTTTACATTTTAAGATTGTTATTGGTGGTATGTTAACTTTAACAGCTGGTTCGATAATTGTTTCATCATTATCGTCATCATCGATAGTTTGCAGAGGTGCAAAATAATTTGAATTGCTAGCTCTCTGAGAGCTGAGAGGCCATTTTTTTTCTATTCATGTTATACCCAGAGTAGGAATCAACATCTTCTTCTCGATTGCGTTTTACTTTGTTTTTGCTTTTTTTTTAATATTTAGATATTGTTAACAAACAATAACAACAAGAAATAAAGAATAAAATAAACCGTAAACTTTTATTACACTTTAAGGAAACAGAATAAACTATGACTTAACACATCAATTGATAATGCAAGACTGAAAAACTTGAATTGTTTTAAATTATTGGCCACCACTGTATATACATTAGGGTGTGCCGATTTGTAAGGACAAAAATTTTTCGTATTGTGCCATTGATTTTTCGATAGCTTTAGGCATGAGGAAAAAAGTTCCACTATGACATTAAAAAAATCATTTTAGAGTCGTCCAAATTTCAATTTTAACAATTTTCTAATAAATGCTAGATTAGGGCCATCTTGCGGTGGCTTTTTGAAACAACTAATGAAGTTGTAAACAATATAACATTGAAACCTTTCCAAAAAGATATTTCATTTCATTTTATCATCATTTGTTAGATTAGCGCCATCTTGCGGTGGCTTTTTGAAACAACTAATGAAGTTGTAAACAATATAACATTAAAACCTTTCCAGAAAGATATTACTTATAAAAATCGGATAAAAAATGTGGCAACTAGAGGTAAAAGTATATAAGTAAAATTATTTTCTGCTTGATGATGAAATGATGATGATGATGTTGATGAAAACAAGCAGAAAATAATTTTACTTATATATTTTTACCTCTAATTGCCACATTTTTTATCCGATTTTCATAAGTAATACCTTTTTTATGTTTAAAGCACTGTCATTTCAAGTCTGGCGACTATTTCTAGATAAAAATAATGCAGTAGTTAAGGAAATTTTGTAGGATTTCTAAAAATATACAGTTTGTATAGATCCGATCAGTACTCGCTAAATTTTACTCTGTAATTTGATAACAGGTCGATATCGCCAATTTTTCATTGAAAGCCACACCCACTTAAAACAAGTGACAAAATAAAAAACAGACATTATGTTAAAATTCTGCACAATATTCTAAACCACATATTTGCCTCCCGGGCGAATTTAGCCACTATTTTGATTTTTAAAAATAAAGGCAACGAAAAAAAATTAGAAAAAACTTGAATCGTTCCTATTAAATTTGCCACCACTGTATATACAGCTATGGACATATAATTGTCACAAATTTAAATTGCGCATAAATTTAAGTATTTTCCAACTAAATATATTTTAAAATGCAAGTTTTATCTCTTCTGATTTTTGTTGAAAAAAATGTTTGTCTTAATAGTGCTCAAATGTTCCGTTATGTTTTGCTTATTATTTACCGTTATCATTTTTGCGTTAACAATGCTGATTTAAAGTGGACATATAAATGGCACAATTTACATAAAATAGGCAGTAGTCGTGTAGATTTAATTCAAAGCAATAAACATTTTTCGTAGTTTAAAAATAAATATAAAAAGTTAAAAAAATTTTAAAATGGGATCAGGAAAACATAACACAGGTGAGGAAAGGCGGATCATATGGAAAATGTATGAAGATGGAAAAAAAAGTAGCGGAAATTGCTGAGATAATACAAATTTCTAGCAAAAAAGTCTACAATGCAATTAATTCGGAAGCCAAGGCCACGAAAAACAGATGAGCGTACGTATGCAGCTATAGTACGAATGTTGAAAATTGATCCATTCAATTCACCAAGGCAGATAGCATCGGATATTAAAGAAAATTTTAACATGGAAATATCAAGCAGAGTTGTCAGAAGAAGACTAAACGAGGCAAATTTGTTTGGGCGCCTTTCCAGAAAAAAGCCCCTGCTCTCAAAAAAAATATTTCAAAACTACTAACCTTCGCCAGAACCCATAAGGAAAATCCCATTAGTTTTTGGAAAAACGTGTTATGGAGTGACGAAACAAAAATTAACAGGATAGGACCAGATGGCAGAATCATTGTTCGTCGTCCTAAAGGCAAGAGTTTAATACTCGGTTCACTCAGAAGACGGTAAAACATGGAGGTGGCAGTACTATGAATTCATGAATCCGGCTTTTACGGCACGTTAACTGTCCGTAATGTACGTATCCGTCAATGCTTGTACGTATACGGAACATTAACGGACCGTATAAATGGATTTTCGAACACAATACGTTTTAACTCCGTTTTGGTGTATCCGTTTCCGTACCTTTAAATACGGATTTCATCGGTTGCAGTTTGTTTACAAAATAAAAAATTATATTTTTGAAAGGTCGGCGAAATTATTATAACGGGAATATATGGAGAATATGCAATAGAGGGAATTCTTTCCATCACACCATTAATCAAACAACATCAAGTAACAAGGTATGATTTATGAAACTTATTGTTTTGTGTATAACATGTGAGAATTTGCATCCTGTACACAGTCAATTAAACCATAACTAATTTATTGTCTCTTTTTCATATAGATGTTGGATTTTACTCTGGGTCCCTAAGCGCTGGATAGATAGGTAAACCGAGCCGGATGTGCTAAATATTGTAATTGTATTAATTAAAAATTTATTAATAGTAATTGTAAATAATAATTATTAATGAATTTATAAAAAAGGAAAAAAGTATTGTGTATTTTAAATAATAAACATATGGTCTATTTTTGTGGAAAAAATCGGTAGGGTACGGACAAGGAAATACTCAGTTTTTCACATGACATAACGGTCCGAAAACGGTCCGGCATTGACGGACTATCAGCGGACTAGTCCGTTTTTTACATGACATAACGGTCCATCATTGACGGACTTAAAACGGACTTGCCCGTTTTTAACACGACATAACGGTCCGTCATTGACGGATTTTCAACGGCTTCGAATCAGTTTCGATGTTCCGTTTTCTGGTCCGTATACGGACCATTTCTTACAAGGGAATTACTTCAGCCTACACTCCGATTTTGATATGTGATAGAGAAAAAAAATCTAAGATCGACCTGTCTCAGATTATCGGCCACCTCGGAATTTTAAGGGTTCAAAAAGGGGATCAAAAATGGGCCTTTTTTTGGTTTTTTGCTTTTTTCGACCAAAGGAACAATATGCAAATGTGATATTGCTGGAAAGGGATTTTTGAGGGCTTTTCATCGGTACCTTTATTTTTGGTACTTTTTTGCTCTTTCGAATTTGCTGTTTTAAAAAAGTTCCAAAATTTTGGGTACTTTGTATGAAGGAGTATACTGCTATTACTGCTAAATTCACATATGTTATTCGTTGTTAAATTTAAGCCGATACGTATTTTTGCGTTTTTCAATATTTTCTCTACATTAGATTTGGCAACATTTTTCCGAAACACCTTTTTTGGTATATTTTAGGCCGCTTTTAATGTTAAAGATAGGAAATATATATATGAAACTTCATATTTTGACGGACACATTAATTCTGTGATATATTTTTTTTTTAATTTCGTAAATTTAAAATGTGCTCCCATACAAAAAGTAAAAAAAAATAGGTTTTTTACATAGACCGTTTTTTTTTATATGAAATGTTATTATTTCTACATTAAATCATGTATTTTTTTATAAGCGTTCCCGTGATATATAACATGATATATTTATATAACATACGTTAGTCAGAATAAGGGAATATATATAAGTTATGCTCTCTTACAAAAAAGTACCAAAAGGTACATTTTATCGACGTACATATGTTTGTTTACAATAGTATTACCATTTCTTTTGCATAGCATTGACTATATGCACATAACAAATTTTCTGTTGAATAATAGATTAATATTTAATTCAAATAATTTTTAATACAATACAATATTTGTTGTATTGTATTGTATTAAAAAATCCCGGGATTCGGGATTTTAAAATTAAAAAAACGGGATCCCGGGACGGATCGGGATTTTTCGGGATCCCGAAGTTTTTCGGGATTTCGTGTTTTTTGGCATTTTGGAAAGTTTTTTTATTTAAAAAAATGTGTAAAAACTTAAAATTTATGTAAAAAAAATATAGGGTCATATGCATAAACACTTAAAATTTTTCATACAAATTTCATGTTATAAATACCCTACGGGGAAAGGGAGCGGTCCCAGATGACACGCAGGATAGGTCCCAAGGGGGCGGAGACCGGTCGCTGATCGGTCTTTTTGTTTGAAAGAGACATATCACTTTAACATGGCGTTGTCATTGGAAATGATCAATTGCCACAGTTTAGACACATTGTGGCAGTAAGGTGGTGTGTCTAAAAATAGCTTTTAAAATAAACCCTACGGGGAATGTGGGGTCAATTGCCTTCCAGGGACCTATCCCGTGACCGGTCAACCGAAGGCATATTACTAAATTAGTACAAATATGTACAAAAGGGCATGAATTAATTTTCTAAGTATTTTCCGATCCGTTACTTTCACTGTTGCTTTTAAAAAACGTGAACGATACCGAAATAAAAAATAAAATTCGCGGCATATTTTTTAAAATATTTTTTTTTATTTATTTTACTCTTTTATTTATTTTGAACTTTCCCAGTCAGAAAAATACAAACGGGAAAGCGGTGGCAAAGCACTTTAACAGGTGGTACAAGTACTGGCAAAAAGTGCTTTCCCATTCCCAAAATGATAACATCATTAGACAAAAGGACCGGCTGTTCAAAAAGCGCCGGAAAAGCACTGGAGGAACAAAATTTTTAAACGTTGGCAAAACCAACTGGCTGTGCCAAAATGCTAGTACTGGCAAACAATTTTTTGTAACTAATATGCCAGTGTTGGGAGGGCAAAAAAAAAGTTGGTCTTGCAGGAGCTTTCCCACAAACAAAAAAATTGATTTTATAACACAAAAAAATTTTAAATTAAAAAAAATCCAAAAAAAATTTTTTGCTTGCAACCGGATTTGAACTCGGAACCTCCTGACTACAAACATTTTTTAACGAAGCGTCAGCATTTTTATAAAATCATTGGTCTACCAGTGAATTGATTTTTGTACGCCTGGTAGCATTGGCTAGGTAGCACTGGATAACCACTTGTTGCAAACCTTGGCATATTACTCTATGCCAATTATTTGCCAGTGGTTTTTTTTATAAACCACCGAAATTTTTGTAAAACAAATACTGGTAAAACGCTTTTTGCAAACGCTGGCAAAGCGTTTCAAATGAGTGTTCTGCCAGTCATTTATTTTTAACACCGTGGTTACCCAGTGGTATGCCAGTGCTTTATTTTTTGTACCACTGGCGATTTCTGACTGGGTTATTTTTTTACGATTTGCTTACTTTAGCTCTTATTTTAAATTTTTATAATTTTTTGCTAAAAAATTTTAAGTTTTGTATTTTCAACGTTTTTTAATGTTAAAGCTGTATTAGTTTTAACAATTGGTATTTCATTTAATTTTCTTTTTAACTTAAGGGCAATTTTTTAAATTTTTATTTATATTATCAGAGTTTTTGAGGTAATTTTCTAATTTTTAATTGATTTTTTAATTTAATTATGGCCAACGCAAAAAACGAGTCAACTGCCATTAAAGGACCTATCCCGTGACCGGTCAATCGGGGGCATACTGAAGGCACTTCCACTATATTTGTGTATGTGTTAGTGTTGTTTTCTTTTCTATTTTTTTCTTTTCCATTTTTTTTATTTGCTTGTAGTGTTTGTTTTTTCTTTTTCTTTTTTATTTGAACAGAAACAAAAAATATATAACTTTACCATCAGCCAGCCATCACGCATAAGCAACATTAGCTTAGACGGTAGAGCGTTTGCCTTACAAGCAGGGGGTTGTGTTATCGAGCCCTACTTCGACGTCAAGTGGATTATTTTTAATTCTTAATTTTTTATTAGTTTATTTGAAAAGCTATTTTTAGACACACCACATTACTGCCACAAGGTATCTAAAATGTGGCAATTGGTCATTTCCAATGACAACGCCATGTTAAAGTGATATGTCTCTTTCAAAGAAAAAGACCGATCAACGACCGGTCTCCGCCCCCTTGGGACCTATCCTGCGTGTCATCTGGGACCGGTCCCTTTCCCCGTAGGTAACTAATAAAAAAATTAAGAATTAAAAATAATCTACTTGGCGTCGAAGTAGGGCTCGATAACACAACCTTCTGCTTGTAAGGCAAACGCTCTACCGTTTGAGCTAACGTTGCTTATGCGTGATGGCTGGCTGATGGTTAAGTTATGTTTTTCGTTTATGTTCAAATAAAAAAGAGAATGAAAAACAAACACACACACAGCAAATAAAAAAAACATGGCAAAGAAAAAAATAGAAAAGAAAACAACATTAACACACACACAAATATGGTGGAAGTGCCTTGAATATGCCCCCGATTGACCGTTCATGGGATAGGTCCCTTAATGGCAGTTGACAGTTGACTTGTTTTTTTCGTTGGCCAAAATTAAATTAAAAAATCAATTAAAAATTAGAAAATTACCTCAAAACCTCTGATAATATAAATAAAAATTTAAAAAATTCCCCTTAAGTTACAAAGAAAAGTTAAATGAAATACCAATTGTTAAAACTAAAACAGCTTTAACATTAAAAAAAACGTTGAAAATACAAAACTTAAAATTTCTTAGCAAAACATTATAGAAATTTAAGATAAGAGCAAATAAGCAAATCGTGAAAAAATAAAGTTAAAAATAAATAAGAGTAAAATAAATAAAAAATATTTTTAAAAATATGCCGCGAATTTTGTTTTCATTTCGGTATCGGTCAAGTTTTTTTAAAAGCAACAGTGAAAATAACGGATCAGAAAATACTTAGAAAATTAATTCATTTTCTTTTGTTCATATTTGTACTAATTTAGTAATATGCCTTCGGTTGACCGGTCACGGGATAGGTCCTTGGAGGGCAATTGACTCATCATTCCCCGTAGGGTATGTTATAAGCAGGGCAAGTTTAAAATGGCACAAAAAAAGTTGAAATTGGCAGGCAAAATAGCACGAAAAAATATTAAAATTGGCACAAAAAACGCAAAAATGGCACGGTGATTCCAAAAATTTTAAAGTATAATAGTTGATTTAAGTGTCTTTCTGAATGTTTTCAACAAAAATACAATAATGAATGAATTTACCGCTGAACTGCTAAAGTGCAGTCGCCGTATATTAGTATTATTTAAAAAAAAAAAAAAATCTGGAATTTTATTAAATATTAAATATGATTCCTTGTGTCTGTTAAATTTTTCAATAAAAATTTTTTTCTTTTTCTTCTTCTTCATATAAATTAACTCTAAAAATATCGTTTTTTTCATTTTTTCCAAAAATTGTTTACAAAGATTGAGTTTTTACTGAATTTTATAGCATTTTTATAATTAAAAGTCTAAAAAAATAGACAAAATGGCTTTTTTGGCAAGGATTTGTAAAAATGGCATTTTTACAAAATAAGTGAAAAAATGACAAAAATGGCATTTAATGGCAAAAGCCAAAAAAAACTTGCCCTGGTTATAAGGTTTTCAAAGTATTATACATGAGCATTGTAAAATATAACTGTTTTATACGTTTTTTTACATTTACATACTACTGTTTATTTCTAAAGAACGAAAGAATTGAAAAAACTCACGAATTAAGATTTTAACTCTGTCGATATGTTGTGTGCTATTTTTGTTTATAATAATTTAATATTCACTATACTTATATCATTGTAATTTAAAATTATGAATTAAATTTTAGAATTTTCAAATCGTTTCAGAAGTTTTTAATTGTTTTCCACATATAGTGCAGAAATTCAAATGAAAAATTCTGAAATACAACTTTTTATTCTGAATTTAAATCGACGATATCCGAAATATAATAAAAAATACAGCACCATATAGATTTATATAAAATTATATTTAACAAATGTGGTTAAAAATATCAGCAGGGTTACAATTTTGAAAAAATTACAACAAGTTTTTGCAGTTGTAAAAATCCCGGGATTCGAGCTTAAGAACCCGGGATTCGGGACTCATTTTTATTGAATAATTCCGGGGTTTCGTGACTCGGGATTTCGGGATCGGCAGCCTTAAATCAAATGTACAGAGAATATTGAAAAACACAAAAATACGTATCTCCTTAAATTTAACAAGGAATAACACATGTGAATTTAGCAGCCATAGCAGTATACTCCTCCATATAAAGTACCCAAAATTTTGGAACTTTTTAAAACAGCAAATTGGAAAGAGCAAAAAAGTACCAAAAAAAGGTACCGATGAAAAGCCCTCAAAAATCCCTTTCCAGCAATATCACATTTGAATATTGTCCTTTGGTCGAAATACCTTAAAAAGCAAAAAAAACAAAACAAGGCCCATTTTTGAACCCTTAAAATTCCGAGGTGGCCGATGTTTTTTGATTAATTACTTTTTGAACACATTTAATTCCTTTAATGCAATTAATGTACATCCCGATAAAAATAAATTTTAAAAAAACTTATATGAAAGTGTTTGTGCAAATTTAAATGTTACTGACACTTTAGAAAACATTGAGTGCGTTTACCAGATGCTCAAATGTTGCTAATCCGATACTCAACAATCTGGTGAACGATTTGATTAGCTACCGCTAAGTCAACATGTTGTGGTAGAGCTACCTTGTTTTGGTAGCGTAAAAATTTTACGGTACTTGTGAGCAGTTAATGATACATCAGCTGTCGTTTGTTTTTTTTATATTTTTTTAAAGAATAATAAACATAAAAATATAATTATAAAGGAATAAAAAATTTTGAAAAAATCAACGAAACATCTACAAATATTTTTATTTTAAAACAAAAACAAAAGTAGCATCGTTCACCAGATTAATATAATCATAAAGCACTACATATCAATTGTAGCGGTAGCGGGTTTCTCTGGTAGACCTGCCCATTGTTTTCTATTGGTGTTTATACATGAATGGATGTCGCTACATTGCTAGATCTGTCAAAACAACAGAGTAGTATATTTGAAAGTTGACGAAGTAAATTTGGTAAATTCCTTGTTGTTGTTTTTGTTTTTCTTTGATATTTTGAATGTTGAGTTTGTAATTTAACTTAATATTTCCAGAAATTCTAAAAACATCGTCCCCTGACTATTTTCTTAGGCAAGAATGAAATCCGGATAGGGACATGACTCCAACAAATTATTTTTCACAATTTGCAAAATACGTTTGGATTTTACCACATTTAATTCCTTTAAAGCAATTAATGTATATCCCGATAAAAATAAATTAAAAAAAGACTAATTTTAATTTTTGTTTTTTTGTTAGTTTTAGTATTTTATTTCTAATGTTATAACAAAACAAAATAGTATTTGTTTTTCTTTTAATTTAAATAAATTTTCGGCTACGAGCCTTTAAAAAAATATTTCAGGCTGTACTTGTTATTTTGACCATATGTGTATAAATATATCTTTTTTTATCCAATTCGGTAAATTTTATTTGTTCCAGACATTTTGATTACCTTTACAACGATGTACATATTGTCCCAATCGGACTATAAACGATGAAAATATAGCCAAGTCCATTTTCAAATTTTGTACAGAAATAACTCCCGAAATAGGCGTTTCCGCGAAAAGAAAATTTTTTCAAATCACCTCAAAAGCATTATCTGAGAAAAAATCGCTGAATTGCCTCCAAAGTCTTGTTCCAAAAATTTTCTTGCCCCTAAGCCTAGATTTCACCACAAAACACATAGAAATATAAACGCAAATTTGAAAGGAATTTACCTCAACTCCAATTTTGTTGCAGTTGTCCAACCACTTTTTGGGCACGAAAAATTAATTAGCTTATTTCCAACATAAGATTCTATGTCGCCAACAAATGGAGCATATGTATAAGTACAAACGATGCTGAGGGGCTGATTTACAAATCAAAATACTGAACAGAATATTGTTTCTTACATAGTAAAAAAAAGAAATATAATTATATTTCAATCGTACAAGACTTACAAATGCAAACACTCACTGCTAAATGCAATCATATGCAATATAAATTTTTTTTATAGTTTACGGAATTTTTAAAGCTTAAAACGTATCCATTCTTAAACATTTTTCATTTTAAATTTTATATTTTTAAACTATTTTTATGCTTTTAATTCACTTTGATTGAGAAAAAAGTTATAAAAATGTGATTAAACAAATTAGTTTGTTTTTCATTACAAAAAGAAAGATACAAAATTTACGACATTTCGCATACACACAAAAAAGTATTGTTTTATAGTAAACCACTATATGAGTAAAAGAGAAAGGTAGATATTAAAATATTTCAGTAATGTCAATATTAATAAAGACCAAAAAGGCTCATTACCTAGTGTCGTGACATGAAACAAATGATAAAACAATCAATTGTCAAAGTTATTTCATCTCAGAGATAAGGCTAGTGTCTTGACCCGGTGTCTTCAAATACAATAAATTATATGATATTAAATGTCAAAACCATTACAGCGAAACGTCAAAATGATATCAATTGCAGAGTGGTGGAGAACACTTGACCATTTCATGGATAAGAAATATCATAGATTTTTCTTCGAAAAACACCAAATTTTATGAAACATTAATGTTTACCGACAAATAATAAAAAACTAAACACTTTTCCATTCGTTTTTACCAAATTTTTTGTTGTTTTTCTATTACAAAATTAAAATGAAAACTAATGGCGTTTTCTTTTCTGGAAAAAAATGTTGCCTTGTTAAAAGGCAACATTTTAAAAATGTTGCCCTCACCCCATTAAAATGTTACATTTTTTCAATCAGAATAGAACACAATAAAATCACTGTTGCATTTTTCTAAACATATGTATGTGTATTGTATACTCGTATGCAATATTGTTTACGCAAACTATTACTAATTGTAGCCTAGTGGTTGTGATGCCTGCCTTTGACATGGGCTAGACGGGTTCAAATTCCAGACAAAGTAAAAAATAAATTTTTTTATGTATTTTCTTTTTTCAATTAAATTTTTTTTTTTCATATTTAAAGCAAATTGTATAATTTTTTATTTATTTTTAGCCTAAAAAATTGTTAAATACTAAATAACAGCAAAACTATAAAAATCTAATTAAAATTTTATAAAAACAAAAAAAAAAAACAAAAAATATTTTGCTCCAACCGGGGTTTGAACCTGCGACCTACTGCATCAGAAGCCATGATAGTACCCCCTAGGCCACCAAGTTGTGAGTTAGCTGGCAAAAAACATTACAGTATATACACATGGCATTGACATAAAGAAAAAAACAGGGCAACACTCTACCCCGTAAATTTTTTGAGGGCGAAAAATGTTGCCTTTTTGCCCTTTATTTAGGCAACATTTTTAGAAAAGAACACCTAGCCCTCTTAGAATGTTACCCTTAATTTAGAAAAGAACACAAAAAGGCAATTCAAAAGCAAAATGCAAAAAAAAGGCAACATTTTTTTCAGAAAAGAAAACGCCATAAAAGTGACATTTTATGTCTGGCATCATTGCAAGATCCGATGGCATGTCAGCGATATCATGATATTGCAATAAAATTGAAATTGAGTGTCTTCACTTGAGATGAGAGCATTTTGACAATTGCTTGCCATCATTTTATTGCATGTCAAGACACTAGGTGACATGCAATAAAATGATAGCAAGCAATTGTAAATTGATTTCGTCTCAAGTGAAGACACTCAATTTCAATTTTATTGCAATATTAGCTGTGTTTGTGCGGCAAGCTATCAATGTTGGATTATGTCATTTCCATATAAATTTTACATTAGCCAACGTTTAGTGTTAACTTTCAAAGTTATTAATGTCAAATTTGTATGGGCATGACATAAGCCAACGTTGATAGTTTGCCGCACAAACACAGCTATTATGATATCGCTGACATGCAAGCAGCTCTTGCAATGATGCATGGTATGAAATGTCAATTTTTGTTTTAATTTTAACTTTGTAATAAAAAAACAACAGAAAATTTGGTAAAAAATAAAGCGAAAGTGTTTAATTTTTTATTATTTGTCGATAAAAATTAATGTTTGATAAAATATTGTGTTTTTCGAAGAAAAATCTATATTTCGGCTAAAGTGCAGTTTAGGAGCATAACTCCGATCACTTCAAAATTTTTATGGTAGGTACACATTATTATTGTGAGTTCAAAAGTTTGTCGGAAACGCCTACTTTCGCGTGGGCGGGGCTTTAAAGTTGAAAATTTAAATTGGAATAAGTCCGGAGATACTTATCCGATCAGGACAAAATGTACATCAACTGAAAGATCTGCCTTGCAGAGGGGGTCCAATGTGACCACAAGTATTCACCCATTGTGGAGTAAATTAACATTTTTGATTTTTTTCATTGACTTTTTGCATAAAAAGCCAATTTTTTCAAAATATGACCTTTGTACAGGTTAGTATACTTTATGTTAGCTAAAACTCAAGACTTTAGGCATTCATTTAAGATATGATATGACTCATTATCTTTTTAAATGAAAAAGTTATTTAAAGTTAAAATTGGACATTTCCCTTTTTTAGTTTTTTTGTTACAACGAGTTTGTTGTTCATATTAACGTATGTAATGAATGCTATTAAGCAGGTATTCAAAATTTCTATATTCATAAAAAAACATGTATGGAATTAATTAACCCATTAAGAATGTATTTAAAATTTTGGCTATTTATGTATATTAAATTAGGAAAAAATTTGCACCAAAGGAAAAGTCTCTGAAATATCTTTTCATAGAGGTCTAATATTAACCTATTGTGTATCAGTTACAGAAAAACTTTTCTCAGCGAAGCCACTAAACTGCCCATCCCATAGGAGAAAACCCCTAAGGCCGGCAACACAGAAAAACTTTTCTCAGCGAAGCCACTAAACTGCCTATCACATAGGAGAAAACCCTTTAAGCTCGGCCGGAGGCCGGTAACACAAAAAAAAACTTTACTCAGCGAAGACACTAAACTGCCTATCACATAGGAGAAAACCTCTAAGTCCGGCCGGAGACCGGTAACACAAAAAAATTTACGACATAATTATTCGCATATTATGGTAATAAAAAATTGTAACTAAAACAACAGTTAAAAACAAAAAAATCTTAAATCAGTTAATAATGTGTTAATAAATTGCATTCGTGTGTTTATGAATATAGAAATTTTAAATACCTACCTAATGGCATTCATTAACATACGTTAATATATATAAACAAAAAACTCGTTGTAACAAAAAAATAAAAAAAAGGAAATGTCAAATTTTAACTTTAAATAAATTTTTCATTTAAAAAGATAATGAGTCATTCCATATCTCAAATGAAAGCCTAAAGTCTTGAGTTTAAGCTAACATAAAGTATGCTTACCGGCACATGGGTCATATTTTGAAGAAATTGGCTTTTTATGCAAAAAGTCAATAAAAAAAAGCAAAAATGTTAATTTACTCCACAATAGGTTAATATTTGGGGTCATAACCCCCATATGAAAGGCATTTTACAGACCTTTCAGTTGATGTACATATTGTCCTGATCGGATAAGTATCTCCGGACTTATTCCAATTTCAATTTTCAACTTTAAAGCCCCGTCCACTCGAAAGTAGGCGCTTCCGACAAAGAAAATTTATATTTTTGAAATCAGCTCAAAAAGCACTACACTGGAAGAAAATGAAAAAAATCGGGGCTATGCTCCTTGTTCCATGGTTTTGACCACAGAACATACCTAGAAGTTAAGTTCCCTATATGTGTTAATTTTCCCAATATGAAAGTAAAATTTTTCTTCTGGATACATTGACATTATTTAAATGAAAGGGCGCGAAAATTCTATCGTGTTGTTGCTGTTTTCTTATGTATTTTGTAAACGTCAAAAGTTAAACCGTTTACTGTCACTAATACATGTGCGTGTTCAATGCAACCATGTTATTATGCTATCCAGTATACTGTGGGTTTTGACATTTCATATCATATAATTTATTGCATTTGAAGACACCGGGTAACCTAGTACAGATTACCTAGTGTCTTGACATGCAATAAAATGATAGGAAGCAATTGTCAAAATGATTTCATCTCAAGTGAAGACACTCAATTTCTATTTTATTGCAATATCAGCTGTGTTTGTACGGCAAACTATCAACGTTGGCTTATGTCATTCCCATATAAATTTAACATTAGCCAACATTTAATGTTAACTCTTAACCTACGGTCTTCACATTCAATAAAATGATAGCAAGTAATTGTCAAAATGGTTTCATCTCAAGTGAAGACACTCAGTACCTAATTTCGTAAAACACTTGGGTGAAGTGAAGGGAACTTTCAATGTAAATTGTTTTTGTTACAAAAACAATTTCTATAGAAATAACACAACACTTTACCGAAGTGTTTTAGAAAATTACCCCTCAATTTCAATTTTATTACAATATCATGATATCGCTGCCATGCAAGCGGCTCTTGCAATGATGACTGCCATGAAATGTCACTTTTCGTTTTAATTTTAATTTTGTAATAAAAAAACAACAGAAAATTTGGTAAAAAAGAAAGGGAAAGTGTTTAGTTTTTTATTATTTGTAGATAAAAATTAACGTTTGATAAAATTTTGTGTTTTTCGAAGAAAAATCTATGATATTTCTTATCTATGAAATCGTCAAGTGTTCACCACCAGTTTGCAATTGATATCATTTTGATGTTTCACTGAAATGGTTTTGACATTTCATATAATTTATTGCATTTGAAGACACCGGGTAACGTTACTAATAACTAGCGTCTTGACGAGACATCGATTTGTTCAACCAATGAACAATTTCTTGTTCACCCATGAATTTGTCTCGTGTGGACCCCTCTTGTTCATGTTTTGTTCTTGTTCAGACAACGTTGTCAGCACAATTGTTCTCACAACTCTGTGCAACATCAACCACGATACCAGATCTAATTTTTACATAGTGGCATTACTAAAAACTAAAGAAAATAACCTAGTGTCTTGACATGCAATAAAATGATAGCAAGCAATTGTCAAAATGCTCTCATCTCAAGTGAAGACATTCAATTTAAATTTTATTGCAATATCATGACATGCCATCGGATCTTGCAATGATGCCAGAGATCAAATGTCACTTTTAGTTTTCATTTTAATTTTGTAATAGAAAAACAACAAAAAATTTGGTAAAAACGAATGGAAAAGTGTTTAGTTTTTTATTATTTGTCGGTAGACATTAATGTTTCATAAAATTTGGTGTTTTTCGAAGAAAAATCTATGAAATTTCTTATCCATGAAATGGTCAAGTGTTCTCCACCACTCTGCAATTGATATCATTTTGACGTTTCGCTGCAATGGTTTTGACATTTCATATCATATAATTTATTGCATTTGAAGACACCGGGTAAAAGAAAATGAATAAAATGTTAAGAAAAAGTAAATAATTTGCATTATTATTGAATTTAATGCAATTTACTTTTTATTATTTGAAAAAAATTAGTGAAAAACACTTTGAAAACATGAAAATAAATAGTTTCGTTTGTGACCTACTCCAACAAAAAATAATGAATTGTCTGACATTACGTAGTCTCCACCCAAATCAAATGTACAAAATTGTTCCCGTTATTCTGCCGACGATTAGTTTTTGGGCAAACAAATCAATGTCTCGTCAAGACTTAGAGTAATGTCAAATTTGTATGGGAATGACATAAGCCAACATTGATAGCCTGTCGCACAAACACAGCTATCATCACGCAAAGAAAAACCTACACTGAACCAAAAATAGCGGTAAAATCAACTAAAATCCATATTAAATTGATAAATGGGTGATCACCATACAACCAACCATACAAAACCTATCCGTCAATTTAACATATTGTTTAGTAAATTTACATTTTGACGTTTGACTATTTAATGTGGTGTTATTTTGACAACATATCGTCAAATGTATTAACAAAAATTAGTTACGCCAACAGTTATATTTCATCAAATAGAATAATCTTTTGTTATTTTACCAATACATTTTATTCAATTCAACAATGCCTTTTGTTCAATTAATTCATATTTTATCGATTCATTAATATTTCTTAGATTTATAGTTTTTTGTTTCTTAAGGCGCATCTACACGAGAGAGAAAACTTCTAGAGATAGAGCAAAAAACACCCCTAATTAGCTTAAATCATTCACAAGCTGTGTTTGTGCGGCAAGGTATTAGTGTTTGCTTATGTCATTCCCATACAAATTTAACGTAACTAACGTTAAGAGTTACCGCTAAACGTTGGCTTATGTCAAACATGTATGGAGATGACATAAGCCAACACAGATAGCTTGCCGCACAAACACAGCTACAATAGAGCTAATTATAGGTGTATTTTGCTCTAACTCTAGCAGTTTTCTCTCGTGTGTCAATGTGCCTTCATACAGTTGCGAGCATAAAAAATGCAACGCTACGCTAAATCATCTAAGTACACTCAGGGAATTATGTAGGTAAAATCAACTGCAAATGACAGTTAAAATAACTGCATTTGCACTTAAAAAGGTGTAGACTACATTTGCAGTTAAATTAACTGCAATATGAAGTAATTTTTAACTGTTAAAAATCAACTGACAAATGTAGTAAAAACAACTACAAATGCAATTGAAACAACATACATGCAAATTATTGTAAAACTGTACAAACAACTTGCAAATGTAGTTAAAAAAACATAAATAAAAAAATTTTTTTTTAATTATTAATTTAATAAAAAAAACAAATTTATGTAAACACTATTAACTTAATTTTATTCTATAATAAATTTAAAATTGAGAAATCAAAATTTACACTTAATGTCACTTTTTTTTCACTATTAAGATATTGTTGTACATGTCCGTCTGTGAGGGATGAAATATGCTGTTGTTTGGCTTCCTTTTTTTCAGGTAGAAAGGGATGAGAATATAAAAGAACTGAAAGAAAATAAATACAATATTTTTTTAACATTCCCCGTAAATAAATTTATATTATAAAACTTACCTTATTATTTTAGTAATTTAATAAAAAATATATAACATTTTCCGTATTACGCGTGCTCACTTTTTGGCGTTGTTTTATGACTAAGACAAGAGAAAACATGTTATACTAATATTCTTTCACTAGAAATTTCTAAACAAGTGATTCACACATACACATACTTCTGTTTGCTTCGTGTGTGTGCATACACACTTGAAAATTTAAGTATTTGTAAATAAAATTCAAAATAACTGCATAAAATAAATGTTACTACAATGTAGTAATTTTTGTAGTTTGTTTAAAAAAATAACTGTCAAAAACATTGAAAAATTTTGTTCTAAGTAAATTAACTACAATTGTAGTTAAAATAACTACAACCGCATTACTACATAAATAACTGTCATGTAGTAACTGCAGAACTTTTCTGAGTGTATGCTTTGATTTCTTCTAATGGTTTTTTTGCGCTTATCTTTTGTTAATATATTCGTTGATGTGTATTTTCATATTATAAGGCGTTTAATTTGCATTTATTTCTGTGAATTAGTTTTCACGATTTGATGATGACTACACTCAGGGAATTATGTAGGTAAAATCAACTGCAAATGACAGTTAAAATAACTGCATTTGCAATTAAAAAGGTGTAGACTACATTTGCAGTTAAATTAACTGCAATATGAAGTAATTTGTAACTGTTAAAAATCAACTGACAAATGTAGTAAAAACAACTACAAATGCAATTGAAACAACATACATGCAAATTATTGTAAAACTGTGCAAACAACTTGCAAATGTAGTTAAAAAAACATAAATACATTTTTTTTTTAATTATTAATTTAATAAAAAAACAAATTTATGTAAACACTATTAACTTAATTTTATTCTATAATAAATTTAAAATTGAGAAATCAAAATTTACACTTAATGTCACTTTTTCTTCACTATTAAGATATTGTTGTACATGTCCGTCTGTGAGGGATGAAATATGCTGTTGTTTGGCTTCCTTTTTTTTCTCCAGGTAGAAAGGGATGAGAATATAAAAGAACTGAAAGAAAATAAATATTTTATTTTTATTATAAAACTTACCTTATTATTTTAGTAATTTAATAGAAAATATATAACCTTTTCCGTATTATTGAAAAATTTTTTTCTAAGTAAATTAACTACAATTGTAGTTAAAATAACTACAACCGCATTACTACATAAATAACTGTCATGTAGTAACTGCAGAACTTTTCTGAGTGTGGTTTTAATTTGGTAATAATTGTAAAGGGTTGCACTCTAGTGTAATAGACAGTAGCCAATATTTGTTGTTCCATATTATGTTTTTGTGGGTTAATTTATTGAAGTAGTACTTAGGTAAGTTACCGTTGATGAATTTTGACCAAACAACAAGCTGTATATATGTTCTTACAAAAAAACAATATAATTGACAAAAGCAACTAAGATTATTCTTTGACATACAGAAACAAAGATGGCTGATGCATTCTCCTGCACAAAAATATTAAGGAAGTGATTTTCAACTTTTTTTTAAGATAATAAAAAATGGAATGTAAAATAAAATGAAAAATTAAACATAAAAAATTGTGAGAAATGTAGTAATATATCCAAATAAAATATTAAAAGCTTTAATTTTAAATTGGTTTTTTTTTCAGACAAAATGTACTGTAAATGTGGATGCATATTTTTTTCACACAACAGAATAAGCAAGGTGAATAATTGTTTAGGTATTTACTGGTGTTTTATAAATGTGTTCCAAAATATGTAATATTAAATTAAAATATTAATAAAAATATAATTTCCAATAAATCAGGAGTCATTTTATTTATAAAAATAAATAGTATATTGACCCTGGAAAAATATGTAAATTTTGTCAACGAATATAGACATTTCAACGAACATTTGTTTTTGGACATTTGCCTAAGTGATTTTATAAGTTATATTCTTAACTTTTGTAGTATAGCTAAAACGAGTGTAAAATACGTGTTTGTGTTTAAGAATTAAGTTGAACGCAGCCTAAGATAATTCTTAGCCATGAAATGGTCAAGTGTTCTCCACCACTTTGCAATTGATATCATTTTGACGTTTCTCTGCAATGGTTTTGACATTTCATATCATAAAACTTATGGCATTTGAAGACACCGGGTAATATCATTATTGCATTTGGCAACATTGGTTCGTTTGAGCGGTCCTTGTTCGCTGCAGGGCTGCCAGAGTAGCTGATTTTTATTGAAAAATGTGTCGATTTTTGGTCGAAAAATGCCAAATCTTTAAAGAATTTTCCGTTTTTCTAAATGAAAATCAAGGATTGCATGCTAAAAGTACCCATAGACCACGCAAAATATACTTATTGCACTGTGAAGGCGAATATATCTTTTAAAACTGTGAAGCTAATAGGCATAAGATTTCTGAAATAAAACGAAATTATGTTTTTTTTACATTCAGATAATATCTGAATATATATCATATATTTATTAAATATGCAACTAAAGCTGGCCATACACTATGCAATATACTGGTGCAAGCACCGTAAGTTGTTTGAGTTTCACGTGATAAACTGTTATACTCCATATAAAAAAATGATTTTTCACGACAATCAGTTTCATGTGAAAACTGTGTAGAGTTTGTTTTCACACAAATTTAATGTACAAGACAATTTTTTTTCTTGGAAAAAAGTGACATTTTGTGTTTATTTTGAAAGTGTTTTTGTTACAAAATTAAAAAATTGTTAATTTGTTTAAACTAAATTGCAATTTTAGGCATTTGAAGTTCGAGTGTATAACTATTAATTTTTCAAACTAATTATATAGTTATATAGTTATATTTTTTCCAAATTTATCTATATCTGTAAAGTTTTTATTTTTACTAGTAAAAGGCTTTATTTTTTAATCATGTAGGTTGATAAACAGCATCCGGTTTCTAATTTGTTCCTTTTTACTAGCACACGCTGTAAAATTGCTTATTTAAAAATTTTATTTGTACATTATTGTTTTCTTCTACTGAACGGCAGAAAACAGGCTTTGAATTCAGTGAACTTATTTTATTTTTTTTCAATTCAGTGAACTTATTCTTTTTTAATTCAGTGAACTTATTTTATTTTTTTTTTCAATTCAGTGAACTTATTATTTTTTTTTTAATTCACTGAACGTAATTTTATATTTTTTTAATTCACTGAACGAAAATGAAATTGAACGAATTCAGTAGTGAATTAATTCAGTAAGGAATTAATTCACTTTTTTTCCGTTCGATTTATAAAATTGAACGCGTTTACCGGTGAATTAATTCATTTGATTTAATAAAAAGAACTATTGCATTTGAATTAATTCTTTGAATTTGTTGTTTGATGAATGCATTCAGTTGAACAAATTCAGTGAATTACTTAAGAAAAGGAATTCATTCAATTGAAGAGAAAATTTAATTCGATTGGTAGTGAATTCATTCAAAAAGGAATTAATTCTTCAAAGCTCTGATTGTAGTAACATTTATTTTGAATTTTGTTACAAATACTTTAATTTTCAAGTGTGTATGTGTACGAAGTAAAGAACAATGTGTGTACGAAGCATTTGTTTAGAAATTTTTAGTGAAAGAATATGAGAATGACACACTCACAAAAGTTTGCCGGTGGAATCTACTGAAAATGACAGTTAAAACAAAGGTATATGCAGTTAAAAAGGCGACAAAGGTATTTACCATTAAAATAACTGAAATTTTTGTTATTTTTAACTCTTGAAAAATAACTAACAAATGCATTAAAAATAAAAACCTATGTCGTAAAATTAACTGATAAATTTTTACTACAAAAAATTCAAAACAACTGACAAAATCGGTAAAAAAATACTGTTTTTACAGTCAATTCTTTTTGTTTATAAAAGTATATTTTAATAAAAAATTTTTTTTTTCTTTCGATTACAAAAATATGTGATATTATGTCAGCCTATTTAAAACTCAAAGTAAAAATTCAAAACCGTTCTCCAGTTATTATGCTTTTATGCATTGGAGATACAATACAAGTTTCTGATTTTTATTTGCAAACTGGAAATATATCAAAAATAACAAATATAAACTAAACAAGAATTTTTAAAATTCAAAAAATTCAACGAAATATTTTATTTTTTAAATAATTAAAAAAAACTACTGTTTACTATAAAAATACTGTTTTGGTAGTTGTTTATTATGATATTATAAATAATTGATTTAAACAACTGTTACGAAATTACAGTACTTTTCGTTAGTTGTTTTCTTAAATAACCGTCATAAAAGTTGTTTTGCTTTTTTCTATAAAAAAAGAACCGTAATTACTGTTAAAAACAACACAAATAACTGTCATGTAGTAACTGTCAAACTTTTTTGAGTGCATGTTTTCTCCTGTCTTAGTCATAAAACAACGCTAAAGAGTGAAGACGCGTAATAAGGAAAAGGTTATATCCCAAGAAACATTTTTACGGACTCTCCGGCACGTACGGATTCATGAATCCGGCTTTTACGGCACATTAACTGTCCGTAATGTACGTATCCGTCAATGCTTGTACGTATACGGAACATTAACGGACCGTATAAATGGATTTTCGAACACAATACGTTTTAACTCCGTATTGGTGTATCCGTTTCCGTACCTTTAAATACGGATTTCATCCTGCAGTTTGTTTACAAAATAAAAAATTATATTTTTGTAAAGTCGTTGAAAATATTTTTTATAATGGGAATATATGGAGAATATGCAATAGAGGGAATTCTTTCTATCACACCATTAATCAAACAACATCAAGTAACAAGGTAAGATTTATGAAACTTAATGTTTCACAATGTTTTGTGTATAACATGTGAGAATTTGCATCGTGTACACAGTCAATTAAACCATAACTAATTTATTGCCTCTTTTCCATATAGATGTTGGATTTTACTCCGGGTCCCTAAGCGCTGGATAGATAGGTAAACCGAGCTGGATGTGCAAAATATTGTATTGAATTTATAAAAAAGAAAAAAAAAGTACTTTGTATTGAAAATAATAAACATATGGTCTATTTTTGTTGAAAAAATCGGTAGGATACGGATAAGGAAATACTCCGTTATTACACGACATATCGGTCCGGAAACGGTCCGGCATTGACGGACTTTCAGCGGACTAGTCCGTTTTTTACATGACATAACGGTCCGTAAACGGTCCGTCATTGACGGACTTTAAACGGACTTGTCCGTTTTTAACACGACATACCGGTCCGTAAACGGTCCGTCATTGACGGATTTTCAACGGATTCGAATCAGTTTCGATGTTCCTTATGTTCCGTTTTCTGGTCCGTATACGGATCCAGAAAACGGTACGAATTGTTGTTGGGATATTTTATTGAATTATTAAAATAAACAGTTACTTTAATTTTTTGGAAAATGTTTTTATTACAACTAAATTGAACTTTTACAAGCTTTCCTTCATTGCATTCTCAGAGTGGTGAATATCGAAATCTCGAGATTTCAGTGTAGAAGTTAAAGCTGCGTTTACATCTACACCGAAATCCCGAGATTTCGATATTCACCACTCTGAAAAAACAGTGAAGATATGCGTATAAACTTGAATTTTCTGGAAAATGTATTTATTAGAACTAAATATGTGTACTTTATAAAAATTGAACATCTATCAGCTTTCCTTCATTGCTTTTTCAGAGTGGTGAATATCGAAATCTCTAGATTTCGGTGCAGATGTAAATGCAGCCTTACTCAGCTAAAATAAGCGTATAAAGCTGCGTTTACATCTGCACCGAAATCTCGAGATTTCGATATTCACCACTCTGAGAAAGCAATGAAGGAAAGCGTATAGATCACAAATTATCGCAGTCTGAAACCAATGACGTTTCTTGAAATTATAAACATTAACCGTATGGTCAGTTTGACGTTTCACCATAGAAGTAATTTCTTGAAAGAGAGGGGAAAAAGTAGTATTAAAAAAACAACGAGTGTAAGTAAACAGCTATACAGTGCTTTTATAAACATATGATTAAAAAAAAATGTAAACATATATAAATTGTTCATTTGAAGAAGTGATTATTTTTCAGAAATAACAACAACTTTCTTGAAAACACAATTTCATAATTCAAATTGATATTTATTGTAGCAATTTAAATGAAAAGGCGAATAAATTAACGGGTGCCAATATAGCTGTAAGTTATAAATGATGTTGGCTTGTTTTCATACCTTTTTTATGGATTTTTAGTTATTTTATTTATTTAACATTTCTTTGTTTCAGTGCTTGGCAAATTCAATGGCCGTGTTATCTCTCACGTCGTGGCTAATTGGCCTCCACGATCATGTGATTTGACACCGTTGGACTTCTTTCTTTGGTGATAATTAAAAGAAAAAGTGTACGTCAATAAGCCAAGAAGAATTCAAGTGCTAAAGGATGAGATAATTCGGCACCCTACACATATTCTCCAATAGCACCCTTAGAACTAGTGATAGCGCAACTAGGTCTAAAACCCATGCAAAGAAGTCATATTTACCATTTTAACAATGTCTTGAGTATGTTTTGGGAACTACTGATTGAGAACTAGTTATACATGACTTCTTCATCGGTTCCCAGGATCTGATACTAGTTCCAAAACAGCTCCGTAGAGCTATTGAAAAACTTTAAAAATTTTAGATATTTGTTCCTCCTTAAATTAAAAAAAAAAACTCTAAAAATGTTTCCTGTCAAAGCGGAAAACACCTCAAGAACTATGCATGGAAATACCCGTTAAAGAAAAGAATTTATATGTTCTCGGTTGGTACTTTTTCGAAATGAATACCTAGAGGTTTTCTGATACAACAAATCTGTTCCGCGTTGTTACGGGTACCCGCGGGAGTCCAAATTGCAAGAATTTACACACAATGGTGACAATGGAAACGCTTTGTTGTAAAATTGGGTTCCCGTGGAAAATTACGTGAAATAAAACTAATGGAAACAAATAGAATATAAACAAAAGAGATTTAATATACGAGTATCTTAATTTTATATTAACCTAAATATAAATAAAATCGGTTTCGTTCCAATTTTCACGATGAGAATATCTTCGTCTATTTTGGAATATATTTCCTCGAAAAACTTAACTAGCAGATCAATGTACATTAGAGTGTCCCTTAAAAATAGATTTGTCATTACAGCCCCAGTTTTATTGAAAATGGTCCTAAATGCAAGAAATCGATTTTTTTTTTGGAAAATGTTAACCCGTGCCGAAAGTTGGACAAAAATGGCCTTTTTTGAAAAAAGTGTATTACTATTAAAAATTCCCAAAATTCGAAATTTCGAAAAAAAATTATTTTTCATTCCATTTATTCATTTAATATAGTCAAAATCATTCAGACATGGAATTTTGACTTCATCGGGTATTATTAACCCACTTTAGCCTGGAATCCAAAATGACCCACGAATATGATAAAAATGCAAAACGTGTTTTTTTTTTAAATTAATTTTAAAGATTTTTCAAAATGCGTAATTTTTAGATGTCGATTGCTATTTGTACCACATAATAGTGCCAAAGTAGAACTATTACCGGCTCAAAAAAACTAGTAGAACTAGTTCTGGAACTGATACATGTTTTGCTGGGTTGTAATACGCCATCCAGGCCAAAATACGAATATGTATTACATAGTAATAAAAAACCTAAGTTTAAAACTAAAATATATAAAGAATTTTAAAAAACAATCTCGAATAACAATCATTATAACCTAATTAGGCTCCCCAGCCATAAGCAAAAATATAAAACAAAAATTAAAAACTTCGAACTTAAAAAGGTCCCAATCTGCGGTAATATAGCAGAGCAGAAAGAGAAACCAAGGTACATAATCAGTTTGCTACATTAACAGATCTCCAGTTATACTGAATTTAGACTGAGCAAAAACTACCTACTTTTGAATTAAACTAGTTTCTGCTTGTTTTTTATGTATGCGTTTTGAGAAATGAAAAATATGTATGTAGATTTTGCTCAATTCTAAATGCACTATTATATCCAATTTGAGCTATTTTTCTATAAGATAACCAAAATTTAACATTTTAATAATAAATAAATAAAAATATTTTCTTTTTAATTGTTGTTACTAATTTCAATCTTTTATTCAAAAATAAAATGAAAAGTAATACAATAAATATGTTATAATAACAAATACTTTATAAACCAAATAAAAAAATTAATTCATAAAAAATTAAATAATAAATACATTTTAAATGCGTTTTGTTAGTTTAGTTTATTTTGTTAAAATAATAAAATATACTTAATATTATAATAATAAAAATATTTTATGTTTTATTTATATTTACACGATTTTTGTTGAGAACAATTGAACAAATTATTTCACATGATTTGTTTATTGAGAACAATTATGATTTTTATGTATTGAGAACAAAGGTGAAGCTGTTAAAATTAATTATTTAATTTGTGGTGCAAAACATTGGGAATATTTTTGGTCAAACTAATTTTACCGAAAGAATTCGTTAATATAATAAAATATATGTACATTAGGGTAACGACTCATTGTTAACAAAAATTTTACATATCACCAAATTTCAACCCTTTTGTTGTGGGAACTTTTTTGACTACAGCGAAAAAGTAATATTGCGTTTCTTAATACTTTTCTATGGCCTTCTTGGCTAGGGCATGTAAAATTCGATATTTGCAAAAAAAATCGAAAAATCATAACCCTAATGTATATACATACTTGATTGCTATAAGAATTCGATAAATAAAAAAAATTTATTTACATGTTTTTGTAGAGAAAAAATATTGCCCCTGATTATGTAAGGCGTAGGCGTAGACTTTTTTACAGCAAAGTCATTATAAGAAATATATTTGCAATATTTAACAGTCGAGTAAGACTTAAGCGCGGAATACACTAAGGAACATTCGTGAAAAAATGGCCATTTTTACGAATGTTGATTTGTGTATGTTAATGTTCGTGTTGACATTCGTGCAATTCATGTTTACAAAAATTTTTTGATATTTTTTGTTCCCTACTCAATGTTCCTCAATGTATTCGCCATTTATAGTTTATCAAAATTGTATTAAAATTCGATTTGTATGGAGGCGTTTTTACTAAATATGCCAACGCCATACATAATCAAGTGGGATTATTTCTTTTTTGACATATTTTTTGTTTATTGAGAACAATATTTTTTGTTTATTGAGAACAATTCTGACTTTTACTTTGTTGAGAACAAATTTAAATGTTATAAAAGCAATTAAGTTCTGATGAGGAAATAAAGTTTGCGTTATGTAAAGTAAAAAATAAAATGCTGAACTAAAATGTTTTTAATGTTAAGATGTTACAAAAATCCAGGCAAAAAATGGATTTCTATTTTTAAGACTGAGAGTCTTATGCCTCATTCGTACTGAACCGAAAACTAGTAGTTTTCAAATTTTTTGTGTTTTCGATTGTCAAATCCCATACAAATTTCAAATCGAGAACTAAAAAAAACGAAAACTTATAGTTTTGTGTTCAGTATGAATGAGTCCTTAACTTTTCATACAAAACAATAATAAAATTAAAAAAATTCAAATTTTATTTGTCAATGTTATGATTGTGTCAATACCAGGTCTTAATTTTTTTGGAGTTTTCAAACAAAAATTTTAATAAATATAATTTATTGTGACTTTGCAAGAACAAATACATAGGGAATACAGTCACATCTAAGTCAAAGACTTTTCGTAGGAACGGGCACCTTAGTTTTCATTAAAATTTCATATATGAGACTATTAAGTCAAACATACACGTTCAATATTATTGATCAATGTTTTTAAAATCAACCAATCAGAACAAATGGTCTAATTCATAAACTTTTACAACAGTCTTATTGCAGGATTTTAAGCTAATTTGTGAAAAACAGTATTCATATTTGCTTTATAATGAAGAAAATAATAAAGGTTTATAGTTGGTACTCACTAACTTTAAACCTTTTATAAAGTTTGGAGTGAGGAACCCACCATTTAATTGTTAATAATTTCATTTTCAGGCATGAAATGATTTATTAAAGCCATCCCATCCCTAGAATGTGTGGCTTCCAACAACTTGCATCTATCACACTGAAAAAACTACAACAATTGCGTAGCTAATGACCATTTTCGAAAAAATTTCCAAAAAACTGTAAAAATTAAATTAAAAAGAAAAACAAAACAATAGTGATGTACAGACTGTCAAAACATTATTCGAAATTCGATTACTTTTGTATGCTTTGAATAATATGTTCTAAAAAATTACTTTTTTACACTCATTTGCATTGATTTGCTTTATAAATAAAAAAAAAATATTTTAAATGGCTTTTAAATTTATCTTAGCACATCATTAGTTCTCTAATTTAAGGAAATACATTTTCACATCCGATTACCGAGTCAATCGTTTACTAAATTTGTAAATCACTTACGACTTATTTGGGAGAAGAGAGAAAATAAACAATAGTGTTGCCAGTATCAAATCGAAAAATTAATTTATAGGTAAAATACGATTATGAATCAAGATTTCTAATAACTCTTTATTAAGCGAAATATCTACTTTAAATATAGCAAGCTTCAAATACCAAATAAATTTTTTTTATGAATTAGCACAAAAGTATTTAAAAGTAAAATGTTTCGATTGGTTGATTTTTGGAAAATTGATCAATAATATTGAACGTGTATGCCCTACTTTACTTTTCTTTTGAAAAAGTGACATTTTATGTTTATTGTGTTTTTCTAATAAAATAAAAAAGGTGTTAATTTTCAGAATTTAAATTACGATTTGAGGCCTTCAAAGTTGGAGTTAAATGTTTTCACGTAAAAAACAACCTGCGGTATTTAAGTGCATGAACGTTTGAATATACATATTAAATTCAATTATTCGAAACAATCAGAAATTTGCTTCTAAAATTTTTATTCCGATTCATTGCATTAAAACGTCGAAGAATGAAATATATTCGTATACGGATAAACATGTTTAAAATATCCTCTTGCTTTACATTTGAACAACAAAGGTAAGGAGGTATCTGCGCTAGTCCTTGAAAAATTATTTCTCGCAAACGAATTCTATGACAATATTTATTAAAAAGATTTTCGAAATTCTCCTCTAATGAGGCCAAATATTGAACAAATCCAAAAGGTGGTTTAATTAAATGGCATTTATCAAATTGTTTCTCTAGAGTGAAGAGAAATTCTTCGGAAACAGGATCATTATTAAATTTAGGTAATGGTAACTGGCAATCATGACTTTTGAAAATCTTCATATAAAAGTAACCACACACATAATGAAATGCGTTAATGCGAAGGATTTCGCGCTCTTCAAAATACATTTCGATGTCAGGTCTTGAAACCGAAGTTGGAACATCGGGGTTGGATGAAAAATTTACGTTTTCTTCCACAGCGTTCACACCACGAGAAAGGGATTCATCACCGATAACGGAAAAGTTGCGTCTTGAATCTTCTTCATTTAGCTGCTCGCAGTTTCCGTTCACGACAACGTTTATATAATGAAGCCCCCAGCGCTTTTGGAAACAGCTTGAGAACATCCTGGCGGTAATTGTTTTTGCATTTCCTGCTCCTTTCCTGATTTGTCCGAAGAAATGTTCTAATGGATCTTGGCATAATCGGCGAGTTTTTAAGGCCTCAAATCCTTCTTTTGCTAATTCATTGTAAAGGCCTTTTAGAGACGAAATGTTTAGGATCCACCCATTTATAAAACTATAAATGTTAGTAACGTCTACCCCATTTTGAAGAATTTTTATTGATTTCAAAGTGTTTTCGGCTTCATTTAAAAATTTTAACTGTTCAAGAGATGCTGTAAAAACGTTTCCACCCCTGCGGCTATTAAAAATATTAAAAAGCTTATTGAAAAGCATAAAATATTCTATAGTATTTAAAAAAGTTGGTACTCTAGAAGGATGAACTTTACCAGAACTGAAGAGTGCAAGCATTCCAGCAATTACTGTTCGGCTCATTGCCTGGGCAGCTAATTTAACACGTTGACGTTGGAAACAATCCGGGTAAATGTGTTCATTTTTCAATTTATATGCACACCTAATTGAACGTTTTGACGGTGAGTCAACTTTAAAAAAATTAATTAGATCTTCCCAACTTACGAGTTTGCTTCCTAAATAAACTCGTTTTTTTAGATTTAGAAGGCAATTTCGGGCACTTTTAAGGAGATGAGATACGTCGTAAAAGAAATAAATACGTTCGTTGTTTACTATAAAATAAGGTTGTTGTTTAGTAACACCAACAACTCTTGAAAACCTTACAAAATTTTTTCCTTGATCGCAGACGAAATGCTTGGGTTTCAATCCCATATTTTGTAGTTGTGTTATGGCTTCGAAAACATATTTCTTGATATAATCGCCTTTACAATTACCATGAACAAAAAAATATGAAACGGCTTGGGACCAACCTTCACCTCCTATACCTGACACCATAATAACCATCGCACTTGTTGCCGTATTTCGATACCGAATACCATTTCCATAATCCTCCAGACCAATGATTTTATCTTTAAAGCGGTCATAGTCTAAAAATGTCTTCAGGGACATTTCATCACATGAAACAGAAACTATTTTCTGTTTATCAGTAAAATCTTTAATACGTTCCGATAACGCTTCAAAGGATCCACATAAATTTCCTGGACTCTTAGGCCAATTCTCTACAAATTTATAAAGAGTCCTTTCTGAGGGCCAATCTAGTTTCGGTTTAAGGTACCTATATACAAGAGGAGAAAGAAAAAAAACCGCTAATGCTATGAGTTTCACTAGCAGATTATATCGACGAGCCTTTGGTTCCCGGTTATGGTTTATTAGACCATTTTCGAAACATTCCGCAACTTCCGGCGAAACTTTTGAAGATAGGTCGTTCTTCTTATACAATTCCTCAGACAATTGCTTGCAATTTAGAAAGTTTTTTGAAAGTTTGTTATTCTCCAATTTTAATTTTTTATTCTCCCGTCGTTCTAATCTGTACTTAGTTTTATAGAATTCCAGACTTTTACTCAATGCATTCTTCCTTGGTGTATTTGCACTAATGTAGGCATCCGTTTGCACGTTTCGTCCTGTCAAAATTTGTCTGTCTTCAATATCATTCAAAGAAAAATCGCTGTCCACACCTAAAATATATTCGTTTTCTATAATTTCTTCATCTACGTCTTGTACTGCTGTACTTTTTTCTACCATGCTGATTTCATTCTCTATTGGACATTGGTCCCAACCTAAAATAAATTCGTTTTCTATAATTTCCTCATCTACGTATTGTACTACTGTATTTTTTTCTACCATGCTGATTTCATTCTCTATTGGACATTGGTCCCAACTATTATTAATGGTTCCATTTTCAAAATAAAGTAAAGTAGGAATTGTATAAGAAGCTGGCATGTCAACAGAGACCACTGATTCGTGAATGCTTGGATTTTTAACATTAGAATTATTTAGTTCAGCATTATCTGAAATAAATGAATTAGGGACAGCATATCGGGATAATTTTCTACCATTGATATATTGCGGCGAAAAATGACGAGAACATATATAAATCTTCTTTGCTGAGGTCTCCGTATCTAAAATGCGAAACCATTCGGCACGTCTAAAAAGTAAAACAAAATTAAAAATTATTTCTTTTGCAGCACTACACCATTTCTAATTGAAATTGAGAGCTTTCCATGTAGTATTGAGAAAAGAGCAATTGAAATTGGGATTTTCCATTTGCTAATGAGAAAGGAACAATTGAAATTGAGATTTTCTATTTCATATTGGGAAAAAACCAAATGAAATTGAGATTTTCCAATTAAAATTGAGAAACGAATAAATGATATTGAGATTTTACGATTGAAATTGAGAAAAGCATACATGGAATTGAGATTTTTAATTTGATATTGAGAAAAGAACATATGAAATTGAGATTTTACAATTGAAATTAAGAAAAAAACAAATGAATTTGAGATTTTACAATTGAAAATGAGAAAAAAAACAAATGGAAATTAGATTTGTTTATTTGAAATTGAGAAAAGAAAAAACAAATAAATTAAGAAAAGTACAAATGAAATTGAGAAATTTTCAACTGCAATTAAGAAATTTAATAAAATTCTTGTGAATAAAATTAAGCTTGCACGGAGACAAAAATGGCAAGAAATTGGAAATATCTTACACCGATATATATTCCTTAAAAGCTGCTAAGAAGGCCAAATATTCAGAATACGTTACTTGTTTGAAAGAGTACGTCAGAGCCGGTAACGAAATAGTGGGGCTGGACGAAACAAATTTCAGTTTGTTTTATCGCCGTAAACGTGGCTATTCAAGATTTTGAACTCGCGCTACAGCATTCCTGCACATTCCATTAATCCGCCGTACAAATAAAAAATATGCTCGTACGTTGATTGTTATTTTTATTGTTTATTTTTTGTGTAATAAAATTTGTTCTTTAATACAAATTTTTCCCAAAATCATTTGATATTTTCTAAATTACATTTATACTTTTCTTAATTTAATTTATAATTTTCCCAATTTCATTTGTGTTTTTCTTAATTTCAAATATAAAATCTCAATATCATTTGTTCTTTTCTCAATTTCAATTGGAGAATCTAAATTTCATTTGTTATTTTCCCAATATCAAATATAAAATCTCAATTACATATCTCCTTTTCTCAATTTGAATTAGAAAATCTCAATTTCATTTGTTCCTGTCTCAATTTTAAATGGAAAATCTTAATTCCATTTGCATTTTTCTCAATTTCATATGGAAAATCTTAAAATCAATTGTTATTTTCTTAATATTAAATAGAAAATCTCAAAATCAAATGAACTTTTCTCAATTTCAAATGGAAAATCTCAATTTCAATTGTTATTTTCTCAATTACAGTTGGAAATGGTGTAGTTGTTTTTACTGTAGGGATATTTTCCGTTCACAAATTTAAAAAAAACTAAAAAGTTTTAACAATTTCTTTATTTGTGCAATTAGGCTTGTATGTATGTATTATGGTATGCCCAAGGCCGCCTTTTTGCGGTCTTCTGATTTTAAATAGTTTTTGGATAAATAACACTATTTTATTAAACATGTTGTATTATATTCATAGAAAACTTAACTGCCTACTTTTTTCGCCTTCAAACTTTTTTTGTATAAGGAACGGTTTTCAAGCCAGAAGCATGTAAAGTGAAAAATTGCAAAAATTAGCTTTTTAAAACAGAAAAAAATATTTAAAAAATAAATACATTTACGATTTGCCGTACATTACCGATAATAACAAAGCTAGTTTAAAGTCTTTAATTGTAAAACCAGTTAACATTTTTTTCCATGACTCACAGGATAACGTCAGGATACGTTTTACAAATATCTCTCTAACTCAAAAACTAGCCAACCGATTCTCTTGATATTAAACACAGATTATATACTTAGAGGTAGTAGTAAGCAGAACTAACTTCGTTAAAATATATTGATGTTTAGTGCCAAATTCGCCAAATTTCGTAATTTTTAAAAAGCGAAAATTGCCATAACTTTTGAAATAAAAATAATTTTCGGTACGTAATTTTATTTTATTGATAGTGTTATTTACAGCAAAAACCGAAATTATTTGACTACTGGGTTTCAAGATACGTTTTCAACCTTTGTTGTGCTATATCGCCTAAATTAGATTAGAGGGTTACGTCCAAATAAGTTACAACATCCCAAACAATTCTGTTTTTTTTTAACTTTGCTTTATGCAAAACAACTTATCTTTTGTAGATCGTTTTTCCACAGTCTGTTAGAAATAAAATTTGCATGGAAATTTTCAATAATTTTTTTATGACACGAGCTTTAAACTTTGTTATACTACATTTATACTTGATCAAAAACCACCTAGTTTTTGCTTGTACTTTTGTATGCGTTTTGACAAGTTAAAAACTACAAGAACCAAAAACCAGGTAGTTTTTGCTCAGGTATAAATGTAGTATTAGAAAATTTATAAAACAGTTTTAAGCAACAATAAATACAAATCTTATCTTTCTGTATTAGTCGGAAAAAGATGCATCGAAGGTGTGGGTGGACAACCCATTATACAATTTTTCCTGAAAATCAATATTTTTAGATTCTGAGGTTAAATTTATATATGTGTTATTCTTACGCCATGTTTACAATTTTATGGGATCAAAAACTCTTACAAAAACAATATAATTGGCAAATATCTTGTGCATGGGTTAGCTTTTAGTTCTTAATTTGCAACAATCTCACTAATTATTGTTTAATACAAAATTCATTGCCATGTAAACTCCTTAACCAGTCTCTAGTAAGGTTTTCCAAATGAAACAGCTTATATTTTAATAACCAATGAACTGAAACGTTTTACACGTCTTTATTAAGACGAATAGTGGCACTTTCAATTAAAATTAACACTATTATACTTCAAATGAGTAACGATTATGGATTATGCTCCAGAATTTTGTATCAGTATGGAGAAGTGTGGTGCACATTTCTTTTTTAATACATAAATGGTATTTAAACTGTAAAGCACCTGTGAAGCTCCTATATGTCATTTAAATTTTTCTTACAGCATGTAACTTTTCAGATCGAAAACGTATTGGATTGATGAGAATTAGAAAAATGTTGAAAACTCATACTCATCTTATACATCTTGGGATTTTTTCGGAAATAAGTTTTTGAGGATTTCTAAACAGTGACAAAATTAACGAAAGTTAAACTTCGTAACTAAATTCTTTGCATTAAAATAAAAAATGAACTTACATTTTTCAAATTTGGTTTAAATCAAAGTTTTAATACACTATTTATTTTTTCTTTATATTTTATTGATAAATATCCTTTCCAGCGTCTACACAATTTTTCAGAATAAAATGGCTTTTTAATACGTAAAAGGCGATAAATGAAGGAAAGAACGAGATCGGTATATTTTCTAAGTATTTGTCCCTCTTTTTACTTCTATGCAATTTTGACACTTGATTGACGTTTTTTTTGCTTTGTTATGGCAGCCATATTTCCAAAAACAGCTGATTCATATCTGGTATAATTTGTGGTATAGATGTTCAATTTTGAAAAAAGTACACATATTTTGTTCTAATAAATACATTTTCCCAAAAATAAAGTTTATACACATATCTTCACTGTTTTTTCGAAGTGGTGAATTTCGATATATTCGCAATGGTTCTCTAGTTAATATGCTTTTATGCATTGGAGACACAATACAAGTTTTTGATTTTTATTTGCAAACTAGGAATATATCAATAATAACTAATATAAACTAAACAGAATTTTTAAAATTAAAAAAAAAATCAACGAAATTTTTTGTTTGTTAAATAACTACAAAAAATAACTGTTTTACAGTAAACAACTGTTTTGGTAGTTGTTTAATATGATATTAAAAACAACTGCTTTAAACAACTGTTACGAAATTACAGTACTTTTCGTTAGTTGTTTTCTTAAATAACCGCCATAAAAGTTGTTTTGCATTTTTCTATAGAAAAACAACTGTAATTTCTGTTAAAAACAACAACTACTGATTACTACACAAACAACTGTCATGTAGTAACTGTCAAACTTTTTTGAGTGTGCCAGTATTCCTCTTGATTGTTCTGTTGTCTGAAAAAAAGACGAGGCTTCCACATTTAAGTACATTTTGTCTGAAAAAAACAAATTTAAAACTCTTTGAATATTTTATTAAGATGTACCCACAGAAAAAACAGGGGGAATATTACCTAAGAGCTATGTACTTATACAACTACATAATTTTCAAGTTAGTTTTACAAAGTTCTAGTAAAATATGCACATCTTTTTGTAAAATATATACAATCCTTGCAAAATATATACATGTGTAGTGTAAAATATCCGAAAAATTACATATAGTTTGCTAGAAAATTGTAAAACTTACTTCAAACTTATGTAGTTGTATAATTACATAAACGCAGAAAAACACAAGGGGAATATTAACTAAGAGCTATATGATTATACAACTACATAATTTTCAAATTAGTTCTACAAAGTTTTTGTAAAATATGCACATTTTTTTTTGTAAAATATATACAATCCTTGCGAAATATATATATGTGTAGTGGAAAATATCCGAAATTTTACATATATTTTGCTAGAAAATTGTAAAACTTACTTCGAACTTATGTAGTCGGTAGAATCTACTTAAAATGACAGTTAAAACTATGGTATATGGATTTAAAAATAGCTAAAACTTATGTTACTTTTAACTGTTGCAAAATAACTAACAAATGCATTAAAAATAACTACCAATGTCGTAAAATTACTACAAAAATTTCAAAACAACTGATAAAATCGGTAAAAACTATTGTTTTTTACAGTTAATTCTTTTTATTTATAAAAGTATATTTTAATAAAAAATATATTTTTTTTTCTTTCGATTACAAAAATATGTGTTATTACTTCAGCCTATTTAAAATTCGAATTAAAAATTCCAAGCCGTTCTGCAGTTATTATGCTTTTATGCATTGGAGATACAACAAATATATCAGTAATAACAAATATAAACTAAAAAAGAATTTTTAAAATTCAAAAAAATTTTAAATTTAAAAATTTTAATTTATTTTTTAAATAACTACCAAAAATTTACTGTAAAATTACTGTTTTGGTAGTTTTTTATTATGATATTAAAAATAACTGATTTAAACAACTGTTACGAAATTACAGTACTTTTCGTTAGTTGTTTTCTTAAATAACCGTCATAAAAGTAGTTTTGCATTTTTCTATAGAAAAACAACTGCAATTAAAAATAACAATTACTGATTACTACACAAACAACTGTCATGTAGTCACTGTCAAACTTTTTTGAGTGTACAAAATTAAACCCACTATATGTGACGCGCAAAATAGAAAGGGACCTAAAGTCCCCTTAGGTCCCTTTCTCAGGAGGGCATGGGATCGGTCTCATTCGACGCTCAGATGTTGTCCACATAAAAAAAAAAATTGATTTTTTTACCCTTAGGTCCCTTTCTCTATGCGCTGTCACATATATTTACATGGCAAGTTTTGTTGAAGTAACTATAGGCTTTTATTTGCGTGTTTATTTTAATTTATTTGTTTAAAAACATATTATTATACCTTTATATATATTTTATTTTTAATGAAAAGTAAATTGAATATACTTAAGCGATTTTGCCGACTTTTTTAAATCAAAGTCCCGAAAAGGTAGATTTTTTGGCAGAAGTGTCGATTTTTCATTAAAATCATCTGGCAGCACTAGTTCGCTGTTGTTATAGTATGTTATATTATATTTGATATTCCATTGAGTTCGAATCATACAACAAGAAGCATGTGAATTTTATAGTGAAGTCCATGGAAGTATTGTTTAGAAAATTAGTAATTGTTAAATATGATCAATTAATAATTAGCAGTCAAAAGACAAACATTGTTAATATATTCGTTTTTGTTTTTTTACGTTTGTTGAAAATAAAAAAACGTGAGGTTTCGCGTAAAACGTCGGTTATATACAAAATTAAATTGAAAAATTTGCGAAAAAATATTATTTATTAAAAATAATTATAAGACGTATACAAAATATAAGTGAATGTGACAATTTTTTCTAAAGTTTAATATATTGCTGTAAAGGATTATAATATTTAAAGCGGGTAAGAATTGAAAAATCTAAATTAGAATCTTCTACACTGAGAAAATTATATTACTTTCAGTTACGAACTCATTATAATTGAAACTTTTCAAAGAATCTCAGAAAAAAGCAGGGGGAATATTAACTAATTAACTAGTTAGTTTTACAATTTTCTAGTAAACTTTATTAACACTCAAAAAAGTTTGACAGTTACTACATGACAGTAGTTTATGTAAGTTTTACAATTTTCTACACATGTATATATTTTGCAAGGATTGTATATATTTAACAAAAAAATGTGCATATTTTACTAGAACTTTGTAAAACTAACTTGAAAATTATGTAGTTGTATACTTACATAGCTATTAGGAAATATTCCCCCTGATTTTTTCTGTGTGTGGTTATTTAAAAAATAAAAAATTTCGTTGAATTTTTTTTGAATTTTAAAAATTCTTGTATGAAAGAAAAAAAATTGGGGTTATTGACCGGGCTACCCCCTAGAAATATTTGTTTTGGTGTAAAACTATGCCCCCCAAAAAATTAAAATAATGGGATATCGGAAAGCAGGCACGTAGCTAGGAATTTATTTCAGGGGGGGGGGCTTTTCAAAAATGTTTTGTTAAATTTTTTCCGTTTTTTTGTTTACTGGGGAAGCTTATAAAATTAAAAAAAAACTCGTTGTTTTAAGTTAAGTGTGCTCCTTTACTTTTTGTGTAAAGTTCAATAAAATGAGAGTAATCACAAAATCCTCTATCTAAAAGACAAAATTACCCAAAAGTACGGGAACGCACAAAACACTTTTCTAACCCAAAACTATTTACACATATTTTTTGCATTTAAAAGTTTTCTTAACTTCGTTCAGTTAATTTTTATTTATAGAAGTTTTATTTTGTGTATTTCTTTGCTTAATTAAAATTCAGAATTTTCACAATGGTGTTATTTGTTTGTCATTGTCCCTTTTAAAATTTTTTTAATAGTAAAAAGAGAAGTTAACAGTAGATAGAGGCAGAAAATTTTATAAAAATATCCGTAAGAACCCAAAGATATCAGTAAGGGCCTAAAGGTTTTTAAAACTTGTTTAATATTACAACTAATGTTGCATTTACATCTGTACCCAAATCCCGAGATTTCGACTAAAATTGAGATTTCAGTGAAAATCTCATGTGAAATCCCGAGATTCCCCATACAAAGGAAATCCCGTAAATTTGCGAGATTTCGAAGAAATCTCATGAAAATCTCACAAATCTGGAGACTTTTGCAAAATACAACACTGTGTTTCCCTTAATTTGTAGAGTTTTTGCATGAAAAAGTGGCAACGATGGTCAACAGCTGACTAAAAAAATAACCTAAAAATTACACAAAATAATGAAATAAAAAAATTATTATTAATTTAATAAATATGACTTCAGACCCAATGGAAATGTACTAATGATTATAAGAAGTGTTGCGTGTTTCTAATGTTTGCTTCCCCCGAAGCATAACTATGAAGAAAGCATTGGGAAGTGCATGTCTTCCTTCCGCCAAAATATTGCAAAATCTGGGTTCTAGCTTGTCGTCCTTATAAAAAAACAAATTTACTAACATATTTAGCGTTAGATCTTTACATAAAATAATGTAAATTGTACTCCGCCAATGAATAAAATGGTTTTTAGAAATATAATAAAAATTTTTAATCTGAGGGCATTTTTTTATGGTACTTTGTTTACAAAAAAAGTGCAGCTGTCAAATCGAAATCTCGCTACTGTCATAAAGTGCAAATGTAAACGGTCAAGATTTCGGTTCGAGATTTCCATTGAAATCTCGGGATTTGAAAACAGATGTAAACGCAACTTAAGAGTGGCTAATAATCATAAAGGAAAATTTAATTTCTAACGCATTTTCTAAGTTCTTAACTAAATTATATATTTCAAGAGTACTTTGATTTCTAGGTGATTTATATTTTGAAAAATTTCTGCAATCCCTTTGTGATATGGAGTATATTCTTTTACCCATTTTCTGTCAAGTATGGATTCCGTGCGAATTTTCTCACAAAGCTTCGTAGAAGGATAGGTAGACGTGTCTTTAGAGATATGTTGGTCAAAAATGGATTAAACAATTTAAGTACTGTGGTGTCTCATAGACTTGTTACTTGATTTTAAACGTGAAATTATATTTTAATACTTTTTGGACAAATTTTTAATTTATTTGTGCGGTTTCCTTGTTTGATATTAGTTTTAAAAGGTCCCAGCCAAAAAACTTGGATGTAATGTTTTACAAACTACTTCTTCCGCTGCTTCACAAGTATCTGTTAGTGTATTTTTACTGCTTTTTTAGAAGTTATTCTGAACAACATCAACAAATTACTTCTTTCATTGCTTTTAAAGTATCCGTTAGTATATTTTTACAGCTTTTTTAGAATTACTTCTGAACAACATCCAAAAACTCACTTAAGTATTGCTTCTAAAGAGTAATTGCTCTAAAAGTGATCGTAAAAAGTGATTTTCGTATTATTTGGCATTTCCAAACAGAGGATCGCGGTTTCGATTTCCGGCGGTACCAATATTATTTTATTTTTTCCCATTTTTGCTTATTCTATTAATTTTTTTTAAATATTTATAATTAATTTGTTTAAATTCAATATTTTTAACTTTTAAAAATATGTATATATAAAAAAATGGTGAGAATTTGCTTTTTATGCACCTGTAAGAATAGTACTGAAAACAATATTGAATTGGAGGGTACCTTTTACAATATCTCGCAGTAACAAAGTGGTGTTTTTATGTCACTCAAATTTCATATAAAAGAATAGCTTAGCGGTAGAGCTCTAGACTAGCAATCGTGAGGTCAAAAGTTCGATACCCGATGGCGGCAATAAAAAACTTTTGTAAAATAAAAAAACATTGCATTGCATTAGTAGGGGGCATCCCCTGAGTGTTGGTCTATAGTAAAAAAAAAAAAATTTTTTTAAAAAAGTGTATTAAATCTGTGGAAAAAGTTTAGTGAGGTTAGTTTTGTCGCGTCATTACTCTTGCTAGCGTGTGTATTTGTAATTGTCGGAAACATCAATAAAAGTGTTTTTGTTTTTTAATGTATAGATAATTAACAAATTCAGTGACTTGAAGTGAATTGCTAATTGAAGATTTATTAATTTTAATTTAAATAAATTTATATAATTTTGAACGTTCTCAATTAAATCGTATATTTAAATTTCTGTCATTAATTTTGATATTATCTATCTTTTTGTTATTTTGTTTAAGGCAAACTATTAATGAAAGTTATATAATGTATTTGAATTATTAATTTATATAAAGTTATATGTTTTTGTATATAAAATGGTACATGTGTTTTAAATAAAGAGTTTAGTATGTGCTATATTACACTGAACCAAAAATAAATAAATAAAATAAATTTATTTAAATTAAAATTAATAAATCTTCAATTAGCAATTCACTTCCAGTCACTGAATTTGTTAATTATCTATACTTTTAAAAACACTTAATGTCAATTTATTGATATTTCCGACAATTACATCTACATATGCTAGCACGAGTAATGACGCGACAAAGCTAACCTCACTAAACTTTTTTTTCACAGATTTAATACTTTTTTTTTCAAATTGAAGAAAAATTATATCAAATTTACGTTACTGCCTTTTTACAAAATTTTTTAACAAATTAAATTTTGTTAAAACATGGAATTATCAAAACAGCAATTGTTTTGTAGAGAATTATTGACGGAAATAAGTATGTTTATTTAAAAAAGAAGTAGTTGATTTAAAAAAACACACATTAATTTGAATAAAATATATATTGTTTTAACAATTCGTTTCATCAAAAAGTAACAAAATTTTTATGTTGATTTCACTTAAGACTTTGCATTTAACCGCAATTTTGCTTAACCGCGGTTACGGTTAAAATTGGTGCGGTTAATTGCGGTTAACGGTTAATCGCACTCATAATAAAACATTTGTTAACTTACTTGATTAACATAAAATTATTTAATTACTAAAATTAATAACGGCAAAATTATTACGGTGGGTCTCATACTGAAGGTTTAAACTTAGGTTAATAGTTAACCCAAAAATTTTTTGTTGATTTGCGTACATTTTTTTGACATTTTATTTTGTTTTTAGTTAAGTTAAAGTTAAACCTACAGTATGAGACCCACCGTTAAAATCCAAAGTAAAAACTCAAAAAATTAAAAAAGTTAAAGCCGGTCACGCCCACTTTATGATAACCTACACCACTCTGGTTGAAAGCCAACTAATTATTTGGCCCACGTAAACCAGTGCACCGAATTCCATTAAAATATTTTCGTATTTGCGACAGGTATCGTGCGAACAAGCCAATTTTGGGGAAACCTTTATATGGGCACTAGGTCTAAACATAGACCGATTTTAACCATTCGTCCTTGGTTCGATATAAGCCGATGTAATTTATCATTTTAAAAATTTTTTAAGGTAGGTTTTATAAAACTGCATGAATTCTTTGCCGAAATTTTTACTTTTTGTAAAAATTGCAAAATTTGTATACTAAATTTTGATACAAAAATCTGGTTTTCAGTGTGTAATAATTTAACTGTAACCGCACGCTTTTTACATTCGGTTACGGTTAATTAGTGCGGTTAACCGCGGTTTCGGTTACGGTTAAAACCGAAATGCAAACTCTACTTACGACTTTTGGTTCAGTGTGCTCCGGCATCTCTTTTTTTGCTGGGGTTTTATTACAATTTTATAGATTATCGGAAATGTTAAATATTAAAAGCAAATTACATAATTATTATTTTGATTTCTAATGGAGTGCGCCATTCCAATATGATCTTAGACTAATTTCAAAACACAACAATAATTTCAAGCCCTATGGTTTCAATGGGCTTGAAATATCTGTGTGGCGCGAAAGCCCAAAAATGTCGCACATTTTTAGAGTTAGGAACTCTCTCGCGTTCACGAATTGAATTCTAAATTTACCTTGCTAATATTGGCTTAAAAATATTTCTGAATATTAGCAGAAAAAAAGCGGCAAAGAAATTGTTATATATTCAAAAGTTAATTTATGTTTAAATTTATTTGAGTTGAATACAAATAATGAACTCTCCTAGAGTAAAAAGAAATATTTGCTAGAAAATAGTAGAATTCTTTCTGCAGTGCAGATTTTATTCGCATTAATAAAATAAATAAAAAAAAATAAATTCTTTGTGATGGTTTAGTCGACTAATTTCCAGTAATTTCCATTCTCGATTGACTAAAATATAGCTGAAATTTTGTAAATTTAACAGATTTTTTCTTGCTGTTTGTATCTTTATAATGTTTAGCAAACAGATTCTGCTTGATTCAGCTGTTTTTTCAGCAAACATTTTTGAAGACTTTTATCTTAGTGTATGAACAACTGAAAAAATTTCTCAAAAAAGTGCATTGTGTTAGAATTAGGAAAATAGAATAGATTTCGATAATTTTTAACACCAAACTGCTAACAACAAACAATATGAATAAAAAGCAACTGATCGTGCGTCTTTGTGACGAGAACGTGATTAAAATAGACACATGTTTCAAGAGGCCATCAAATTAAAAACCGAGCTAGATTTGCAAAACGCTTTCAGGGTGTACTTTCATTTCGCGTTTGAAACACTGGTTCTGACCGCGATGATCATTTTGCAGGATCTTCTAAAACCGCAGAATATAGTTTTGTTAAATATACTGCAAGAAGCTTCTTGGGACAAATCCGAATTTATATATGTATTTAATTTACAGTCATTTCCAGAATAAATTTCTTGTTCCTCCTAAAGTACGCTTTTTCATGGACAGTTAATAATTTAAAAAAATTAAAATTATGAAAATCCAACATTATAATGCTTAACATCGGGTAGAAAAAGTTGTAAAATGTCGAATTATGCCAAATTATCACCCTATAGTAATAGCTTGTGCCTGCAACCAGGAAACCTGTAATTTTTAAGTAAAACTGAAGATTAATTTATCAACTTTATGTTTATATGACGAAATTTTATATTTATATAATAAATATGTGGAAAACTATTAGTAGTAACAATAAAAAATAGCCACTTATCAAATAAAAGTTGCGAACAGAATTTCTGTTTCCTATTTTCAGTCACATTTTATAAATTTTTTCTCAGTAAAAGAGAGGATTGCATTCTATTTATTTTCTAACCTCTTTGATAATGCCTAGCACATTATCAAGATTCTTAAAAAAAATCCATACAAAACAGTTCCTATGGCCACCAAAAAGCTTAGAAAAATTTTTAGAAAGCAGTTTTCGCAATTGGATTTAGAGTCTATTTTATTTATGAAAACTTAAGAAACTTGGCCATTTGGTATTAGATTTCAACAAAAAATAAATATTTTTTACTACATTTTTTAAAAAATGTTGTTGCTTTCGACGTATTTTGTTAATTTGCCAAATTATTTTGGGGCGCTCGAGTTACCTAAAGTTTTTTAAATTTTAATAAGATTTTTCCTACACCTTTGAAATTTTCATTAAGGCATCGCTAAAAAAATTTGAGTTCTCTTTGAGATTAATTTCAGTTAATTGAGAATACCAGTTTAATTTGTTGTACCTATCTTTTTCGTTGCAATGGGACATTAACAATAAAAAATAACCTAAAGTTTGAGCAAACTTACTCTGAGAGAATTTTATCGGATCATATTTTAAACAAAATTTTCAATAAGCTAATGAAGTTTTCACAATGTAAATGCCCAATTTATTAATTTTTATGAATCTCTTTTTAATAAAACTTTTTTGCGTGTATGACATTTTTAATGAATAATATGAAAGTTTCATAAAATTTTATGAAAAATTGCATCAATTCTATTAAAAGTTTCAATAGACGAATTCCAGTGAAAAATAAGAAAAGTTAGAGTTCTTAAGGTACATCTACACAAGAGAGAAAACTTCTAGAGATAGAGCAAAAAACACCTCTAATTAGCTTTATTGTGAATGATTTAAGCTATTTAGAGGTGTTTTTTGCTCTATCTCTAGCAATTTTCTATCTCGTGTAGATGTGCCTTTACAGAATTAACATGTTAATTGTGTGACAGAGTTTTAAAACATATGCAGCCTTGTCTTTAAGGACATGGAGATATAATTTACATTAGTTTTATTTTTTAAAAGAATTGAAACAGTAATGCAAAATTGTCTATTGCGTGTTTTGAGAAGTTTTAAAAAACACTTTCATTTTGGCCTTTTGCTATGTTCTTAAGGCTTCTTTACAAATAGAAACTTTGATATTTTTTTAAACATTTGCGGAAAATTTTATTAAAAATTGGGATTCTCTCAAAGCATATGACGTGTCTCGATGGTGCAATGTCGACTTGCTGTAGGTTGCTCGAAAAAGGTATCTAAAGTCTTAAGAACCTATTTCACACGTTTTTTAAAGAATTTTATGCTATTTTAGTTAGTATTTGTTTTTTTTAAGCTTTTCTTGTAATTTTTTATCCAAGATTAAGAAAATTGTGAAGTTTTGTGAAAAAAATTAAGGAAAAATTCCATATTAAAAATGTAACCGGTTAATCGACCAATTTTAACCGATTATTCGGGTCGAATAATTATTTGAGTTTTAAATTATTTGTTTCGACAGTAACCGAAATAGAGGCGATTAATCGAGGAATCGGTTAATCGATTAACCGATTTGGAAACACTATTTGCTACATATAGTAGTGGGATTCTCTAAATTTTTAACGACACAATTCGGTTGTTAAGTTGCCAGTTTACTATGAAAACTTGTCAATTTAACTACCGAATTCTGTCGTTAAAAAGTTACAGATTTGCCTCTCTGAACAGGGGAAAAAAGGTGAAAAAAATCGAATTTTTTAAAGTTTTTTGCGATTTTAATCTTAAAGATGAAGTTTTTTGATTTTATATGTTGTTTTGACAAGAGCTACAACTTTGGCTCAGAGAGTAAATCAAAATTCCGAACCGTTTGCAAGATATGAGCCTGAAAAAATTATCACTTTTTTGCAAAATTGACACCGAGGCCCCAAATCTTTGGGGGCCCATAAAAAAAACTGCATGACTTGGGACAAAACTGGGAGACACGGGTCTTTTTTTTGTTCTTTTATCAAGTACACTCAACCAAAAAAGTCTGTAATGGCTACTGAAAATTTTGCTGTTATTACGGGAAATTTAACTGTTTTGAGCCCAGCTGTATTTTTTTGCTAATTTTAGCAAACACATATCTGCTGATCTGTAGTACAATAAAATTAGTATAAAAAATTAGTAGCCGATACTAAATTTTTTGTAAAATTTATGTAAACTGTAATTCAAAATCTATTTGCTAAAATCAGTTAAAAACTTACTAAATATCGTAATCTTAGTACAATAAAATTAGTATAAATAATTAGTTGCAGCTACTAAATTTCAGTAAATTGTTGTAAACTGTAATTTAAAATCATTCTGCTGAAATTAGCAAAAAAGTGTACTAAAAAATAAAAAAAAACTGTAAAATCTAAAAAAAAAAAATTATAAAAAAAAATTTTTTTTCTTTCGATTGTAATAAGCGTATAATTACTTCATCGTACTTAAAATTTGGAGTCAAAGTTGCAAACGGTTCTCCATTTATTACCTTTTTTTGCATTGGAGATACAATAAAATTTTCTGAGTGTTATTTCCAAACTAGGAATATATCAATAGTAACAAATATAAACTAAACAAAAATTGTAAAAAATCAAAAAAATTTTTTTTTAAATTAATATATTTTTCTGCTAAATTTAGCACTCGGTTTTGAAAAATTAGTAAAATGTTTTGCTGAAATCAGCAGCGAAAATTAGTAAAAAATTCGTAATTTGTAATAAGAGAATAGCAAAAATGATTACTAAAAACAATTATATTAAAAATCAGTATAGTTTCGATTGGAAACTGTTTACAAATTTTTTTATAGCGAATTTACATTGTTAAAATGTTCACTAGATTTCGTTTTGAAATCCAATTCGAAATCTATACCGTTTACATTAGAATATTTGACAGATGAATGGGATTTCGATCAGCCAACAACAAATTTTTTGTAAACAAACTAACCTTAAAATATAAACAAAATTAAAAGGTTTTCTAAAAACCATTTTATTTAATGGCGGAACACAAAAATCATTTATAGTATGAAAGATACAATGTTATATTTGATAAGAAATGTCTTTAAGTATAGGGAGGATTAGTAGAAAGCTAAAATATTCAATGTTTCGTCAATAGTCTTGCCGGCGCCAATAAATGATTTTTCATAGTTTCTCTTCGTCGGATACAATAAAATAGCCGTTTTCAACTTTAAATATTTCTTTCAATTAAAAATAACAGACTTTATTATGTTATTCCTTAATTTTTTAAAGTTATTAAAATTTATTATTAATTTTTTATGATATAAACAGCTGCTAAATGTTGCCACTTTTCTGCAAACTTCCCTACTTTTCTGCAAATATGGGAGAAAAATTGGATTTCAATGAGATTTCTCTGAAATCCAAATTAAATTGGGATTTCATTTCGTATGGGAAATCTGTTTGAAATCCCAAATTTTTATTGGATTTCAGTCGAAATCTATCGAAATCTACTTTTAACTTGATTTCGATCATAATGTAAATTCGCTATTACTAACTTTTTTATCTAAGTGTATTATTGGGAGTATGGGTGGTTTAGGTTGCGTTTACACTTGCATCGAAATCCAGAGATTTCGCTATTCACCACTCTGAAAAAACAAGGAAAAAAGCATATAAATGTACAAATTTTAAAAAAGCGCACATAGTTAGCTCTAATAAATACATTTTATAAAAATTTAACGTTTATATGCTTTGCTTCATTGTTTTTTGAGAGTGGTGAATAGCGAAATCTCGGGATTTCGATGTAAGTGTAAACGCAACCTTATAAAGATTAATGCATTAAACACATATACGACTGCGGCTACACGACTACAGCCTGTCAAAAATAAAATACACACGTTTATATGAAAACGATTATTTTGACAACAACACAGCTACACGGCTACACGACTACTTTTGCCGCTGTAGTCAACTTAGGATAATTTCTATTTTTGTTGGCTACAAAACAAAAATAGTGTTGACAATATAACAAAATATGTAAAACAGGACAATATTTCCCGCTAGAAGCGAAATAAAATCGCTAGTTCTTACAAGAAAATCACCGTTTTGGGAACACTAAAGAAACAGCTGTTTATATTTTACAATTGTTTGAAGGTTTCATTAATTTATATTTGGAAATAATTTTATTGTGATGTTTTGTAAAAAAAATGGATCTTACAAAATTAACAAAATATTCCTCATCCATTATTTTAGAAGCACAAACCAAAAAAGATTAATATTTATCAAAACGTCAAATTTTTAGGATCAGATGTTTACTATGTTGCTGTCGTTTTCAAAAAAACCAAGTAGCTGACTACACGAGTACAATTGCAGCCAGCAGCATTTGTAGTTGTGTAGTCGTGTAGCCGTAGTAGTCTATGTGTTTAATGCATAATAAGAATAGAGTAACGAATTTTTGTCCATTTTACTCTATCTCACTTGGTTTCCGAGATATACGCCATTTCGTGATTATACAATAAAAAATATGAAAACATAGCGCCATCTCTATGTGATATTGAAAGCAGAGACACAAAAATATAATCATTTAGAACAGTGTTGCCCAAACACTTGTTAGAACGACGAAGATTAATCGGCTTTTTACACGTACACAACCCGAACGTCAACAAAACAAAAAACAGAGCAGTGTTGCCATTTCAGTGCTTTTCGGGTATTTTTTGGTGCTTTTTTCCTTCCCGTACCCGGTGATTTTTTACAAATACCCGTTTATAAAAAGCGGGTATTTACAGTGCTTTTCCAGATTTCTGGCAGTGCTTTTAGTGCTTTTTGAACAGTTTATATTTTTGGTATTTGTTCTCCTTTTTTCCATTTTTCTTGAATTTTCTGTCAAATTTGAAAAAATAATACAAAATATAAAAAAAAACCTTTTTTCACAATATTTGTAGTACAATTTTAAATAGCAACTTCGTTATATTTAAACCTCAAAATTTTGAAATATTAGTTTGGTGCTTTTTTACCCCTTTTTGGTAATTTTTTTTAACCTTTTTTACACGATTTTACAAAGCTAAAATGTGTTTTTAAAATCTTGACTTAAATTTTTCAAAAAATTATTATCGTGCTTTTTTACCCCATTTTTGGTAAATTTTTACCCTTTTTACCCGTTTTCAAAATGCTCACGGTGCTTTCCTGCCTTCAAGAGTTGGCAACACTGAAACAGAGGGCAAAGAAATATAAAAAAAATCATTAGTTCCATATCTGCTGTCAAAAGAGTAGATCTATGTCGCTTTGTTTGACAAAATAAGTACACAGATAATATTTTGCAACAACCAATGAAATTAAAATATATGAATGGTATGTAACTCAGAGCTTTAAAGAATTAATTCCTTTTTGAAATGAATTTCCAAAAATTTAATTCAAGGAACGAATTTATTAATAAAACATAAGCAGGAATTAATTCCTGTGAACGAATTCAAAGAATTCAAATTTATAGAATGAATTCTCTGACCAAAGCACTAAGCATCCGAATTAAAGAATTCATTCACTAAAGAATTCATTCAACACGAGTTAATTCAATTTTAAGTCAAAGAATTTATTCAATTCTAGCTAATTCAACTTTTGGTCGAGGAATTCATTCAATTCTAGTTAATTCAAATTTTGGTCAAGGAATTCATTCAATTCTATTTAATTCAACTTTTGGTCAAGGAATTCATTCAATTCGAGTTAATTCAACTTTTGGTCAAGGAATTCATTCAATTCTAGTTAATTCAACTTTTAGTCAAAGAATTCATTCAATTCTAGTTAATTAAACTTTTGGTCAAGGAATTCATTCATTTCTAGTTAATTCAACTTCTGGTCAAGGAATTCATTCAATTTTAGTTAATTCAACTTTTAGTCAAGCAATTAAATTTATTTCGTTTAATTCCTTAAGGAATTAAATTTTTTTCGTTTAATTCCCTAGGAATTAATTTTTTTTTGTTTAATTCCCTAGGAATTGAAAACTTAATTCAGGGAATTAAACGAAAAAATTTAATTCCTAGGGAATTAGACGAAAAAAATTTAATTCCTTAGGGAATTAAACGAAATAATTTTAATTCCTTGACTAAAAGTTGAATTAACTAGAATTTAATGAATTCCTTGACTAAAAGTTGAATTAACTAGAATTGAATGAATTCCTTGACCAAAAGTTGAATTAACTTGGATGAATTCCTTGACCAAAAGTTGAATTAACTAGAATTGAATGAATTCCTTGACCAAAAGTTGAATTAACTAGAGTTGAATGAATTCCTTGACCAAAAGTTGAATTAACTAGAATTGAATGAATTCCTTGACTAAAAGTTGAATTAACTAGAATTGAATGAATTCCTTGACCAAAAGTTGAATTAACAAGAATTGAATAAATTCCTTGACCAAAAGTTGAATTAACTAGAATTGAATGAATTCCTTGTTGAATGAATTCATTAAATTTTATGAAGGCATTAGAAAAAAATTAATGAATTCCTTTAAGATAAATCGAATGAAAAAAAGGAATTCATTCAATTCCTTAAGTTTGGTCAGGGAATTCATTCCCAAAATATAAATTCAGTTCAAAAAAATGGAATTAGGGAATTAATTCTTCGAAGCTCTGATATAACTTTATAAAGTTTAAAAATGTCTGCATTATAATTGTTTATATTAAAAACAATTACAAGGCAGAAATTTTTAACTTTGTTGTAATTATTAAGAATTAATATAAATTATTTTGATTTTTCTTTTTGTTTTTTTTAATTTATTAATATTTATAACATTATTTATCTATTATTTTTACACAATAAATTATTCGCAAAGAACTCCTATTTTCTTAAAGAATATTTTTATTATTACCTATTAATTGCTTTTATGTTTATTTCTTTTTTCATTCGCTCATTGCTAAAATTTAACACAAGAACAAATAGTAAAACGAAAGTGATTTTGTTCAGTGCAATGGGTACCAATACATTCTCTTTTTTTTGTAACATAACTAATACATTCTCATTTCTCTTTGTGGGCACCACTGATTTAGAAATAATTGTGGTTTACATTAACTGAAAAATGACTAAAAATTAGCACGCAGAGTTAGTTCAAATATGGATAAAAGTAATTGATATGCTAAATTGGATTTCCAAAAAATATTAGTTCAATCCTAAATTTTAAGGAAAAATAACAGAAAAATTAGTTCAATTGCATCAGAACGCGTTTAACAGACTTTTGTATTAACTTTTTTTTATAAGTGTAGATATAGGGCTATTGAATCCCGTTGCCATAATGATGGTGTCATCTGCAAATGTGTCTACTACACACTCGGAGTTAATTGGTAAGTCTCTAGTGAATAACAAATATAGCACTGGACCTAATATACTACCCTGAGGTAATCCTGACATTATTGGTTGGAGACTGTAATCAGGCCTTTCCTTTACGCAAAATATCTTTCTGAGATATAAGATTTGATTACTTTCTAATAACTCTTAGGTAAAAAAGCATTTAGCTTATAGAGTAACCCCGTATGATAGACTGCATCAAAAGCTGAGGATACATCAAGGAAAACGGCAAAGCAGATTTCTTTATCTTCAATTGTTTTTTTTAATGAATGAGTAATTATGTGGACCTGTTCGAGAGTTGAGTGATTTCTACGGAATCCAAGTTGATGATTGGGTATAAGGTTTATTCTTTCTATTACTTGGTTAAGTCGTTTACAAATCAATTTTTCAAACAGCTTTTTGATAACAGGAACTAGAGATTTTGGTCTGTAAGAACTTACGTCGTTTGGTAGTTTACCTGGTTTTTGGATTATAATGATTTCAGCTACTTTCCAATAGCTTGAAAAGTGCTCCATTTGAATAGCTATATTAAATAACTTTGTTAGCAGAGTTACCTAGAGTTTGCTAAAAACCGAAAAATTTTAAAACCGCGGTTTCGGTTTTCTAAAATTATAAAAATCGCGGTTTCGGTTATTTTTCGGTTTTCTTGTGATATTAATACAATTGTTTGAAAATCATTAAATATATAAAAGAATTAAATATTTTAACACGTTCAAGATATTTATTGCAATTCGAAAGAATTTCTCACTCGAATAAAGAAAAATTACTCTGTTTCTAGACCTTTGCGAGAGAAGAAAAAAATACGGAAAACCGTTATAAATATAATTTTTTTATTCTTTTGTCGCCAACTAAAGCTGTATTTTCAAAAGTTTAAATTTTAGCAAATTGTTTAAAACAATATGAAGTTAAAATTTCATAAATTTCGCGAACTACGAAATAATATTTTTTTTAAATATGCTGTGAAAATCTGGACTGAATATATGAAACTCAATATCTGTTAAACTATCTGCCTTTTTGGTGACTTGACTTAACTTATGTTATCCGTAATAACAAAAAATAAAATATTCTTTAAACTAATATTTAATGGAGAAAATGTTCATTACAATTAAATACAAAATTTTGTAATATAGGAGCTGAGCCCTTTTCAAAATTCAAGATTCAATAAAATCACAGTCAACATTTTTCTGAGTGCTCAGAAATTAGAGATTCTAAAATATGATCATTTTCAGAGTGCTGAAATTTACGAGTTATAAATGAAACAATGAAACATAATAGACTCATATTTATGAGTGTAATAGTGTAAATAACCCATAAATTAAATTAAAAATTCTAAATTTTCTAGTAATGCTTATAATTCAGGTTCTTTTATGAGTCATAAAAGTGCGCTCGGAAAGAGGCTTCATCGGTGAAGAAATACCCCCCGTATATGTATAATTTCAGAAGGTCTCTTTTATGAGTCTTTTCGGATTCCAATTGCACACTGGGATGCAATCTAGTTAATTATTTTAATTGGTTAATGTAATTGTTAAAAACCGACTTATTTTTGTCGGTTTTCGGTTTCCGTTTTGAGGCTTGAAAAACCGCGGTTTCGGTTTCGAATAAAACCGAACAGTAAACTCTAGAGTAGAGATCGGCGCGTGAGTTTGAGTAAAACCTTAATTCTCTCACGTGAACGTGAGTGAGTGTGAGTAGAAGAAAATTGTTCGTGAGTGAGTGTGCGTGAGTTGAATTTTAACGACTCACGCTGTTTTTTTGGGCTTTTTATTCATATTTTCAAGTAATTGTTTTAGGCGACTTTATATTTTTGGGTATTTTTAATACAAAATAAATGGCAAAATTTCGTACTGGACTAGGGTTTCCCGGGAGATGGGAATGAAAATCGAAAAGTATCAGTTTTTTGGTAACATTTTTTATTTTGATTTGTTTTATTAATATATTGTAGAAAGCATTTAAGTCGTATTTTATGTAGAACGTCAATTTTAAGGATGAAAGAATGGAAATATTTAAATCAATGAATTTTGGTTTAAATGTCTTCTTTTTGTAAGACATTTAAATAGTTCTCTTATCAAGTCAAAAAAATCTATGCCAAGTTAATTTAGGTCTTGTCAAGTTTCAAGCTAAAATATAATTTGCCAAGTTAAAAATAGAGGTTTACACCGTTTACGAGTAGAATACGGGTTTATATGATATTGGTAATTACTAGGACAAGGTATTCCATGGATCCGAATAATATGTATCCGAATCATCAAATTTAGAACAAAATGGCATCGATTTTGTCAAAACTGCATGTTTTTGCATATTTTGACTTTAAATGCATATTTGGTGCGTCTTTAATGCATATTTTGTGCTTTTTAATGCATACTTGTGCATATTTTTACCTCTCAATTCATAAATGCTTTGTAAAGTTATAGCAGGTTTGCAAAACGTCATTTTCATACCAAATTTGTTCATTAAACCTCCTATAATTTTACAAAGCGTTTATGAATTTAGGGGTTAGTTTTTAGGAGCATTTTTTATTTTGTAAAAAAATATAAAAAATTGAAATTTTCATATTTTGAATTAATCAAAATAAACATTCTTAAAAACCTTATTGACCTATGGAAAATCTTCGAGTTGTGTGTCTGTTTGTAAAATAACTAACTTAAATATATTTTTTAGTTTTAAAGTGCCTTATTTTTGAATGAACGGTATGTATATTTGATCTTTTTATTTGGTAAATGAATATTTTTAGATCGATTTTAGATCATAAATTAATATCAGTTTCTGTTTAAATTATTTTTCAAATTAAAGAAAGATGACAAAATTTTCACAAGTAAATTACAAAGAATAAAAAATTTTGAAAGAATTCGATAAGGCCAGCAAAACAGAATACGTATTTTCGGCTTTCGCTACAAAATCATCACCAGTGTCGTTTGCCTTGATGGGTTATTCATTGATGATGATCTACTTATGCTATAGTTGAAAACATATTATTATTTTTGCAAAAATAATAGTTTTTAGTGCATATTTCTTATATTTTTAATGCATACTTTTCTTTTTTAGTCGCATATTTTAGGCGCATATTTTAAATTTTTAAGTGCATGAAATTCCTTGCCCTAGTACTTACCCACTAAAGCTTCTGTTCCAAAAAATCGGTTATAGGGTAGCTACCTTTTCTTTACAGACCGTTCTACTCTCAATTCTAATACCGATGATTTTTGTTTGAAATTGTCCCAAAGACAACCACTTCTATAGCACCAAAGTCAAACCGGTTGCAATAGAATTCGTTCTGGAACTAGTTCTAGAACTACGTCAGTCATGGTTCCGGAACCAGTTTCATGGAATCGTTTGCAGTGGAACCAGTTGCAGAACTAGTGTGGTTAGAAACCGATTGGTTTTTTTCTTGGGGATTCCCGTAAAACTTTTCGGGAAATGCCGCCCGGAAATTACCGAACCCCAAACCCTATACTTGCCACATTTTCAAGTTTAATTTTTCTTAATTTTTGAATATTATTTTGTTTCGTGAATTTGCGTGATTCACGTGAATCACGCGTGAGTGTGACTGAAAGTTCAATTTACTCACGTGAGCGTGAGTGAGTGTGAGTAGTAATTTTTTTGTCGTGAGTGATTGTGCGTGATTAATTTCACGTGCTTTAATTTCACTTTGGACTTCATCAACTGTAACATCTGGTGTAATTTAATCGTCTAAATTTTCTGCTCTTTGAGGCATGCGGGTATTATGATTACTATTTGGAATTTTTCCGAGGTAGTCCGCAAACAAATTAGCTTTTTCTTGATTTGTTCTTGCCCATTTTTCAGTACCAATTCTGATTGCCGATTTATGTTCTACTGGTCTTTTAAGTTTTTTTGTAGCCTTCCATAGCGAATAATCACTACTTATATCGCTGGAGAGTTCAGACAAATATTTGTTGGAATTTTTCTATTTCTCTTTTCTATTTCTATTTCTCTTTTGAGCATTTAAGTGGCATTATGTATTTAAAATATTTTTATCAATTGGAGATCGTGTTTCTTGCCATTTTTCGAAGTTTTATTTTAATAGATACAAGGTCTCTAATTATTGGAGGGTAACTGTTTTGATGGACACATTTTTAGGTATAGCTGTACTTTTCCATGAAGCTTGTTGAAGTATAGTTGTCTAGTTTAGTATCTCATTATCAAGTTCTTATGCTGTATTTAAATTAGCTATTGTGGTAATATTATCATTAATTTGACTTTTAAAGTAGTTCCAGTCCGTAAGCTTGCTTGTAAGTTTTGGTTCGAAAAGTGTTTTCTCTGAATTGTCGAAAAGGCATAAATATATTAGGGAATGATCTGAACTAAAATCAAACCCTTCTCTGATTTCCATATCTGATTTTAATTTCATAATAAAATCAGATATGGAAATAAATGATTATAGTAAATAATATAATAATCATTCCAAAAATTAATTGCATGGACAAAATTTAAAAAATAGTTTTTTACCGTAAAAACAACAAAAAGTAAATAATTAAAAAAATGTCCAAAGCTTTTTTTCGCTGTTCTTGGATTTGAACCCGAAATCCTCTGATTGCTGTGACAGCACGTTCCCATCCAACCTCCATACAATATATTAACTTCTTACCAAAAAAAAAAACAAAAACACTTTTCTAAAGGAGAACTTCTTTGTGACGTAATGAAGGAAGTGATTCATTTATTTAGTGACGTGGATAAATTTCCATGACAGCGTTTTATATATTTTTTTTTAGTAATTGTATACTTCAATGAAATTGTTTTATAAATTACATGTAGCGCTTGATTGGCTGAATTGAAATAATTTTTTTTAAAACGTTAATAAGGAGTTTCATTAATTCAATGAAGCTTAGATATACTTGGGTAACTATTTATTTAACCCTTAAATGCATGATTTCTTCGATTTTAACCATTTTTTTATATATGATTTCTAAAAAAATGTGATTTTTATTGAAAAATATTGTTTTTTTGCCAAATAGCTAAATTGTGATTATTTTAACGTGTATGAAAAAGAAAAAACAAAAAAAAACTATAAATTATGAATTATACATTTATTGTCATCAAAATGCATTTTATTGCGAGAATACCACTTTAAATATTTAAACAAACATTTTTGAATATTAAAAAAACGTGTGATTTAGATTTTTCACAAACATACGAAGCAAAACCAAGATTTTTCCTATAACTGCCCAGTGTAGAAACGGTAATGACATATCATTATTTTTTGGAGTACCAGTAATGACACCCACTTACCTTCTGCATTATTTTAAAACATATAATAATGAGTTACTGATAATAACTTATTTTTATCATTATTTCAAATAGAAAATAATTTTTTAGATTTTTTGAAAATTTTTTGAAATCTATTTTTAGACTCAATATTTTTTAAACACTGATAAGGATATATGTAACCACATATTGATTTTTTGTATGTTGGCGAGTAAGCTTACTTGTGTGCAGCAGGTCAATTATGTTTTTATCTATTAAATATTTCATGTCGATATAGCTCAGATGGTAGAGCAGTTGACTGGCAATTTGTAGACCCAGGTTCGATTCCCGCACCAGCAAATTTTATTTAAAAAAAAAATACAATAAAAAATATTTTTTTTATATAATTTATTTTTTTGAAAATCTATTTTTAGACTCATTATTTTTGTCAGTACTGGTAAGCACATAGGTAACGATATATTTTTTGATTATTCGTATGCTGTTGTGTAACGAAAACTCATTATTTTTCGCGACATCGCCATATAAAGGTAATAAGAAATGTAATAACAAAAGTAACTAGTTACCATTACCAAGTATGTAGTTACATAACTACATATCTGGTAATGATTTTCTGCACTGGGTGTTTAAAAAATATGAACTAAACTATAAGAGCACTTCGTACAAAATGGGCCCCAATCCTCAAAAATGCAGTTTTGTGTATCAAGTGAGTTTTTTTTTTTAAAAACCGGTATGTTGCCAAATGGCTACACCATGCATTTAAGGGTTAAGTAGTGAGCCTTGACCACTTTAGCACTTGTTAGGCTCCAGGTAATATTTTCACTAAAAACTTTAACATTTTTTACCACAACCTTGCTTAGAACTTTTTGTCATTTGAGCATTATTTTTGTTGTTTACAAAAAAGTGAAAGTCGTGTATCACAAAAAGAGGAATTAACGCGTGAAGGTTTTCGGGCAATGATTTATTACGATTTTCGATGTTGATTATCTAGACAAGAGTGCATAGAGAAATTAAATTCAACTTTTGTTGATGAAGTTCCATCCTTTGCAACTGTGAAACGCTGGTGTACCGAATTTAATCTCCGGCGTCCTTTACTTCAGGACGAATTTTGAGAAGGTCGTCCAAAATCAGTTGTTGTGCAAGAAGCCATTGATGCTGTGCAAAAACTGATAATGCAAGATCGTCATGTGACATACTCTAAGATTGAGGCTACCTTAGACATAAGTTCCACGAGCATATATAACATCGCAGTAAAAAAATTATAGGTTTTTGGAAGCAGGATTAAACAAATGCGCTGATGTAAGTGCTTACTATTATAGCATACTGCGAAGCAACAAAATACAAAAAAAAAACTTTAAAACTTTAAAACAGTGGTCGGCACAAAGAGAAAATGTGAATGTATTGTGTTTCTACGATGTGAGAAATTAGTTTATCATTTTTAAATTTATATTTGTATATTAAGAACATGAATTAATGAAGAAATGTAATAATGAATGAATGCATGAAGTAATTAAAAAAATAAAAAAAAAAATAATTTATAGTAATTTAATTTTTTAAATAATTCATAATAAATTATATTATACACATTATTTAAAAAATATTTATTTTTGTATATAAATTATTTATTCTTAGAAATTATTCCATTAGTTAGTAAATTTTAATGAACTAAAGAAATAAAAATAATTCATAACAAATTTCCTGTTATTGTAAAATTTTAAGAGTGTAATTTTTTTATAAAATTTCTTAAACAAAGCGACGTCAACCTGCTTTGTTGAAAGCTACCATGCTACTGAATAAATTTTACGCTCTTAGTTGAGAGTTTTGTTGCCATTCGTGTTGTGTACGTGTGAAAAGCCGATTATGATCGGCCACTGGTGGCTATGGGTGCCGACCACTGCTTTAAGATGATTTTCATATAAAAATAAACAAAAAAAAAATTAAGTATGCAGCGTGTAAGCAGCTTACGCTAATCCCTTACAAGGATGCAGGTTGTAAAGCAGTAAATTTGATATCGTTGATTTTAAACGACCTATATGAGTTTTACCGAGTTATTGCCGATTGTCTTTGATGTTTTTGATTAGGCTCACTATTTTGTTCAAAAGAGCGAAAAAATTTCGCTCTAAGTTTAGAGCTTAAAAACTAAAATAAAAACATTAAAATATACAAATTTTTTGTGGTCTATAAAAAGTTACAATCATAATTAACCCAAATGTCACTTTTTCGCTACATTTTCAAATGGTCCTGTCTATTAAATTGATGCGAAAAAATTCCACCGCAATTTCGCAACAATTCCTCGAAATTGAAAAATCATTTTTTTTATATGGTGTTTGACAGCTTTTTTCGCAAAAGTACGAACAAAATACCGGGCTTTATTTTGAAAAAAGTGATTAGTCATTAAACTGCGCTTCTGAAGAGCTAGCACACGGTACGGAAAAAATTTGAATGTTAAGAAAAAAAAAAAAAATAATACATAGTAGGTACTCGTAATATGTAAAAAGTTTTAATTAAAATAAATATCTATAAAAGTTTATGTAAAATAAATAATATAATGTGCATACATATTATCATAAATTTTTAATGTCAATAATGTAGACATGAAATGTGCTTACTGAAAGCCATGAAATCGCAGCGTTTTATATGCGCTTAAATCCGAGCTTATTTTTCCCAAAACTAGTACTTCCAAGTGGGAATTTGCCATATAAAAATCATGGCATATGTAAGCAGGTTTGTAAGGGATTATTTTAATTTTTTCCTTAAACCTGCTCCATTTTCCTTAAACCTGCACCATTTTTTACTGGGATATTGCATCAAAATTTAGCCGTAAAAAAGATTTGTTCTCGTTGACCGCTTTTTGCATTTGCAAAAACCATAACAAGCCGCGCGCCATGGCCGCACTTTTAACTCCAGCTTAGCAGTGACAACAACCACCTACAATAAATAATAATCAGGGCAAGGAATTTCATGCATTTATTAAATAAATTTTGCCCCTAAAAATACATATCATACATCTATATGTCTAATATATTCTAATAATCTTCAAGGAAACTCTATTGAATATTAAAAATTTGTTGATGTATACATTTAGGCCGAAAATTTAATTAATAAATGTATGAAATTCTTTGCCTTGATAATAATAAACGATGAATGAATGAATTGCTTCAGAGATTTTATGAAGCTCTTCATTGGCTGGTTGATTAATTCACTGGCGGAATGATATATTCATTTTATGAAGGGTTTCATTAATTTTATGAATTTTTCATAAACATTGACTTTAATGAAACCTGTTTCATTGATTCTATGAAAAGTTTCAATGGACGAGTTCCAGTGACAATTTTCATTGAGTCTGTGAGAAGTTCATTACTAAAGTGAAGATAATTCTCTCAGTGTATAAATGCAATAATTATTTTCTTCCTAAGTTTGGCAAAATGATACTAAAAAATTCGTAATATAAAAATCTTTTAAATAAAGTCAAGTTTAAAATATATTATTAGAGTTAATCTTACTTTGTTAACCCTCGAAGTGGCACATATTTTGAGCCCTTAGTTCTGGCACATGGTGTCTGGCCAGACCCCTATACATTTACATGCATTTGTATGGAAATAAGGGCTGTTTGCCGTTAAATTTTTTACTAAGATAGGAAAATATTTGTTATATTTTGTGTTTCTATTTCTTTTTACTATGTTATTAGCTACCTGAGGAAGAAAAAATAGACCTGAAAAAATCTTTGGAATAAAAAGGGCAACAATTTTTTTGTTCTATATATATTTCTCTTTATAATGGGTAAAGTAATAAATGTTTATGACAAAATAGAAAATTATTATGAAGAATACATTGATTTTTTCATTCAGAATTTTGCGGAAGGCAACAAAAACATAAATAATCTACTTTTGAATGTTGCTGACAAACAGGATTGTTGCATTTGCAGCAAAAAAAGCGTGTCTTACGGCGTATTTTGTCACCTTGCTGCAGGCAAATTCTGCAATCTTTTTTGCCAGCTAATGTGTCTGGACCACTGCGTGAAGCCACATTAAGGTTTGCTATATTGAGAGGTCTCCCAAAGAACGCTTCAAATGCTATACGAGTTGTTGGTTGAGCCACAATGTGCGGATTATTGATGCGATTTTCAACGTTGGCCAGTACCAATTGCTTTGCAAGTTTATATAAAAATATGCGTCTTCTTTCTTTTCTTGTATTTTCATCATTTAGCTTACATATAATGTAACTTGCCAATGCCATCACATCAATCATGTTGCAGAAAAATGCGTATGTCCAGCGTCTGGTTGACCGTTTTGTTGTGTAATGAGTTAGCATTTGATCCATCGTATCGACTCCGGCTTTAGTTGAATTATAAAATAAAATTGCTTCCGGTTTCATGGCTACGCCTTCAACATGTTTCGTGTAATGCACGGTTGAAATTAAATTGACTGCCTTATTTTTTTTGGGCACGTAGCTGCAAAGTGCAACAAGATTTTCATGAAAACCAAACACACTTGAAAGAATTGGTCGTCTGGTGCTCTTCATAACTTCCTTAGGAAGACATCTTTTGTTTGCTCGAATGGTGCCAACAAATACCAGTCCCATAGCAGCAAGTCGTTTAGCGCCATTCAATGAGGTGAAAAAATTATCAGAAATAATTGTTCTGCCGCTGTTTGCGTAACAATTTGCGAAATACATTAGAACGTTTTCACCTTGATTTATCTCCCGATTGTCTCCTTCCTTTCCAGTGTATAGTTTTCCTTTCAATGGAAATTTAGTCTTAGCATCGCATGCCCACCAAACTTTGATCCCATACCTTGCAGGTTTTGATGGGATATATTGGGTGAACTTTGTGCGCCCACGATACGGAAACAACTGCTCATCGATGGTGATATTTTCATAAGGTTCATAATAATTTTGCAGATTTTCATTGCGAAAATTCCAAAGGTCCCGGATAGGAGCTGCTTTATCTGTTTGCTGTCGGAATGCCCGCGTACGACTATTATCGAAACGAATATATCTGGACAGAGTAATGAATCGTTTGTGCGACATAGCCGCACGGAATATGGGCAGCGAATCAGAACGCCACAATATACTGGAGTCTTGCATATTATTATGGCTGAGACCAGAAGCCAACAAAATCCCAATGAATGCATCTAGCTCAGAGCTTGTCAAATCAATCCATTTTCTTTGGGTAGACTCTGGATGTTCTTCATTCCATTTTCTAATTGATTCTCGCCCATGCCGATTTGTTTCACTAATGATGACGAACGTAATATTGGTTGAGAAAAATAGCTTGAATACCTCAACTGGATTGGTGAGCCTTGTTTTTGTTCCAGATTGAAAACGCATGATATTATGCTGGCGCAAACGAGATGCAGGGGGTTCAGTTTCTTTCCATTTAGTACCGTCTTTACCATAAAAACATCCTGAGTCGACTTCATTTGCTGTTTCAGCATCATTTCCACTTTCTTCTTCTTCATCTACGTCTTCATCACTATCATAAAGTTCGTTAGGTTCAATTTCCAAATCATTTTCTATGTCTGATGCATCATCTTCTGGCACATAATCAGCAGTGTCGTCACCATCGTTTTCAAAAACATCATCATTTTCATCAGCTTCTACCTGACTTTGAAAATCACGCACTAATGCCTCTGACAATTGGGGTTGCAAATTCGCGCTACGCAAGCGTGTATTATAAATAAATTCCAGTTCATCAGCCATAATATACTAACAACGCAACAAATTTAAATGCGTAAAATTATTCAAAAGTTCAAAATTACCGCACAAAAACTAGATTACTTCTTCACTGTTCAACGTTCAATGAATAACTAACTCACAAACAAAATCAGAAGAAAGAAAGAAGCATAAAAGAATAAAGTAAATACAAATTTCCAACTCGTGCCATGTGCTTTGCCTATGCGTTCATACAAAATGCATAAGGGTCTGGCCAGACACCATGTACCAAAAGTAAGGTGAAGATTTTTTATTTGGCTTTTTTGTCCTGTTCCAAGGACTTTTTTTCAATTATTAATTTCTACATCGAAAGCCAACAATATTTTGGGAGATTACCTGAAATTACAGCCATGTACCTAAAATAGAAGTATGCTAAATTGAAGCATGAAAATGAAATATGTCTGGCCAGAACCATGTGCCACTTCGAGGGTTAAAAATATACTACCCTAATTAAGATACAATAAAAATTTGGTACATACACGCAAAAAACTAGAGTATGTTATATTATACAAACAAGCTTGGTAAAAACGATTTCATATAGAAAAAAAATAGTTTTCATTAGCTTAGTTTAAATTAAAGACGTGCACTTGTATATCTTAAGCTGCCTACACACTAGGGAACATACTTAAAAAAAGAGAGCATTTTTTGTGAATGTGTGAGTGCTTTTGTGTGTGTGTGCGTGTTGAGAGCGTGCATTTCGTGTTTACAAAATTTTTTGATATTTTTTGTTCCCTCAACCATGTTCCCTAGTGTGTAGGCAGCTTTAAAGTATTTCCAAAACAAATATACCATATACATAACTGTTACTATTGGTATAAATAAGAGAAGAAGTGTAACTGATATTGTTATATATTATTCATAAACACAATACCAGTTATTTCTTGTTTTGTATTGAGTGAAGCATTTATTTGTTTCTTGTTCTCAAATACTTATTGTACCACAAATATTTTCAAGTAATTGTTGTGGAAACAAATAATCAAGTGACTAAAGATTAAATTTGTTGTGAAATTTGTATTTAAAAATTAATAAAATTCAATTAAAACAAAAAATTGTATTTAATTTAAATAAAATTAGTGAAAAAGAGGTCGAAGGAAGACATGGGGTTGCTTTGGTCGAAATTTTCACAATATATTTATTGGCAGCGTACAATAAGTATCTATTGTACAATCTTCATTATCTGTTTTATTTCTTTGAGCATACTATAGTAAAACAAATATATTACGCTCAATCTCTCTTTATTCATTTACACCATACATGAGACTAATTAAATAGGTGGACTAATTAATTGATGATTTCATTACCATTGCATTGATATCAATTGTAATGAAATTATTTTCATTACCATTTTTTAAATTAATGGTAATGATTCTAAAATTTAATTTCATTGATTAATGACAATGATTTTAAATTTCATTACCATTGATAATGAATAAATTTAAAAAAATAATTGCCATTAACAGAAAAACGTAAAAATGGAGTCAAACTCGCTGAAATCGAAGATGGAATATGCTGATTCAGGCTCATGCTCATTTGAAATGAAATATTACTTTCCATTCCGTTGTTATTTGTATCCAGGTACACACAGAAAAAAAACAGGGGGAACTTTATCTAAGTGCTATATAATTATACAACTACATAAGTTCGAAGTAAGTTTTACAATTTTCTAGCAAAATATATGTATTTTTTCGGATATTTTCCACTACACATGTATACATTTTGCAAAGATTGTATATTTTTTATAAAAAAATGTGCATACTTTACTAGAACTTTGTAAAACTAACTTGAAAATTATGTAGTTGTATAATTACATAGCACTTAGGTAATATTCCCCCTGTTTTTTTCTGCGTGTAAAGTTTAACGGAATTAAATGGATCCTCCTTAATAAATTATATTTTATAACTTCCCTGGCCAAACCAGTCGTTCGTTTGTCTGAATTTTTTGTAAACAAATGGTTTTTAATCAATTGTAATTAGTTTTTTTATACATTAGTGTAATTTCATTACCATTAGTAATGATTTTTCTAATGAAAAATATTTCATTACCATTAAATGGTAATGGAATTTTTTTCATTGTCATTAGTATGAACTAATGGTAATGAAAATTCAATGGTAATGAAAAATTCCCATGTATGATTTACACACAATGTACTAGAAAGAATAACAATATCAACTATACCAGAAACACTAAACCAGTGGTGTTCAAAACTAAAAATGTAGTTGTGTTGGTGAGAAAATGAGAATAGCACTGTAAGAAATGTTGAATGGGTTAATAGAATCTGTATGCATTTATTTTTTATTAAAAATATGAAAATGTTTTGTGTAAAAAGCGAAGTAGGTACTTTCGGAAAATATAAATAAATACTACACTGTTTTAAAGAAATAAAAATAAACAAAATACAATTTTTGAAAGAAAAAAAATACATACATACATAAGGGTGGCTTCTTTCATTCTATGTAAAACAAAAGGTTTTCGATTTTTTTAAATCAATATCAATGATTTCATTATATTTACATATTTATAAAATATCTTTAATCTGTATTTATAATCATAAAATGTTTGTCGTACATTGTTATTCATTTTTTTTTTCAGTACATTAAAAAAAAATCAGCATATATCCGTACTCATGTTAATTCGTCGCTGTTTCAGTGACGACTAAAAGCAAGAGCGTAAGAATACATGTGAATTGAGCAGGGACAATTGTCCTATGGGCTGAACACCACTGCACTAAACTACTTATCAATACGTATTCAAATCAGTAGACATACCGAAACTTGTACAAGCAGTTCTATCTGTGCACGTGTTTAGTTTAAATCAAACCCTTATATAAATCACCTAAAAATATAACTTTTTATTGATACATTATAAATTCTTTTGCACATTATGTTAAATCACTTTCTTTTCTTATAAACTTAAAAAACTGTCAATATTTAGTTACACTATGGGAAACTGATAAAAAATAATCTTAGGTACACTCATAAAAATACGTAGTTGCTGATCACTACTTTTTCCACTATGGCATAGGTAAAATAACCCTCACTATATCATAGTGAACAAGAAGTAGTAAAAGACAACTAGGTTTAATAGAAACACAAACTACGACTATGTAAGAAGTTACTGAAAACGATTTTGTAGTAGAAATGATAGGAATTTAAAATATAGTAAATATCCACTATGCGCAATTTAAATCGGGTTGATAAGGACTACAAATATGGCTATATATGTACATATGTGACATCGCATAGAGAAAGGGACCTAAGGGTAAAAAATCAATTGTTCCCTCCCAGAGATATGCGCGTTTTATGAAAGTGAAGTCGACGATTCTAAAAAAATTTTCGTACTAACAGAGTGATATTCACGATTTAAAAGAATTATAAATGAGTATTTATTATAATTCACAATTAATAATTTCAGAAAATAAAGCTGGATTCGAAAAACCGCGAGCAAAATTGAAATCAAACTCATGGAAACAGCGCGTTAGGTAGAAAACAGTAAAAACCAACTAAACAAAACAAGAGGTAGGGACGACCTACGCGCGTTTTCAAGGTTGACCAACACGTTCCCGACGTCATGAGATGTGTCGCTTTCAAATGAGACCAATACCAACACGCTCAGTGATGGTACACCAAAGATACACGTATTTAAATCTTTAAAATGGCTCTCCTGAACAAAATCGGTTTTTACCCTTAGGTCCCTTTCTATTTTGTTTCGATTTTAACAATTGCAACATTTTACACCTTTTATTTATGTAAATACATGTTTTATACATTATATTATAATTCATTATAAAATTCTTAATTTGTGTGTTATCCCGAGTAAAAAAGAGTATATATAACATATATTTTTTAATATTAAAATATATGATAATATAAAATATTGTGTGCGACGTTATATGTTTTTATATGGTGATATATTAGAAATTTTTTTAGAAATTTTCTCATATGTAATCATATTGAATCATATATCAGTATTTGCTTTACCGCAAATTGTATATATAGGAATATATTATTGATAAAAACGTTCAAATTTTATATATAAATAGATACGAAAAATATTTAAAATTTTATTTTTTATATAACAACGGTGGGCAAATGCGGCTCTTTGTTGATTTTAGTGCGGCCCTTGCTGAAATTAAAATTTTTTATTTTTTTTTCACAATTTTCATTAACCTTTTTTATATCTAAAATTTTATGTAAAAATTTAGGGCCAGTTTTATAGTCAGAACTAAGATTTTGATTTGAAAATTTCTTACTTAAGAAATATTCAAAACGATGTTAGTTCTGATTGTTAAACTAACTCTTAAGAACTTTATACTAAATTTTACTTAAGTAGGAATTTTGTTTGAAAATTGTTACTTGAGTTTTAGTAAAAATTCGAAATTAGTTCCGACTATAATAATATTTGTAGTGAATTTAGAACTGTGTGAAAATTTAGCGTTTTAATTCATGAAAAAGCACTTAAATTACTGACCAACGTGGTATTTATGAAATACCGGAATTTGATTGGGAACGGATTGGATTGGCTTTTGTAAACGGATTTATAAAAATTAACGGAAACGGCATTAAACCGACGTCATAGAACTTTTTAAATATTTATGTTTCAGAAAATATAATGAATATGAGTAACAAAAAAATAACTACAAATTGGCTGTCAAAATATAAGTATTATTTTAAGAAACAAAATTCAGTCAGATCTGAAATTTCCTCGTGAAATCCGCAGAGTTGATTTATAGAATTCAATAATCGGAAATTTCTGTAAGAAAAATGTAGGAAATTTTCTAATTTTTCTTCGGAAATTTTTTAAACGGAAATTTTCGATATTGGGTTCTATAAATCCTGTCTACGGATTTGATGAGGAAATTTGCAATCCCATTAAAATTTGTTTTCATTAAATTAATTAACTTTACCTGACTAAAAAAGATGTTATATAATCATATATCACCATATATAAACCCATATATATGTTCATATCTTATTTGATCCGAATATTGGAATATATAATTATATCAAACGAGATAAGCATGTTATCTAACCTGATACAATTTGATCCGAAAAATGGGTCTATCTAATTCCATTAAATTATATATAAATACATATAATTTTATAAAAATTTTCAAATAAAATTTAAGTAAATATTGTTGAGATCACTTATTTTCATTCATATTAAATACTCATGGCCGACAGAACAGTTTGGCTAACAAAGTGGGATTGAATGCGATTTAGGACGTTTTGAGGACGCAAATTGTCCTTAAACTTAGAATAACGCAGTTTGTAACTGAATTTCAATAAAAAGCAAAATTCAAAACGAGAAAAAGTTGTTTAGAAAAATTTATGCTAATAACCCAGCAAAACTTTCTATTACCTGGTAATAAGGTTTGTAAGAAGAAATTAAGGTATGTAACCTCTTACTTTGCTATTCCAACAGCTATTATTTTAACAAGGGCATGTCATTGGAGGTATGTACTTTCCAAAAGAGGGCTAGGTAACAACATAAGAACATGTTACTTTAATGTTACATGTTAGGAGTTACGTAACCACTTGCATAACCGATACTGAGCACAATACTACTTACATAACAGCTTAAAGTAAGGCCAAAAAAAATGTGTTACAAACAGGTCTGAAATAACACATTAAAATTATGCGCTCACTTACTGTATAAAAATATATACTTACTTCTTACAAAAAAAAATTAAAATAAGACGTTATCGTGTTGGTTTTTTATAAATGCTAAAACGAAGCATATTCATATTTAATTAATATTTACTCAGAGTAATATAAAGTTAACAAAAAACATAATAGATATTTCAGTCAATATGTATAAAACATATAAATTATTTGTATCGAATATTTTAAATAGAAAATAACACTCATGTATCGCATTACAAATAACTCCTTATTTTGAGGTATTTGAATACACCATCGGTAATAAGTGGATATTTCTATTAAGTGATCACGTATCACATTAAAAGTAACTCCTTATTTTACGGTTTTAAAATATCCCATCTGTAATAAGTTGCTGCTATTATTTAGAACTCATGTTGTGTATTACAAGTAACTCTTTTCTTTGAGGTGTTTAAATATATCATTGGTAATAAGTTGCTATTACTACCCAGTAGTTATGCAGCACATTATACGTAAGACATTACATTTTAGTTATGAAATAATGCAATGGTAAGGGGTATGGTATTACCAGGTAATGTGTTCTGTAATACCAACATATTACCAAGGTTTTGCTGGGAAACTTTAAAATAGCTGACAAAGTAAATTTCAACTTTACAAAAATTTGTTTGAAAAACTTTTTCTAGTTTAGAGTTTTGGTCTTTCTTATAAAATGTGTCTTTCTTATAAAATGTGTCTTTCTTATAAAATGTGTCTTTCTTATAAAATAAAAAAAAAAATCTTTCTAAGTTTGTTTTCTTCATTGTTATAGTGGAATTAAACTTTATAAAATTTTGTATAATTAGATATCATGTCAGTTATATATTTTGATATAAGATTGTTTATAGAAGCTTATACGCTATTATATATAATTATATATAAACTATATCGCAGATCTCTTAATATATGGATGGAGACCAAATCGCGTATGATTATATATAACGTCATATCAAACATATTTATAAAACCAAAGTGTTAATATAAATGTATATGGTTATATAAAGCCACACATATAAACATTTATAATAATATCGAATCATATAAGATTATATGAAAACTTTTTTAGTCGGGTAATAAAAAATTTTAAGCGTTATACATTTATTATGTTTTTATTTAATATTTTAAAACTTAAATATATTAAAAGTTTTATGATGTCATTGTAATGCCATTTTCGTTTTTTATAAATTCGTTTACAGAACCGGATACTTTTCCAATCCAATTCCGGTGAGGATTACATAAAGACCACCAAAATTTTTAGTTTGTAATCACAAGAGAAGACAGAAAAAAGCCAAATCCGATGTGTTTAAAGCAAACATATATTGAAGAAAAAGTAAGAAAAAAGCAAAAGTAGAAAAACTTGGAAAAACAGCAGTTTTTCAAAAAAAATTCAAAGTTAACAGAAAAAATATTTTTTTTTTGTGAGCAAAAAAAGTATTTTTGGGCAAAAAGTCTTAAAAAAAGGTATTCAAAGCTCAAAAATCTTAAGAAAAAGCTATTTTAAAGCAAAAAAACGGAAAATCCAAAAAAGCAAAAAGAAGCAAATATGAGTAAAACAAGCAATAAAAAGCAAAAACAGCAATTTTATTTTCTCTGGTAATCACCATTTAAATTAGTCCTTCAGTGAATGGTGTCCCTTTAAATCCTGCAATTTCTTTTATTCTGCGCAATAAAATTATTGAATAAAAATTTAATCAAGGAGGCTATTTCTTATTTACTCTCTTATAATTCATTGAGTTTAAAATTATCGTTTGGCAGATTCCGGGGATCAAAGAAGAAAAACTTTAAAAAATATTCCGAAAATTAAAAACATAATTAAAAGCGAAAAATAAATAGGGTAACGGTAAGAAAAGTTGGTTTTACCCAATTTTAGGTGTATTTAAGAGAAAATCAGAAATATAGTCAATATGGGCGATAGGTGCAAATATGGACCGATCTTATCTAGAATCAATAGGCTTTGTCCTTGAGCACATGTCAGTCACCTGCAGCGTGGGGAAATCCAATTCTGGGGGAACTTTATATGGGCACTATGTCCAATCAAGGACCGATACAAACCAAAATCAACAGGCTTCGTTCATGGGCAGATATAAGAGGTGTGCCAAATTTCATTAAGATATCTTAATATTTGCGACCTGTAGCGCGCGCACAAAAAGTGATTCTGAGTCGATCGGTATACTAAGAGGTGGGTCTGGGTCCAATATTTTTTGGTGATACAAACACCACAAAATTTTACCCTGTCCACTAGTGCTGTAGGGTATAATAATAAGTTGTGGTGTAGGGTTGAAGTTTCAAAAAGTTGAATTTACAATCGTTTCTTGTGGAACCAGTTTGGGAACAGATGGAGCTGAGAACCGAATTTTTCTTAAAAAAGTAAAGCAGTAGTTTCGTTTAGTTTAGTAGTTTTACTTTTTTTTTTAACTGTATGGTGCGGCCCTTTATAATTTGTGAAAAACAATAATTTGGCCCTCGGTGACAAATCCGTGCCCACCCTTGTTATATAACAACATCGTCGGCTTGCCTGCAAGTAGTGTTATGTGTTCTTTAACAGGTTTTCAGGAGGGCGAAAAAACTGGTTTATATTATCCTTTTAATATATTTCATTGACATCATATGCCTTAATAATGATTGTAATAAATAAGGTCGTGAATCATTAGGGCATATGATGTCATATCGTATTGGATTAACTTATATCCAATTTGATCGGGACAAAATTCGGATATAAGTTTATCATTTGATATAACTTTGTATCCTTGTAAATACAATTATATCCAATATGATATAATTTAATATAACCATTTTTCGGATGAAATTATGTCCAGTTACATATTGCAAATATATCCATTCACATATAATTTTATATACACTTTTTTACTCGGGATATTATTTTCTGCATGCCCTTCATATTTGCGATTTTCTTTATGGGTTTGATGTTTCTTTCTGGAATTTTATTGCATTGATTTCACTTTTAATCTGCAAAATATAGGATTTTTGTTAAAAAATGTACCAATAAAATTACAAAACAATTTTACCTTCAAGAAAATATAAAAACATTTGAGTTTTTATATTGTTCACATTTTTAGCTTTCTTTTTAAAATTTCATTGACATTTTCAAATTGTTTCAATTTCATATTACAGAGCAACTAGAAATTATCATTTCTCAACTTTTTCCATAGTTGTTACTGATTATGATAGTTGATTTAAAGAAAATTCAAACTAACTGTGAATTTTGTTAACTATGCTACCATGTAATTTTTTGGGTGTAGTCTTACAATTCATTTATTTATTGCCAGATATTTGTCAAATGTGTATAATTCCTAAAAATAGCATTAAAATTGTCAAAGTTGCAAATTGTTAAAAAAAAATAAAGAAGATAAAACAATATGGAGATGCCAAAAGTGAAAAAAGTTAGAAAAAAAATATAAAATAATATAAAATTTTATGTTAAATGTCATATGGAATTGTCGGTGGGTAAGGCTAAAGGACAATCTCAAACGGATATGGCTTTATATTCACATAAGACACAACTATCGGTCCGTTTACAAATTTATCGTCCACATTTTCATCAATGGGTTCACCTAAAACTTTTCGGTTAGTAAAACTATTATATAATCAAAATTAAATAGTTAATAACTTTAATTTTTATTTGCCATATGGAAATGGTTGGCTGATTATCCAGAATATGTGACAGCGCATAGAGAAAGGGACCTAAGGGTAAAAAAATCAATTTTTTTTTTTTTTTTTGTGGGCAACATCTGAGCATCGAATGAGACCGATCCCATGCTCTCCTGACCTTAGGTCCCTTTCTATCCTTAGGTCCCTTTCTATTTTGCCCGTCACATATGCTGATTGCCATTTTTCATGGTTGCTAGGGGTGATCAACATGTTTTAGACTTGAAGGATGTTATTTATATGGCCCAACGATTGAGACTGGAAAAGGAATTACTATTACAATAGGACAGGCTGACAATACTTTGTTTGGAATGGTAACAAATTAAAAAATTAGTTTTTATATTGTAATTAAATAGTTTTCCAAATTTAATATTTTAAACAAAAATGAAGTCTATAATGCTTTAATTTGTATCCAACTATTAATACCAGTAATAATTATAAAATAAATAATTAAATAAATTAATAATTATAAATAATATAACGTAAATTAATAAATAAAATATGGCTTACGTTTAATAAATTAGTGCTAACAATTCCAAAAACAGAATAAGAAATAATTACCAAGTTTTTTTTGTATAGTTATTGTTAGTTTTTGTTTTCTTATTTTATACCAAGCATATTATATAAGTTATAACCAAAACTTGGGTAGAGCTATAATACATACTAAAACTAGGTAACTTATACCCTTATTTTATGTAATTTCCCCCTTTTTATTTTTTGCGTGTACGTACATATATTTACAAAAGGCATGTCACAGATTACAAATTTGTGTGACAGTGATTCGATTTCGAATCTGCAACCAGTTTATTGACATTGGCTCTAGAATTTTGCACAATTCGCGATTTTACTTTTTTCCATTTTTCAACCGAATATATACATTAGGGTTTTCCAACTTTGTATGGAGCAAAAAAATGCCAGCTTTGACTAAATAAATCTTGAATTAAAAGGAATAACAAATCGTAATAAACAGTAAATTATCTTTCTAATAAGGTAATAAAACCGGTTAAAAAAAAACAAGTTATTACAATTGCCCCCGGCAACTAATGTGTCACAGAACGCTTAATCAAGAAGTTCGAGCCCAAATTTTGAAATTTGTAGAAATAATGTAATGCAAAGACATTTTTTACCTTGGAGTTAAGGTACTCAATTAAAAAGTTTTTATTAAGTGCTTTGCAAACTCGTTTTAAATTAGTGCCAAAAAGGTCGGAATTCTTAAACACTGTTTTCAAATCTACAATTTTACAGTTCAATTTTAAAAAATCAACGATTTAAACTACAAAAATTAATTAAAAACTACAAAAACTGTAGGAATTCCTTTTTTCATTTGGCTGGGGCAGAGATTTTATTTTAACGGATTTCGGGAAAACAGCGATTTTTGCCATTTATTTAGCTTTTAGGCAAGGTTTTCTTTTTTCTTCTTTTAATACCAAATAATTTAGGCCTGAATATAACAACGCAAGATATTTAATCTTGTTCAATCCTGAAAATTAGGGCAAAATATAAATACACTAAATTTCCCCTGTGTAAGGTCAAAGGACAAATTTTAGGAGATTTTAATTTTTTTAAACATATTAATATAACAGATATTCCTGAGCGGATATTGATGGAATGTGGGGAAATGGAAAATAGTTTATTTCAGCGACGAGTCTAAATTTAACCTGTTAAATTCAGATGAAGTATGCCACGTTCGAAGACCGAAGGGAAAACGATTATTTCCGCGTTATTGTAAAGGAACAATAAAGCATGGGGGCGGAAATGTAATGGTGTGGACCTGCTTTTCGACTAGTGGAGTTGGCCTTTTGTTGAAATACAAAAAAAAAAAAATGCATCGCTTTGTTTATATGGATATTTTAGCCAAACACATGCTTCAATATGCCGAATTGGAAATGCCACTTCGATAGGTGTTTCAGCGTAATAATGACCCAAACTGTCGTCAAAGTGAGCCAAAGAATTGTTATCTGTTATTGGGATTAATTATTGGATTGGCCAGCTCAATCTTCAGACTTTACTCCCATAGAAAACCTTTTTTAGTAATAAGCGTGGGCTGATAAATTGCTTAAAATCAGAGTGGGAATCAATACCAACCACAACACTATCAAATCTTGGCAAAACGATGTGCGGAGGCCATATGAAAGAAAGGGTATCATAGGAAGTACTGAAAGTTGCTTAAGTTTCGAACAATACTATATGGAGTTAATTTTGTTTCTGTTTTTTTTTATTGCCAAGGAAATGGAATTAAATTTTTGTTGTTATTATTAGATGGTAGGTACGTAATATAATAAAAATTAAAAGTGTTATTTTGTATAAACCAATTTAAAAAGAATATGTAGGACTTTGATTACTTTATTAGGAGAAGTTGCTTAGGTTTCGAACAATACTGTATATAAAAAAATATAAAATACAAATACAAAAAAAGAAAGAAGATATTGAAGAGCATAAAATTACTGTTAATTTTACGTTGTTTGAAAAAAAATCCAAATAACATGGTTGTTCATTTTATTTTATATAGTGTCCAACTTTTTTTTTGGTCACTGTATATCGCATAAACAAATTATATGCACTTTTAAATAGTGCTGGTAAAAATGTGAGTAGTGGGAACTGAGCAGGCACGTAAATTTTTTTTCCCAACTTTTAATTGATACAGGTTTCCTGCTTGCAGTCACAAGCTGTTACTATAAGGTGATAATTTGGCATAATTCGACATTTTACAATTTTTTTCCACCCTAAGTTAAGCATTATAATGTTGGCTTTTCATAATTTTTTTTAAAATTAAAATTATTCACTGTCCATGAAAAAGCGTACTTTAGGAGGAACAAGAAATTTATACTGGAAGTGACTGTAAATTAAATACATATATAAATACGAATTTGTCCTAAGAAGCCTCTTGCAGTATATTTAACAAAGCTAGCTTCTGCTGTTTTAGAAGATCCTGTAAAATTATCATCGCGGTCAGAATCAAAGTTTTAAACGCGAAATGAAAGTACACTATTGCTAAAACAAAACCCTCAAAGTGTTTTGCAAATCCAGCTCGGTTTTTAATTTGATGGCCTCTTGAAACAGGTGTCTATTTTAATCACGTTCTCGTCACAAAGACGCACTATCAGTTGCTTTTTATTCATATTGTTTGATATTAGCAGTTTGGTGTTAAAAATTGTCGAAATCTATTCTATTTTCCTTATTCAATATTCACAATGCACTAGAATAAGTAGGGGGCATCGCCTGCGTGTTAGTCTATCGTAAAAAAATTAGAAAGAGTGAGTAAAAATGTGAGGACACCCGGAAATTTTCACAAAATTAAAACATTTTGTACAAACAATCAGAATGAAATTGACTAGAATTGGGCATTATAGTTCATAATACATTCCAATCAATTTTATTTTCCAACTAGTGTGTTCTTCTAGTTCACTCATTCATTCGAGAAATGTTTTCAGTTGTCCATACTAGGGATGCCGCACGGGACTGGTTTTTACAAATCCCGGGATTCGGGATTTTGAAAATTGAAATCCCGGGATTCTGGGATTTTTCGGGATCCCGGGATTTATCGGGATCCCGGGATTTCGGGATTTTTCGGGGTTTCGGGATTTTCTTGTTTCATCATATTTTTAATTTTAAAACCAAATAGCTCAAATAAATCCTACAAATTAAAATAATTCATTATAAATCCACTTATTATTTTTTGTAGTATGAAGAAATAAACAAATTAAGCCGGATTCACAATGCTGGAGTACTTCTCGCTGCATAGTGGAGTATATAAAATAGAGATAGCATGATACAAAAAATATGGAGTACTACAGCATTGTGAATCTGGCTTTAAACAGAAACTCCATTCATAGAAATAAGTATGTAAATATAGCAGAGAAAGCTACTTAAAATTAGTAACAAAGGTTCCGCGATTAAATCTACTGAAATCAGCAGAACTTGTTTGCTAAGCAATTGTTAAATTTCCGAAATATAAGTAATATACTTATGAGTTAAATTTAAGTAAATTTCAAATTACAATTTACTTCTGAAGAAACTTTTTAACTAGCCGAAACACTGCTTATCTACAAATTTTTAGTTATATTTGTAATAAATTTATTGAATGCTAATACAAACTACTCTGCCGAAATCATCAGAAATATTTAGTGACTATTAGGTTTTTTAAATCAACTAACATTAAATACTATATTAAACACATACCTCTGCTGATTTCAGAAAGGCAGTTTGTGAGATTTTTATAATTTAACAAAAACTTGCTGTTTTTAGTCGGCAAAATTATTTTGAATGAAGTTATGATTTTAGCAAATCATCAATAAAATAAATAAAAACATATCCGTTTATAGATTAAATAAAGCTGAATTATGATTTTTAAAAGTTTCACAGCTGAATAAAAGTTTTTAAATTATTAAGGTTTTTATTCAGATTTATTCAATCTGTAATCTATTTGAATCTATTACTTACACTCATAAAAAAATTACGTACAAATGGTAATCGGGATTTCGGGATCGGCATCCCTAGTCCATACACTAATATAAAAGTCACGGACTTTTTTAGAGAAAATAACAGAAAAATTAGTTCAATTTAATCAGAACGCGTTTAGCTTTTGACTTTTGTACTAACTTTTTTTTTATAAGTGTATGAATAGGAAAAATTAGTTTTTTAAAAACATTTAATAAGATATTAGATTTATGTGATTTTGGTCGAATATAACAATAAAAACAAATACAAAAAGAGGTAAAATATGCCAAATAATGAAATCGGAAATCCCGGGATTTTTTCAAGTGCAATCCCGGGATTTCGGGATTTCTAAATCCCGGGATATTCGGGATCGGCATCCCTAGTCCATACACTAATATAAAAGTCTTTAAAAATTCTTGCTGAAAAAACAGCTGAATCCAGCAGAATCTCTTTGCTAAACATTTGAAAGATACAAACAGCAAGAAAAAATCTGTTAAATTTACAAAATTTCAGCTATATTTTAGTTAATCGAAAACGATAATTTACTCTGCTAAAATCAGCAAAAAAATTTCCTGGAAATTAGACGACTAAACCATCACAAAGAATTTTAAATTTTTAGTTTTTTTTTTGATTTTCTTAATGCGAACTGCAGAAAGCAGTCTACAATTTTCTAGCAAATATTTCTGTTTATTGTAGCAGGAGAGTTAATTATTTGTATTCAACGCAATTAAATTTAAACAAATTAACTTTTGAATATATAACAATTTCTTTACTGCTTTTTTCTACTAATATTCAGCAATATTTTTTAGCCAATATTAGCAAGGTAAATTTGCAATTCAATTAAATGAAATTTAACTCAAATATTACTAAAGCAGTTGCATTTTTGCTGTACTTATCTTACTAATATTTAGAAAAAAGGATTTACTAATTTCAAAAGCTTTCTGTGCAGGGCCCATTTTAACTAATTTTGAGTACCTTTTTTGCTATTTTTTCCGGATTTTTCTATCAGTATAAGATTATATTATGTCAGTGGTTTTTTTGATAATTTCGAAAAAATAAAAGAACCCAAAAGCACATTCGTGAACGCGAGAAAGCTCCTAACTCTAAAAATGTGCAACATTTTTGGGCTTGCGCGCCACACAGATATTTCAAGAGGTCATAAAATAAAAAACCGAGCTAACTTTGCAAAATCCTCTGGAATTTTACTTTCATTTCGCGTTGGAAACATCGGGCTTGAAATTATTGTTGCGTTTTGAAATTAGTCTGAGATCATATTGGAATGGCGCACTCCATTGAACTTTTAATATTTAACCTATAAATCTATAAAATTGTAATAAAACCCCAGCAAAAAAAGAGATGCCGAAGCAGTAGAAAAAGCACTACAATTGATGATTTAGATGTACTTCTTTTTTAACATAAACACTAATGATATTAACATTGAGTTGTCATAGGAGAGGAGTACTCCAACTTTAACATTTTTCAGTACTTTTTGAACGATATATTTTTTTATTTTACAAAAGTTTTTTATTGCCGCCATCAGGTATCGAACTTGCGACCTCAGGATTGCTAGCCTAGCGCTCTACCATTGAGCTATTCTTTGATATGAAAGTTGAGTGACATAAAAACACTTTGTTACTGCAAGATATTGTTCCTTATTCTCTTCAATAAAAGTACTTATTAAACAAGTGTAAAAGGTGCAGTCCAATTCAATACTGTTTTCAGTACTATTTTTACAGGCGCATAAAAAGAAAATTCGTACCATTTTTTTTTTATATACATATACATATTTTTAAAAATTAAAAACATATTGAATTTAAAAAAATGAATTATATTTACATATTAAAAAAAATTAGTAGAATAAGAAAAAATGGAAAAAAATAAAAAAATATTGGTCACGCCGGGAATCGAACCCTCAGTTTGGAAATGCCAAATGATACGAAAATCACTTTTTACGATCAATTTTAGAGCACTTTTTACGATCACTTTTAGAGCAATTACTCTTTAGAAGCAATACTTAGGTGATTTTTTGGATGTTGTTCAAAAGTAATTCTAAAAAAGCTGTAAAAATATACTAACGGATACTTTGAAAGCAACGAAAGAAGTGATTTTTTGAAGTTGTTCAGAATAACTTCTAAAAAAGCAGTAAAAATACACTAATGGATACTTGTGAAGTAGTGAAAGAAGTAGTTTGTAAAGCATTACATCCAATTTTTCTTGCTGGGACCTTTTAAAACTAATATAAAACAAGGAAACCGCACAAATAAATTAAAAATTTGTCCAAAAAGTATTAAAATATAATTTCACTGTTAAAATCAAGTAACAAAACTATGAGATAAAGTATTTAAATTGTTTAAGCCATTTTTTACCAACATATCTCTAAAGACACGTCTACCTATCCTTCTACGAAGTTTTGTCAGAAAATTCGCATGGAATTCATGCTTGGCAGAAAATGGGCAAAACAATATACTCCATATCAAAAACGGATTGCAGAAAATTTTAAATATTGACAAAAAACATAAATTTTTGAAAATTAAAATCACCTCGAAATCAAATTACACTTGAAATATATAATTTAGTATAGAACTTAGAAAATGCGTTAGAAATTAAATTTTCCTTTATGGTTATTAGCCATTCTTAGTTGTAATATTAAAAAAGTTTTAAAAACGTTTAGGCCCTTACAGATATTATTACGTTCTTATAAATATTTTTATAAAATTTTCTGCCTCTGTCTGCTTTTAACTTCTCTTTTTACTATTAAAAAAAATTTTAAAAGGGACAGCTGGTGCAATGATAAACAAATAACACAATTGTGAAAATTCTAAATTTTAATTAAGCAAAGAAATACACAAAATAAAACTTCTATGTATAAAAATTAACTGACCGAAGTCAAAAAACTTTTTAATGCAAAAAATATGTACTCGTATTTCTGTGCGATTTTTGAGACTAAAATTATACGCATTTTAATTTTTTTTTCTTTTAAATAGTTTTGGGTTAAAAACGTGATTTTGTGCGTTCCCGTACTTTTGGGTAATTTTGTCATTTAGACAACGACCATATCATTAAAAGACTAACCAACACTCCCTACTTCTGTTAAATCACTCTCTTCTTAATTTATATCGAAAATTCAGCCATAAGAATTACAAACGTCTGTAAAGGCTAACATTTTCGATATAAATTGTCAATCTTCGAAAGAGAGCGATGACTACCGCCTGATTTAGATAGAGGATTTTGTGATTACTCTCATTTTATTGAACTTTACACTCATAAAAAAAAATATGTACAAAAGTCTGTTAAACGCGTTCTGATTAAATTGAACAAATTTTTCTGTTATTTTCTCTAAAAAAGCCCGTACAAATGATAAAAATTCTGCTAAAATAACAGTAAATAGTACATGTATTTGCGCCAGCTCAATTTTGACCTATTTGTACGGGATTTTTTTTATTAGTGTACACAAAAAGCAAAGGAGCACACTTAACTTAAAATAACGAGTTTCTTTTAAGTTTTATAAGCTTCCCCGGTAAACAAAAAAAAACCGAAAAATTCAACAAAAAATTTTTCAAAAGCCCCCTCCCCCCGAAATAAATTCCTAGCTACGTGCCTGGTACTGAGTATCGAGTATTTGGTATTTTTTTGGGTACTCGATACTTTAAACTACTACTCGATATTTTTAGAGTTGCATATTGGACGGTAAAAATATATAAAAATGTGACTCCGCTAAAATATTTACAACAAAAAATGTGACTCGGCTAAAATATTTATCACAAAACTGTTGTAAAAGAAAAAATCAAAAGAAAAATACTTAAAAGTGTATGTTAAGAAACTATGAAAACGCAATGAATAGTTGGTAAAAAAGTTGAAAAATATATATGTTTATTAATTTAAATATTGAATCAACATAAACATTTTCAAAGAATTTTATTAAAAACCGTTAAAAGTATTGAGTAGTATCGAGTATCCAAATTGAAAATATCTAGTAGTATCGAGTATTCAAAAGTAACCGAATTTACCAGCACTACTTTTAAACCCTTTTGTAATTAAATTTGGACTTAAAATACAAAAAAATGTTTTACTTACTAAAAATCTACTGAATTATTTTTTTTTTGTAAAAACATCAGATTTCATTCACTATTGATATTGGTGCGAAATTATTGCGATTTGCTAAGTTAATATTTAACTAAAGCCCCATGTAAATGTATGGCCCCATTTGCAATATTTTGGTACAACTTTCCAAGTGGTGCAAGCATATTGACCGTGTATGTATTAAATTGAAGGTTGAGCAATATTATGTAGTGAATCAAAACACTTTTGATTTTTATTGGACAACTTGAAATATTGCATAATCTATTGGCAACACTGTGCAATTTTAATTTGTGCTGTTTACCTTTGTGTGCATTTTGAGGTTATGTTGAATTCATATATTGCATAAAATGTTGTGGCGATCTTTTGTTACATATATGTTGCAATTTATTGTATGGTGTGTAGCAAAACGATAAAAATACTGTGCCATTATATTGGACATAATATTGCAAATGTATAGGGGCTTAAATCATGCATTCGGACTGTTTCTACAATTATTTCTCTACGAACTCGTTTTAAATATGTATGAAAATATTGAGATTTAAATATAAACTTTTAAAATCACAATAATTTCGCAGGAAAATCAGTAGTGAATGAAATCTGATGTTTTTAGAAAAAAAAAGAATTCAGTAATAGTATAGTAGGTTTATAGTAGGTACAGTAGAATATTTTTTTATTTTTTTTTTTAATCTAAATTTAATTACAAAAGGCTCTAAAAGTGCATATAATTTGTTTAAGCAAAAGGATATACAGCTGCGAAAAAAAAATAGCACCAATTAAAGTTTTTTCTAATTTTATCCCCGTTGCTTTTATTTTTAAAGATCAAAATAATGATTAAATTGTCCCCGAAGTACTGGAAGATATTCCAGAAAATTGTAGAAAATTTTAGTGCAACGTTTGTTTTTTAACTTTGCTACCCGTTCTAAGTAGGCGTGGCTTTTAATCAAAAATCATCGATATCGAGCTTTCATCAAATTATATAGTAAAATTTAGCGAGTACTGATCGGATCTGCACAAACTAAATATTGTTGAAAATTCTATAAAATTTCCTTAAATCTTGCATTATTTTTATTCACAAATGGCGGCCAGATTTAAAATGACACCGGTTTAAATATGAGTAAATTTTTCTTTGTTTTTAGCGATTTTAAAATAAAGTTAACAACACTGAGATTTTAATATGAAATGCTTTATACTATAATGTAAAAAAAAAAGTCTGACTGATCTGTTATATCGTGGTAAGCATATCATAATAACATTCGCTTTAAAATTTCATTGTTGTTAACTTTATTTTAAAATCGCTAAAAACAAAGAAAAATTTACTCATATTTAAACCGGTGTCATTTTAAATCTGGCCGCCATTTGTGAATAAAAATAATGCAAGATTTAAGGAAATTTTATAGAATTTTCAACAATATTTAGTTTGTGCAGATCCAATCAGTACTCGCTAAATTTTACTATATAATTTGATGAAAGCTCGATATCGATGATTTTTGATTAAAAGCCACGCCTACTTAGAACGGGTAGCAAAGTTAAAAAACAAACGTTACACTAAAATTTTCTACAATTTTCTGGAATATCTTCCAGTACTTCGGGGACAATTTAATCATTATTTTGATCTTTAAAAATAAAAGCAACGGGGATAAAATTAGAAAAAACTTTAATTGGTGCTATTTTTTTTTCGCAGCTGTATATACAAATTTTGAACTTTTTTAATTCCAAATTGGCTTTGATATGGAAAATCGGACTTGGTCTTAAATTTAATTTATCTTAAATTTTGAAAAATTTTGAATTTGAGCAAAAGTTATTGAGATATTGATACACAATTAAGTTTGAAAAATAGGGCATGGAACTGAGCTTAAACGGTTTAAAGGGTTTTCTTTTTGGAGCTATAGTTACTAAATTAAAAATTTTTTATTAAAATAATCGGTTGAAAAATGGAAAAAAGCTAAATCGAACGCTTACGACTGCGGGAATCTGGGGTTGCAGACTCGAAATGAGTACTCCCCAATTATCGTAAATCCACTGCAATATCATTAACCTTTTTTTTTGTAGAGCAGTGTAACAGATAATAAATAGATAGAGCATATTTAAAGTTTTAGCACGAAATAAAATTAATATGATTTCGAAGTACAAATTTTTAATGTTTTACTTTCGCTTCTTCAGGTTTTTATCGTTTTCCTAAATTTTAAAATGATAAAAAAAACTTTTTGTTATTATTTTGTATTCCAACTGCTAGTGAGAAATTGTTGGTACTTAATTAAAAATTAAAACAATATTACACAATCCACGACTACCTGCTTCATTCGATTTATCGGACTGAAAATTGCAGGAAATTATTAATTTCATGTGTTAAACATTTCGATGTAAATAAAATTTAATTTTTTATATCACTTGACTAGGGTTTGGGGTTCGGGAATTCCCGGGCGGGAATTCCCGGGATATCCCGGGAAAAGTTTGCCGGGAATTCCCGGGAAAATAATATATTTTTCCCGGGAAAACGGGAAATTTTAAAAATACTAAATTCTTTAAATTGTTTTTGTTTGGAATAGGATTTTTTAATTTTAGTCATAAAAAACATTTTAAATACCAACACAAAATGTTATTACTAAAATATTTCAAAAGGGAATCAATTGCTTTGAAACACAAAAAATTTTTGCCAAGTAATTAGGAGCATTTCAACTAATAAAGATTTTTCGCATAATGCAGCGCAGTGCAATATTTGCCCTAAAAGACTAATGGTTAACGAAGGTATTATCCGACATATAAATTTGGTTCACAACAAAAAAAATGAGTCATGCAATTTCTCTTGAAGAAAACAACAACAAGAATAACGTTCCAGCTAAAATTAGCAAAGTACCCGAAGAAAAAAGTGTAAGGTGAATAGGCATTGAACGTTTTATGGTAGGGCAAACATTTCCTGAAATGGTATCCAAATTAGCCGCAGTCGACGGAATGTCAATCCGCACCATAACTAGATCTTCGTTTATTCGAGGAAGTTTTTATAATAAAAACCTTGCATTGCCAAAAAACGAAACAGATGTAAGGAACATTATATTAAATTACTACAATCATGTAAAAGTTATCATGATAAAAGAAATATTGAGCAATATTTCTAACAATAGGAGATTTACTATAATCTTAGATGAATGGACAAGAATATCACAAAAGAGATATTTGAACATATGTATAAACGGAAATAATTCATTTTATAACCTGGGGTTGGTTTATATATCAGGAAGATGTAATGCTGATGAAATAAGAAGAATTATAGAAATATGACTAGAAGAGTTTTATTTGTCTTTTGAAAATAACATTGTGGCCACCATATCTAATGGGCAGAATGTGATGAAACGGTTTGTTTCCGACAATCCTGTAGTGGGTGCTTTCTGCTGGAATCATGCAATTCATTTGGCAGTGCTGCGAGTAATTTTTGTGAAATCAAATGTTCAACATTCTGATATTTTTTACTTTGAATTCTCACTACACAGACTGCCTTTGTACTGAAATAGTGTTTTTTTTTTAACAAAAATTACTTATATAGGTGGTTTTCATTAACAATTTTGTTCAAAAATATTTCCCGGGATTCCCGGTATTCCCGGGAATCAAATTTTTTTATTCCCGTTTCCCGGGAAATGAAAAAGTCCGGGAAATCCCAAACCCTACACTTGACATTATTATTTTTTTAAATTGTTATTTACAGGGTAATTATAATATTTTTAATATCACCGAAAATATAGTTGTTTATAATTACAAAAAGTTATTTTAAATTTATTTGGTTTCAACTATGGATTTTGTTAACTATTCCCCTATGGAATATTTTGGGTGCACTATAAAGCCTGTAGCATAGTCGATACTTACCAAAGTGCTTTCTTTTCAACACAAAGTTTTCCTTAATCTATCCATAAATCAGCAATATTATTGGGCAACTTTTCCATTTAGGTCTTTAATCTACTACTACACATGGTAATAGAATAAAGACCTAAAACGAGAAGTTGTACAATAATATTGCAAGTGTATGGCCAGCTTTAAAAATCTAGACTACAATCTCAAAAGGCAAAAAATTGTTTTGGAGCGTTGCACTGTGGGACAGGATCGCCGTTTTTTTTTTGGCCAAAAGTACAATTCAGGTAAAGGGAAAATGTATTTATATATTCAAAATCTAGGATTGTTGAATATTTTGTGAGTGAAATATTGTATCATTGTGGTTACTAGTTATTAGTTGGCGAGAGTTCAAAGTCAAAGTTTTTTAATTTTGTGACATTTTTTATTTTATAATGATACAATAAAAAAATTATAAATAAACAATAATTTGTTCCAGAAACAATCTCAAATTATAAAACTGAAACTAGTTCTCAAAAAAAAAAAAAAATAGAAACCTGGTAAGTATTTACGAAAAAAGTAACAAAATTATTATTTTACCTAAAAAATGTGGGTTTTTTGAAAATCCTAAATTAAAAAAAAGCTCCAAAATGTTCCAAGAGATATTTGAAAAACTTGAATGCCAATGTGTTCCATAAGATGTGTTCTACCTAGGTTTTTGCGACCGTTTGCGACCGTTCATAAACTTTCGAGATTTTGCCCTTAAACTGAAAAAGTACCTTCAGAACTCGCTGATTTCCAGCATTCCAGAGTTTTAGTAAAAACTAAAAAATAGCACTAAAAATTACTTTAAATGAAGGTTCTGGCTTTCTCACATAGACTAGCCCCCTAAAGTCCAGGTTTGTGGGACATTTGAGTGCCAATTCTGAATAAGTACGAAATTAACCCTTAAACACATTTTAAGTTTTGACTTATTTCTGGCATTGAAGTTGAATTTTCAGCTTTGATGTCTTCAGAGACTTATAGGAGAATTTCATGACAAATATTTTTGCGGAACATTGTAACCCTCTAACTCTTCAACTTATGGGTCTTTTTTGACACTTTTTAAAAAGGGCCCAAAGAGACCCTTTAATTGCAGAGATCAAGGGTTAAAATGTTCCAAAAAAATGTCCCTCGTAGTGTTCGCTGAACACATCCTATACCTAAAATGGAAGATTCACATGGTTTCCTATGCCGGTTCATAATAAACATTTTCAAAAGAGGGGAAATTTTAACCCCCAAAAACATAGGGCCAGACGAAAACTTTTAAAACGCCGATGCAATTATATTTTTTTTTGGTCCCTCTGCCAGAATTAGTTGTCATCAGAACCTTTTTTTTTGTACAGTGTAATTTATTTTCCAACACATAATAATTTTAAATTTATGGCCGTCATGTTGAGTTTTTTAAATTTGATTTCAGATTCGTAATCTGCTACCCAAAAACTTCCCCTGGTGGAAATTTGAAATAAATCAGGCGACATAAGAAATTTAATGAAAAAATTGTTTGTCGCCATACTGGATCCGCCATTTTGAATTTAAAAATTTTAATTTCAGATTTTTAATCAGCGGATCCTAGACCTATATAATTGATTATTTTAAGTCCAATATAATAAAGACTAAAAATTAATGGCCGCCATCTTGTATTCGCCATGTTGAATTTTATATTTTTTATTTCAGATTCGTGATCAGCAACAACCCAACCGCCCTTTGTGATATCTTTTAGTCTCATATACTCAATATTCTAGTGTTGGCCAAAATTCGATAATGCTGGCCCACTGTGCGTTGTAGGAAAAAGTTTACGAAAGTGAAATGAAATCAATTCCGAAAAAAGCCTGTGACATGCCTGATAAACACAATTGTGACAAATATTTTCGAATTCGAATTACTGTTAATAATTTCGTGCAAATTCCGGACATTTTTGAACTGTCGGGAATATGGTATTATTTTCGAAATATTCCCGGGATTTTCCGGGAAAGTTGAAGTAATTCTGTACTCAGATTTTAACAGTAGAAACTAGTTTTTGCTAGAAAAAAATAATATAATTCAATTTGACGACAACTGATATTCCCGAAACTTTTTTATATATTTTATTTCAATGAAAAATAAGTAAATTATATGGTATCGAAATAATTTAGAAAGACGCTCTTAGTTAACTTTTCTCGAGAAGTTAACTTTACCTTAACCATGGGTAACTAAACAATACTAAATATTTATCCCAATGAAATTTAACCATAATAACTTATCAATATTTTAACTCTGGGTAGTTAACCTTAGTATGAAATGTCAGAATAAAAACAAAAGGAAAAACAAAAATTAATAACAAATTTTTTTTTTTCAATACGGGAAAATTAAAAGTTTTCTCGCGGTTTTTTGTGTGTTTCTAGTCGTAAAAAAAATAATACACTTGACCACGTCGTTTTTTTTTTGATTGTGGCTTTTTGCATACTACGAGAGGTGATTTAATTAAATCCATTTGGTAAGTCTATAAAATAAAAGTGGATTATTTAAACTATTAATAAGTATTTCGTGCTAATCGAGACAACCGTGGAAAGATTCGCGCATAAAATTAAAAAAAAAATAGTGTAAATTTTGTGATAGATTATTAAATTAAGGCAATTTATGTGATCAGCACATCAAAGTGAGTAGAAAAATTATCGCTGTGCATGATTTTGTATCTTTCTGTAATTGCGAGTCAAAACTGTGGGTTGTCCAGGGGTTTCTCACATACTTTTAAAATATTTAAAACATGATTGGTTCACATTTCGTAAATTCGAGAGTGATTTCTATGCGTTTTTTTATATTTAAGAATTAAATACAGTAGTCTTGTACTTCATTCAGTAGTCTTGAGCTTTGATACATGATTCATTTTGAATTTGATGTGCTGATTCCAAATTCTTAAATATAAGTTACCCGACATTGATGGAATAATTGTTTTTCTGAGAGTGGTTTTCAAAAGAATTTTTTCCTATAACGGTACACAAATTAAAAAAATGTTGTCCTATGTATTTTAGAGAACAAAATTCATTATTTACTACCATCGTAACAAAAAGTCTTAAGGTATTTGAATGCGTTTTGCATAGTATTTTAAAATACGTAAAAAGCTATTTTTGGCGTTTTTAATCACGATTTTCTCAAGATAGAGAATTCGGAATAGAGATTTGGAATCAGCAAGTAAAATACTAAAAGTATGTACCAAGCTTCTACCGACGGCGACTTTTCATTTTGTAGAGGTGTATAATTCGTGTCAAATTGTTCTAATATTGGTCACCATTTTTGGTTTTAATTATTCAAGACAGATTTTGGCTCCTTGAACCAATAAAAAAAAGAAATTTTTCCTATTTCCTTATATGAGGCCAATTTCTGTAAGCTATCACAGAAACCTAAATCCTAAATAGCAAAAATTTGTGCACGATTTTAAGTACTGATGCAATTTTTGCAAGTTTTGGTAAAGTGGGGAAATGCACATCGAAATATGTATCATAAACGATTCTTAGTCAAAGTTTGGTTAAAGCTGCGCTTTAGATTTTTTTTATTACCCGAGTAAAAAAGTTTTGATATAACCATATGTTATTTTATGTAATTGCATATAGTAACAAATAGTTACATATGGCCACATATGCTTTTAAATTCAAGCAGATATACTTTTATATAGTCATATGTTAGATATTTTTTCCTCAAAGGTTTTAATATGGAGACATATGCGATTTTATATTATTACATACTGGCCTACATATAATTGCATGTGCTATATATAAGTACATAAAGTAACATATTACAGATATAATTACATATACGTTTATATATAATTTAATATGACACTATACATAATAATATAAAACTTATGTGGAGCCATATAAGAAATATTTCATAATTTGTGTTAGATATGATTATATATTGACGAATAAGAACCCATATATAACTTAATATGGTTCCATATCTACAATATTTCATGATTTGTTTAATATATAACAATATAACGTTATTTATAAAATCATCTATAATTATATATTGTCCCACATAAGCAAATTATTTCAAAGTAATTTTGTATAAAAATATATAAGGTCCATATAAAACCGTATTATATTATATGTGGTTCTATGTTAATGATTTTGAACTATTTTTAGATTTAGTAATTACTAGGGATTGGCGCGTGCCTAGAAATGTTCGTAAGTCACGTTATTCACACGTGATCGTGAGTAATAATTACTATACTCAAGTGATTCGTGCGTGAGTCTGAGAATATATAATTCGTACTTGATTCGTGCGTAAGCGTGAATAAGAATATATAACCCGTACATGATTCGTGTGTGAGTTTATTTTTTGCATCATATATTTTTAGTAATTTTTACTATTTTGTAATATTTTACTATTTTTTTAATATTTTTCTTATATCTTGGTTGTATAACATAATCCTATTAACTTTAAAATTTCAGTCTTGTTAACTTTATTTTAAAATTACTAAAAATAAATTCAATAAATAAATAAAACACGAAAAAAAAAAACTAAAAATAAAGAAAATTTTGTTCATGTTTAATGCACTGTCATGGTAAATCTGGATAAAAGGAATGGAAGATTTATCGAAATTATAGGATCTCCAGCAGACCTTTGGGTTAATCATTATATTTGAAAAAAAAAATTCAATTACAATTACATATTATTTGTAATTGTAATTCAAAAAAAAAACAATTACAAGTAATTTGTAATTGAAAATTTTCAATTATACACTACATATAATTGTAATTGAAAAAATGTCAATTACAATTACATTTTTTCGGAAAAGAAATAATGAGAAAAAGCACAAGTGAGGGGTCAGCCCAACATGACGTATTCTTTTTATACTTATCCACGCCTATCCAACCTATCCCAGTCAGTTTTTTCTACAAAATTTTAACAAAAAACACTTTAATTCTAAATGTAATTGAAATAACTTTCAATTACAATTACTTGTAATTGAAAATTTTCAATTACAGTTACATGAAATGTAATTGAGTTTTTTTTAATTTCAATTAAATTTATTTGCAATTGTAATTGAAATCCCCCAGGTCTGATCTCCAGATATTGCATATCTTTCTTATTTAAAAAAATAATTTTTGTATATTGTTAGATGTGGTCATATATAATATGATCGAAAGTATAAGGTCAATTTTTAGATATAATTATATCAAACTATGTCCACTTTTATAACATTTTATATAATTTTATACGAAAAGGTATAATTTGATGTAATTGGATGAGGACAAAATTCGGATACAATTGTATCGAATTGCATAAAATTGTATCAAATTGTACCAAATTGTATACAATTGTATACAATTCGATAGAATAAGATACAATAAGATGTTCTCATTTTTCGGATACAATTATATCTAATTACATAAAAGATTATATATAACTAAATATAACTTCATATGGCTCCATATCATTTTTTTTACTTGGGTAATCATTACAAGTTTAATTTATTAAAATATCTTATGTAGGGTGAATTGTTCTAAAATAGCCTTGGTTAAGTTTCTTAACCACAGAAATTTCTGTGGTTAAATTTTAGCATTGGTTAGAAGAAATGCTTGGTTAAAATTTAGATAAGTTATTCAAAAAATATGTTTACCAGTGGTTAAGGCTAGTAGAGGTCTTAACCAGGGTATAAATTGAGATAAGTTAACGGGCCTTAGAGATAAAACTTTATTTCATACATATTTGGTTTCTTCCAGCAAAAGTAGACCTTAGTACATCCTTTGAAATCTTCGTTAGGGACAAATTTCGGATTCTTAAATTATGAAAGTTTTTATAATTTTTCATATTGGGAAAACTAATACCTTTTTTGTTGAATTATTCACACAAGATTATAAAATTTTAACTCCAGAGATGCCTAGAGAAAAATCAAAATGTAATTTCAAAAAAAATTTTCTTAAAAAGTTAAAATATTTAAAATTTTTTCAGTACCTATATATTATCTTTTAGGTTTTTCGCGGATTTGTTAGTTAAGATACATGGTATTATAGTGTTTTTGTTTTTGATATTCCCGGAATTTATAAGAAACATTTCCGGAGAGTTCGTCCCGGTATTTAACGTGTTAAAAACCCTACGTTTAATTTATATTAAAAGTATTTTCTTTTAATTTTCAAATAACAAAAAATTTAAAGTACCCGAGTAAAAAAAATTATATAGGAAATTATATAAATTAATATGGACTAATATATTTATATATAGTCAAATGTGGCACTTTATCTTTGTGGATATAATTACGTATAGCTTTGAGTTTTTCAAAAATTTCTTATATGATGTCATATATAGATCAGTATAAATATACATGTCCCTATATATATTGATATATACTATATTTAGTTACTTATGCTATGACAATTTTAATACAGCGTCATATATAATTAAAAATGGCGCAATGTAAAAAAAATTCTATGTTTTTCTGAGATATATTTACGTATGTATGTACTATGTATGATTTCTAGTATCCGACCGAACAGTTCGGCCAAAAAGTGAAAATTCGTTGATTTTCTGTTATTTGAAATCATTAGGGAGAAACTTTCATACTGCTAAAATATTTGTTGAGCCGATCTAATTCGATTTTGAGTATCAGATTTAAAGAAAACACGGTAATTTAGCCGAAAAGTTAACTGTTCGGCCGCCGAACTTTTTTCAATTTGGCCGAACTTTCGGCGGCCGAACAGTGAATTTGTTGCTTAACCGCAGACTTTTCGTTGAATTTTACACTCAAAATGCACTCTAATCGGCCCAACAAACATTTTTCAATAAGCGCAATTTTTCCCTAATGCTTCAACATACCAAATAACAACCAAATACATTTTCAGGCCGAACTCTTCGGTTGGACATTAATGATTTCAAAATATAAAAGCCTACTCATTATAACTCCTAAATTCCTTGTAAACCTTGTATAAATACAAGCGATATTTTTTATGTATGGAATTTGACATTAAACTCATAAACATACCAGGTTTACACAGTTTACAGGTAGAATACAAGTTTATATGAGAAAGCTTAAAATGCTTGGTTACAATTATGTACAACTACTTCTAAATACTTATGTGTAAATTTATAAATGCCTAAACCATAGTACACTATAGTAGCCCCACTCATTAAAAAATTGAGAGCTTGTCCCTATCTCATGTAGTTGTAGTGGTATTAAGAACCATATGTACAAGTAAAATTACAAACACTACTTAATTTTTTCAAATGACAGAAAATGAGTAAAGCTACTATATTATACTATGGCCTAAACCTCCTATAATTTTATAAAACATTTATGAATTTACACATTAAAGTTTTATTTAAATTTTGAATTCTTAGCTTAAGGGTGTTATTTTTTTAGTACTTTTAAATATTTTTTGTTTTGAGCCTGAAATATAATGCGTTATATAATTATGTCTTTCTACATCAAATTAGATATGATTATATCGGGTCAAAATCCGGATAAGATTCTATATGATTTAATATATTTAGATCTTATCGGATATAATTTTATCCACCATTTTTCGGATCATAACATATCTTCAATTATATTAAATAAGATATCATTACATGTGACATCATATTATTTTTTTTACTCGGGTAAGCACATTTCCGGTATCAACAACTTAAAAAAAAAAAAAATTAAGCAGAACATGTGTCACTTGTTTTAACATGTTTTTTATATTTTTTGCGTTGTTCATGAAATAATTTTACCAAATATTATATTTTATGACTTTGAACTTTTTGCAGAATTGACAAATAAGTTTTTTTTCCCAATATTAATTCCACCTGTCAATAACTTACAATAAGTAATTTATCTTACGGTTATCCTAAATCAATACCTGAGGTAATTATTAAATTGGAAAAAAAGGTTAATAGTTTCAATAATAATTTTATAAAAATCAGATCATTATAAAAATTTTTTTGAGAATTATCTCTTGAAAAAATGTAGAACCTGTCATGTTTCCCCAACAAAGAAATTCCTTTTTGAATCCAAGAATCTACACAAATTATTATTAATTGAAAAAAAAAAAAAAATTGATCCTCAAGGGGGGGGGGCTTTAGCCACCATAGGCCTCCCTTGTATCCGCGCCTGTATGAAGGCCTGCACTTAAGTAGACTTGCGCCCAGTATTTTGTAAGCAGATTTTAAAACAGATTCGTTACGACAACCTTACCCACTGAATCGTGTAATTACAACAACAAAGTTATTTGGTTATCATTATTTTCATTTCATTTTCATTTTCTTTATTCAGTCTATGGAACATAATTTCCTTACAGACTATGATTAAATATAAAACTAATATTTATAATTATTTAAAAACTAAAGGCTTTTGATAAAGCTGGAATGGTCGCACCCTTACATTTACAGGCCACAAGGAAGGCTTTAAAAGTTCATTATAGAATTTAGCAGAGATCCCAATTTTAAATGATATTTTCTTTATCAAATTCAAATCAGTATCCCTTTTGACCAATTTATAGCATTGTAAATGGATTTTTTTAATATTAGCATATTTCGCAATATATTCCATTATATGTTCAGATGTTACACTCGGCTTAAATGAGGACAAATGAACCCATTTTTTATTTTCAATAACTTCCAATTCATTGTTGTTATTGTGCCCAAAAACAACATGTTTGCGCTTTCTTTTTGAGTTTACTTTCATCCATTCAGAATTGTTTATTGGGATGTCACTGTCTACTTTAGAGCATGCAGTAGCAGCAGTATCTATATTGTCAGAATAACAAATACTGTCTATCCTTTTACGTGGACTATTGGTCTTGAAAACATTAAAATTAACATCACTTGGTTTAGAAGCAACAATATCATTATAACAATCGTCGTCAGACTTTTGCGAACAACAAATACTGGCTCTCCGTATACGTGCACCTGTATGATTACTTGGTTCAGCAGCAACAACTACAGCATTATGACAATCATGTGCATTACCAACAACAACAGCATTGACATCAAATTGATCATTAGAAACATTGAAAGAGTAACGATTGGCAGAATTTGTTGAAAAAGAATCTGGCAAAGTTGAACGTCCTTTTTGTTTTGTGTTATTTTTCGAAGAACCTGTTTCGGCATGTTTGTTTTTGTTTGTTAAAAAACCACTCTCAATTACATTGTTTTTGTTCATATAGGCCTGGAATTGCGTTTTTAATTCCTGTGGTGTAATGGTTAGCGCGTTGGACTGTTACACGTGAGGTTGAGGGTTCGAGCCCCAACCAAGGCAACATCAATTTATGAAAAATAGTAATATGTATGAGTTTTTTCTATCCCTCATACATATCGCAGCGTCCTCCTTCGGTGTTCCCATAGCACTTAACCCCACCGAAGTAAAATAATATAACAGGGCTATGAACTAAAAGCTTCAGCAAAGTTCGTAACTTACCATCACATGGCGCGCAACAACTGTTCTAAAATTCAACATCTCGCGCAATTACAGTGTTGCCATATTTGAAGCCCTTCATCTTTCACCACCTTTCACTTCTTCTCTATCCCATTTCCAAAGGAAGCAACACGTTAATTAGTAGGAAGAATTTCCTGAGAGTTGCTTCTCTTTAAAAAAAAAAAAAAAAAAAAAAACAAAAAAAAAAAAATTCCTTTATCTCATTCGACAAAATTGACACAATAGTAATTAAATCATTAGAATTTCTAGCACATTTATTGCATTTGTAAACAATATTATTCGAAGATTTTAATAGATTAAAGTTATAATCATTATCAACACCAGAACATTTTTGATGAAAATGTCCACTGCAAATTATACATTTAATAGAAACACTACCGACCAGTGATGGTATTTGAGAATTTTCGTTTGGTGCCTCAATGATGCCAAAAAAGTGCCACAAAAGCTTTAAAAGTGCCAAAAAAAAAATTAAGCAACATTTAATGTTTCAAAAAAAATATGTTCAGCTTTTATTTCAAATATTTATACATTTGTTACTTTAACCCTTAAATGCATGGTGTAGCCATTTGGCAACATACCAGTTTCTTAATAAAAAACGCCACTTGATGCATAAAACTCAATTTTTGGGCACAAAGTGCTCTTATAAACTATAACTCAGATTTTTTAAACAGTTATAGGAAAAATCTTGGTTTTGCTTCGTATGTTTGTGAAAAATCTAAAACACGCGTTTTTTTTACAAAAAGTGCAATATTCAAAAATGTTTGTTTAAATATTTAAAGTGGTATTTTCGCAATAAAATTAATTTTGGCAACAATAAATGTATAATTAATATTTCATATATTTTTTTTTGTTTCTTTTTTTTTCATACACGTTAAAATAATCACAATTTAGCTATTTGGCAATTTTTTTGGTATTTTTCTTGAAATGTACACGCCTTTAGAAATCATATATAAAGAAATGGTTAAAATTGTAGAGATCATGCATTTAAGGGTTAAGTAAAAGACAAAAAAAAAAAGGCGGGCAACTTATCTAAAAAGTAACCCGAGTTTAACATTACCTACCACAAATATTTTCATATAAAAATGCCATTCTTAGCTATAGTAAAGCACTAAACTTACGTTATTTTAAGATAAGTTAGCAGGTCCAAGACTTTCAAAAAATTTTACAATTAAATTTGACAATACAATAGAATCAATTAAGGTTTTTCTAATTTTATCCCCGTTGCTTTTATTTTTAAATATCAAAATAATGATTAAATTGTCCCCGAAGAACTGGAAGGTGGTCCAAAAAATTGTAGATATTTTTAGTGTAGAATTTGTTTTTTAATTTTGCTACCCCTTCTTATCAAATTATATAGAAATTTTCGTAAAAAGTGCCAAAATTCTATGGAGAGTGCCAACCCAGCAAAATCTTTCATTACCAAATAAGTGGTTATATAATAGAAATTCATAGCTCCGCACAACTTATTTTTTGGCGTCTAAACTCATTATTTTTGTTTGGCGTGGTCGTTTTTATAAGTAGTCACGCTTACCCGCTCGCTTACGAAAAAATGAGAAGTAAGTAGTTATGAGATTCTGAATAATAAAAGGTTACAAACATGCTTACAAAAAGTTGAATTATAAGTGGTTATCCGACTGCTTACTTGATTCTTAAAAATAAAGAATTACACAAATACTATTAGCTTCAGGACCTAGTCATAAAAATTTTGACACAAAACATATTTACATGTAATAAATATAAATGTATAAAATTTAACTTTGTAAAAAGTACTTATTTAAACTATTGCGAGTAAGTCATTATTTTGTATTTAAAAGCAATGACTACAATAGGCCGTTATTAGGAAGTCATTATTTTATATTACAAAATAATGCAAAAGGTAATGATATATCATTATTGGTAATGCAGACAGCAATGAGGTGTCATTACCAATATTTTGCTGGGAAGGTGCCATTGAACATTCAATAGTGCCGCAAATGGCACTTTTGTGCCACTTTTACCAACAGTGCTACCGACTGCATTATAGCAGCTAGCACAAAAAGTGTTAGACTGCATTAGAAAAAACGAACTTGTCTGAACGACGGCGACTACTGAACTCAAATGTTATCAAATGTTTTCATGGAAGAATTCAAACTTACAGCCCCAACCAAAATTAGGTTTCAGAAGTCGAATTTCGCTTGGAAGAATAAACCGGTAAAATAACAAACAAACTTGATTTTTCGCATGAATATTGTTTACCAAATTTCGAAACTTTTCTGCAGTCTGCATAGTTTACGCGAATAATCTACTTAATTTCTAATTTTACCAATATCTTGGCATCAATTTCTTGTAAATATGAGAAAATCTAAGAAAAACATCGGTAATCTAAAATTGCTCACTTTGTTTATTTGCGTTCATATGAATATTAATAAATAACAAAATCCCGGGATTTTTGGTTCGGTTCGGGATTTTGCCAATCCCGAAAATTCCGGGATTTCCCGTTTGGCTCCCTAATACTAATGTTAAATTTTGATATCTTTCCTTGGTCCGTTTTTGTTGTTTTGTAGTTGTTGTTGTAAAAATTTGTTAATTTTAGGGTACTTTATATGGGCATGTATTTTGTTTAGTCGTACGATCTTCAGATTCACATACATATATTAATCTTTGTTAATTTTAAGCGGACCTGTATTTTTTACAAGGTTGGTTACCGTTATCGTTATAATACCGTTATCGCTAAAATACCGTTTCAAATTGAATACCGTTACTGTTATCGATACCTCTAAAAAAATTACAAATACCGATACCGTTATTTTCATGGGTAGTTACCGGTATTTTACCGGTATTTATTATTTTATATAAAAATTACAATTTTTTTATTTTTTATTTTATAATCTTGAGTGTTTTTTTACAAAAAAAATTTATACATAATAATATTACTTATTAAAACTACCAGTATTGAATTTATAGCTTAAAATCTGTATTTTCAGTACTTAAAATTAAAAATATGCCATGTTTTTACTTGTTTCTATATGTTTTTAACATAATTTTTAATACCGTTACCTTTACCGTTACCTAAACAAACGAAATCCGATACCGTTACCGTTACCCTTACCGTTATTCGTTTCGGTAACCATCCTTGATTTTTTATTATTGAATATTGCAGCTATTTTGGGATTTATCGGGGTTTTACCGAAACCCTATATTTTATATTATGGTGGAAACTCTATGACTCCAATATAAGCAATATTGGAGTCACAGATTACTCAGATAGGAAACGGCTGTTTTTAGAAATATGGCAACCACAATGGTAACCCTAAACAGAAATAATTAAATGTCAAAATTGAAGTGATTTGCAAAGAGGGACAAATATATAAAAAAAATATATAGATTTTTTTCACTTATTTAGAATATTTTAACTAGGGAGGAAAAGTGCAATACTTTAGTAATTTTTTGAGTACTTTATCACTTGCAAAAGTACCGTAGTACCCCCGCGACCGATTTAGTACTTTTTAATGATAAAAAGCAAGATTGGTTACCGAAACGAATAACGGTAAAGGTATCGAATTTTGATTATTACGGTAACGGTGTTTAAGACTGTTTCGGTAACGGTATACCTTTATCGAAACAGCAATACCGGTACGTACCAGTATTATAAATTGCGTTAAAAACATATAAAAACAATTAAAAGCTTAGCATATTTTTAATTTTAAGCGTTAAAATTAGAGGCTACGGTCAGAACCGGTCGACCGGGTAGACCGAAAGACCGAAAGACCGGGTAGACCGGGTTTTAAAACCGGTCGACCGGTCTTTACGGTCTACCCGGTCTTTACGGTCTAGACCGGTCGACCGGACGACCGGTCGACCGGGTAGACCGGTCTACCCGGTCAGACCGGGTTTTAATACTATTTACAAAAGGCAGGTTTTTGGTACTTTTTAGCATAATATACTACAAAATATAAAAATTGCTAAAATTATGTAAATTTTATATAAAAAAATCGAAAATTTTTAAAAATTTATAAAAATCAATAAATTTTTAGAAAAATTGATAAATTTTTAAAAAATTGACGAATTTTTAAAAAATTTACAAATTTTTGAAAAATTGATAAATTTTTGAAAAATTGATAAATTTTTGAAAAATTGATAAATTTTTGAAAAATTGATAAATTTTTGAAAAATTGATAAATTTTTTAAAAATCGATAAATTTTTGAAAAATCAGCAAAATTTTTAAAAATCGATAAAATTTTGAAAAATCGATAAAATTTTGAAAAATCGATAAAATTTTGAAAAACCGATAAAATTTTAAAAAATCGATAAATTTTTAAAAAATCGATAAATTTTTGAAAAATCGATATATTGAAAAATTTTACAAAAAACCGATAAACTTTCAAAAATACCAATAAATTTTATAAAAATTGATAAATTTGTAAAAATCGATTCATTCATGGATATATTTATAATAATGTATAACAAAATAATGCGTATTTCGTATTATATTTATATGAGAGGCCCACGGTCTTTTTCGGTCCCATGCACGGCGTTTTTTTCTCCTGGGTCTCCATAGGCTAAACTTTTGGGAAAATAATCTACACGTAATTCTGATTTAGAGCTGTAAACTTTTTTTCAACGTGTGGAACAAAAATATTCAGAAACAGGCTCTTGAATTCAGAAAGTCTTGCAGTTTTCATACATTTATATGAAACTGCGACGGTCTTTTTCGGTCCCATGTACGGCGTTTTTTTGTTCGGGGTCCTTATGGGCTAAAATTTTTCAGAAATAATCCAGACGTAATTCTGACTTAGAACTGTAAACTTTTTTTCAATGTATGGAGCAAAAATATTCCGAAACTGGTTCTTGAATTCAGAAAGTCCTGCACTTTGCATACATTTATATGAAAATGCCACGGTCTTTTTCGGTCCCATGTACGGCGTTTTTTTGTTTGGGGTCGTTATGGGCTAAAATTTTGCAGAAATAATCTAGACGTAATTCTGACTTAGAACTGTAAACTTTTTTTCAATGTGTGGAGCAAAAATATTCCGAAACTGGTTCTTGAATTCAGAAAGTCCTGCACTTTGCATACATTTATATGAAAATGCCACGGTCTTTTTCGGTCCCATGCACGGCGTTTTTTTGTTTGGGGTCGTTATGGGCTAAAATTTTGCAGAAATAATCTAGACGTAATTCTGACTTAGAACTTTAAACTTGTTTTCAATGTGTGGAGCAAAAATATTCCGAAACTGGTTCTTGAATTCAGAAAGTCCTGCACTTTGCATACATTTATATGAAAATGCCACGGTCTTTTTCGGTCCCATGTACGGCGTTTTTTTGTTCGGGGTCCTTATGGGCTAAAATTTTTCAGAAATAATCCAGACGTAATTCTGACTTAGAACTGTAAACTTTTTTTCAATGTATGGAGCAAAAATATTCCGAAACTGGTTCTTGAATTCAGAAAGTCCTGCACTTTGCATACATTTATATGAAAATGCCACGGTCTTTTTCGGTCCCATGTACGGCGTTTTTTTGTTTGGGGTCGTTATGGGCTAAAATTTTGCAGAAATAATCTAGACGTAATTCTGACTTAGAACTGTAAACTTTTTTTCAATGTGTGGAGCAAAAATATTCCGAAACTGGTTCTTGAATTCAGAAAGTCCTGCACTTTGCATACATTTATATGAAAATGCCACGGTCTTTTTCGGTCCCATGTACGGCGTTTTTTTGTTCGGGGTCGTTATGGGCTAAAATTTTGCAGAAATCATCTAGACTTAATTCTGACTTAGAACTGTAAACCTTTTTCAATGTGTGGAGCAAAAATATTCCGAAACTGGTTCTTGAATTCAGAAAGTCCTGCACTTTGCATACATTTATATGAAAATGCCACGGTCTTTTTCGGTCCCATGTACGGCGTTTTTTTGTTCGGGGTCCTTATGGGCTAAAATTTTTCAGAAATAATCCAGACGTAATTCTGACTTAGAACTGTAAACTTTTTTTCAATGTATGGAGCAAAAATATTCCGAAACTGGTTCTTGAATTCAGAAAGTCCTGCACTTTGCATACATTTATATGAAAATTCCACGGTCTTTTTCGGTCCCATGTACGGCGTTTTTTTGTTCGGGGTCGTTATGGGCTAAAATTTTGCAGAAATAATCTAGACTTAATTCTGACTTAGAACTGTAAACCTTTTTCAATGTATGGAGCAAAAATATTCCGAAACTGGTTCTTGAATTCAGAAAGTCCTGCACTTTTCATACATTTAAATGAAAATGCGACGGTCTTTTTCGGTTCCATGTATGGAGTTTTTTTGTTGTGGGTTAACATTTTGCAAAAATAATCTAGACGTAATTCTGACTTCGTTGTTCCAAAACTGTTATCCGTTTTCATTTATCTGATTTAGTTTTCAAGATACGGGCGATAAACCAAATAAAAGCCCTTTTCTCTCTAGGAGGCTTAGTTTTCGAGAAAAACGCGATCTTAAAATCTAGCAATGTAAGTCGAAATTTAGTTTCGGTATCGGGGTATTATGGGCGGGTTTTGACTTGTGGTGTAAACATTTTTCCTCTAGCTTTCTTAGTTTTCGAGATATGGACCATCAAAATTTTATTAAAGCGATTTTCGCATTTATTTTTCCACATATAATTCATTATGACTTCCTTGTTCCAAAACTGCTGTCCGTTTTCATTTATCTCACTTAGTTTTCAAGATACGGGCGATATTCCAAATAAAAGCCCTTTTCTCTCTAGGAGGCTTAGTTTTCGAGAAAAACGCGATCTTAAAATCTAGCAATGTAAGTCGAAATTTAGTTTCGGTATCGGGGTATTATGGGCGGGTTTTGACTTCTGGTGTAAACATTTTTCCTCTAGCTCTCTTAGTTTTCGAGATATGGACCATCAAAATTTTATTAAAGCGATTTTCGCATTTATTTTTCCACATATAATTCATTATGACTTCCTTGTTCCAAAACTGCTGTCCGTTTTCATTTATCTCACTTAGTTTTCAAGATACGGGCGATATTCCAAATAAAAGCCCTTTTCTCTCTAGGAGGCTTAGTTTTCGAGAAAAACGCGATCTTAAAATCTAGCAATGTAAGTCGAAATTTAGTTTCGGTATCGGGGTATTATGGGCGGGTTTTGACTTCTGGTGTAAACATTTTTCCTCTAGCTCTCTTAGTTTTCGAGATATGGACCATCAAAATTTTATTAAAGCGATTTTCGCATTTATTTTTCCACATATAATTCATTATGACTTCCTTGTTCCAAAACTGCTGTCCGTTTTCATTTATCTCACTTAGTTTTCAAGATTCGGGCGATATTCCAAATAAAAGCCCTTTTCTCTCTAGGAGGCTTAGTTTTCGAGAAAAACGCGATCTTAAAATCTAGCAATGTAAGTCAAAATTTAGTTTCGGTATCGGGGTACTATGGGCGGGTTTTGACTTCTGGTGTAAACATATCTCCATATCTCGAAAACTAAAAGAGCTACAGCAAAAATGTTTTCAGCAGAGGTCAAAACCCGCCCATAGTACCCCGATACCGAAACTAAATTTTGACTTACATTGCTAGATTTTAAGATCGCGTTTTTCTCGAAAACTAAGCCTCCTAGAGAGAAAAGGGCTTTTATTTGGTTTATCGCCCGTATCTTGAAAACTAAATCAGATAAATGAAAACGGATAACAGTTTTGGAACAACGAAGTCAGAATTACGTCTAGATTATTTTTGCGAAATGTTAACCCACAACAAAAAAACTCCATACATGGAACCGAAAAAGACCGTCGCATTTTCATATAAATGTATGAAAAAAAGTGCAGGACTTTCAGAATTCAAGAGCCAGTTTCGGAATATTTTTGTTCCATACATTGAAAAAAAGTTTACAGTTCTAAGTCAGAATTACGTCTGGATTATTTCTGCAAAATTTTAGCCCATAACGACCCCAAACAAAAAAACGCCGTACATGGGACCGAAAAAGACCGTGGCATTTTCATATAAATGTATGCAAAGTGCAGGACTTTCTGAATTCAAGAACCAGTTTCGGAATATTTTTGCTCCATACATTGAATAAAAGTTTACAGTTCTAAGTCAGAATTACGTCTGGATTATTTCTGAAAAATTTTAGCCCATAAGGACCCCGAACAAAAAAACGCCGTACATGGGACCGAAAAAGACCGTGGCATTTTCATATAAATGTATGCAAAGTGCAGGACTTTCTGAATTCAAGTACCAGTTTCGGAATATTTTTGCTCCACACATTGAAAAAGGTTTACAGTTCTAAGTCAGAATTAAGTCTAGATTATTTCTGCAAAATTTTAGCCCATAAGGACCCCGAACAAAAAAACGCCGTACATGGGACCGAAAAAGACCGTGGCATTTTCATATAAATGTATGCAAAGTGCAGGACTTTCTGAATTCAAGAACCAGTTTCGGAATATTTTTGCTCCACACATTGAAAACAAGTTTAAAGTTCTAAGTCAGAATTACGTCTAGATTATTTCTGCAAAATTTTAGCCCATAACGACCCCAAACAAAAAAACGCCGTGCATGGGACCGAAAAAGACCGTGGCATTTTCATATAAATGTATGCAAAGTGCAGGACTTTCTGAATTCAAGAACCAGTTTCGGAATATTTTTGCTCCACACATTGAAAAAAAGTTTACAGTTCTAAGTCAGAATTACGTCTAGATTATTTCTGCAAAATTTTAGCCCATAACGACCCCAAACAAAAAAACGCCGTACATGGGACCGAAAAAGACCGTGGCATTTTCATATAAATGTATGCAAAGTGCAGGACTTTCTGAATTCAAGAACCAGTTTCGGAATATTTTTGCTCCATACATTGAAAAAAAGTTTACAATTCTAAGTCAGAATTACGTCTGGATTATTTCTGAAAAGTTTAGCCCATAAGGACCCCGAACAAAAAAACGCCGTACATGGGACCGAAAAAGACCGTCGCAGTTTCATATAAATGTATGAAAACTGCAAGACTTTCTGAATTCAAGAGCCTGTTTCTGAATATTTTTGTTCCACACGTTGAAAAAAAGTTTACAGCTCTAAGTCAGAATTACGTGTAGATTATTTTCCCAAAAGTTTAGCCTATGGAGACCCAGGAGAAAAAAACGCCGTGCATGGGACCGAAAAAGACCGTGGGCCTCTCATATAAATATAATACGAAATACGCATTATTTTGTTATACATTATTATGAATATATCCATGAATGAATCGATTTTTACAAATTTATCAATTTTTATAAAATTTATTGGTATTTTTGAAAGTTTATCGGTTTTTTGTAAAATTTTTCAATATATCGATTTTTCAAAAATTTATCGATTTTTTAAAAATTTATCGATTTTTTAAAATTTTATCGATTTTTAAAAATTTTATCGATTTTTCAAAATTTTATCGATTTTTCAAAATTTTGCTGATTTTTCAAAAATTTATCGATTTTTCAAAAATTTATCAATTTTTCGAAAATTTATCAATTTTTCAAAAATTTATCAATTTTTCAAAAATTTATCAATTTTTCAAAAATTTATCAATTTTTCAAAAATTTATCAATTTTTCAAAAATTTATCAATTTTTCAAAAATTTATCAATTTTTCAAAAATTTGTAAATTTTTTAAAAATTCGGCAATTTTTTAAAAATTTATCAATTTTTTTTAAAAATTTATTGATTTTTATAAATTTTTAAAATTTTCGATTTTTTTATATAAAATTTACATAATTTTAGCAATTTTTATATTTTGTAGTATATTATGCTAAAAAGTACCAAAAACCTGCCTTTTGTAAATAGTATTAAAACCCGGTCTGACCGGGTAGACCGGTCTACCCGGTCGACCGGTCGTCCGGTCGACCGGTCTAGACCGTAAAGACCGGGTAGACCGTAAAGACCGGTCGACCGGTTTTAAACCCGGTCTGACCGGGTAGACCGGTCGACCGTAAAACCGGGTAATGGGGGGCTCTAGTTAAAATCCCAGATTACAATGCTTGTAGTTTCAATGAATGAAATTATTATCTATAAATTTTTCTGATAAAAGAACTCAAGATTATTATAATTTATCAGAGCTTCAACGAATTAATTCCCTAATTCCCTTTTTTTGAACTGAATTTATATTTTGGGAATGAATTCCCTGACCAAATTTAAGGAATTGAATGAATTTCTTTTTTTTCATTCGATTTATCTTAAAGGAATTCATTAATTTTTTTGTAATTCCTTAATAAAATTTAATGCATTCGTTAACCAAGGAATTCATTCAATTCTAGTTACTTCAACTTTTGGTCAAGGAATTCATTCCCTAAGGAATTCATTCCCTGGGAATTCACTCAATTCTAGTTAGTTCAAGATTTTGTCAAGGAATTCATTCCATTGCACATTTAATTCCCTGAAGGAATTAACTTTTTCCTTATGCCCATTAAGAGATGGGCATTAAGTGAAAACTTAAATTCAGGGAATTAAACGAAAAAGTTAATTTTTTAGGGAATTAAAAGAAAAATTTAATTCCTTAGGGAATTAAACGAAAATTTTAATTCCTTCAGGGAATTACATGTACAAGGGAATGAATTCCCAGGGAAATAATTCCTTGACCAAAATTTGAATCAACTAGAATTGAATGAATTTCTTGACTTAAAATTTAATTAACTCGTGTTGAATGAATTCTTTAGTGAATGAATTCTTTAATTTTAATGCTTAACGCTTTGGTCAGGGAATTCATTTTATAAATTTGAATTCTTTGAATTCATTCACAGGAATTAATTCCTGCTTATTTCTTATTGATGAATTCATTCCTTGAATTAAAGAATTGAATTAAATTTTTGAAAATTCATTCCAAAAAGTAATTAATTCTTTAAAGCTCTGATTATAAAAAACTTGAAAATTTTGCATTTTTATATAAATTACGACATTCGTATCGGTTGATAGTAATCCTACACGCGAAGAAGCTGAAACTGCTACAAAACTATGGCAGACTAGTTTGTGGAATAATCCCATACAAGCCGAACGGTACATGGTCGATGATGATCTTGCCATATTTATGTTTAAAGATTGTTCTCACGCATGGGACGCTAAAGACTATCTGATTCAACAAGAACGTTGTAAAGTGTGACTCCTTTACAAGAAAACAAAGAATACCGAAGCAGTCACTACAAGGACGGATAAATTGAAGGATGAGTTCTAGGTGGTAATGGAATATACATTAACAATTTATTGTTTCATTATTCTCCTTATATATAAGATTAAGAAGTAAAAAACATGAAAAAATAAAATTTTGTACCTATACAAATCAAATATAACATTTTTTTATTGACGTTAGAATCAGGGATGAAAAATTAGATTTTTGAAATGGTACTGAAATATAACCAAGGTGGTGCTTATTCGAAACCGACGGTACTTTATTTAAATAAAGCTTCAGCGCCAAACCAAAATCAATAAAAAAGCATTAGCATATTCTCAAACTTTTTATTTTTCTCTTTTAAGGCAGCAACGCCAACATTTGTAGACTTTTTCTTATTAATGAGAAACTATCAAACACTCAACAACTAAAGGCTTTGCAAAAAGAAATTTTAACTATTTCCTTAAATTCCGAATGTAGAATATTACAAGTTTTGCACATGTTTTTGCATGCTTACAAAATTTTAAAACTGCTAGGGATAGCTTAATTGGTACAACATTGTTCGTTAACAGTGTCAATTTAAAAACAAGGTAAAAAATGATTCTTAAATTCACTGGTGTTTATGTAAATTTTGTACGTTCTATAAAGGATTAGTTTATTAGAAGTGAGCCTTTATTGTTTATCTATAAATATTCTAAAGAATTTATCAAATTCCTGATCAACGGTGCTAACGAAATTTGGATAATATAGGAAACGCGATCATTTTGGCCAAACCCTAATCTAATTTCAGTTTATATACCTGTTCAAAAACTACCTGTTTTTTGGCTCTTGCAGTTTTTAGCTTATCAAAAATAAATAAAACAAGCAAAAACTAGTCTTGTACAAAAACTATGTGTATAAAGTATAAAATATAAATTTAGTATTAAGTAATTTGCATAAAAATTTCCAGTTTCTAAAAACCACAAAAAAACAAAAAATTTTTGTAATAATGCAGAAAATTAAGCCAAGAACCAATCTAGAATATATTCGTTACAAAAATTCTAAAATTCCAGATCTCCTTTTTATCAAGGTTGGTTACCGTTATCGTTATAATACCGTTATCGCTAAAATACCCTTTCAAATTGAATACCGTTACCAATAACTCTAAAAAAGTTTCCAAATACCGTTATCGTTACCGATACCGTTATTTTTGTGGGCAGTTACCGGTATTTATTAATTTATATAAAAATGCAAAATTTTCAAGTTTTTTATAATCAGAGCTTTAAAGAACTAATTACTTTTTGGAATGAATTCCCAAAAATTTAATTCAGTTCTTTAATTCAACTAATGAATTCATCAATAAGACATAAGCAGGAATTAATTCCTGTGAATGAATTCTAAGAATTCAAATTTATAGAATGAATTCCTTGGCCAAAGCGTTAAGCATTAAAATTAAAGGATTCATTCACTAAAGAATTCATTCAACTCGAGTTAATTCAATTCGAAGCTTTTAGTAAGTCTTCTGGATTGGCCATGTTGAGGATGCAAATGTTCTGGCAATTCATCCGGCTCTAGCGAAAATTCATCTTCCTCCCACTGATCTAATCTTTTATATCTTTTTTAGCCCAATCCGGCTTTGATTTATGATTTTCTTACCTGTTACACTGTAAGACAAATGGTAGGGGTCAGTGATCGGGAAGGGTTCAAACTACCGGGTAAAGTTATATCGGTAAAAAAGAAGTTATACGTGTCCCGGCGTTTCGCTGGGTCACCCCTAGGAATCGAGATATATCGATTTGACCTTTGGTGGTCTTTTTTTTTTGACATAACTCGAGAACCACTAGTCCGATTTTGCTCAAACAATTTTAAAAAAATTAAAAATTACAATTCCTTTAATCTGTTCATATAACGTTTTTCTATATACTCAACAGTTTTGCCGGTAAAAATAAATGTATGAAGAAAAAAATATTTTTTGCCTAAAATATTAAAAAAAAGTAATAAACAAAAGGTTATTGATTTTTATGGTAGCGGTAACAAACATTTATTTTTACCGGCAAAACTGTTGAGTATATAGAAAAACGTTATATGAACAGATTAAAGGAATTGTAATTTTTAATTTTTTTTAAAATTGTTTGAGCAAAATCGGACTAGTGGTTCTCGAGTTATGTCAAAAAAAAGATATATCTCGATTCCTAGGGGTGACCCAGCGAAACGCCGGGACACGTATAACTTGTTTTTGACCGATATAACATTTCCCGTTGGTTTCATCCCATCCCGATTTTGACTGTCGCATAGTGTTATTAATGGAAGCAGGACAATTAGAAAAAATACACTGCAACAATGCATTTGCTGCTAAATTATTTGTTGTTTTGTTCTTAAATTTTTACAAAATTAAATATCTTTTTCACTAGAAGAAAAAATTATTTTGTAAACAAAACACTCTACGTCATTCACATTGAATCACATGTTTGAAAAACACTTTATAGCTGCACGCTGAAAAAAACGGCCTGTCCCAAACATATTTTTGCTGGTAATATATATATATATATATATATATATATTTGGAGAAATTGTTAAACATATTCGCCGTGTTTTAACTAGAAACAATATATATTTGCATGCAAATATATTATGTTTGCCTGTAAATATATATTGTTTGGATGAAATAAAATGACGCTATCGACAAATATTATATGTTTGGCAGCAAATATATAATATGTGTGTCATAAACAAAATATGTTTCCATGCAAATACTATATATAGATAATATATTTAGTTATAAAGCAATTATTAATATATGCCAAACAATAGGCGTATTTATTCTACTCTCCAAATTTCTCTATATTTTAATGGAAAAACATAAAAAGTAAAATTAATACATCTACTGTTTGGCGATTATTTAATAACTAAATATATTATAAATCACATTGAATTTTACATCTAATACAAATCTTTCATTGAAAAACAATAACTACAATCTCTTCATTTATTTTTTATTTATTTTTATTAACAAATATTAATTAAAAACTCTTATAATAAGTTAATACTTTAATATACACAATTAAATAATTTTTTTTTTCTTTTTAACACAATTTTATATTTTATTTATACGAATTTATTTTATTTTTTCACATCTTTCACAATAAAATTAATAAATAAAGGAAAAATATCACTAAATTTTCTGACTAGATGCAGTCTAGCTAAACTAAACGATTATTACCAACTACAAAAGTTATAATGGCTACATACCACTTTATATGTATCAAGAATGGAAATTCGCCGTTTTTCCAAATATATGTTAATTGTATCCCACAAATATAATTATTATAAAGTTAAAAATGCAAAAATATGTATTCTTAGATGACAAAATATGACTAGTTTACAAACAAACCCATGTTTACCGGGAAATATATGTATAGTAACTATAAAAACAATATAATTGGAATCATACTCCAAATACAAATATGGTAGTTTGTAAATATAATATAATTACCTCCAAACATAAACAAAAACGTCTTTTCCTCAGTGTAATCGCTCACACTCATTGCTTATTTAATATGTTTTTTTTTGTCTCGCTTTGCAAATCACTACAATGGTAAAATGGTGCTTAATGTCAAAATAATCATACGGTTCGAGATTACTTGTTTGATATGTGTCATTGGTTACCTATCTGGGTAATCTGTGATTGGAGTCATCAAACTTCATATTTTCCAGAGTACTTTACGGACACTGAAAAGAAAAAAATAATTCGTAAAGTTAAGGTAGGCTGCCAAACAAAAACCTGTGAAAACACGGTTTTCCCATTTTCTTCGTTTTTCTAATGATGCAACTATTTTCCGTTCAAAGTAAGCGCTTTTTAATAAGCTTTTCATTAATATGTAACATATTATGGAAATAATGTACTTTTAATTAATAAAAAAAAATTTAAATTAACATACAAAAATAGTACAAAAATGTACGTTTCTTTTACAAAAAAGTAATTTTTTTACTGTTACTCACATTTCACTTGCACTAGGATTTTATAACTGTTTAAAAAAATACACAATATGCACATCAAATTGTTTCTTTTTAATAGCATAATTGTAATTTTTTAATTAAGTTAGGAGTAAGTATAAACTTTTTTTCAATTTAAAAATCAGGATGTTTGGAAGGTGTGAAGGCCCATGCACCAATTTTGGCAAAAAAGATTTTTTTATTTCGCCCAATTGTGAGAATTAGATGATTTTTATTTTATTTTTTATTTCAAGAGCAATAACTAATTTTTACGACATTAGAAGAAGAATTATTGGTTATATTTAGAATTTAAAATTCAGGATCTATGGGACATAGATTATATAGATCTCTTACTGTTTGAAATTTGCTGTCAGTGCACGTATCTCATGAGAATGTGTTGGACATAAGTTCTATACCTATACAAAAAATATTTGATTGTGTGTGAAAAAATGTGTTTGTTGACAAAAGACGAAGAAGAGTAATATATCTATTTAATTCTGATAAAAGGGAACTGAATGACAATTTCCATGTTTCAACTCCTTCTATTTTCGTCCACTCCTTATATGGGGACAAAGCACTGTGCATCGTGATATATCCCTGCAAACATTAAAATACGAAAATGTTTCGCAATCGTATCGCCTGGAAGAAAAACTTTATTGCGGCAATAATCATATTCTTATTGCGGAAGATCCCCCTTTCGGAAAAAAGTCCTCTCTATAGCAATACCCCCAAGCAATACGAAAGCGATACTTCTGAATGATAAATCAGCGATATCGCTAATTTATCACCTGAAGATAAAAAGGTGATATCGCTAAATTAACCCCTCTAAACAAACTAAACGATTTATATTTTTTTTATTATTAAATTTAAGTCTTAAAAAGAATATCTGCATACATAATCCATTAACAAAAACATTGATTATCTTGTTGCCATTATACCCGGTTATTTCCGCGCACTAATCCTCATTTTTCAACGAATTTGTTTCCCATATTTCTTATAATTGTTTTTTGTACAAATTTTGTATTATTTTTGAAACGAATTGTGTTTATCTTCCACATGATAAAAACGTGATATTGCCTCAATATTATCATAAAAAAATTATGACAAAAAACACAATTTTGGAATTGGGTTTTCCAAATATCTTCCAAATGATAAAAGGAAGTCAATTTCAAAATACTACTTGATTATTTTCAGTGAAATGAAAAATAGAAGATATCGCTTTATTATCTTCTTGGAAGATATCTTCCAAATGTTTGCAGGGATATAGTATAAAGCAATATACATACATTAAATAAAAATAGCGATTTCTCATAAAATCAGGGTACAGATTCCGTATATATGGAAGGAATACTTAAAATAATACGCCAGTAAAAATCCGTTAAATGGGTTTCAATTCAATTTGAACAATTTTTAACAAAATTTTAGTCGAAAAACTGATTTAAAAGAAGATTGACGTTATCCTCACAATACTAAAAATCCTCAGTACCTTTAACTAATTTTGAATGTTTATTTTCAGAATCATTTATAACTAATTTTTAAGAAACCGATTGTAAAATTTTACACAATTTATTGTTGAAATATAGTATTTTCATGTTTCTGCTATTACCTGGTAAATGGCGCTACCAATGTATCCGAAGTTTTAAAGATGGCGCCATTTCTTTCCTACCGATTTATTAAAAAGGCTCATATCTCGAAACCTAAGAGAGACTGAGTAAAATCGGCATAACCCTAACCATGTAATAATTCCGTGAAAAGGTTATCTATATCCATAAATGGGCCTTCGTTGGGCCTTGGACCCTCTTAAATTTTTAATAAACATTTTCCACTTTATATATATCTCGAAAACTAAGCAGAATAGAGCAAAACGGACAAAAGGGTTGCTCCTTTGCAGGTTTAGATAATATGGACCAGGGCCGGAGACGGTTCCGAGACCCTATAATTTGAACAAATTTTATGACTCAGTATAATTACAAATAAAACTGTAGTTTCACTAATTTCCTACTTAAATTGAGATTTGTTAAATTTAACAAAAAATGTGTTAAAATCAACTAATTTTATTTTAAGCAAAAAAAGAAATAGGAATGTATTCCCAGTGTAGAAACGGTAATGACATATCATTATTTTTTGGAGTACCAGTAATGACACCCACTTACCTTCTGCATTATTTTAAAACATATAATAATGAGTTACTGATAATGACTTATTTTTATCATTATTTCAAATAGAAAATACATTTTTAGATTTTTTTTAAAATTTTTTGAAATCTTTTTTTAGACCCAATATTTTTTAAACACTGGTAAGGATATATGTAACCACATATTTTTTGATTTTTTGTATGTTGGCGAGTAAGCTTACTTGTGTGCAGCAGGTCAATTATGTTTTTATCTATTAAATATTACATGTCGATATAGCTCAGATGGTAGAGCTGTTGACTGGCAATCTGTAGACCCAGGTTCGATTCCCGCACCAGCAAATTTTATTAAAAAAAAAATACAATAAAAAATATTTTTTTTTTATATAATTTATTTTTTTGAAAATCTTTTTGTAGACTCATTATTTTTGTCAGTACTGGTAAGCACAAAGGTAACGATATATTTTTTGATTTTTCGTATGCTGGTGTGTAACGACAACTCATTATTTTTCGCGACATCGCCATATAAAGGTAATAAGAAATGTAATAACAAAAGTAACTAGTTACCATTACCAAGTATGTAGTTACATAACCACATATCTGGTAATGATTTTCTACACTGGGTTTTGTTAAAATAACAAATTTAGCCAACAGACATATTATTTTGAGTGTAGTAAGTACATTTCTACTCACATTGAGACCAAACAATTTAAGCGCACTCGCAATAATTTTTAAAAATATGACAGTTTTTACTTTTAAGAAATGTTTGGAACACTGCGTTTTTACTTAAATTTTAGATAATATTTCAAAACAAAGAAGTAAGTGTTTCTTGTTTGACGTTTATTTTCGTCCTGAAAATAAAGGAACTCTTCATTTGTTTTATCGAACTTTACAAAAAAATATCAGAAGCAAACATAAATTATGTCACTGAACTTTTTCTTTTAAATTAAGTCAACGTATGACTAAGTTCTTTGTAATGCAATACACATAACTGTGTGAAACCAAATCTCAAAAAAAACTATTGGTCGTTTTTTTGCAACATTTTGTTAACATTAGTAATTAAAAAATTCAGTTATATGCAAAATTTAGGCGAAATTTGAGTGTTTAGAAAAATAAAAAAACCTTCATGTTAACTTGGCGCCAGTAAAGTAATGGGGAAAATGTAAAATAAAAACACTCCTATCCCTCGATTTACGTAATTATTTGCAGTATTACCACAAGATAATATTATTTTAGAAAAGGGATCCGCAAAAGTTTCTGTATATTCAATTTGTTTTTGTTAAAAATTTCTTCTCAAATTCGACTTCTATTTATACTCTAAACCACTACGTGGACAGCGTATAAGTTTGTGCTGATGTTTGTTACACCAAAAGAGTTTGGACTTAGGATCACTTTTTGTTCGATGTAACGATGTCTGTCTATGTATCCTTGTGCGCACGCTACATATTGCAAATATTAAGATATTCACATCACCCCATGGAGAAAGCTTATTGATTTTTTTCAGAATCGGTCCATGTTTAGATTTAGTGCCCATATAAAGGTCCCCCAAAATGGGTATGTTCGCATTCTACAGGTCGGAAATATTAAGATTTTGCTATGAAATGTGGTCCATGCATTGATTACGGTTAATATCGGTCCATAGTTAGATATAGTGCCTGTATAAAGTTTCCCCCAAAATTGAATTTTTCTCACACTACAGGTCGCAAATACGAAGATATTTTAAAGAAATTTAGTACGCTAACACACAAACAGATACACAGAAAAAATTATTAACCTTAAATATCTAATTAAATATATATTAAAAATAAAAATTGTTTCTAAACAAGTATTTAATTGAATCAATTAATATTTTAATTGAGTTTTAAATATTTTTTAAATATTTGTTACATAATACAACACATAAGTATAATTCCCAAACTTTTTTTTTAAACTGTATGCATATTAGGGTATTCAATTAATCGGCTTTTTATTTTAATCGATTAATCGTGCAAATAATTATTCGCGTTTTTTGCTCAACCGATTAATCGAATAAAATTTTAAAATTAATCGAATAATCGAAAAAATTTTATGTAAAATAATATACACATATTTTTTGTATTTTTAATAATTTTATTTAAAAAAAGGAGCAAAAATAATTTCAGTAACTCTTTTAAAATTCCTAAATACAAAAAGTGTAATAATTGATCACATAATCAAATTTTATCCAAATCGGAAGGAAGCGCACCGCAGACCTTTCTGGTAAATTTAGCATTTTTAAGCCTGAATTAGCAGACGTAAACGTAGCTGTCTATAATATATTTAATAAGTTAAAGGAGAACAACTCTAATATTAATTTGTATCTCTTTCGTATGCATTGAACACATAAAAAACGTAAATGCAGGAAAAATTCTGTTGAGAATTTATTTTCCCTCTACGTGAACGTCCTTCTATCCATTTATTTTATTTGCTAAAGGATAATATGAATGCAGAGTGCTGACTAAACAATATAAAACAATTATATTGGGCCTTAATTATAATTAATATTTATAATGCTTATAATTATAATAATTATTAAGGCATTCGTTTAATATTAATATTTAAGAAATTGTAAAAAAATAATTAAAAATTTGATTATACTTAAATAGATACCACTACATTGCAAGATCTATCAAAACAACAGATTAGTATTTTGGAAGATGACACAGCAAACTGTGTAAATTTTTTGTTGTTTTTGTTTTTCTTGCATATAAATATAAGATGTTTCTTAACCCTCACAGAAGAAAACAAAAAATTCTCATTGAGTTTAAGCTAATAAATTTATCATATTTGATCTTAAAACCGACCAAAACTAACGCTCTTTGAGATAATAAAGATTTCTAGAAATTCTAAAAAGTTGTCCCCTGATGATTATCTTAGGCCATAATGAAATCCGGGTTGTTACAAGCCTAAACCTAATTATTTTTCACAATTTGTTAAACATGTTTGGGATTTATTTTAATAAAATAATATATATTTTTTAAACATTTTTGTAATTTTTTATCAATTTCGATTAATCGATTAATCGTATTAAATTATTCGAATTATTCGTTATTCGAAATTTGGCCTTTTTAAATTATTCGAACAATTTTTAAGCAAAATTGTTCGATTAATCAAAAGTTCTTCTCCAAGATCAGTTTCATGAAAATAACTTCAAATTTGTTTTTGGTTCTTTTCAAATGTATTTTTAAAAATTATTTGACAATTTCAAATTTCTTAATTTAAATTTATAGGGTAAGAAAACGCAGGTTTGTTTTACTTTAAATATTAGTTGAAAACAATTATTTCAGCTAATTTGAAAATTATCTGTTTTAACTGAGAAACTTTATCGGTGTAGACAAATTTTGACACAAGTCCATTTCAAAAAATTCTAATTTTGTATCAAAACATTGGTTGGCTTCCAACCAGACAGGTGTAGGGTGTCCGGTGCCCCTGGCACCCGCTAGGTCCAAAAAAACCGAAACACACAAAATATGGTAAGTGTGACGACTCAAATTAAAGGAAATTTTCTCACGATTTCAAAAACGCATTTGGTTTCATGATCCATAAAGTCTGGCAGTCTTAAAGGATAAAAATAACATTGTTAGATTTCGTTGAAGTTAGTCTAGTCGAGTTGTTAACATATTATTATTTGTCTCCCACTTAACATAAGAAGACCTTTATCAATGATTAACCCATGAAAGAAAACGACATTAACGATGGCTTTATAGCGAAAGCCGAAAATACGTATTCTGTCCTGCTCAGGGACGTGCGATGAAGTTTTTAATTGGGTGTTCTCCACAAATATTTGAGAACAGTGCAAATCTATGGTCATAGGAAAATTACACAAGTACAAAAAGTACAACCATACTTGCATATCAGGGAAATCAATGATAAACGGTAAAAAAAATTAAAAAATTTTAACTTTAATGCTGCGTTCATTTATATTTTCAAATCCCGAGATTTCAATGGAAATCTCGACCGAAATTCTTTACCGTTTACATTTGCACTTTATGACAGTAGCGAGATTGCTATTTGACAACCGCATTTTTTTTTGTAAATAAAGTACCATAAAAATAACCTTAAATTAAAAATATTACTAAAAACCATTTTATTCATTGGCGGAGTACAATTGACATTATTTTCTGCAAAGATCTAACGCCTATTATGTTTGTAAATTAATGTTTTTGTAAGGACGACAAGCTAGATGCCGGATTTTTCAATATTTTGAAGGAAGAAAGACATGCACGCAGTATTGTATTATATGAAAGTCTAAACATTTGTGAGATTTCTTACATATCTTGCGAATTTACGGGATTTCATTTGTATGGGGAATCTCGGGATTTCACATGAGATTTTGATTGAAGTCTAAATTTTAGTCTCGGTATTTGGGTGCAGATGTAAATGCAACTTAAAATTACATTTACCCACTTGTTTTCATAAAGCGAGCGGAATAATTCCGCCAGAGGAATGTGTGTATTTTGTTATTGTAACATTAATAAAATACATTCCTCTGGAAGAATATTTCCTTTCGCTTTAGAAAAGCAGGGGATCAGTAATTGTTTGTTGAGAATATTGTAAATTTTCTAAGTTTTTCTCTGTTTCTAGCGTTTTTTCCGTGTTTGTAACGATTTTTAATAATTTTTAGCGATTTTCCGTTCGAAAAAACTTTGTTTATAAATTATATTTTTTACTCTCTCTAATATTTGTTGTTTCATTTCATCAATCCATCTATTCAATACAAAATTAAGCAAGTGTCATACGGGTTTAAATAAGTCTATTCTTGGTTTCTTCCAATACCAAAACCAGATCGTTACATATGGGGTGCCGTTTTTTTCTTTCCATTTTTTATGCTTTTTAATTAATTATTTTTAAATTGTCATTATCTTTTTTTACATTACAAAAAGTACGATTTTTTAATGAAATTTTTAAAGTTGGAAACCTGAAATTCATAAAATTCAAAAGCTACCAAAAGCCAGCAAAATATTGGTAATGACACCTCATTACTATCTGCATTACCAAAAATGATACATCACTACCTTTTGCATTATTTTATATTATAAAATAATGACTTCCTAATAACGGCCTTTTGTATTCATTGTTTCTAAATATAAAATAATGACTTACTCGTAATAGTTTAAATAAGTAGTTTTTACACAGTTAAATTTTATACATTTTTATTTATTATATGTAAATATGTTTTATGTTTAAATTTTTATGACGAATCCTAAAATTAACCACTTATAATTCAACTTTTTGTAAGCATGCGTGTAACCACTTATTATTCAAAATCTCATAACTACTTATTTCTCATTTTTTCGTAAGCGAGCGGGTAAGCGTGACTACTTATAAAAACGACCACGACAAACAAAAATAATGAGTTTAGACGCCAAAAAATAAGTTGTGCGGAGCTATGAATTTCTATTATATAACCACTTATTTGGTAATGAAAGATTTTGCTGGGTACCGTTTGAAATTCAAGAAATATCAAATAAAATTTAAAGGTAAAAACTACAAAATAAAGCCAAAAAAATTCCAGTTGACATTGAAAAAAAAAACGAAATAAAGTTCACCAAATTAAATTCAGTTTACATTTATTTAATTTCAATTGATATTTTTTTATTTCATTTTGTATGTTTTGAATTTAAATTTATATTTTTTAATTTATTTGGTATTTTTGAATTGCAATTGATATTTTTCAATCTCATTTGGTTTTTTGCTTTTTAATTGATATATTTTTTTTAATTTCAATTGGTATTTTTTTAATAGCAAATCATGTTTTTTAATTTCGAATTGACATTTTTTTAATTGGTATTTTTTATTTCATTTAAAATTTTGTGAATAACAATTTGTATTTTTTAAATTTCATTTGTGTTTTTATTCCGTATTTTTTTTTAATTTCAAATGGTGTATTTTGGATTTGGTATTTTTTGAACATCAAAAAACATTTTTTCATTTAAAATTGCTACACTCAGATAAAAAAGTTAGTAAAAAAATTTGTAAACAGTTTCCCATCGAACTTTACTATTTTTATACTCATTTTTAGTGCAATTTTTTTTAGTATTCATTTTTGCTATTCTCTTATTACAAATTACGGATTTTTTAACTAATTCTCGCTGCTGATTTTAGCAAAACATTTTACTAATTTTTCAAAACCGAGTGCTAAATTTAGCAGAAAAATATACTAATTTAAATTTTTTTTTTGATTTTTTACAATTATTGTTTAGTTTATATTTGTTACTATTGATATATTCTTAGCTTAGAAATACCACCCAGAAAATTTTATTGCATCTCCAATGCATAAAACGGCAATAACTGGAGAACCGTTTGCAATTTTGACTCCAAATTTCAAGTACGATGAAGTAATTATACCCTTGTTACAATCGAAAGAAAAATTTTTTTTTTTTAGATTTTACAGTTTTTTTTATTTTTTAGTAGAATTTTTTTCTAATTTCAGCAGATTGATTTTAAATTACAGTTTACAACAATTTACTGAAATTTAGAAGCTGCAACTAATTATTTTTACTAATTTCATTGTACATACTAAAATTATGATATTTAGCAAGTTTTTTAACTGATTTTAGCAAATCGATTTTGAATTGCAGTTTACATAAATTTTACTAAAATTTAGTAGCGGCTACTAATTTTTTATACTAATTTTATTGTACTACAGATCAGCAGACATGTGTTGCTAAAATTAGCAAAAAATACCGCTGGCCTCAAAACAGTTAAATTTCCCGTAATAACAGCAAAATTTTCAGTAGCCATTACAGACTTTTTTGGTTGAGTGTAGTTACAAAATACAAAAGCTGTTCTTTGGTTATTATGTATATTTTATTAATTTCAAATAAAGCTTTAAAAAGAAATTGCAATTTTTTAATTTGCAGAGAGAATCATTTGAGTTTGATTTCCATTTTGAAATTAATTATTATTTTTTGGATAACAAGTAGTGTATTACTTTTAGGTTTTTTCACTTACAATAGAACAGAGATGAAAAATTATGAAGTTAATTTTTGTTTGAAATATTTCCTTTTATTAAATTCTTAAGTATTTAGCATTTACTTTTCCGCAAAATGAAGAAAATTTTTTAAAAAATTAAATTAATTAATAACAAATTAATAGCAAAAATTTCATCTCTGCAATGAGGCTATAGTATTTGTAGTCAGAATTTTTCTTAAATTTTACTTACTTACTATGACTACACCCTAAAATATACGTATTTGATGAACACTATTTTTTCAACTATGTCATAGGTGAAATAATCCTCACTCGGTTACGATTAGGTAGTGAAAATTCAATAAAAATTAAACGTAACAGATATCAACTATACTAAATTGAAAAATGGTTAATACAAACCACGGAACTTGTACTTTGACCTTTATTTTAAATTAAACAATATGCAATATCTATTTTTTAAAACATTAGAAAAAAAGAAATTTATCACACAATAATTCTATTAAAAATACCATAATGCACGTTGTAAAAAGAGATGTTCAATAAAATTCAAATGGTAGTGGTATTTTATTCATTCCGAACCACATTCACTTTAAAATATTTGTCAGAAGCTGTCCAGAATTTTAAACATCCTTACATTCTATAAGAAAAATGTTTTTACTTAATTAAAAATTAAAACAATATTACAAAATCCACGATTACCTGCTTAATTCGATTTACCGGACTGAAAATTGCAGGAAATTATTTTTGTTTCTTGTTCTTAATAAGATCAACAAATTTTTATGTGTTAAAGTTTTCGATGTAAATAAAATTTAGTTTTTTATTTGACTTGACATTCTTATTTTAAATTGTTATTTACAGGGTAATTATAATATTGTTAATATTACATAGTTGTTTATAATTACAAAAAGTTATTTTAAATTTATTTGGTTTTAACTATGGATTTTGTTAACTATTCCACTATGGAATATACCCAAAATATTCCATAGTGGAATATAAATTATATATAAATTATTCACTGATTCATAAAATGAATACATTTTTATACAAATTGATTCAAAAAATAAATATTTCTTGCAAGCTCTAGCCTTATTTATTAGTAATGTGCAGTTCTTTTCTTCGCACAATATGTTTTTGTATGTATGCGTGTTTTCTCTGCAACATTGTGTGTTTTTTTAAATTAATATGTTCGCAACAAATTTCCGCACATTTCTAACATATATTTGTGTTTAAACTATGTTGCTCAACAAATATTTTTTCCTAGCAGGTCTGTGATGTTTGTTTTGTTGAACAAATGTTGCTTTTGCGTGTTACTACTACTACTATGTATATCAGTAGTAATAACATTTATTTTCGTAGGAACATTGTGTATGTAGTCTTGAATAGAGATGGGCGCCTGAGTGAATTTTGACTCACGCTCACGCATGCTCACGCATGCTCACGAAAGAAAAATAATAATCACGCACGACTCACGCTCACGTGATTAATTTTAATTTGAATCACGCTCACGAAGTACTCACGCTCACGAAATACTCACGAAAAATATGAAATTTGTTTTTATCCATGGATGGTAGCCGAAACGATTTGGTTATCGGTAAGGGCAACGCTCTCTTAGATTATTTCGGTAACGTTATTTTAAGGGTAACGCTATTTCATTTATTTCGGTATCGGTATTTTAAGGATAACGTTTTTTTAGTTATTTCGGTAACGGTATTTTAAGGATAACGTTTTTTTGATTATTTCGGTAACGGTATTTTAAGGTTAGCGGTATTTCGGTTATTTCGGTAACGGCATTTTAAGGATAACGGTAGTCAGTTTTTTCGATGCATCCCTCAATTTTTTTTACGAAAAACAAACGAGATTAAAAACAGAACCAATTTACCAACTTAATGTACGAAAAATACTTAATAATCCAATTGCAATTGCCAAAAACAGAAAATTAAAAATATCGGTAACGGTATTTTGGGGGTAACGGCATTTCATTTATATCGGTAAGGGTATTTTAAGGGTATTGATATTTAATTTATTTCGGTAACGGTATTTTAAGGATAACGGTATTTCAGTTATTTCGGTAACGGTATGTTAGGGGTAACGGTAGTCAGTTGAAAGGGTTTTGAATCGATAACGGTATTTTAGCGGTATTGCCTGCCAACCCTGTTTTTATCTTAATTATTTAAGGAAACTTTCTTTATTGGATATAAGTTTTATTTATTTAGGGCCATTAACCATAAACAAATTAACCTAAAGTTTGAGCTAACTTAGAGTTTCAGAAGTCCATACAAATTTGAATTTTTTAACTTTCAGTTTGTTTTAACTTCAGGTTATTTGTTTATTTTTAACCCCCATTAAAATTAGCTTAACTATAAAAAAATTTTGTGAAAAATTTAACTAATATGCAAGTGCTTGTGCAAATATAGATATTACTGACACTTTAGAAAAACTTTTATTTTATATTGTTGATTATACTTGAATGGATGTCACTACATTGCTAGATCTGTCAAAATAACAGAGTAGTATATTCGAAGATAACAAAGCAAATTGTGGCATTTTTTGTTGTTTTTTCTTTGATATTTTAAATGTTTAGAAACACTCCTAGACGAGAAGAAGAAATTCTCATTGAGTTTGCACTTTAACTTAACAAATATTTCTAGAAATACTAAAAACGTCGCCCCCTAACGATTGCCTTATTCAAGAATAAAATTTGGATAGGGACATGCTTTTAACAGATTATTTTTCATAATTTGTTAATTAGGTTTTGGGATTTTAGCGCATTTTACCAAAGAGTATACATAATAAAGAGATTGGGGGACTCTCTATCACTGAGAAAGCATTTGTTCTATTATGTGCCTTGGAACAGGAACATACTCAAACCAATATCACCCAGCAAACATGGCAATACGAAGAAGATTCTCCGAAGATATCGCCAGGAAGAAAACATTTATTGCCGGCAATATCAATTTCGTATTCCGGAAGTTTCCTCCCTCGGAAACAACTGTTACATTAAAACAATACTTCCAGGCAATATGAAAGCAATAACTCATATGGAAGATAAAAGGGATATCGCTAAATAAACTCCCGGTACAATAAAAAAACGATTTATTTTTTTTCATTATTAAATTTAAGCCTGAAAAACAATATCTGCATACATAATCCATTGACCAGCTTATAAATTATCTTGATTTCATCCTAGGCGATTTTTCCCGCGCAATTAATCTTAACTTTTCACGAGTTTATTGCCTATATATCTTTTGATTGTTTTTGTACAAATTTAGTTTTAATTTTTTCAAAATTGATAAAAGATTTCAAACAAATTTGCTTTATCTTCCAAATGATACAAAGATGATATTGCCGAAATATTGTCATAAAAAGTTATGACAAAAGATAAAATTTTTTAATTACTTTTTTCTAAATATCGTCGAATTATTTTCCAAGTGATAAAAGGAAAACAATTTCAAAGTAAATACTACTATTTTCATTCAAATGAAATATCTTCTTGGAAGGTATATTTTAAATGTTTGCAGGGTCATTATGTGCGCTCTTTGTATGACTCAAAACATCGATTGTAACCACCCAAGTAAAAAAGTTTTGATATAGTCATATATTATCATATAAAATTTTTTATAATTATATATTGGGACATATATACCAAGATATAATTATATAAAATTTTACGAAATTATATCCTAAATATATAATTATATCTTGTTATATATTGCACAATATATAGTGCAACATATTACAATATCCAATTATATATAGACCGATATATAGTTACATATGCCTCATATGATTGTGTATAATTGTATCGAATTATATACCATTATATCTAGTTGGATATGATTATATTATATTTGATACATTTGGATGAGGACAAAATCCGGATAAAATTGTATCAAACCATATCTTATTCCATCAAATTAGATCTATTTGTGTCAAATTAGATCTAATATGATCATAATACGATCTAATTTGATACAATTAGATGTTCTCATTTTTCGGATATTATTATATATAATATCAAAAGACATATAATTTTTTTTAGTAGGGCAGGGATGGAAAATAATAATTTAGTTATAAAAATCAAGAATGGAACTATACTATGGAATTATACAATTCCAACAGTATTATAGCCCTAGATTATGAGTTTTAAACAACCCATACGTAAAAAATTGCAAAATAATATCGGAATGCGAAAAAAGGCTTTGGGGTTCAAAAAATTAATTTTTTTTTTTAACTTTATTTCTTTATTTATTGGATCTTTCTTATTTCAGAAAATAACAATAAGTATTAAAATCTTAAATCAACTAATAATTCCTGGGTCTATTGCCATTGCAATAGAAAATCCATTTTTCGTTGCGTAAAATGTTCATCTTTCATGTGGTTCCGCGAGGGCCAATGTGTCGACCCTCTTGAGGCGAATATGTCCATTATAACATAGTAGATCCTGTGCAAGAGGGTTTGGATGAGTTGCCAGTTTTCGTACATATTTAGAGCAGAAGGTTTTTATTTCGTCGCGAACAAATGGAATATTAAGGTCCTTATGAATAATCACGTTATTAATATACCACGGGTCACCAGTAATTAGCCGCAATATTTTATTTTGTCGTCTTTGTAATTTTTCTATATTAGAAGCAGAAGCTGTTCCCCATAGTTGGATTCCATAGGTCCATATTGGCTTAATAATAGCTTTGTAGAGTAGAACCTTGTAGTTTAGGTTGAGAGCAGAATGGGGACAAAGGAGCCACTGAAGCTGTAAAGTTTTAAGTTTAAGTTGTGTGGATTTGGATTCAATATGTTGAGACCAGGTAAGGCGACGATCAAGATATTTTATGTGATTTTGCTCAGGGATATCGATGTTATTTATCTTCAGTTTGGGACAGTTTCCCTTTCTCAAGGTGAAAGTAACATGTGCGCACTTTGTTGGATTTACTTTTATTTTCCACTTGTGAAGCCATTTTTCGAGTTCCTTAATATGAGCCTGCAGACAACTAGAAGTAATTACTGGATTTTTATGTACGCTTATAAACGCTGTATCGTCTGCAAAAGTTGACGTGTGTATCAGGTTATTAGTAGGCATGTCTGAAGTAAAGATTATATACATGAGAGGACCAAGTATACTGCCTTGGGGAACTCCTGCTGTGATTTTTCTTGAGTCTGAGATGTGGTCTTTATACTTTACTACAAATAAACGTTCCATTAAATAATTTCGCAGTAAATTGTGGGTATTTAGGGGTAACAAAGAGCTTATTTTATATAATAACCCATCATGCCAGACTTTGTCGAAGGCTTGGGAAATATCTATGAAGAGTGCTGAGCAATAGAGTTTGTCCTCGAAAGCCTTTCTGATAAGAGTAACTATTTGATGAACCTGTTCTATAGTGCCATGATCCTTTCGGAATCCAAACTGATGAACGGGAATGATGTGGTGGTCGTTTAGGTATGGGGTTAACGCATTTAAAAATACTTTCTCAAAGAGCTTTGATAAAGTTGAAAGTGAGCTTATCGGGCGATAAGATGATACTTGGCTAGTGTCCTTACCTTAATTAAAAGATTTACATTCTGCAAACGATGCCAAAATTTTCTTTTTTTGCAACTAACCACCAAACTTTGTTTTATGAAATGGGCATTATACTCCGTAGATTATAAATTTAAAAAACAGCACTAAAAAAATTGCAAAATAATAGAGGAACGCGAAAAAAGACTTTGTGGTAGAAAAAAATAATTAAAAAACACAATCAGCGATTAACAGTCAGCAAATGAATACAATGACGAAAAAATTTTCGTTTTTGCAGATATTTTTTTCGCGATTTATTTTTTTTTTTTTGCAAACTAAGCACCAAACTTTTGTGTATAAAATTAGTACTATAGACCCTAGATTATAAATTTAAAAAAACCACACTTAAAAAATTGCAAAATAATCGCGGAAAGCGAAAAAAGGCTTTAGGTACAAAAAATTAATTAAAAAACTTAATCAGCGATTTACATTCTGCAAACAAATATATTGATGAAAATATTTATCCTTTTTGCAAATTTTATTTTTCGCGATTTTTTTTTGCAACTAGCCACCGAAATGTGTATTATAGTCCCTAGATTATAAATTAAAAAGAAACGTACTTAAAAAATTGCAAAATAAAAGCGGAACGCGAAAAAAGACTTTGTGGTACAAAAAATTAATTAGGAAACGTAATCAGCGATTTAGATTCTACAAACAAATATATTGGTGCAAAAATTTTCCTTTCTGCAAATTTTATTTTTCGCGATTTTTTTTGCAACTAGGCCCCAAACTTTGTTGTCTGAAATGTGTATTATAGCCCCTAGATTATAGATTAAAAAAAAAAAACGCACGTAAAGAATTGCAAAATAATAGCGGAATTTGAAAAAAGACTTTATGGTACAAAAATTTAATCTCTAGGTTATATATTTAAAAAAACCGCACTTAAAAATTGAAAAAAAATAAAAATAAATTAAAAGAGGTAATCAGCGATCGACATTCTGCAAGCGAATATATTGTTGCAAAAATTTCGCTTTTTGCAAATGTTTTTTTTTCGCAATTTGTGCTAATATTTGCTAATATCTAAATATTTAATTCTTATGTTTTTTAACGAGCCAAAGGAAACCTATTTTTTAGTTACTTACATTTTTAAATACGTAAGAGCGATCTAACATTTTTTGGTATAAGAGCCCGATTAAGTGAGCCTTTTCCATTCCTGATTAACTAGTCGGAGTTCGTTCCTGTTTCAAGCCGCCTAATATTTTTTCAAATAAAAATTATTGAGAGAGTTGCAAGGCCATTGATTTTACTCCTTTAATTTAATTTTATATTTAAAATTTTTAAATAACTTAAAAAATTTACTGTAAATCTTTAAATGTTATTCCAAATTTTTGTGGAGGAACAAAATTTTGTTCAAGAAGTCGATTTCTTCTTTACATAAGAATTCTGGCAGAAGTAGAAAACACCCGTTCGCTTGTACCTGAACTGACTGGAATACACATTATTTGATGGAGGGGAAGATCTCTGGAATTTATCCAAAATTGTAAATTATCGCAATCTGGTTTAATATAATCACGCAAACTCACGCACGAACATTTTTTTTAACTCACGCTCACGCTCGAATCACGTGAGTGCTATCATTTTAACTCACGATCACGCGTGATTCACGAGTGACACGAAAATTTCGTGTCACGCGCCCATCTCTAGTCTTGAACATCGTGTATGTATACAAAATACATCACAACAGTACACGGTCTACTTAATATAAATACAGTAAGTGAATAATGTGCGGAAATATTAGAGAACCCTGGGAAAATTTATAAAAATTTTAAATTTACAAACATGTGAAATGTTTTTAAGGTGTGCAGAGAACACCTCCGCACATTAGAGGGAACATCACTGGTCCCGCTGGTCTACTGGCCTTATGGAATTATTTAAATTTTTTATTCTCTGTAATTTACTTGAAAAAATCATCTTTCTTTAATTTGAAAATAATTTTAAAAAGAGATATAATGTATATGATCTCAAATCGAACGAACAGCATTCATTTAAATGAAATGTAAAATAATATAATAAGTGTATACTGCACAGTAGAGCGTACCACCTTACTTGCAAAAAAAAAGTGCGCCGTACACCCTCCAATATGAAGTATTTTTGCAAGGCGGTTTCAAAAAAATTTTTTTATTTTTTTTTTTTTTTGCCTAACGTAGGGGTCGCTATTTTACATTTTTCATTATATCTTTGGTATTTACAGTCGGATCTTAAAGTATGATACATCGATGCTTTTCTCTCGAGGAGACCAGTGTTTTGCTCTAAGGACATTTTGACCTCAAGTATCCCGTTCTAGTAGTTACCCACCAGATCTCAGTTGCTACCACCCAAATGTACGACGCTAATGTCAGAAAATTAAAGCTCGCAAAAAATCATTCAACTTTTGCTAAGGAAGTTTTTCGCTAAACCCAGTAGAATTTTTTTTTATATATTGGTTGCCGAACGTAGGGGTCGCCTTTTTAAATTTTTTTTAATTGCAAAAAAAAAAATTTTTTTTTGAGGTACGGTCTACTGCACTGTGTTGCCACCAGCAAAAGAAAAAATTACACAGCTGTAGGTCAAATATTATCCAAAACCGTATGAATTACACAAAAAATTATAATTTCTTATATAATCTCAAAATGAACTCTTCTGAGCACAGTGGGGAAGAATTAAAATATTTTGTAAAAAATTGCGCCATTTCTTGCCAAAGTTTTGCATTTTTTCGGTTTATAAACCGATTTTTAAAGACTTAGCATTTTGTCATTTGCAATATGCAAAAGTTATTTGCATTTTAAAACTAAAATTTTACAATCCCGGGTAAAAATCTTAATACCGTGTCATATATAATTATATCTTATTTGAAAAGTCCCCATATACAACGACATACAACTTGATCCGAAAAATGGGTCATCTACTTGTGTCTAATTATATCAAATTAGATATAATTTGATACAGTTTGATCCGAGATTTGTCCATATCCAGGACATCAAATTGCATCTAATTCGATATAAAAATATCTGATTTTATATAAATTTTGTCTACTAGTAGGTATACTTTTTATGCATACCGGCTAATAAATTGATATTGAAATTTCTATAGCTTGAACAATTTTAAAGGCCCAAAATTTTTAACATACAATAAAAATGTTAATGTTTTTGTCTTCTAAATCGTACGCATCATTTTTTAATATATTTTTATATGCAAAAAAAAAACACGTGAACATTATTTGGCTGTGGAGAAATTAACTATTAATTTATATTAATTTGTATGAGATCATATAGAAAGTTATATAAAATTACAAGAATATATTTTTAGTATGACGATACATACAGTGTTATATAACTTAGTATCGAACCATATATAATCATATCGGTCACTACATATATTTTTATTAGTTTTATATGCCTTATGTAGTTATATATGGAGTCAGATTTGGGGATATGTAATAATATCAATTACCTTACAAAAAATTCATTGAAAAAATAATATCAGATGTAGTTGTATATAATGATATGTGTCTTAATGTGACTCCATTCACCGTCAGATATAACCCAATCACATTATATATAATAATATATAACTATTTTTACTCGGGATTTTGTAATAACCTGATCTGAGTTTTTGCCTTCTGCAAAAGCAAATCCAGGCCAATTTCCCTGAAAAATTTAACAAATTCTTTAAATTAACTAAAGGGGATTTCAATGCAATATCTTTTTCAGTCTTAAAATGGCGTGCTTTTAAATTTGAATATTATAAAATGGTATTTTATCCACATTAAAAGCTTCTTTCAGAAAAAATTACACTTATAAAAAAAAGTAGTACAAAAGTCTGTTAAACGCGTTCTGATTAAATTGAACTAATTTTTCTGTTATTGTCTCTAAAAAAGTCCGTACAAATAGGTAAAAATTCTGCTAAAATAACAGGAAATAGTACATGTATTTACGTCAGCACCATTTTGACATATTTGTAAGGACTTTTTTTTATGAGTGTTTTTATGTTTTTTCAGAAAGGGTACTTCATTCAGATGCGTTGCATGCAATAATATTACCTACTTGTTAATTATTCTCTCCCATACCCTCAAATTTTAACCATAAATAAAAATATAACAAAATTACCGATATTTTTTCAAAAATTTTATACCATTCTGTTGAAATCTGGAACATGTTGGATTTACCGAATTCTAAAATATTTTGATTTTGCTCCACCTTGCTGTGTTCACAAAATTTACGTCTAGTCAAAGCCTAGTGCCATGTTAACTACAGCCAAAAAATTTTCCCACTCTTTCGCTGCATTTTTATATGGTCTTGAAAACCAAGAGGATTTTTAACAATTATTTTCGCATTAAATAAGCAAAAGACGGAGCTTTAAACAAAACAAAAAAATACATAGCACCATTTTTGATTTCTTCTAAATTCGGTTTAGTGTTGAAAAAAATTTACAAAATCATTCACCGGAAACTGGAGATTTGTGGTAAATAAATGGTTCACAGACAATCTCATTTCGTCTATATATCGACTAATTTTTATTAACTTTCAAAAATTTACGGAACTTTTAAAAATTTAGCGAACATTTTTTCTGTAAAAAGTGAAATTACACAAAAACTACACAAAAATGTCATTATTCAAAAATTATCCAACGAATGTGTAAACAGTCCCGTTTTGGAATAATTATTCAAAAAGTGGCAACACTGATACTGCAAAAATAATAGAGAAACAATATTAAAATGGGATAAAAACACAAGAAATAGTATTAAACTAAATAAAAAAAAATAAAATAAATAAAATAATTTGACCTCCCTAGCCCGGGCTCGAACCTTTAACCCTTTGCTTGTAAAGCCAACATCTTACTACCCTAACCTCTATATATGTACAAATAATGAACACATAAAATTCGGAAAATCATTTGGAAGTAGGGTTTATGTCCCGGGAATTCCCGGGACGGGATTCCCGGGAATCCCGCACTTTTTTCAATCCCGCAATCCCGGGAATTTAGTGCGGGATTTCCCGGGATTTTTTTTATTCTTTTACAGAAGTTTTTGCTAGTATATTAAAATTTTGGAAGCTTTATTTCAATTAAAAACATTGATTGTTTTAAAAATAATTTCAATAAAAAATATTTAAAATTAAAAAATGCGATTTAAAATTTAATATTATAATATATAATATAAAAAAATATTATTTAGGCCGAATTATTTGGGTTTAGTTAAACAAATCAAGTTTAAATACCAACAAAAATACTCGTACCTCGGATATTTTATATTTTTTAATGATGGTCTTTGTTCAAATAAAGCAATATACATACACAATATTTCAACCTCAGTATTTTAGCTCCAAATACCTCCAAAAAAACTCGGAATTAAAATTAAAAAAAAATTTTAATATTTTCGTATTTTCAATTGATGTAAGTGTTTTGAGTTTTTATTACCTACTTCAAATAATTTCATTTAAATTTCAATTTCTATTCCTTTATTTTAGTTGTATTTTTCAAATTTTATGTTATTGTTAGATAGAATATTGTTGATCTTTCGTGTTGTTATATTTTTAGTATTGTTTGGCTTTAGATCATAAATTTTTAAGAAATAAAAATCCGAATATTTTGTATTTTATTTTTAAATTTTTTTTCGATATTACGATTTGCATCGCAAATCATCCTCTGGGATATTTAGAAAATACAATATATTAAAAAAATTCTAATATGATATTGTCATATTAGATTTTTATTTGTTGTTTCAAAAAGGGTTGATCATTTTCATGATAGACAATACAATTGTTTCACTCTACTCTTCAGTTGTCCGCAATAAGAAAATGATAACTTTCTTACTCAAACCGAGACATTACATAAGGTACAAAAAATCAACGGGACGAGAATTTTGTACTTTCGTATATGAACTGTCTGATTTGGTAAAAGCAGCTATAAATCAACTCCCTTTTGAAAGCAACAATTACATAAAAGTTCCCTTTGGGTACTATGTATTTATATGTATGTCTGTTGTCAATACATTTTGTAAAAACAACTAATTTTAAACTCAAAACAAAATAAATATTTGAATGAGATTTTAGCCGTGGTGTGCTTATTTTCAAAAATTAAAATAATTGTTATATTAAAAAAATATATTTTCGAACGGGACTCAGTTGAAAACTTCTCGCTGCACTCAAAGCTTACTATTATTTTTAAAATAATGCATCAGACGCTTTTTCAAATTATTTTGGATTTTTTATATGTTAATTTAAAAAAAATGCAACAATGAAAATTAAATATTTTTGTTTAAGTAGTTGTGCCATAAAAAATTTCTATTCAAAAAATACCAATTAAAGTTATAAAACTATTTAATAATATTTTAGTGTCTATTTTTATAAAAAGTTTTGGACGATTTGCCTAAAAATTTGTGTGTAATATACTCACTTTTAATTTTTTTAATAAAAATAGACGAATACTTCTGAAAATCTGCATAGAAACAAAATATCTAGAAATAGAAATTTTTGGATTCCATATTTAATCAAAAAATTGATCTTAGTTCTGATTCTAAAGCTGGTCCGATACAAATTTGCACCCATTAACAATTACATTATATCCTGAAAGAATTTATAATTCAATTTGTTTAACCGTCTAAACCGCGAATTAATATTTAATCTTTAATCTTTTTTTAATTTTTTAATTAATTAGGTTATTCATAAGGGGTGTGCTATCTGTTGTATCGTTGTATCGTCCTAACAAAAAACAGAGTTGTTAAAATTTTTATTTGTGTTTAACAACGATTTTCTATTCAGTTTTTTATCTGCTAGCACACTCAAACATTGGACACTAAACATACGTAAAAATGTTGCATCGTGCTATTCTCAAATGTTGTATGTTTTCAATTTAATTTTTAACAACTCTGTTTTTTTAGGACGATACAACGATACAACAAATAGTACACCCCTTGTGAAAACCCTTAATATATTTTTCTAATTAATATATTTCTAAGAGTTATTTTAAAATTAAGACGGCCTTCCATACAAATATATTACCTGCATATTAGTTCGCTATTTAAACTGTTAAGCGAATTGATCTCGAAAAAGTGGAAGATATGGATATTTTATATTAAGCCCTTATTTCAGAATATATTAAGTAGATTTTCTCAGAACTGCAACAAAAAGATGAACTTTGTCGTAAGTTTTTTAATAGATATCTAGTTTTTCAAGTAAACATACGTCGGATATATTCATTTTCTAACGAGCGGGAATTCCCGGGATCCCGGGAAATTCAGAAAAAAATCCCGCTGTCCCGGGAAATGAAAAAGTCCGGGAAAAGAAAAACCCTATTTGGAAGTAATGCTACTTCTTTCACTGCTTCACAAGTATCCGTTAGTGTATTTGTACTGCTTTTTTAGAAATTATTTTGAACAACTTCAAAAAATTACTTCTTTCATTGCTTCCAAAGTATCCGTTAGTATATTTTTACAGCTTTTTTAGAATTACTTCTGAACAAGATCCAAAACATCACTTAAGTATTGCTTATAAAGAGTAATTGCTCTAAAAGTGATCGTAAAAAATAATTTTGGTATCATTTGGCATTTCCCAATAGGGGGTCGCGAGAGGATTCCCGGCAGGACCAATATGTTTTTTTTATTTTATTATTTTTTTTAATACTTATAATTAATTTGTTTAAATTGAATATTGTATTCATTTAAAAATTTTTAAAAATGTGTACCTATATATAAAAAAAATGGTGGGAAATTGATTTTTATGCACCTGTAAAAATAGTACTGAAAACAATATTGAATTGGAGTGCCCCTTTTACACTTGTTTAATAAGTATTTTTATTAAAGAGAATAAGGAACAATATCTCGCATTACCAAAGTGGTGTTTTATACCAGACAACTTTCATATCAAAGAATAGCTCAGCGGTAGAGAGCTAGACTAGCAATCATGAGGTCAATAAAAAACTTTAGTAAAATAAAAAAAAAAAATTTTTTTTAAATTTTAATTGGTGAAAAACTGCTTTCTTTGCACTCGTTCAAAAAGTACTGAAAAAATGTTGAAGTGGGATTACTCCTCTCCTATGACAACCCAATGTTAAAAACATTAGTGTTTATGTTAAAAAAGAAGTATTTACATCTACATCATCGGAGATATTTGGAATTAAAGTTTAAACGTTAACATGCTGCATATTTTTGTATTATTTCTATAACTAAAGTCTACATAAAATTTTTAGAGTTTTTGAATTTTATTCATTACATAATTTTTTAGACGAATTAAAACAAAAATTTTATTTTGCTTTAAACTTTAATGTGAGAAAATTTGTGTGGGGACAATATGGAAAACAGCTCGCAAATGAGCACTTAGTTAGTTAGTTAATTGTTCTTTATTTAAATTCAAATATGTCGCCTTTTTAAATTTTTTTTAATTGCAAAAAAAAAAATTTTTTTTTGAGGTACGGTCTACTGCACTGTGTTGCCACCAGCAAAAGAAAAAATTACACAGCTGTAGGTCAAATATTATCCAAAACCGTATGAATTACACAAAAAATTATAATTTCTTATATAATCTCAAAATGAACTCTTCTGAGCACAGTGGGGAAGAATTAAAATATTTTGTAAAAAATTGCGCCATTTCTTGCCAAAGTTTTGCATTTTTTCGGTTTATAAACCGATTTTTAAAGACTTAGCATTTTGTCATTTGCAATATGCAAAAGTTATTTGCATTTTAAAACTAAAATTTTACAATCCCGGGTAAAAATCTTAATACCGTGTCATATATAATTATATCTTATTTGAAAAGTCCCCATATACAACGACATACAACTTGATCCGAAAAATGGGTCATCTACTTGTGTCTAATTATATCAAATTAGATATAATTTGATACAGTTTGATCCGAGATTTGTCCATATCCAGGACATCAAATTGCATCTAATTCGATATAAAAATATCTGATTTTATATAAATTTTGTCTACTAGTAGGTATACTTTTTATGCATACCGGCTAATAAATTGATATTGAAATTTCTATAGCTTGAACAATTTTAAAGGCCCAAAATTTTTAACATACAATAAAAATGTTAATGTTTTTGTCTTCTAAATCGTACGCATCATTTTTTAATATATTTTTATATGCAAAAAAAAAACACGTGAACATTATTTGGCTGTGGAGAAATTAACTATTAATTTATATTAATTTGTATGAGATCATATAGAAAGTTATATAAAATTACAAGAATATATTTTTAGTATGACGATACATACAGTGTTATATAACTTAGTATCGAACCATATATAATCATATCGGTCACTACATATATTTTTATTAGTTTTATATGCCTTATGTAGTTATATATGGAGTCAGATTTGGGGATATGTAATAATATCAATTACCTTACAAAAAATTCATTGAAAAAATAATATCAGATGTAGTTGTATATAATGATATGTGTCTTAATGTGACTCCATTCACCGTCAGATATAACCCAATCACATTATATATAATAATATATAACTATTTTTACTCGGGATTTTGTAATAACCTGATCTGAGTTTTTGCCTTCTGCAAAAGCAAATCCAGGCCAATTTCCCTGAAAAATTTAACAAATTCTTTAAATTAACTAAAGGGGATTTCAATGCAATATCTTTTTCAGTCTTAAAATGGCGTGCTTTTAAATTTGAATATTATAAAATGGTATTTTATCCACATTAAAAGCTTCTTTCAGAAAAAATTACACTTATAAAAAAAAGTAGTACAAAAGTCTGTTAAACGCGTTCTGATTAAATTGAACTAATTTTTCTGTTATTGTCTCTAAAAAAGTCCGTACAAATAGGTAAAAATTCTGCTAAAATAACAGGAAATAGTACATGTATTTACGTCAGCACCATTTTGACATATTTGTAAGGACTTTTTTTTATGAGTGTTTTTATGTTTTTTCAGAAAGGGTACTTCATTCAGATGCGTTGCATGCAATAATATTACCTACTTGTTAATTATTCTCTCCCATACCCTCAAATTTTAACCATAAATAAAAATATAACAAAATTACCGATATTTTTTCAAAAATTTTATACCATTCTGTTGAAATCTGGAACATGTTGGATTTACCGAATTCTAAAATATTTTGATTTTGCTCCACCTTGCTGTGTTCACAAAATTTACGTCTAGTCAAAGCCTAGTGCCATGTTAACTACAGCCAAAAAATTTTCCCACTCTTTCGCTGCATTTTTATATGGTCTTGAAAACCAAGAGGATTTTTAACAATTATTTTCGCATTAAATAAGCAAAAGACGGAGCTTTAAACAAAACAAAAAAATACATAGCACCATTTTTGATTTCTTCTAAATTCGGTTTAGTGTTGAAAAAAATTTACAAAATCATTCACCGGAAACTGGAGATTTGTGGTAAATAAATGGTTCACAGACAATCTCATTTCGTCTATATATCGACTAATTTTTATTAACTTTCAAAAATTTACGGAACTTTTAAAAATTTAGCGAACATTTTTTCTGTAAAAAGTGAAATTACACAAAAACTACACAAAAATGTCATTATTCAAAAATTATCCAACGAATGTGTAAACAGTCCCGTTTTGGAATAATTATTCAAAAAGTGGCAACACTGATACTGCAAAAATAATAGAGAAACAATATTAAAATGGGATAAAAACACAAGAAATAGTATTAAACTAAATAAAAAAAAATAAAATAAATAAAATAATTTGACCTCCCTAGCCCGGGCTCGAACCTTTAACCCTTTGCTTGTAAAGCCAACATCTTACTACCCTAACCTCTATATATGTACAAATAATGAACACATAAAATTCGGAAAATCATTTGGAAGTAGGGTTTATGTCCCGGGAATTCCCGGGACGGGATTCCCGGGAATCCCGCACTTTTTTCAATCCCGCAATCCCGGGAATTTAGTGCGGGATTTCCCGGGATTTTTTTTATTCTTTTACAGAAGTTTTTGCTAGTATATTAAAATTTTGGAAGCTTTATTTCAATTAAAAACATTGATTGTTTTAAAAATAATTTCAATAAAAAATATTTAAAATTAAAAAATGCGATTTAAAATTTAATATTATAATATATAATATAAAAAAATATTATTTAGGCCGAATTATTTGGGTTTAGTTAAACAAATCAAGTTTAAATACCAACAAAAATACTCGTACCTCGGATATTTTATATTTTTTAATGATGGTCTTTGTTCAAATAAAGCAATATACATACACAATATTTCAACCTCAGTATTTTAGCTCCAAATACCTCCAAAAAAACTCGGAATTAAAATTAAAAAAAAATTTTAATATTTTCGTATTTTCAATTGATGTAAGTGTTTTGAGTTTTTATTACCTACTTCAAATAATTTCATTTAAATTTCAATTTCTATTCCTTTATTTTAGTTGTATTTTTCAAATTTTATGTTATTGTTAGATAGAATATTGTTGATCTTTCGTGTTGTTATATTTTTAGTATTGTTTGGCTTTAGATCATAAATTTTTAAGAAATAAAAATCCGAATATTTTGTATTTTATTTTTAAATTTTTTTTCGATATTACGATTTGCATCGCAAATCATCCTCTGGGATATTTAGAAAATACAATATATTAAAAAAATTCTAATATGATATTGTCATATTAGATTTTTATTTGTTGTTTCAAAAAGGGTTGATCATTTTCATGATAGACAATACAATTGTTTCACTCTACTCTTCAGTTGTCCGCAATAAGAAAATGATAACTTTCTTACTCAAACCGAGACATTACATAAGGTACAAAAAATCAACGGGACGAGAATTTTGTACTTTCGTATATGAACTGTCTGATTTGGTAAAAGCAGCTATAAATCAACTCCCTTTTGAAAGCAACAATTACATAAAAGTTCCCTTTGGGTACTATGTATTTATATGTATGTCTGTTGTCAATACATTTTGTAAAAACAACTAATTTTAAACTCAAAACAAAATAAATATTTGAATGAGATTTTAGCCGTGGTGTGCTTATTTTCAAAAATTAAAATAATTGTTATATTAAAAAAATATATTTTCGAACGGGACTCAGTTGAAAACTTCTCGCTGCACTCAAAGCTTACTATTATTTTTAAAATAATGCATCAGACGCTTTTTCAAATTATTTTGGATTTTTTATATGTTAATTTAAAAAAAATGCAACAATGAAAATTAAATATTTTTGTTTAAGTAGTTGTGCCATAAAAAATTTCTATTCAAAAAATACCAATTAAAGTTATAAAACTATTTAATAATATTTTAGTGTCTATTTTTATAAAAAGTTTTGGACGATTTGCCTAAAAATTTGTGTGTAATATACTCACTTTTAATTTTTTTAATAAAAATAGACGAATACTTCTGAAAATCTGCATAGAAACAAAATATCTAGAAATAGAAATTTTTGGATTCCATATTTAATCAAAAAATTGATCTTAGTTCTGATTCTAAAGCTGGTCCGATACAAATTTGCACCCATTAACAATTACATTATATCCTGAAAGAATTTATAATTCAATTTGTTTAACCGTCTAAACCGCGAATTAATATTTAATCTTTAATCTTTTTTTAATTTTTTAATTAATTAGGTTATTCATAAGGGGTGTGCTATCTGTTGTATCGTTGTATCGTCCTAACAAAAAACAGAGTTGTTAAAATTTTTATTTGTGTTTAACAACGATTTTCTATTCAGTTTTTTATCTGCTAGCACACTCAAACATTGGACACTAAACATACGTAAAAATGTTGCATCGTGCTATTCTCAAATGTTGTATGTTTTCAATTTAATTTTTAACAACTCTGTTTTTTTAGGACGATACAACGATACAACAAATAGTACACCCCTTGTGAAAACCCTTAATATATTTTTCTAATTAATATATTTCTAAGAGTTATTTTAAAATTAAGACGGCCTTCCATACAAATATATTACCTGCATATTAGTTCGCTATTTAAACTGTTAAGCGAATTGATCTCGAAAAAGTGGAAGATATGGATATTTTATATTAAGCCCTTATTTCAGAATATATTAAGTAGATTTTCTCAGAACTGCAACAAAAAGATGAACTTTGTCGTAAGTTTTTTAATAGATATCTAGTTTTTCAAGTAAACATACGTCGGATATATTCATTTTCTAACGAGCGGGAATTCCCGGGATCCCGGGAAATTCAGAAAAAAATCCCGCTGTCCCGGGAAATGAAAAAGTCCGGGAAAAGAAAAACCCTATTTGGAAGTAATGCTACTTCTTTCACTGCTTCACAAGTATCCGTTAGTGTATTTGTACTGCTTTTTTAGAAATTATTTTGAACAACTTCAAAAAATTACTTCTTTCATTGCTTCCAAAGTATCCGTTAGTATATTTTTACAGCTTTTTTAGAATTACTTCTGAACAAGATCCAAAACATCACTTAAGTATTGCTTATAAAGAGTAATTGCTCTAAAAGTGATCGTAAAAAATAATTTTGGTATCATTTGGCATTTCCCAATAGGGGGTCGCGAGAGGATTCCCGGCAGGACCAATATGTTTTTTTTATTTTATTATTTTTTTTAATACTTATAATTAATTTGTTTAAATTGAATATTGTATTCATTTAAAAATTTTTAAAAATGTGTACCTATATATAAAAAAAATGGTGGGAAATTGATTTTTATGCACCTGTAAAAATAGTACTGAAAACAATATTGAATTGGAGTGCCCCTTTTACACTTGTTTAATAAGTATTTTTATTAAAGAGAATAAGGAACAATATCTCGCATTACCAAAGTGGTGTTTTATACCAGACAACTTTCATATCAAAGAATAGCTCAGCGGTAGAGAGCTAGACTAGCAATCATGAGGTCAATAAAAAACTTTAGTAAAATAAAAAAAAAAAATTTTTTTTAAATTTTAATTGGTGAAAAACTGCTTTCTTTGCACTCGTTCAAAAAGTACTGAAAAAATGTTGAAGTGGGATTACTCCTCTCCTATGACAACCCAATGTTAAAAACATTAGTGTTTATGTTAAAAAAGAAGTATTTACATCTACATCATCGGAGATATTTGGAATTAAAGTTTAAACGTTAACATGCTGCATATTTTTGTATTATTTCTATAACTAAAGTCTACATAAAATTTTTAGAGTTTTTGAATTTTATTCATTACATAATTTTTTAGACGAATTAAAACAAAAATTTTATTTTGCTTTAAACTTTAATGTGAGAAAATTTGTGTGGGGACAATATGGAAAACAGCTCGCAAATGAGCACTTAGTTAGTTAGTTAATTGTTCTTTATTTAAATTCAAATATGTAATTACAACCCAGCAAAAATAAATGGAATGACTTCTAAATGAATCACTTCCTTCATTACATCACAAAGAATTACTTCCTTAGGAATGGGTTTTAAACAACATCTAATGCTGCAATAAATATATGCTAGTCAGAGGTTCTTTCTCATGGGTGATAAAAAGTTAATATTTTGTATGGGGGTGGCATAGGAACGTGCTGGCACAGAAATCAGAGGGTTGCGGGTTCGAATCTCACCAGGTCGAAAAAAATTTTTTGGATTTATTTTTACACAATTAATAATTTTTTGTAGTTTTCACTGTAAAATTTTTATTTTTTTTATTTTTGTACAGTCAAAAATTAATTTTTGAAACGATTTAAAATTTTTTTAATTTTCTATTAATTTTTAATGAAATTTTATGGAAATATAAAAGTTCTAAATAAATATGTAATTCTTCAAATATTTTTTGTTAAAATACGAAAAAGGTAAATATTACAATTTTGTTTGTATTTAAAAAATTGTAATTTAAAAAATCCATTTTGATAAAATTTTTACTAAATATATTTAGAAACTAAATATAACAGAAAAAGAAAAATCCTGTAGGTAAACATTTTAGTTAGAACTAGTAAAAAATAAGTTAAAAATTACCTTGCAGAAAAGACTATTTTTTATCTACTAATAGGCTACAAATTTTTTTCCGGATTTTATCAAGGTAATTCGTATTAAAAGTTAACTTAAATGTAACCAAAATTTTGTAAATTTGCCAGTTTTATTTTTCCTTCTTATCTTACTAGTATTTACTAATAGGCTACAAATTTTTTTCAGGATTTTATCAAGGTAATTCGTATTAAAAGTTAACTTAAATGTAACCAAAATTTTGTAAATTTGCCAGTTTTATTTTTCCTTCTTATCTTACTAGTATTTAGCAAAAAACAATCTGCTAATATCAGCAGTTTTTTTGCAAGGTCATTTTTAATTACATAATTTTTAGTAGCTTCTTCTCCTATTTTTACAGCTTTACTTCTGAGTGTATTATTTTTATAAAAAACAATACTTAAAAAAAAAACAACTTTATAAATTTTCCAATATGTTATATATTTCGTATTCGCCGCTTTATATATTTTTGTTGATAAAAAATTAAAGAAATGAAGATAAAAACAATTTACTGAACAAGACTGTTAAAAGTCAGCTATCAGTTATAACAAGCGATAGCATAGTGGGTAGAGCGTCTGCTTGAAATGCCAACGAGTGTGGGTTCAAACCCCACACGATGCATGACGATTTTTTTTTTAAATTAAATTAAAATAAAAACAAGTGAAAAAGAACTTCCTTTTCATTGGTTCAAATATACATAATTTGTTTCAAAAAAGAACAACTTCCCTCCTATGACAAGCCAATGTTAAATTCATTAGTAAAAACCACAAATTTTCACAACTCCCTATTCAACTGTTGTTATGTTTTTACTACTTCTTTTTCCTCACTTTTTTCCTGGGAACTTAATATAATTAAAAACTATAACTTACAACTATGACTTTATGTCGTCATAAAAATCTTGAGTTGTTATAACTGGAAAGTGTTGGTTCGAAGCCAATTTGTGACCAGTCGGATACGATTGGTATTTGTGCCCTCACATCTGATATTACATATCTTAAAATCCGTTGATCAATAAACACTTGCATAGCATCTAAAAATGTAACTTCATAAAGGAATGTTCATACATATGTTTTAGTTGGAAAAAAACCGTTAGCAAAACTAACAAAAACTATAGGAAATATGACCGAAAATATACTTACATTGTTGCCTATAAGCAACATTTGACATTAAAGGGTTAACTCTTCCATATATTTTTTTAATATATGAATATATGAGTATATGTATGCAGAGCGCATACTCCGGGACATTTGTTCGATCCACAATTTAGTCTGGAGACATTTGGTTAGTTTGGGGACCGTCCTCAAACTCTTCCAGGTCTAGCGCATAGTTTGAAGACATTTTTGACTAATATACAGCATAGTTTGAGCACTTTTTTGGCCATGTCCCCGAACTATGCGCAATACATACATATTACTGTGTCCCTTAAAAATAGATTTGTCATTACAGCCCCCAGTTTCATTGGAAATGGTCCCAAATGGAAGAAATCATGGTTGGTTACCGAAACGAATAACGGTAAGGGTAACGGTAACGGTATCTGATTTCGTTGTGTTTAGGTAACGGTAAATGTAACGGTATGTAAGACTGTTTCGCTAACGGTATACCGTTATCGGAACAGCAATACCGGTACGTATAAGGTATTAAAAATTATGTTAAAAATATATAAAAACCAAGGTTGGTTACCGTTATCGTTATAATACCGTTATCGTTATAATACCGTTATCGCTAAAATACTGTTTCAAATTGAATACCGTTACCGTTATCGATACCTCTAAAAAATTTCTAAATACCGTTATCGTTACCGATACCGTTATTTTTATGGGTAGTTACCGGTATTTTACTGGTATTTATTATTTTATATAAAAATTAAAATTTTTTTTTATTTTATAATCTTGAGTGTTTTTTTTTTTACAAAAAATTTATAGATAATAATTTTACTTATTAAAACTACCAGTATTGAATTTATAGCTTAAAATCTGTATTTTCAGTACTTAAAATTAAAAATATGCCATGTTTTTACTTGTTTTTATATGAGTTTAACATAATTTTTAATACCGGTACGTACCGGTATTAAATACCGTTACCTTTACCGTTACCTAAACAAACGAAATCTGATACCGTTACCGTTACCCTTACCGTTATTCGTTTCGGTAACCAACCTTGATAAAAAAAAGTAAAAACATGGCATATTTTTAATTTTAAGTACTGAAAATACAGATTTTAAGCTACAAATTCAATACTGGTAGTTTTAATAAGTAAAATTATTATCTATAAATTTCTTTGTAAAAAAACACTTAAGATTATAAAATAAAAAATAAAAAAATTGTCATTTTTATATAAAATAATAAATACCTTAACGGTATTTTAGCGATAACGGTATTATAACGATAATGGTAACCAACCTTGGAAGAAATCGATTTTTTTTTTGGAAAACGTTCTTCTTCTTGATCTGCCTATCCGATATCGGATGTTAGCGAATTTAAATTTAAAATTATTTACATTAAAAATATTTAATTATCTATAAAAATTTACAAATGTATAAAAAAATAAAAGTATTTACATATATAACTTATTTATTATTATTTCATTCTGTATGTCTAACGATTTCAGAAAACACATTACTATCTCTTGCTGCTGTTAATAGTTGCCCTACATTGCCTATGCCTGTCCAGTGACGTATATTGCGTAGCCATGATGCTTGCTTTCTCCCAATGCCGCGTCTTCCTTCAATTTTCCCTTGTATTATAAGTTGTAGTAAATGATATTTTTGCTTTCTCATTATCCCAGTGTAGAAAATCATTACCAGATATGTGGTTATGTAACTACATACTTGGTAATGGTAACTAGTTACTTTTGTTATTACATTTCTTATTACCTTTACATGGCGATGTCGTGAAAAATAATGAGTTGTCATTACACACCAGCATACGAAAAATCAAAAAATATATCATTACCTATGTGCTTATAAGTACTGACAAAAATAATGAGTCTAAAAATATATTTTCTAAAAAATAAATTATATAAAAAAAAAATATTTTTTATTGTATTTTTTTTTTTAAATAAAATTTGCTGGTGCTGGAATCGAACCTGGGTCTACAGATTGCCAGTCATCAGCTCTACCATCTGAGCTATATCGACATGTAATATTTAATAGATAAAAACACAATTGACCTGCTGCACACAAGTAAGCTTACTGGCCAACATACAAAAAATCAAAATCCTTACCAGTGTTTAAAAAATATTGAGTCTAAAAATAGATTTAAAAAAATTTTCTAAAAAATTATTTTCTATTTGAAATAATGATAAAAATAAGTCATTATCAGTAACTTATTATTATATGTTTTAAAATAATACAGAAGGTAAGTGGGTGTCATTACTGGTCGTCCAAAAAATAATGATATGTCATTACCGTTTCTACACTGGGATGTGACCCAAATATAATGTTTTCCTGTGTTTTATAATTCTAAATAACTTTCGATCGTGAACGATTTTTCGAAGCACTTCTGCACTTGTTACTCGTTCAGTCCAGGATATTTTTAATAATCTTCGATATATTCATATTTCGAAAGCTTCCAATCTATTTATATCGACAACCTTTAAAGTCCATATCTCCATAGCGTACAACAAAACAGGCCAAACGTAACATTTTACAAACCGCAGTTTTAGATTTATATTGAAGTCACGGTTTTTAAGAACTTTCTAGTATTTACAGAATGCTGATCTCGCAATTTCAATTCGACCCTTGATTTCCATAGAGGGACCCCAGTTTTCATTAATCCAGCAACCAAGATATTTAAATTTTTGTACACGTTCTATTGGTATATTCTGGGTCGTTATGCTTGTATTGTTGTATGTGTTTTTCTACTAACTATCATATATTTAGTTTTCTTTACATTTATTTTAAGTCCATTATACTGCTAGCATAAGTTATCACATTTACCAATGACTGTAGGCCATCCAAACTATCTGCTAAGAGAGTAGTATCATCAGCATATCTTATGTTGTTAATATTAACGCCATTTACTTTTACACCCTCTTTGATATGATGCCAATACAGATTTTTTATATATTGTATCTCTTTTTCATCTATATCCATTGTTTGTAGAATGGCGATTAGTTTGTCATGTTGCACCGAGGCAAACGCCTTTTCATAGTCTATGAAACACATGAAAATGTCCTTATGAACATCTCTGCAGTTTTGGCCCAAGACGTGTATGCAGAACAAGGCTTTTGCTTCTCTAAAGCCAAATTGGGACTCGCCCATTGCAATTTCGCATTTTTTGTAAATTCTGTTATGTATTACCTTTAAAAATATTTTCAGAGCGTGACTCATGAGGCTTATAAGTCTGTATTCACTACATTTTTTGGCATTACTCTTTTTTTTGGGAGAGCTATAAATGTCATGGGTATGGCATCACCAAAAAAATAAGTTATAAAAACATTGTTATCAATAGATGGCACTTTGTTCAAAAAATTGACAATTTTCTTTTTTTTATTTAAATTTAAATAATAACAAACAACAAAGCAAAAAAACAAACGGATATCTCAAATTTTATTATTTGAATATATTCCGTGCTTTTTTTCCATATTTTGAGCAGTTTTGAGCAGTTTTTGTGTTTTCATATATAGGCTCAGCTGATACTAAACTGATGCTAAATAGTTGCTCAGGTAATACTAAATTTCAACGCCCTCTATCGGTGAGTAGTATAAGTTTTGATTTCCTATCTCTATAATTAAAAGTTTCTGATAAATGTGGACTTCAGCCAATCATAAGGATATTGGCCAGTGCCATAAATCGTGTTAAACAATTTTACTAATATTTTGATGTTTTCGTCATCAATTAACTTTAAAATTTCACAGTGTATTTCATCAGGACCTGGTGACTTATTGTTCTGTGATGATTTTATAGCTTTTTCTACCTCATCCTTTGTTATGGGCATTCCAGTTAGGTTATGGGGTCCTGTTTGGGTGTATAGTGACCTAGAGTTATCTTTAAAGAGGTTCTGTATGTATTCTTCCCAAATAGATTTTCTTTCAGCCGTCTCAAAAACAATATCATTACACTGTGAGACAAATGGTAGGGGTCAGTGATCGGGAAGGGTTCAAACTATCGGGGAAAGTTATATCGGTAAAAAAGAAGTTATACGTGTCCCGGCGTTTCGCTGGGTCACCCCTAGGAATCGAGATATATCGATTTGACCTTTGGTGGTCCGATTTTGCTCAAACAATTTTAAAAAAATTAAAAATTACAATTCCTTTAATCTGTTCATATAACGTTTTTCTATATACTCAACAGTTTTGCCGGTAAAAATAAATGTATGAAGAAAAAAATATTTTTTGCCTAAAATATTAAAAAAAAAGTAATAAACAAAAGGTTATTGATTTTTATGGTAGCGGTAACAAACATTTATTTTTACCGGCAAAACTGTTGAGTATATAGAAAAACGTTATATGAACAGATTAAAGGAATTGTAATTTTTTTAAAATTGTTTGAGCAAAATCGGACTAGTGGTTCTCGAGTTATGTCAAAAAAAAGATATATCTCGATTTCTAGGGGTGACCCAGCGAAACGCCGGGACACGTATAACTTGTTTTTGACCGATATAACATTTCCCGTTGGTTTCATCCCATCCCGATTTTGACTGTCGCATAGTGTTATTATCATTAGTAAGGAGAGAAGGTGTTGGAAAACATTAACCGTTGCCGAAAGTTGACCGAAAATGGACCATTTTGGAAAAAAAGTGTATTACTATTATAAATTAACAAAATTCGGAATTTAGAAAAAACCTATTTTTTATTTCATTCAGTCATTTAATATAGTCAAAATGATTCAGATATGGAATTTTGACATTAAACGGATATCATTAACCCACTTGGTTAATCCTGGAATCCAAAATGACGCACGAATTTGATAAAAATGCAAAACTTGTTTTTGTTAGCAAAACTTTTGCTGAAATTATCTAATTTTTTGCAAGCACGCCCCTGACTAAAAATTTGCTGACACATCAACATTTTTTGCTGACTTTACTGCCTTTTTTTGAGTGCCCGAGTAAAAAAAATTATATATAATCATATGTGGCATATATTACAATATATAATTAGACATGTGGTTATGTATATCCATATATAATTATATATGACGTTTTTTCCGAAAAATTTTGCTTATATTATGCCATATATAATTTCATCTAATTAGATATCGGCCTTCGTAATATTAGATATGGCATATATAATTATATATTACATAACATGGTTGATCTTATTGCATATATAGTTATATATAGAACTATATCTTAATAGATATGGTGGCATTTTAGCAATATATAATTATATATGGTATCATTTAAACAATATATAATTATATATGGTGAAAGTTAAACTAGATATTATCATATATGGTGCCATTTAAACAATATATGGTCATATATGGTACCCCATAAACCAAATCTTTAATTCAGTTCCAGATATGATAATATATGGTACTATATATAGTGCGATATATATTTATATATGGTGTTATTTAAGCTATATATTATCATATATGGTGCCATTCAAACCATATATTATTATATATGGTGCCATTCAAACCATATATTATCATATATGGTACCATTTAAACCATATATTATCATATATGGTGCAATTTCAACAATATATGCCCATATATGGTACCTCATCCACAATATTTTTAATACAGTTCCACATATGATAATATATGCTACCATATATAGTGCCATATATATTTATATATGGTGTTATTTAAGCAATATATTACCATATATGGTGCCATTTAAACCATATATTTTCTATATGGTGCCATTTCAACAATATATGCTCATATATGGTACCTCATGAACAACATTTTTAATACAGTTCCAGATATGATAATATATGCTACTATATAGTGTCATATATGTTTATATATGCTGTTATTTAAGAAATACATTAACATATTTGGTGCCATTTAAACCATATATTGTCATATATGGTGCCTGATGAACGACATTTTTAATACAGATGCAGATATGATAATATATGCTACCATATATAGTCCCATATATATTGATATATGGTGTCATTTAAACAATATTAATATATAGACATATATGGTATCATTTAAACAATATATTGTCATATATGGCACAATTTAAACAATATATGGTCAAATTTGGTACCACATCAACATTTTGAATACAATTCCATATATGGTTTAATTTGAATAATATAAAACTTTGTATGGCGCTATAAAAAATATTATCAGATATGTTACTTCATTAACAATATTTATAATACAGTGTCATATATTGTAATATATGTATATCATTAAATATATATTGATGTATGGTAATGGTACAATAATTCCAATATCAGTTGAGATACAATTTGTGGGTCCATATCAACAATTTGTTCACGTACATTTAACATATATATATGTACATTTAAGTTATAATTTATAAACACTTTATAAAGTTAAATAGTTCCATAAACCTCGTCTAACTGTATAGAATGTTTATGAATATACGATTTAATATATAATAATTACAACTACAAATTGGTGCCATTATCTAAAATTTAATTTAATGTTAACTTATAATAAAATAAAAATGTATTTCCTAAAAATAAAAATATGGTGTTAATTAATGTTAATATACAATAGGTTTAAGTCTAACATCCCAGACAGAAAAATATAATCGGCACAATGCTGGCAAACCGTTGGCGATGGTCGGTTATGCGTTGGCAGAACGTTGCATTAACTATCTTGGCAAAAAAATAGATTTCAAAAAACATTTTTCAAAAAATTGAGAAAACTTTTTTAATATTTGCTTTTAAAAACATGAAATTTAACCCAGTCCACCAGATTGTCAGCCAAGACCTCTACACTCTAATCTAACGAGACTTGTTATAGATGTGTGATAGCTACAAATTAAATGAATGATAAAAGCATTTCGAGCTAACTTATAAGCATCGAAAAAAGGTATTCCAGAAATTATTAAATGTATTTTAGAAAATTTTAATTGTATATCACAAAATATTATTTGCACTTCAGAAACTACAATATTACGCAAATTTAATTATTTATTTATTTAGTTGTGTCCAGAAATAATTCGGAAATACAATTAATAATTTCTGAAACACAATTGATAAAACTGAACTTCAATTGACTAGTTCTGAAATACAATTCATAAATGTGAAAAATAATTGATGAGTTCTGAAACACAATTGATAAAACTAAAATTCAATTGATTATTTCTGAAATACAATTGATGAATTTTAAAACAATTAATACAATTGGAAATGGTGTAGAGCGTCAAAAAGATGTAAATAAAATTATTTTATTCAAAGATTTCAATTTAATAAAAAAATAAATATATAATTTTATAAAAAAATTTATAGAAAAAAAAATTTTAATTTTATAAAAAGAAATTCATTTTGTAAAAGAAATGCATATTGAACTCGAGCCCTTCTGAGTTTAAACCTTATTTTAGCAAAATATTGTAATTTTTATACAATCAGTGCTCTGCCAGTCTATTATTTTTTGAACAGTTGGCAATATATGTCTGGGATCTTATTTAATCCCAAATAAATGGAGATCTTACGTAGTACCCAAATATAATGCGGCATCTAATTTTATCTGTCATTTTTATGGATACTTTTAGATGTCAATCCCCAAATATATTGCTGTTTCTAATTCGATCTGCCATTTTAATACCGAAATAAATTGCTGGATCTAATTCGATCTGCCATTTTTCTGATAAATTTAGATCCAAGTTTATCCCCAAATATATTGCTGGATCTAATTTGATCTGCCATTTTTCGGTTAAATTTATATCCAAGTTTATCCCCATATATATTGCTGGATCTAATTCGATTAGGAATTTTTCGGATAAATTTAGATCTAAGTTTATCAACATATATATTGCTGGATCTAATTCGATGTGCCATTTTTCGGATCAAATTAGATCTAAGTTTATCCCCAAATATATAGCTAGATCTAATTCAATCTGCCACTTTTTCGGATCAAATTAGATATACGTTTATCCACAAATATATTGCGGGATCTAATTTGATCTGCCAAAATTGAGATCAAATTAGATCTAAGTTTATCCCCAAATATATAGTTGGATCTAAGTGGATCCGCCATTTTTCGGATCAAATTAGATCTAAAAATATCCGCAAATATATAGCTCGATCCGCCAATTTTCGGATCAAAATAGATCTAGGTTTATCCCCAAAGATATCACTGGACCTCCCAATTTTGAGATATAACTTGATCTTAGTTTATCCCCATATATACAATGGGATCTAATACGATATGATTGGATAGACCCAATTTTGAGATCTAATTGGATCAGCTAGATATTACAGCAGATCTTAAACAATATCAAATTGGATATAATTAGATATTGCGCGAGATCAATTTTTTTTACTCGGGTGTTTAATTATCTTTATATTTGTTTAAAAAATCTTTAACCCTTTGTGGCTTGGGATCAGAAAAGGCCCATGAAACTTAATATTAATTATGACTAAGATAAAAATAACTGGATAAAAATAATTATCTTATGTAACATGATCCATATGGGGTTAATTTTTATACTTTTGGCCAAGAACGACCCACTAGGAAATTTACAGAATAACACCTTTCATAATCTTCGGAAAAATATCACTTCAAATATATAAACATTTTTTTTCCATTTGATATTTTCACTTGTTCGTTTTCAAATTAAAATTTTTTATACAATACAAAAATTTGCACAGCAGCAACACAACTTCTCCAATCAACACTCGGTATCCAACTATTGAATGTGAAAAGAGCGCATTATAATGTGATAATTACTTGTGATAAGGAGAAAAAACAATAGGATTAAGAGAGGAAACATTCTAATTGAAAAATAAATTGTTCAAGTATTAGATAATTCTGGCTCTTCTAAATACAAAACATACATTGTATAGGCTGTGATTGAAAAAAACTGCAATTGGCTACACTCAGCGCTATGCCGACCGTGGTGTAACTTGTTAAGGGGTGATACTACGAGTCATAGCCTGTGCAGAGGGCTGCCGGTTCAATCCCCGGTCATGGCAATACACAAAAAGTTTTTCATATAGAGACAAATTAACAATTAAAAATTACTTTGATCAGTTGACACATAAACTAACCACTGACGAGTATTTGGGTGAGACGAAACTGCGGCAGTCTGGTGATTCCCTTGTGTCTGTTAAATTTTTCAATAAAAATGTTTTCTTCTTTTTCTTCCTATAAATCAACTCTAGAACAAAATATTTAAATTCACACAGTTTTTTCACTAATGTACTTACCATGTTAGTCGAGGGCTATGTGTTATAAAATAAGCTATTTAGGGCGGATAACACAATGTCCCGTTAAAATTTAACAAAAATAAATGTGTCAGTTAAAGTCCCAGTTAGTAGTTAAAGAACTTAAAATAACCGACAATTTTCACATACTTTTTAAGAATTTTACATAGAGTCAAATTACAATATAAATTAGCACCTCTATATGCCGTTCGCTATTAAGATTGTTTATTTAAAAGGTTTTCTATTCAATCCGATTTGGAACCGGGACCTTTATTTCAGACAACATTGACAATTAAATATAAAGATAATTTCCAAAAATATTTTTAAAATATATCCATTTAAAACTTTTCCATTGCAGCAACTAGCAATGAGTTCACCGCCAACATTCCAAAAATTTAATAAAGACCAAAAATTTGATGATGGTAGTAAAATTAGTAAGAATTACGACAATACTAATTTAGCGTTTAATTTGAATGATGGACAAACAAATGAAGAGATAACCAAAGAAGACAATGTTCAAAAAATATCAAAACTCATAAAACCAGAAAATTTAACAAATAGTAATAAGCAGTCACAACATGGTAATGAAGATTTGGAGAATATCTTTGAACAGCAAACACAACATCTCAAGCGTTCGGCAACAACATCTCCAATACAACATGGTGAAGAGTTCCTAGAAGACAATACTTGTCCGATAGCATTAGCAGGACAAGCGCATCTGCAAATAACGTCAATAGATGGATTTTTTAATCGCAAACGTGGACGACCGCCAAAAAATCGATTTGTCGAAGTATATAAGAATGTAAGTAAAATAAAAAAACTTAGAAATCAGTTTATATACACTCTAATAAATTTTTATTTAAATTTACTACCATAATGGTAGGTAACTGAATGAACCTTTAAAACCTTAGAATTACTAAAAGTGTGTAAAATTAAATTATATGCACACATTGTGTGTAAAACTAATAAACACAAAAGTTTATAAACATACATGTTTCGAAACAATCACCCTCCTTTTTATTAAACGAAAATAAATGCAATTTACTATTATCATTTTATTTTCATCTCAAAGAAACTCGAGAAAGCTAAGACATCGAGTATAAAATGACAAAGCAAATACAATTCTGAAATTAACATACATTTACATGAAATTAACAGTTTTAATTTTAGGTTAACCCTTTGACACGGGAATTTTAATGGCTGGGAAATTTCCGACCAAATTTCGTGGAAATGTAAATCTATGCCCAAGAAATATTGTTTATTACTTTTATGGCTTTGCAGCATCCCCTACCGGAGATATTTGAAATTAAAGGTCTAACTTTAATATGCTGCCGGCCCCGAGCGGGTTAACATTTTTTTAAAATTTTAATTTTATATTTTGCTATTACTAATCTCTACATAAAATCCTTTGAATTTTTGAATTTGATTCATCACACAATTTTTGAGACTAAAAATTAGCATTTTTTAACTCCTAACTTCCAACACATTCTCTGCAGCGTTGACGATCACAAGACAAAATGCACTCTACTGATCTCATGTTATTTTGAAATTACACGGCCTGCATAAAATTTTAATAAGAACAAAATAACGAACCGATAACAGTAAATAAATAGCGCTTTGGTTAAAATTCAAATCAGTGACGAGTTGATAAAGTCGACGTACATTATAATGTACGCCACTCGCCAAAGGGTTAATACTAGAAAATAATGATTTATGATGCCCGCTGGAAATAAATCGAAAATCTTTATGGTCAAATAGCTCTTGAGACAGCTTTTCAATATTCTAATATTGTAGGAAGTTCTGGCTTTGCCATTTCTTATTTGCTTCTTAGATCAGTGAATTTTTAAATTGCAGGTAGAAAGGGCTGCCGAAAACATGTTGCAGAAAATGTATTCATAAATGTGTGATTTCATATTGAGTAAAGAACTTATGTATGTGCCCAGGTGGAAAAATACGATCGTGAAAACGTTTTAAAAGCATTTTAAAAGGTGGTACAAACGTTTTCAGAATATATCGATTTACAAGTTTAAAGCGTTTTGACAACACCCCAAATGATAACCATGATTTACGGTGTGAGGGTGGTATTTTATAACGTTTTCAAAGCGTTGCAGAAAAAAAAACTTTAAAATGCTTTTTCAACCGTCAAACTAGCGTATGTAGAACATTCTGGTTTACAATTTCAGAGCATTATGAAAACGGCCCAAATTATAACCATGATTTATTGTCTCAGGGTGGTATTTTATATCGTTGTCAAACGGTTCCAAAAACAAATTTCAAAGTACTATCTCGACGTTCAATAAACGTTATTGCATCATAACAATTTTAACGCTGTCATATCGTTAGAAAATAATCAAATTAAGTACTTTGCCATCGTTTTAAATACAAAAATGGGAACCATTTTTTAAAACATCTTTATATATCGTCACCTAAAATGCAAAAGGGCGTAACAACAAAAAAATTTAAGCCGATTTTCTGATCGATTATGATGCACAAGACTAAATTACATTTCCCTACAAAATTTTAAACTTATATGTAAAAATAAGTCTATAGTCGTGTTTTAAACAAGAGAAGAAAATATAGAATATCCTTAATTCTACGTTTTTTTTTGGTTCTCGTAAAAAAAATAAAAAGTGTTGTTACGCCCTTTTGCATTTTAGGTGACGATATTAACATTTTTTAATAAATTATATTTTTTAAAATTTATTGTAAAGTTATGAAAAATACACTTAAATTGGTAAACTTAAACATAAAAAGTATTTTATTCAGGATTTTGAATTATTTAAAATATTACACAGAAAAAAATGCTTGTACTGTTGGGTTATTCTCGACTAAAATTGTATCATATTAACAAACAAATCGGTTGTGTTGAAATCTCAATTTATAAATACAATGAAATTGTATTTATAAGTTGTATTATATTGTAAACTAATATTTATACCAATTGAAATTGCGGAAACTACGTGGAAAATTAAACATTTCAAAATGATATTGAAAAAATTATCAATTAAATTGTTATTTTTTTTTTAATTCACTTCATCTCACCCTGACAACGTGTGCCTACTCAGTAATGGAAATATTCTAGTAATTAAAGATTTTTTAACATCAAACATTGTAAACACAATTGTGATGATATCTTTTTAAATGGCCAAATTTATAATGAAACATCTGATGTTTTTAAATATCCACTTTCATCAAAAGAAATTGGATTGTATAATGTAAAAAAATTTAATGAAAATTATGCTGAAATTAGTATACAATTAGTGCAAGTTAAGTGTATTCTTACAAATTTTCATAATGAGACAATTGCTATAACTATTTTACATAAATAATGATTGCTATAATGATCAAACACTTTAAAAAGGGTACTCTGACATTGGAATGCACTTTTTCGAACATTTTGAAGGCGCTTTAAATCAATGTTTTGACAGTGTTTTTTAAATAATCGGTTATATATTCTTTAAAAGTACCTACTGCTAAAGTACTTTTTGCAAACGTTAGAAAAACGCTTTAAAGCAATGTGTTAACAGTGTTTTTATTTCACAAACGGTTGTAAATTTGGTATGAAAAGCGCTCCTAAAATACTGTTTTTGAACGTTCGAAAAGCAATCCAAAATAATGTTTTTCAACGCTGTGAAAACGCTTTTTTTTTGTACCATTGACAACATTTCAATTTCCACCTGGGTGGTTTGCTTTTTCTGGATAATTCATCTGGAAATAAAGAAAATTTATTCCAATATTTTTTAACAATATGCAAAGTTGTATTTATCTTTTGCTAAAAAATTAATTAAAGGTTTTTGCAAGTTTGTTGCAAAGATGTGTTTTTCTCAAAATTTTTATACAATTTAAAATTTTTACAATTTAAAATATATTATTTGTTTGTTTTTTATATTTGACAGTTTATTTTTAATTTGAGAAAATACTCACATTTCAAAGGTTACACACAATGCACTATGTTTCAAACACCTACTTTTTCCATGCGAAATTCAAATTTGGAAACTATCCATATTGCTTTGTTTTTTTGCCAACCAGTTACTAATACTCCAATTTAAACAAATTGATACTTTTTTTTTTTAAAAATTACAAAATACTGTTTGACAGCGCGCAGTCAAAGTCATTGTTCCCATACGTGTTGAAACAATTTAGTAAAATATCACTTTTTTATCGAAAGTTTGAGCATTTATTGTGAAAATTTAAAAAAAGTTTGTAATGGAGAATAATCTGTCATGTAAGTACTTAAGATTTGTTTCAAAAATTCTTGAAAATTTTTAAAATTTTTTTTGAAAAATTAAATTTTTAACATAACCTTTAAAAAAAGTTTTTTTCAAAAGTTTAATTTCATGTAAGCTTTTAAAAAAATGTTAACGTTTGGCAAAGCAAATGTAAACATATTGTAATACACTAAAGTGTGGTTCATTTACTAGGATTTATCTCATATTGCGTAAAGTTGCGTAATCTGAATAATATCATTTTTTGCAGATTCCTATGCTTTGAAAAAAATCTAACTTTTTGAAATTTATTTAAAACAAGCCTCAAAAAACTCAAAAAATGATATCCTTGTCCAATATGTCTTAAATAAAGTTGATGCGTCTGAGATTGACGATGATTGCGAGAAATTATTGGTGGAGAAGGTACGCCTTTTCTGCAAGTATCTAGAAACAAAATGGATAAAAAGTGGAAGAAGAGAAAATCAGTTTCGAAATGAAAACTTTTCATGGCTAAATAGCGAGATATCTTTCCAAATTAAAAAAGCAGCTATTAAAACTACTTCTTCCACTGTGGGACGTCCAGAGGTTCCATTTTGCAAAAAGTCGGAATATGGGGAAAGAAGACCAGCAGCGGAGCTTTCAACGGCTATATTAGGGCAAACTGATTTACTACACCCAAATAATCCCGTAGTCGTATAGTTGAAGAATTTCGTAGTCAATTTATACAAATTTTGAAATCACTATGGTAGTTATGAACAACAATGTGTTTAGTTGCCATCTCCAATTTTTCATAGTTAAATTAAATTCTACTAATAAATAAAATGTCAAGAATTTGAGAAATTCAAAAATAAACAAACAGTAACATTCAACAAACTTAATTTCTTTTTAGTGAAAATCCTACATTTTTCCATTTTAAAGAACATTTGTAATGGTCCGTTAAAAATGGTAAGAATCAATATAATGGAAACGTATAATGCAAAACTATCTTAAATGTCATTTTTCCAGATTTTCCAAGATGAATGTGTAGATTTTGAATGATGTTCCAGTCAATGGTTTTTAAATTTCTGTCGTGGAAACTAAATGGATTAGAAAGCTGTTTTCGAAAGATAAATCGATCTTTTTAAAAATCTAATTATGCAATTCCCAAAAGATTCAAACTTCGGTAAATCCTAATGTAAATGCAATTTAAAATGCTTTATTTCAATAAATTGTGTGCAAAATAAATATTAATAAAATGCGTTCATTTCTAAAATGACTTTTGTAAGCTAAAAATCTAAAATCGGTAGTTTATATGCACGATTTGATCAAAGTAGTTGATATCTATTACGTTTTATAAAATTAATTTTCCACTATGAAATCATTATCAGTAACTTCCCGCATAGTTAATTTGTATATTTTTAAAAACATAGTTGACTTATACTACTGTCTATTAACTATGTCATAGTGAGGGTTATTTCACCTATGACATAGTTGAAAATATAGTGATCAGCAACTACGTAATTTTTAGGGTGTAGTACAAGCAGCAGCAACCTCAGCTAGGAAGGAAATGTTAACTTAGCTGCAGTTCTTAAGGAAACCATAGCAAGTCCAACAAGACATTCCAAAATTAAAAAGATGTACTCAGAAAGTCAACCTAAACCAATTCCTCTTTCTGCAGGTGAAGCGTTAGCTTTTTTCATAGAAAACAGTTTCACAACAGCACAGTATAACGCAATACGTCGTGAAAGTAAATCGAGAAACTGTGACATGGAAGATTGACATATATCCATCCTCACTATAACTAAATTCAAGCTGCGAAGTCAAAATGCCGACCAGAAGGTATCAAAGTAACCGAGATCGTAGCGAGAGCTCCTTTAGAATCTGTTGTGTAACATACTGCCAATAGAATTGTTGAAATGCAATTTGACAGTAGCACAAGCCAAGCGCAATATAAGCAGATGTTTCATACAACAGACTCATCCAATATTTCTGACGCTTCGCTTCTGGCCACAACAATTATACCACTGAGACTCGTACTCTCCTCTGGAACACCTATTTGGTATAATAATACGCCCCAGTCAACAAGGTTTTGTCGGCCAATTAAGTTGGAATTCGTTAAGGAAACGAAGGTATCTATTTTGAAAGAAGAATTGCTTTACAAAATTTACTTATACGGTACGAATATCGTTCAATTTATATCTAACATTAATAGATGGAAAAGTTTTAAATATTTTGACGGGGAAAAAATCGACTCAAGCTTGTCCTATCTGTGGTGCGACGCCAACGGACTTCCTTAATACAACTGATTATTCATGTGAAAGATTTCGTGCAAAAGAGTCCAACATCAAATTTGGGCTAAGTCCCTTACATTGTTGGATCCGTTTTTTTGAGTTCATTTTAAATTTAGGCTATAAATGTAAAGCAGAAAAATGGCAAATACGGTCAGAGGATCACAAACTTAAAGTTTCAAAGAGAAAAGAAGAAATTCAAAATGCTTTTTGGAGGGAGCTGGGTCTTTGTGTGGATATGCCTAAAGTTGGTGGCTTTGGAAGCTCCAACGACGGAAATACAGCCCGTCGAGCTTTCTCTAGTCATGTTATTTTCGCTGATATCACAGGTGTTAATAATAATCTAATTTTTCGCTTAAAAATTATATTGATCTGTTTATCGTGTAACTTTCCCATAAATCCAAACAAGTTTGAAACATACTGCTTCCAGACAGCAAAAATGATACAAGATTTTTATCGTTGGCTACCAATGACCTCCACTGTTCACAAGGTGTTAATTCATTCGAAGCAGGTTATAGAGAACACTATACTGCCAATTGGTTTTTTTGGCGAATCGGCAGCTGAATCACGCCACAAGATTTATAAATCCCACAGATTGCATCATGCTCGCAAAAACAGCAGAACTGACAACCTTCTGGATGTTTTCAACAGAGCTTTAGATACATCCGATCCAATAATTTCGACAAAATACTTAAACAGGCGCATGCAACAACATAAGCCTTTAAACCTTACACATGAAGTTATAGAGCTTCTAAGTTCCATTGATATATATAGTTCAATAAATATTTTGAGTCAAATGTGTCAAGAAAATGAATTGCAGTTAACTGATACAATCAATTTGACTGAAAACTAAAGTAAAATAATTTTTTTTTAATAAAAAAATAATAATGAAATACATTGACTTTTTTTGCATCTTATTGGTCACCCGGTTATGACTTGATAAGCGGAAATGTAGTTAAAAATCTTACTAGAAAAAGCATAATATTTTTAACTCTTATATACAACTCAATATTAAGACTTAATCATTTTCCATCACAGTGGAAATGCGCCGAAATTATAATGATCCCAAAACCAAACAAACCTGAAAAGCAGTTGTCATCATATAGGCCGATAAGTCTACTGGCAACATTTTCCAAAATATTTGAAAAACTATTTCTAAAGAGACTACAACCATTACTAGATGTATGCAATATAATTCCAGACCACCAGTTTGGTTTTAGGCACAAACATGGAACGCCAGAGCAGTGTCATCGTCTCGTGAGTGTTATAACAGAATGTCTTGAGAAAAAACATTATTGTTCTGCGGTTTTTCTGGACGTACAGCAAGCCTTTGATAGAGTATAGCATCAAGGTTTACTATACGAAATCAAAAAAACGTTACCTGCACCGTACTTTTTATTTTTCAAAAATTATCTAACTAGTCGACATTTCTACGTCAAAAGTAGAGATGAAAGGTCAAATATCTTCCAAATCAATGCAGGAATTCCACAGGGTAGCGTACTCGGTCAAGTATTATACACAATATATACAGCTGATATGCCAACAACGATACGGCTATTATTGCTACCAGTGACTCAGAAACCGAAGCATCTTTATTTGTTCAAAATCCACTCAATTTGTTAGAAAAATGGTTCTTAAAATGGAATATTAAAGTGAATTCAGAAAAATCAACCCATACTACATTTACGTTAAGACGAAAAGACTGCCCTGCTGTTACCATTTATCAAGAAGAAATATCTAGAAGAGAAACAGTCAAATATTTGGGAATGACAATAGATAGGCGTCTTACATGGAAACCGCACATCAAAGCAAAGTATGAACATCTAAAATTAAAATGCAAGAAACTTTATTGGCTACTAGGACCAAGATCCCAACTCAATTTAAATAACAAATTGCGCATCTACAAAGCTATACTAAAACCGGTTTGGACCTATGGTATACAAATATGGGGTACTGCAAGCAAATCCAATACAGATATCTTTGAAAGGTTCCAATCCAAAACACTTAGGTTAATTACGAATGCACCCTGGTTTATAACCAATAAACATATCCGTCTTGATTTGAAGATGTCAACGGTAAAGCAAGAAATTCAAGCGTATAGTGAAAAATATCTGCAGAGACTGAGTGATCATACTAACCCTTTGGCTATATCGCTCCTTGATGACAGTAATGAAACAAGGCGTTTAAAACGAACTCATATACTGGACTTGCCGTTTATAAACTAATTTTGTTATTATGAAAGATAAATATACATATATATTATGGGTCATATGCACAATCACTTTTTAAATTTCTAAATGGTTTATAAAACAAATTTTTCATACAAAATTCATTCTATAAACGTGTTATAAGATTTTCAAATTATAATGCATAAGCATTTATATATATCTATTACATTAATATTATCGCTTTTGTGTATATATATTTCACCCTATAACCATTTATTTTATTTAAAATTGTAAATATGTATATATATTATAGAAAAATTATAAAATGACTGATAGTTTATTGTATAAAGCTATGTAATTCAATGGAATTACATAGCACATGTTAAGTAATATATAGTTAGCAAATTTGCTTATTGTCCTCGGACAGATTGTAAATAAAGAACCATTAAAAAAAAAAAAAAAAAAAAAAAAAATTGGTCACCAATGGGTTAATTTTTTACAAAAATACCTGTCTTTAGCTTCCCTCTCAATATGGCTCCAAAAAGTTTTATTTTAAAAGTTATTTATTTCGCACGGAAAAAGTAGGTGTTTGAAACATAGTGCAATATGCTGATTTTACACAAACAAAATTTCTATTTTCCAAGAATAAATGCTTATAGAGTTGGAAACATACGCTATAAACAAAAAAAGCTTTAACTTATACGTAGGGAAAAAAAGACCCATAAGTTGAAGAGATAAAATGTTCCACAAAAATGTTCCTTGTAGTGTTTTACATAAGTTCGCTAAACACATCCTATATCAAGTATGGAAGATTGACATGGTTTCCCCATATAGTCCAGATTTGTTGTACATTTGGGCACCAATTCTGAATAAGTACGAGATTAACCCTTAAACACATTTTAAGTTTTGAGTTATTGCTGGCATTGACGTTAAATTTTCAACTTTGATGTCTTCAGAGACTTATAGTAGAATTTCATGACAAATATTTTTGCTGAACATTTTAACCCTCTTGCTCTTCAAATAAAGGTACTTGTTTGGCCCTATTTTAGTAAGGGATAAAAAAGCTCCGTAAGTTGAAGAGCTAGACGGTAAAAATGTTCCACAAAAATGTTCCTAGTAGTGTTTTACATAAGTTCCTAAAATAGAAGATTCACATTGTTTCCTATGCCGATTCACAATAAACATTTGAAAAAGCGGGGAAACTTTTTACATCATATGTTTTTAGTAATTTTTATTGTTTTTCGTGGGAATTTTCTGATTGTAAGTTTTTACTCACACTCACATGAGTATATTAAAAACCTTAAAATCCTTTATAAGTACTATAACGTAAACTTGACTAATTTCTTATATCTTGGTTTTATTGTATATCATAATCACATTAACTTTAAAATTTCATTGTTGTTAACATTATTTTAAAATTGCTAAAAACACAACAAAATTTGTTCATATTTGAGACACTGTCATGGTAAATCTGGATAAAGTAATGGAAGATTTAAGGAAATTATAGGATTTCCAGATATTGCATATCTATGCAAGCTATTTAAAAAATACTTTTTATATATTATTAGATATGGTCATATATAATATAATAGAAAGTATAAGGTTAATATTTTGATATAACTGTATCAAACTACGTCGACTTTTATAACATTTTACATAATTTTATACATAAAGATATAATTTGATGCAATTGCCCAGTGTAGAAAATCATTACCAGATATGTGGTTATGTAACTACATACTTGGTAATGGTAACTAGTTACTTTTGTTATTACATTTCTTATTACCTTTATATGGCGATTCCGCGAAAAATAATGAGTTGTCGTTACACACCAGCATACGAAAAATCAAAAAATATATCGTTACCTATGTGCTTACCAGTACTGACAAAAATAATGAGTCTAAAAATAGATTTTCAAAAAAATAAATTATATAAAAAAAATATTTTTTATTGTATTTTTTTTTAAATAAAATTTGCTGGTGCGGGAATCGAACCTGGGTCTACAGATTGCCAGTCAACAGCTCTACCATCTGAGCTATATCGACATGAAATATTTAATAGATAAAAACATAATTGACCTGCTGCACACAGGTAAGCTTACTCGCCAACATACAAAAAATCAAAAAATATGTGGTTACATATATCCTTACCAGTGTTTAAAAAATATTGAGTCTAAAAATTGATTTCAAAAAATTTTCAAAAAAATCTAAAAAATTATTTTCTATTTGAAATAATGATAAAAATAAGTCGTTATCAGTAACTCATTATTATATGTTTTAAAATAACGCAGAAGGTAAGTGGGTGTCATTAATGGTACTCCAAAAAATAATTATATGTCATTACCGTTTCTACACTGGGAGGATGAGGACAGAATTCGGATACAATTGTATCGAATTGCATAAAATTTTATCAAATATTGTACCAAATTGTGTACAATTGTATACAATTCGATACAATGTGATACAATTAGACGTTCTCATTTTTCGGATATAATTTTATCTAATTACATAAAAGATTATATATGTATAATTAAATATAACTTCATATGGCTCCATATCATTTTTTTTTACTTGGGTAATTAAAAATAATAGAACAAATACAACCTGGAAACTTCAATTGCAACCTGTGCAACCTCTAAACTTTTTTGGTGACTTTTATATCAGACCATATTTATGTTCTTGTGGCATATTTTTAGGGCTGTGGAGCGTGAGAATTCGAACTTTTTTTTAAACAGGAGGTTTATTTTTAAAGAACGAAAGACTTGAAAAAACTTAAGAGTTTGTGTGCTGTTTTTGTTTATAATAATTTTATATTCACTATTCTTATGTCATTTTTTTTAATTTGAAATTGTCAATTAAATTTCAGAATTTTCAAATAGTTTCAGAATTTCATAATAGTTTTCCACGTATAGTGCAGAAATTCAAATGAAATATTCTGAAATACAACTTTTTATTCTGAATTTTAATCGATGATTTTAGAAATATAATAAGAAATACTGCACAATATAGATTTGTATAAAATTATATTTAAAAAAAGGTTTAAAAATATCAGCAGGGTTACAATTTTGGAAAAATTACCGCATATTTTTGAAATTGTGAAAATCCCGCGATTCGAACTTAAGAATCCCGGGATTCGAGACTAATTTTTATTGAATAATCCCGGGATTTCGGGACTCGGGATTGGCAACCCTAGTAATCACTTAAAAAAATTCATTCTTAAGTCGGTATTATAAGAAAAATTGGTATTTATCGAAAATGGCTGTTTTAAAATTTTTTACAAGTTATGAACTAAATGGAATTTTTAATTGCGGATTAGACGAATGAATACGTATTAAGGGCGGCATCACTAATAAATAATAAACTCCACGAAAATGACATAGATATTAAGGCATACATATTTTTTTTTAGTTTTGGAGGTTTTTAATGGCATTCACAATCTGCCTAGTAGAAAAGTAATTAATGGGCTTATAGTATAGAAGTGGTTTTATAGTATAGAAGTACTTTTTAGAATATGTTCGAAAATATTAAAAAACGTTTTAAAAACTTGGAGATAAAAGTGAATGTAGTAACCCCACTTTTTGAATAAAAATGTAATTTTCAGGAAACAGAGTTTTGATTTTAAAAGTCTATCACTGCTAAACGGCTTGAGATAATTGAATTGAGATGGTCAACTTTGACACCCCGTGCTAAAACAGGGTGGCTGCAGGAATAATTTTCTAAAATCCTATTGTAAACAGTTCTTTCTTTTCAGTTCTTGCGAACATTTTTTTCCTATTGGATCAGTAGTTTAGAAGATCCATAATTATTACAATTTTTTCTATTTGGGTTTGGAACCACTGTGCAATGTCCCTTAAGGTACTAATTGAGACTATAACTGACGGATTTCTCGTTGTTTTCCATACAAATTTTGAATTTAACTGTTGTTTAAATTTTAAAGGGACATTGTGTTACCGGGCATAAATGTTGTATAGTTACATTTAATGATGACTGTATCCGATTTAGTTTATATGCCATATATTGGTATATAAAAAAATTTAGGCTGATAGCCACATTGCCGATATAGTCCACAATTTGAATGCAACTAAGAGTTGTGACTACGAAAAGTACTGTGTTGGTATTTTAGGAAAACGATTTCAAAGGTAGCATTCGACAGAGAAACCTTAAACTGAGACCGGTGACTTGTAGCGCTTTGTGATTACTTTTTTGTTTTTGTATTATACTTGTACTTACTCTGCTGCACGATGTTTTCTTTGTTTTGGAAAACATTTTTTCTATATTTTCTTTTGATTTTTTAAATTTTTTGTTTTTGTATTATACTTGTACGTTTTTATTTGTCATTAATACAAAACAAAATTTTTTTAAAATCAACAACAACAAATGTATCACTATTTGATCAAAAGTAGCAAACATTTTTTACGCTACCAAAATATGACAGCGCAACCTGAGCGCTCAGACTGAGCGGTTAGTGATCAGGTCGTTCAGCAGATAGTTGTACAACTGTTGTAGAACTGTTGACTATTAAAGTGTATCTGTCGAACGCACCCAATGAGTTGGTTTAGGTAAAAAACCAAAATTCTAAGTTTGACCTATTTTAACCTCGCAATCTAACAAAAAATCCATAATTTATAATAATTTACCATTAAAAATTCCATATACAGTAATCATGTAACAAAATGTATATTTGTTTGTTTATAAACAAACATAAACGATTATTGTTGCAACCATTTACGTCAATAATTGCGCACGAAAAGGTATTTTTACTTTTCAATTTCCTTTTTCTCTAAAAAAGCCATCACAAAACGTTAAAAATATTTCTTTATTCAAAATATAATTTAAAAATTGTTGGTATTTTATGGTCATTCATTTGTTATGTATTAGTTAATGTGTACGTAGAGATTTTTGGATAATTTAAAAACGGCAATAAAACTCTAATGGTCAAATATGTTGACACTGTTTATACCCTATCTAGGGTTTTGCCGATTTTCAACTTCCCGAATCTCGCGATCATAAATTCCCGGGAATTAAGAAAAACACTAAAACTCCCATGTATTTTAAATTGAAAATCCGTAAAGAGCTAAAAGAGTCAGAATTTCCTAAAAACTTTATATTTTTCAAATTAAAAAAAAAAGAAGGTTGTTGAAAATGCTTTTGATTTTCCTTCTAGGAAAAATAATTTGTACAAAAGATATAACTCAGTTCACTCATGTAGATCTGATGGGTACGGTAAAACATCCATATATGTTCGTGAGGATGTATTGTTTCCTGTTGATACTTGTGAGAGTAAAGATTTTATTGAGTTTATAATACTAACCATACAAAGCCAAAATATTACTAGAAAACCAATCCTTTTATAGATCGCAAAAATGCAACTTTGGGAAATTCTCTGAATATTTTGAAAATTGTCATATGACTTTGGCGCAAAGCCATTGTATATTTGTTGGTGATGCGAATGTTGATTTCTTGACTAATCCTCTGGCTCTTGATTTAACTGATCCTTTTCAAAGTTACGATTTTAAAAACTGCCATACTACCATTACTTGGCCTAGCAGTGGTTCTTCAATTGATAATGTGTTTAGTAACTTTGAAACGGAACTTAATATTGGTTCTATAGAATGTGAATTATCGGATCATAACCTTATCTGTATCAGAATAGAATCGCCAGTAAATACAAAGGATTTTATAGAAACGGCCCGTTATCATTTTAATTATGAACACTCCAGCAAAAAAAGAGATGCGAAAATAGTAGAAAAAGCACTACAATTGATGATCTAGATGTACTTCTTTTTTAACATAAACACTAATGATTTTAACATTGAGTTGTCATAGGAGAGGAGTACTCCGACTTTAACATTTTTTCAGTACTTTTTGGACGAGTGCAAAGGAAGCTCTTTTTCACCAATTAAAAGTTAAAAAAAAAATCTTCACAAAAAAAAATTATATTTTTTTTTTTATTTTACAAAAGTTTTTTATTGCCGCCAGCGGGTATCGAACTTGCGACCTCACGATTGCTAGTCTAGTGCTCTACCGCTGAGCTATTCTTTGATATGAAAGTTGACTGTCATAAAAACACCACTTTGTTACTGCGAGATATTGTTTTTTATTCTCTTCAATAAAAGTACTTATTAAACAAGTGTAAAAAGTGCACTCCAATTCAATATTGTTTTCAGTGCTATTTTTACAGGTACATAAAAAGCAATTTCTTACCATTTTTTCTATATATACATATTTTTAAAAATTTTAAATAAATTTAATTTAAACAAATTTAATATAAGTATTAAAAAAAATTAATAGAATAAAAACAAAATTAAAAAATAAAAAATATTGGCCCCGCCGGGAATCGAACCCGGGAATGCCAAATGATACCAAAATCACTTTTTACGACCAGTTTTGGAGCAATTACTCTTTAGAAGCAATACTTAAGTGATTTTTTGGATGTTGTTCAGAAGTAATTCTAAAAGAGCTGTAAAAATGTACTAACGGATACTTTGGAAGCAATGAAAGAAGTGATTTTTTGCAGTTGTTCAGAATAACTTTTAAAAAAGCAGTAAAAATACAGTAACGGATAATTGTGAAGCATTCAAAGAAGTAGTTTGTAAAGCATTACTTGCAATTTTTTTTGCTGGGACGTTAAAGAAAATCTTAGTTGTACTCTGTCGATATCAAGTTTTACTGACAATCCCAGTGTTGACACTTTCCATTTGATAGATTCTGTGACAAATGCCGTTGCCAGTTCAACAGTGATATCTAGAACCAAAAAAGATTTTAAATTGGAATTAACACCGTGGATTAATGTGAATTTACAATCACTTATGGAATACAAAAGGAAACTTTTGAAATAAAGAAGGAAACAACATAATAACTTATTATGTTTTGAAATCTGATATTGAAATCTGTATTAAGAGAGTCAGCAGAATAATAAAAATAGCTACTAAAGAGTGTATGAATAATTATTATAAAGACAATTTGAGTCGAATCGAATACAATTCCAGTGATCATTGTAACGCTTTTCGATCTTTAAGATATACTCGGAACCCATTTAGTTTACATCATACAACTGAAAATGAAGTCTAGGATTTGATTTCTCATTTAGACATAAATAAAAGCTCTGGAAGTGATGGTATAACGTCGAAGTGTATATTTGAATGTAGATAATTTCTAACACCTTTCTTAGCTAAAATTTTAAATTCTTCAATCAATCTTTTTATTCTGATGTGCTTAAAATTCACAAAATTATTCCGATACCTAGGGAAATTCATAATAATACAGTTGATAAGTTTAGACCTGTTACAGTTTTATCTATTATAGACAAAATTTTTGAAACAATTTTGCACGTTAAATTATCAACATTTTTGGAGAATGAAAGATTAATAAATCCGAATCAGTATGGTTTCCGTAAAGGTTGTGGTGGATGAAGGATGAATCTGTTACAAATGTGGTCAATTATATTTTTGATGGTTTGGATAGAGGTTTCAGATTTTGTAAATCATTCAATAATGGTCTGATCTTGTAAATCATTCAATAATGGTTCAGAAACTTAAATTTTATGGCGTGAGAGACAGAGAATTAGAGCTTTTCAAAAGCTATTTAGAAAATCGTAAATAATATGTGCAGATAAATATAGCAACAGTTCTTCAAGGAAGTTTGTTGGATCCTTTGTTGTTTAAGATTTATCTTAATGATATTAATAACTTGGGTCTTAGTGGACAAATATTTATGTATGCGGACGATTTGTGTTTACTTTATCCGTATAAAGAAAATTTAGTGTTAAAAACATTTGCCGAGCGGGACCGAGCACTCATTTCAGAGATTGCAAGAATAAATAGATTAGTATTAAATCCAAGTAAAATAAAACTGGTACGATTCAGAACTCAGATTAATCGTAATTTTGGAGAAAGTTCAATATTTATGGATGGGAAAGAAATTACCGAAGTGGACTCTATAAAATATTTGGGAATTGTTCTTCAAAAGAACTTATCATGGCAAAATTATATTCAGTATTGGCGATTCCAAACAGCGCCAGCACTTGCTATCTTATTTAAACTTAAGTGTTAACTTGATGAAGATACTAAATTCATAATTTTTCAAGCACTTGTTCAAAATCATCTAAACTACCTCACACCAATGTTGCCAGTTTTGACGATTTATCGTCATTTTGGCGATTTTTACTATCGAAAATAGCCAAATGACTATTTTCCTCTTCAAAATGACGATTTTTTTCAATAGGAAATAGAGCAACAATTGTTCAAAAATACGTTATTTTTCCCATACATGAGACTAATTAATTATATGGACAAATTAATTGGTGATTTCATTACCATTAAATTGAAACTAATGCTAATGACATTTTTGGCATTATTATTACTTGGACTAATGCTAATGCTTTGAAATACATCGATTTCATTACTAATGCCAATTGTGTAGTAAATTCATTACGATTACTAATGCCTCAATTATAAGAAAGAATTGCCATTTGTAAACGTCATTTTATCGATTTCAAATTCAATTCTGAGCTTGCAAATGCGGAATGCAAAAAGGGTTTTGTGGTATAAAAAATTAATTAAAATACTTAATCAGCTTTACATTTACAGATTTACATTGTGTAAAGGAATATATTGATGCAAGAATTTTACATTTTGAAAATTATTTTCGCAAACTTTTTTTTTCTTTGGTATGAGTTATGGGTATTATAGTAACCAGATTCTAATTTTACAATAACCACCCTTAAAAAATTGAAAAATAATGGCGGAACGCGAAAAAAAGCTTTATGGTACAAAAACTTTATCAGCGATTTTCATTCTGCAAATAAATATTTATACTGATGTAAGAATTTTCCTTTTTGCAAATTTTTTTTCCGCGACATTTTTTCGCGATTTTTTTTTCAACTAGCCACTGAACTTTGTTCTATGAAATGGGTGTTATAGTCCCTAGATAATAAATTTAAAAAAACCGCACTTAAAACATTTCAAAATAATCGAGGAACGCGAAAAAAGACTTTATAGTACAAAAGTTGAATTAAAAAACTAAATCAGCGATTTTTATCCTGCAAACAAACATACTGATGTAAGAATTTTCCTTTTTGGAAATTTTTTTTCCGCGACTTTTTCCCGATTTCTTTTTTCAATTAATCACAGAACTTTGTTCTATGAATTGGGTATTATAGTCCCTAGATTATAAATTTTAAAAAACCACACTTAAAAAATTGCAAAATAATCGCGGAACGCGAAAAAAGACTTTATGGTACAAAAGTGGCATTTATGTTTGCAGATTGTTAATCGCTGATTAAGTTTTTTATATATTTTTGTGCCATAAAGCCTTTTTTCGCGTTCCGTGATTATTTTGCAATTTATTACTTGTGGTTATTTAGAATCATAACCTAGGGTCTATAAGCCCAATTCATAGACTAAAGTTCGGTGGCTAGTTGCAAAAAATACCGCGAAAAAATGCCGCGCAAAAGAAATTTTGCAAAAAGGAAAATTTATACATCAGTATATTTGTTTGCAGAATGAAAATCGCTGATTAAGTTTTTTAATCAGAGATCAGAGCCCAATAGTCAAATTGAATACTTATTTTTGGAGATAGTAACGAAGGACAAACAAAAATTACTTTTTGCCTGCGTATATAGACCAAATAGTGGTATTGATATCAACGATTTGCTAGGTAAAATAGAATCTTTATCGTTATTATATAATGATGTAATTATTGCTGGTGATTTCAATAGTAATCTGCTCATTGACAATTCACTTTCGGAGCCTATGCAAACGCTCGGCCTTCTGCCTATTAACACAACAATTCCAACACATTATCCAAATGGTACAAATAGCTTACTTGATGTATTCTTTGTTAATCATAATAACAAAATACTGCTCTATGATCAGATCTCCGCTCCTGTGTTTTCAAGGCATGTCCTTATATTTACAGTATATAATGCTTATACTAACACTGACGATCTTCATTACACATATCGTGATTTTCAAAATATTGACTGTGTGGCACTAAACCAGCGACTCGATAGCATTAACTGGAACTTAATTTACGACTTTGAACATGTCAATGATCAAGTCGCTTTTATCCAAAATAATCTCCTTGAAGTATTTAATGAAACTGTTCCAGAAAAGACTAAGACTATCAAGGCAAAACAGCCTCCGTGGTTTAATTTAACTATAAAACGTTTAATTGATATGCGAGATTTAGCTTATAAAAAATGGAAAAGATATAAAACCCCTGAATTGAAATCTTTGTTTAAATCAGCTAGAAAAGAAGTTGTCAGTAATATTAATACGGCTAAATCCACGTATTATCAGCGAAAATTTTCATCAGCTATAGACAGCAAGAAAAAATGGAAAGAAATTCGTGAAATAGGAATTGGTAAAAGTAGTGTTTGCACTGCTGGTTCTGACGTTGATATTGATAATTTAAACAACCAATTTGTTGAAATTCAAGTGGAAAGGCCAATTGGAAATGAATATGAGAAAATCCATATAGTGCCTATTGAGAACTGTTTTTATTTTCGATGTGTTGATCAATCAGAAGTTCTCAAAAGCTTAACATCGATTAAGTCAAATGCTGTGGGTTTGGATGGAATAAATCCTAGATTTTTAAAACTTCTCACCCCTAAACTCCTGCCCTTCTTTACGTATATTTTTAATACAATATTAACCAAGTCAATTTACCCTGATATGTGGAAAGAATCGAAAATAATTCCGATTCCCAAGAACAACAGTGAGTTTAGACCAATTGCCATACTACCATTTTTGTCCAAAGTCATGGAAAATCCTATGCAGCATCAAATTAATGAGTTTTTAAAAGAGCGTAATCTTCTAACCGCAAAACAGTCTGGTTTTAGAAAGGGACGAAGCTGCATTACAGTGCTAATCGAAGTAGTTGAGGAACTAAGATCCAAATTGGATAATGATATGGTATCTTTTCTTGTACTACTGGATCACAGCAAAGCTTTCGATACAGTTGATCACTCAATACTTCTAACAAAACTGCAGAAGCTTTTCCATTTTTCTAATTCTGCAATTAAACTTATTTCATCATATCTTTTAAACCGCAAACAAGTTGTCTCCTTGAATGGCTTAACTTCCAATGCTGTTGATGTTGTTAGAGGGGTCCCACAGGGCTCTATTCTTGGTCCACTCCTTTTCTGTATATACATTAATGATCTTCCTAATGCTCTGAATCACTGTGACATTCAAATGTATGCGGATGATGTACAGCTGTACTTAAGCACCAAAATGGAAGATTTGCGTCATTGCATTGAATGCATTAACTATGATTTGAATAAAATTCACAATTGGGCGACTGCAAATGGTTTGTGTATAAACCCAACAAAATCAAAATGTATATCCTTATCAAAAAATAATAGGAAAAGACTTGCAAATGATGATCTGTTGATGATAAATGACAATAAAATCGAACTTGTTCCATCATCAAAAAATCTGGGAATAACGTTTAATACTGAACTTTCTTGGAAAAATCATATTAACATTTCGGCTGGGAAAGTTCATGGAATGTTGAGAAACCTGTGGGCTGTTAAAGCCTCGACGCCCTTTGAAATACGGATGCTTCTGGCTAAAACATATTTAATACCTGTTCTACTATATGGGTGTGAAATATTTGCCAATTGTGACTGTATTGACTATTATCGACTTGAGGTCACGTACAACAACATAGCCAGATATGTATCAGTTCAGTTAAATAATATGTGTTTCAAAGATTTGTTAAAATATAAAAGTCTCATGATGATGCATAAGTTAATTTATATAAAGGAACCTGAATTTCTCTACAGAAAACTTACTTTTGCCAAATCTCCACGTGGAAGAAACCTGATTTCCCAAAAATATAAATATCTTTTGTCTACAAGACAATTTTTCAATTATACAATCGGTCTTTGGAATGATTTACCCTCATATGTTCAATTGCTTAGCAACACATTATGTTTTAACGAGTAAAAAGGTTAAAGTCGGGCATGCCGACTATACAATACCCTACACCAGTCTGTTGTATTGTTTGGACCCGAATGGGTTAAAATGGGGCTTGTGTCAAAATTTTCTATAATGTGAGTCAGCGCACCAAATTTCATTAAAATATCTTAATATTTGCGACCTGCAGTTTGTAACCAAGCCAATTTTGGGGGGACCCTTATATGGGCACTAGTTCTAAACATGGACCGATGTTCACCAAAATCAATAGGCTTCGTCCTTGGGCCAACATAGGTCTATGTACCAAATTTCATCAAAATATCTTAATATTTGCGACCTGCAGCGTATAAACAATATAATTTTGGTGGGACCCTTATATGGGCACTAGGTCTAAACATGGACCGATGTTCACCAAAATCAATAGGCTGCGTTATTGAGCCAACATAGGTCTGTGTACCAAATTTCATCAAAATATCTTAATATTTGCGACCTGCAGCGTATAAACAATATAATTTTGGGGGGACCCTTATATGGGCACTAGTTCTAAACATGGACCGATGTTCGCCAAAATCAATAGGCTTCGTCCTTGGGCCAACATAGGTCTATGTACCAAATTTCATCAAAATATCTTAATATTAATACCTGCAGCGTATAAACAGTATAATTTTGGTAGGACCCTTATATGGGCACTAGGTCTAAACATAGACCGATGTTCACCAAAATCAATAGGCTGCGTTATTGGGCCAATATAGGTCTGTGTACCAAATTTCATCAAAATATCTTAATATTTACGACCTGCAGCGTATAAACAATATAATTTTGGTGGGACCCTTATATGGGCACTAGGTCTAAACATGGACCGATGTTCACCAAAATCAATAGGCTGCGTTATTGAGCCAGCATAGGTCTGTGTACCAAATTTCATCAAAATATCTTAATATTTGCGACCTGCAGCGTATAAACAATATAATTTTGGGGGGACCCTTATATGGGCACTAGGTCTAAACATAGACCGATGTTCACCAAAATCAATAGGCTGCGTTATTGGGCCAATATAGGTCTGTGTACCAAATTTCATCAAAATATCTTAATATTTACGACCTGCAGCGTATAAACAGTATAATTTTGGTAGGACCCTTATATGGGCACTAGGTCTAAACATGGACCGATGTTCACCAAAATCAATAGGCTGCGTTATTGGGCCAATGTAGGGCTGTGTACCAAATTTCATCAAAATATCTTAATATATACGACCTGCAGCGTATAAACAATATAATTTTGGGGGGACCCTTATATGGGCACTAGGTCTAAACATAGACCGATGTTCACCAAAATCAATAGGCTGCGTTATTGGGCCAACATAGGTCTGTGTACCAAATTTCATCAAAATATCTTAATATTTGCGACCTGCAGCGTATAAACAATATAATTTTGGGGGGACCCTTATATGGGCACTAGTTCTAAACATGGACCGATGTTCGCCAAAATCAATAGGCTTCGTCCTTGGGCCAACATAGGTCTATGTACCAAATTTCATCAAAATATCTTAATATTAATACCTGCAGCGTATAAACAGTATAATTTTGGTAGGACCCTTATATGGGCACTAGGTCTAAACATAGACCGATGTTCACCAAAATCAATAGGCTGCGTTATTGGGCCAATATAGGTCTGTGTACCAAATTTCATCAAAATATCTTAATATTTCCGACCTGCAGCGTATAAACAATATAATTTTGGTGGGACCCTTATATGGGCACTAGGTCTAAACATGGACCGATGTTCACCAAAATCAATAGGCTGCGTTATTGAGCCAGCATAGGTCTGTGTACCAAATTTCATCAAAATATCTTAATATTTGCGACCTGCAGCGTATAAACAATATAATTTTGGGGGGACCCTTATATGGGCACTAGGTCTAAACATAGACCGATGTTCACCAAAATCAATAGGCTGCGTTATTGGGCCAATATAGGTCTGTGTACCAAATTTCATCAAAATATCTTTATATTTGCGACCTGCAGCGTATAAACATTATAATTTTGGTAGGACCCTTATATGGGCTCTAGGTCTAAACATGGACCGATGTTCACCAAAATCAATAGGCTGCGTTATTGGGCCAATGTAGATCTGTGTACCAAATTTCATCAAAATATCTTAATATTTACGACCTGCAGCGTATAAACAGTATAATTTTGGTAGGACCCTGATATGGGCACTAGGTCTAAACATGGACCGATGTTCACCAAAATCAATAGGCTGCGTTATTGGGCCAATATAGGTCTGTGTACCAAATTTCATCAAAATATCTTAATATTTACGACCTGCAGCGTATAAACAGTATAATTTTGGTAGGACCCTTATATGGGCACTAGGTCTAAACATGGACCGATGTTCACCAAAATCAATAGGCTGCGTTATTGGGCCAATGTAGGGCTGTGTACCAAATTTCATCAAAATATCTTAATATATACGACCTGCAGCGTATAAACAGTATAATTTTGGTAGGACCCTTATATGGGCACTAGGTCTAAACATGGACCGATGTTCACCAAAATCAATGGGCTGCGTTATTGGGCTAACATAGGTCTGTGTACCAAATTTCGTCCAAATATCTTAATATTTACGACCTGCAGCGTATAAACAATATAATTTTGGTAGGACCCTTATATGGGCACTAGGTCTAAACATGGACCGATGTTCAAAAAAATCAAACTTGTTCGTCCTTGGGCCAACATAGGTCTGCGTACCAAATTTCATCAAAATATCTTAATAGGTGCGACCTGTAGAGTGCGCACAAGATTGCATGGACAGACAGACAGACGGACGGACAGACGGACGGACGGAGGGACGGACGGACGGACGGACAGACGGACATCGTTAAATCGAAATAAAAAAAAATTCTGAACCGATCGGTATACTATAAGGTGGGTCTACGACCAATATTTTTTGGTGTTACAAACATCAGCACAAACTTATAATACCCTGACCACATAGTGGTGTAGGGTATAAAAAGGAACTTTTAAATTTGTTTAAAATTAATTAAATATATTTATTTTATTATGTTTTATGTTTATTTTGAATTTATATTCAACTATGTTTACTTTTAAATTTTAATTTAATTATAAATGCTATTGAATGACTAATATTAATATGAAAATTTGATTTGCTATCACTGTAATTTATAAGATTTATTCTTGTTATTATGTTTAAAAAAGGAAACATTATGTTTTAAAAAGGAACTTTTAAATTTGTTTAAAATTAATTAAATATATTTATTTTATTATGTTTTATGTTTATTTTGAATTTATATTTAACTATGTTTACTTTTAAATTTTAATTTAATTATAAATGCTATTGAATGACTAATATTAATATGAAAATTTGATTTGCTATCACTGTAATTTATAAGATTTATTCTTGTTGTGATAGCTATTGAAACAATAAATAAATAAACTAAATAAACTAAACTAAACTAAATAATAAAATTTTTGTACCATAAAATCTTTTTTCGCGTTTCACGATTATTTTACAATTTTTTAAGTGCGGTTTTGTTAAATATATAATCTAGGGACAATAATACCCAATTCATAGAACAAAGAAAAAGTCGCGGAAAAAAAATTTACAAAAAGGAAAATTCTTACATCAGTATGTTTGTTTGCAGGATAAAAATCGCTGATTTAGTTTTTTAATTCAACTTTTGTAACTATTAATTTTTCAAACTAGTTATATAGTTATATTTTTTTTCCAAATTTATCTATATCTGTAAAGTTTTTATTTTTAATAGTAAAAGGCTTTATTTTTGAATCATGTAGGTTGATAAACAGCATCCGGTTTCTAATTTGTTATTAGCACACGCTGTAAAATTGCTTATTTAAAACTTTTATTTGTACATTATTCTACTGAACGGCAGAAAACAGGCTTTGAATTCAGTGAACTTATTTTATTTTTTTCAATTCAGTGAACTTATTATTTTTTTTTTAATTCACTGAATGTAATTTTATTTTTTTTTTAATTTACTGAATGAAAATGAAATTGAATGAATTCAGTGGTGAATTAATTCAGTAAGGAATTAATTCAGTAAGGAATTAATTCACTTTTTTTCCGTTCGATTTATAAAATTGAACGCGTTCACCGGTGAATTAATTCATTTGATTTAAGAAAAAGAACTATTGCAATTGAATTAATTCTTTGAATTTGTTGTTTGATGAACGCATTCAGTTCAATGAATTCAGTGAATTACTTAAGAAAAGGAATTCATTCAATTCTAGAGAAAATTGAATTCGATTGGTATTGAATTCATTCAAAAAGGAATTAATTCTTCAAAGCTCTGGATACAACAAATAGCACACCCCTTGTGAACTGCCTTAATATTATAATTTAACTAAGAAATTGTTTAACTTAGCAAAAAAAACCTTTGAACTTGTATTTTACCGAAGATCATCGATAATTATGCACTTTTTGTTTTTTGCATGTAGGGTGTTTTGATTGAATGGTGCCAATGTAATTTGCCTATCAAATACGAGTATACATACATACATCCATACATACATTTATAAATACGTACATGGGCATATTAATATTTTTATGGTAATAAAACCTTAAAGTGTAAAAAAATCGACATTAATATTAAAATACTACAATTGTTAATATAAAAAATGACATTAAATCAAAAAGACAAATATGAAAAGACAATAACACTACAACAGTAATAACAAAAAAATGACTGAATGAAAGAATTAACATGTTAGACACGGCAGCGGCGCACAGTATTCCAGCTTCACCAATTTGTGTTTGTTTATAAATTTAAATACGTGTTAGAAATATTAATTCTTACAAAAATACAGTTGAATGTGTTTAAAACGACTATTTTTTTGTAATAACAAGCCCTTTAGTATAACTTATAATGTATTTTACAGCGGTAATGCAAAAAAGCCCAGAAGCATTCTAGTACTCAAAATTATTTAAAAGTTGTTTGTTGTTTGTTTGGGATATTTACGATTGTTTTGGGTTACCATGGTAAATTTCCAAAAGAAAAAAATTAAAAACAAAGCGTTAACATCGCCTAAGTATTAAGGGCCAGTTGTATAGTTAGAACTAAGAACGATTTTTGACATAAATATTTCTTACAGTAGTTTTGATTTAACTGCCTTTTTCTTAAGTGCACATTTGGTATAACTGCACAAAATTTTGTTTTCGTTTCTATTTTACAAAATTATGTACGCAATTGTCGTCTGTAAAAAAATTGAGCAAAAAAAATAGGTTTTTGAATTTTTCGATTGTTTAAATTTTAAAATTTCAACATTTAAAATTTTTTTATTTTTAAATTTTTTTTAATTTTTATTTTTTATATCCCTAAATATCCTCTTTAAAACGAGATAAGAACCATTGTTGGAGCTCTTATATATTTTTCGAGATATTCAAAAAATAAGCTCGTAACAAAACACAAAATGCGAAAAATGATGGCATTTTTTGAAATTTTAAATATTGCATAACTTTGGAAAAAAATTTTGTAAAATTTTTTCTTTGGTAAATCTTTGTTATATGATGAAAGAAAAGTTCTGACCAAAATTCATTCAAATCGAAAGGGATCGATTCCAACCATTGGTCGATTTGAGATGGAATGACCCATATAAATAGAAGTTTTATTTTGCGTATTTCTTTGCTGAACTAAAATTTAAAAATTTTCATAATGGTGTTATTTGTTTACCATTGCAACAGCTGTCCATTTATTAACTTTGGATAAATACAACTTTAACCCTCCAATGCCCAAGGCTGCCAAAAAGCGGTCTTTACATCTTAAATAGATTTTAGCTAATTAGCAATTTTTTATAAAAGCAACTGTATTAAATCCATAGAAAACATCATTCACTAATGTTTTTGTCTTCAAACTTTTGTTGTATAACGAACGATTTTCAAGCGAGAAGGATGGAAATCCAAATTTTTGCAAATTTTAAAAAATTAAACAGAAATACGTTATTGATAATTATACACTCAGATAAGAAAGTTAGTAAAAAAATTTGTAAACAGTTTTCAATCGAACTTTACTATTTTTATACTGACTTTTAGTACAATTTTTTTTAGTAATCACTTTTGCTATTCTCATATTACAAATTACGGATTTTTTACTACTTCTCGCTGCTAATTCCAGAAAAACATTTTGCTAATTTTTCAAAACCGAGTGCTAAATTTAGCAGAAAAATATACTAATTTAAAAATTTATTTTTTTTGATTATTTACAATTCTTGTTTAGTTCATATTTGTTACTATTGATATATTCTTAGTTTGGAAATAACACTAAGATAATTTTATTGTATCTCCAATGCATAAAAAGGTAATAACTGGAGAACCGTTTGCAATTTTGACTCCAAATTTCAAGTACGATGAAGTAATTATACGCTTGATACAATCGAAAGAAATTTTAGATTTTACAATTTTTTAGTACACTTTTTAGCTAATATCAGCAGATTGATTTTAAATTACAGTTTACAACTATTTACTGAAATTTAGTAGCTGCAATTAATTATTTATTCTAATTCCATTATACTAAAATTATTGATAATTAGTAAGTTTTTTAACTGATTTTAGCAAATCGATTTTGAATTGCAGTTTAAAACAATTTTGCTAAAATTTAGTAGCGGCTACTAAATTTTTCTACTAATTTCGTTGTACTAGAGATCAGCAGACATGTGCTGCTAAAATTAGCAAAAATACCGCTGAGCTCAAAACAGTTAAATTTTCCGTAATAACAGCAAAATTTTCAGTAGCCATTACAGACTTTTTTGGTTGAGTGTACTCATACCCTAAAGCTGGATTTACATTATTTTATCTGATTTTACGTCTAAAGTGATTGTGAAAAAAATCTTGTATATGTCTTTACACCATCAAATGCAACCAGATGAAAAGACATGTTAACATCGAATTCTTATAATGTTATAAAATATTTAAAAAAAATCTGACTCAAAATTTGTGTTTATACCAGGCGGGAGAGTTGGTACCTCTTTTAAATTATATGCTCGTTGTTTATACTATAGGATTTTGGCTATCTGCATCTCTTTTTGAACAGGTTCTATCTATGACTTATGATATAATGTAAACCCCGCTTAAATAGTTTTATTAAAAAAGTTTGCGAATTTTCATCGTATAAAAACCCTCAATCGTGAATTCATTTCATTAAACCTCAATTAATAAATTGTTTCTTTTGCTTGTAGATATATAGTGGATCTAGTTATGGGTCAATTTTATGAATTTTTATTGACGGATTTTCAACGGATTCGAATCAGTTTCGATGTTCCTTATGTTCCGTTTTCTGGTCCGTATACGGATCCAGAAAACGGTACGTATACGTAGTTGGATTCCGTTTATGACGGACCGAAAACGGTGCATAATCGGAACGAATTGTTTGTTGGGTTGATTTAATTAATAATTAAAGTACACACTTCCTTTAATCAGGCTCTATGTATGTCGCTCGCGTGCTTTAACTGGGTCTGGCCGTGCACTAAAGAAATATGTTCGTAACATTTTTTGCAAGGTTAACACTTTTTAATTTTTTTTTCCTATTTAAACATTGTTTTATAATCTGATTTTGTTGTGATGATTTTAATAAATTAATTTTATAAAATAATTAAAAAATTGATTAATATTTAACTGAAATAATAAGACTCTCAACTATTGTTAAATTTCTTCAAATCTCCGCCCATCAAGAATGTGGTTAACTGAAGTTGGGTATCTTGCAAACTCTTGAGATTATATGCTCGTTGGTTTAATAAAGAGTTATTAGAAATCTTAATTTCATAATCGTACTTTAACAATAAATAAATTTTTTGATTTGTTACTGGCAGCATTATTGTTTTTTTCCCCTCTTTTCGTAAGTGTTGCACAAATTTAGTAAACGATTGACTCGCTAATCGAAATTGAATATTCGTTTTCTTAAATTAGAGAATTATTGACTTGCTAAGATAAATTAAAAATGTTTTTTTTATTTATAAAATGAAATAAATGGAAATGTGTGTAAAAAGGCAATTTTTTAGAACATATTATTCGAAGCATACAAAAAGTAATCAAATCCCAGCAAAACCACACATTACCAAATAATGTGTAAAGTAATGTGTTGCCATAGGGGCCGATGCATTACTTTATACCTTACTTCACTGATGAATTTTACAGGCGATGAGCCTCAAAGTAATGTATGAGGAGGAAGTGATAAAGTAATTGGTTACTTATGTGGTTACAAGGATGCGAAAAGTAATGGGTCTAAATATAGATTTTCGTAAAAAAAATTTTATTTAAAAAAAATTTATTACAAATATTTTTTTATTAAATATATAAACGTGGTCACGCTGGGATTCGAACCTGGGATCCCTGCATGTTAGCCAAGAACTCTACCACCTGAGCTATCGACACATATAACATTTGATTGCTTAAAAAGTAAATGAATTGTTGTGATTCGTATTTTCATTTGTAATTTTTCGACATTCCTTACACCCATGCTTACAAAAAAACACAAAGTAATGTGTCTAAACATAGACTTTCAAAAATTTTCTAATCATTACTTTCCGTTTATAAATCTTGCATTACGTAATCAGTGATTGGTAAGTTATTACTTTTTGGTCTGAAATAATGCAGAAGGTAACGAGGTATCATTACAAGATAATGCGTGAGTATAGTTTTGCTGGGATGTCGAATAATGTTTTGATCGTCCGTACATCACTATGTTTTGTTTTTCTTTTTAATGTTATTATTAAATTTTTACACGCAATTGTTGTAGATTTTTTCAGTTTGATGGATGAAAGTTGTTCGAATTCACACATTCTTGGGAAAGGATGGCTTTAATAAATCATTTATTGCCTGAAAATGAAATAATTAACAATTAAATTGTGACTTAAATACTCCAAACTTTATTAAAGGTTTAAAGTTAATGAGTCCAATTATGAACCTTAATTATTATTTTTTTATTATTATAAATCAAATATGAATACTGTTTTTCACAAATTAGCTTAGAATCCTGCAATAAGACCCTTGTAGAAGTTTATGAATTCCGCTGAATACTTTTTTGAACAAGGATGAGTAGTTTAAAGACGAAATTTTTAATTTTTTGGATGGAGGAAGACCAGGATAAAATTTAGAATTAATTCCAGTAAAAACCACAATTCCTTTTGTTCTTGTTGATTTTTATTAGAATTAAAAATTATTTTTTTTTCATTTGGTTTGTTTACATTTCTTATGTTATAGAGTTATAAAAGTATTTATTATTTCGGTACTGAGTACTAAAACCGTGAGTTTTTTTTCGAGTACTCAATAACCGAAAGAAGCTGTTCTTTATATTCATTGTTGTAGTTTTCCAATTTGAAAAAAATGAAACTATAGCTACATATATTTAAATACAACTCTTTTAGAAAAGAAATATGAAAAACAGAGTATTGAGTATCGAGAACTCAGTTAAACAAGTATTGAGTAATATCTCAAAAGTATCGAGAACCTACAAGTCTAATTTATTAAGCCGCGTTCACATTATCACACAAGTGCTTATACTTTTCTTCACACAAGTATGACAAAAAGTATGCTGAAATTGTCTGGTTGTCAAAAAAGTATAAAAAAAAAATCTTTTCAGTTTTCAGACTGTTATCGACACACACAACAAATAAATTAAAACCGTTATTTTTTCTTCTATTATTACTTTTTTCACCACTAGTTGTTTTTAATCTTTGTTTAACATTTATTTGTGAATAACACAACACTTGTGTTGAGACAAGTGGTAACTTTATGAAATATTTCAAAAATTAAATCTTGTCAAAAAAGTGTGACCGTATTTTAAAATGTGTGTAACGAACAGTGTTCACATTATTATACATTTGCGTAACCTAGTGTCTTCAAATGCAATGAAATGTGCAAAGAAATTTGAAAATAACACACAAAACAACAACAACGAAAATAATTTTGTTGTTGCTTTGTGTGTTATTTTAAAATTTCTTCGCACATTTTATTGCATTTGAAGACACTAGGTTATACAACACATTTCTGACATGTATAATGCGGCCTATAGACTACTCAAGTTACTTGCACAATAATGAGTTTGTGCAGGTCAGTTGAACAGTGTGTGGCTTGGTTTGTGTACTTGTACAAGTATATTTTTAGACTTGAGTAAAAATCGAAACGATTTTGATTTTTACCCAATATTTTAGAACTTGTGCAAGTCATTTGCGAGGTGTATGCTGAAATTAGCACAGTTCAGCAGTAATTTTTGAAGAGTGAACATCATAAATACGGATAAAAAAATTAAAAGTATCAATAAACGTAAAGTAAAAAATGTCAATATAAATTTATTGACATCACCAACGAATTTCTGGTATTTTGGCCTGCGCAAAGTGTAAAATAAAGCTTTTAAGGACTAATATTTCCTCATAGCAATAACAATCCGCTACATGTTTCTGCTGCTATGTGTAAATTAAAATGAATATTGCACATTTTACTTGAGTGGTGTGTGACGAGTAAGGTGACTTGAACAAACTCGTTATTGTGCAAGTGACTTGTATAGTCTATTTGCCGCATAACACACTTGTTTGGTAATTTAAACGGGGCTTTAGTGAGTATGTTCAGTGAAGTACCTTGCACGCCAATATGTCAAAAAACTCACTGAACATAACAAAAAATAGTCTCAAACCCTGACTTTTAAGAGATAATTGACGGGGTTTATAAATTTGATGTGATTATTAATAGAAAATTTGTATGGAGAATCTTGATAACTGAAACCTCGTTCATGTGAATGGGGTATAACTTTCTAAATAATATTTTTTTTAATAGCTGGAAACAAGTACAAGTACTGTTTTTAAGTTCAAAATTTTTAACGATTTTCAAAATGGACATTTTCGAAAAGAAATTTCTTTAAAAAATTCCGCTGCCAAATCAACGATTTGTCGTTTAGTTAATAGTGGCAACCTCCATACATTTCTTAAAGGAAGAAGACCCCTTTTAACAATTGTAAAAGATAGAAAAACAAAGAAGTTTTTAAGAAATATCCCAAAGCAGTTCCCAGAGAAGATTAAATTCAGCTGGATGTCAGTCTTTCTACTAAAAAAAGAAGAGCTCGAGAATATGGTCTTAGAAGTTACAGGTACAAAAAACACTACGTATCAAAAAAAAAATGGAAAAGCTCGCTTTACTTTGATCACATTTAAATTAGACTTAGCAGCAATGGAAAAATATATAGTTTGTGGTCAAAATAGGTCGAAATTTAGCCTCCGGGGATCAGTTGGACGAGACAATGTTCGAAAAGTTTAATCCGTATATAACCGCCACAGTAAAGAACGCATGGGGAAATATTATTGTATGGGGTGTTTTTGCGGGATTAGTGCAATTTAACGTCTTACTGGTACAATGGCAGCCACAATCTATAGAGATCTTCTTAGCTAAGTGCTTCCGTATGCTGAATAGGAAATGCCACTTTCTTCGACATTCCAGCACTATTATGATCCCAAAGATTGTTAAAGAAAATCAAATTAATGTCATGTTGTGGCCACCCCAATCTCCCGATCTCAACCCGAGTGAGAACATATGGATGATTGCAAAATGTAATATTGGCAGTAGAGTGTTCCGAAACGGTGATGAACTTTTCATCGAATTGGAAAAGCAGTGGAATGCTATTTCCAACAATTATATTGATAAGATATTCTGAAGTTCTAAAAAATCATGGATATGCAACAAAATATTGAATATTTAAGGCTTCTTTCGTTTGTTTTTTAATCTTTTTGAGAAATGCAAGTGCAAGAAAAATCAAGCCTTTTTTTGAATGTCAAGAAAAATCAAGCTTTTTCCTCCGAATGTCAAGCTTTTTGCCAATTTCGATCTGGCAAGCCTAGTTGACATGCGGCCACGTGGTAATAGATATTGTTTTTATTAAGCATAAAATTTAACTTTAATTAGTGATTTCTGGTGATTCCGAAAATGTACGTTCCCCTTACAAAATAAAACTTACAAAATTTTACATTTTTAGAGAATCTTATTAAAATAAAAAACAGATATCACAATTGTGCTGTTTAGGCACAACTTGACGTTTTTTCTATGCTCACGATTTTGTGATCTCATTATTTTCTTTAGGAAAACACTTTAATTTGTCATAAAACTATGACATTGAAGCTGCATTGGCGATTCTAGACCAGTCTGATAACAGATATGACCGCTATGACCATTGACCTGAGTTCTCTGGCGAAGCGCCAAGAGAAGACGATGCCAAAAATGTTGAGCAGCCTTTGTCTCGGAAAAAATGAAGATTGTTTCAAAGGTTATCATTTAAAATACTGAAGGTGAAACATAAATTTAGTTTTAGTTTGCAAACAGTCATGAATTCATGTTATTTTCTCACGTATCAAACAATAATTTTATTATTTTCTTAGTATTAAAAGGCAACGAAGTACCTAAATATGAATAGGTATATATTGTTCTTGTTTTCTTATTACTTATTTGTTATTTAATTACTACAAAGTGAAATAAACGCAATGAAGCAATAAAATTTGTTTATCATTCATCAAAATTATATTTCAGCTTATAACCCAGCCCACACAATCGTGCTATGTCCTTTTCCAAAAAAAGCACCTTACAAAAATTTAGAACACGCTTATCTTGGTAGACTTTGCTAAAAAGAAATTTTATATTGATAATTTTGTAATGACTACAACCGTTTTACTACACAGGTCTGAAAGGGTTATGAGTAGGGTTTATGTCCCGGGAATTCACGGGAGGGGATTACCGGGAATCCCGCCCTTTTTTCAATCCCGCAATCCCGGGAATTTTGTGCGGGATTTCCCGGGATTTTTTTTTATTTTTTTACAGAAGTTTTAGCTATTAAATATTGCAATTTTTGAAGCTAAATAAATTTAAATTTAAAGCATTGAATTGAAATTAATTAAACAAGAAATATTTGATATTAAAAAATGCGATTTAAAATTTAATAAACTGAATTAGTATAAAAAAAACATATTATTTGGGCCAAATTGATTTTGGATGTGAGTTGAATTGGGTTAAGTTAAACCGAAAACAAATACTCGAACTTCAGAAAAATTTTGTTTCTTTAAAATGGTGATCTTTATTCAAATAAAGCAATATATTCAACACTTCAACATTCGTATCTCAGTTCCAAATACCTCCAAAAACACCAGGCTTTTAAAAGTTAGGAATATTTTTGTATTTTCAATTGAGTATTTTGAGGTTTTTTCACTTCAAATAAGTTTATTTAAATTTCAACTGCTATTCCTTTATTTCAGTTGTATTTTTTAAATATTATGCAGATGCATTTTTAAATTATTTTGGAATTCTGTATAAGTTAATTTAAAATACAAATTAAATAATTTCTTTTTAAATAGTTTCGGATAAAAAATTTCTATTCAAAAGATACCAATTAAAGTTAAGGAACTATTTACTGAATGTTTTTCGTTCAATTTGAGATCATATATTATCACATTTTCCTTTAAATTATTTTGAAATTAAAAGATTGATGATAAAATGTTTACAATAAATTACATACATAGAATAAAAATTTAAAAAATTCGATAAGGCCAGCAGGATAGAATACGTATTTTCGGATCCTGCTACAAACCCATCCTCTATATTCTATGCTTTTATGGGTTAATAATTGATGATGAACTATTTATTGAATTGAAACAAATAAGCAATTGAAACAACTCAATTAGACTAACATCAACGAAATTCTTACAATGTTATTTTTATCCAGCTGCTTGTTACCAGTATACTGAAGAGTAATGGGTTACCTAGTTGCAGATAGATATTAAAAAAGTAATTGGTTACCCATATGATTACGAAGAGGCTGAGTATAATTGGTTACGCATATAATTATAAGGACTGAAATAGTAATTAGTTACCCTATAATTACACAATTTAAATAAAAAATTATCTACATAAATAATTTTTATATTAAAAGAATGTATTTTGTAATAGTAATTACTTTACATATACATTACAAAGTAATGCATTATGTAATCAACTATAAGTAACTCATTACTCTATATTTTTAAATAATGCTCAAGGTAAGGATTATACATTACAAAATAATGCATTATGTAATAAATTTTCGGTAACTAATTACTTTATGATTCAAAATAATGATGAAGGTAAGGCGTATTCATTACAAAGTAATGCATTATATATCCAATTATCGGTAACCAATTACTTTATGTTGAACAATAATTATACTTGTAAGGAGTACACATTACAAGCTAATGCATGAGTTTGTCGCACCCATTACCAAAGTTTTGCTGGGGTGTTTTAATAGAAATCGAGTTTTTCAAGTACAACATATGTCGGATTTATTTATTTTGTAACGAGCGGGAATTCCCGAGATCCCGGGAAATTCAGAAAAAAATCCCGCTGTCCCGGGAAATGAAAAAGTCCGGGAAAAGAAAAACCCTAGTTATGGGCGATGCTTTAGCTTCTATTTTTTTTAAACTTTCAAAATGGGAATGAGCTAAAACTTTTCGGGAAACACTGCTCCCACTAAACAGAGCAGTATTGTCAGAAAAAACAAAACAACAGTCAGCGCCATCTGTTGCATTAAAAACCGGTATTGCCGCAATTAAGGAGCATGTCAGACCCCTGGATTATTTATTTATATAAAAAATATGTCTCAATGCTTTACTACCGAGTGTGGTTTTATTTATTTTTTTATTACCAATGGAATCGTCAACTCTTTTAAATAATTCATTAGTCCCATCAATATTATATATTTCAGACCCATCAGAAACCACAAGCAATATTTACTAGCTTTAAGTTGGAAAAACATGGTACAAATGAAACTACAGCAAATGCAGAAAATGGTACTAATCACTTTTTACGCTCGGAAGTAGAAACGTTGAAGAATTATGAAAATGATGGCAATACTCCTAAGGTATATTCTAGACATAAACCCCACAATATTAATTCAACACAACGTAAACGTTCATATGAGAAGATGAATAATAATTCAACACATAGTATAGTTGCCAGCAGCAAAACTATTAAAACAAGAAATAATTTCGCTAATACCCCACTAGAGTTTGAAGATTACGATTTGGATGACGATAATGATGATGATAATGAGATTAAATTTTTAAAAAATTCCCAACAAACTGGGAAAGAGTTTATCTCTTGCGAAAAGGTGAGTAAAATACATATGATTGTCATTAACATTTTCAGAACATTGTTAAAAAGTATTCAGTGCACAGAAAATATTAAAATATAATTTTAACAAGAAGACTATAGGTTGCGTTTACATTGCATCGAAATCCCGAGATTTCGATATTCACCACTCTGAAAAAACAGCACTCGTCCCGTGACCGGTGAAAACAGGACCGGCCTAAAAGAACCTATCCTGTGACTTGTCTCGTGACCGGTGAAAACAGGACCGTTCTGCACGGACCTGTCCCATGACTAATGAAATTATTACCGGTCTGACCGTAACCGGTGAAAACAAGACATGTCTCAAAGTACCGGTCCTGTGACTGGTGAAAAGAGCACCAGTCTGAAAGTACCTGTCCCGTGATAGGTGAAAATGGGAATAAACCAACACATTCAAGTGGTACAAATACTAGAGTTGTCAATTATTCAGTTGTTTATTTTGACCGATTAAACGATCAAAACAAATTTGATCGAACGATTATATTTATGATTGATTATTAAGTTATTGGATTAATTCTTAACGTGTCGAGTAGGCGCTTAGTAATCAAGTCATTCATCAGATTTTTGTAAAACTGTTGCGGAACTCTGGTGAGAACATGTTAGTATTTCAGGAAACTTAAGTACCGAAAAATGTCTGACATGGGCACTAAACGATGCTGTTCTAAAGGCAAACTATGGGCTAAATCCAAATCTGGCGTCTTCGAAAAAACATAGTTTTTTTTTTGTCGAAATATTCCGAATTGTATTTTTCTTTAAAATGCTTTTTGAATTTTTTAGAAAGCTTTTTTATTCTTTGAATATCGTCCGTTAAAATTTCCTATTAAAGCATTTTTTACAATTTTACTTTTAAACTACCCAATAAACATCGAAAAACTAAAAATTCAAGTGCTTTAAAAATTGCATGAATTAAACTTCTTTGAAAGCCATTTGTTTCAGTTAAAATCAAGTTCACAAATTAAGGTAACTTTTTGGAAATTCTGTTTTCATTTTCTGTGGCCATTTTTTAGCAAGCTTTTTCATTCTTTGAAATATCGTCCGTTAAAATGTCCTATTAAAGCATTTTTTACAATTTTGCTTTTAAATTACCAAATAATAATCGAAAATCTAAAAATTCAAGCGCTTTAAAAATTGCATGAATTAAACTTTTTTTGAAAGCCATTTGTTTCAGTTAAAATCAAGTTCACAATAAATAACCAAACAAAAATGATTTTAAAACTTCATAAAAATCGGGCATTTGACTGAACTAAAAGAATAAGAAATAAGATTTGTAGAATTTAATTCCTGGTAAAAATATATTGCGAATAACAAAAACTTAAATCTAAATTGGTACTTAATAGGGCAAGGAATTCCATGCAAATGCATGTTTTTTTCGATAGTCCAAAACCAATGTGGACTAAAAATTTATCCGAATCATCAAATATAGAACAAGATGGCATCGTTTCGTAGTTGCATATTTTGACAAAAATGCATGTTTTTGTATACTTTGGCAGGTTCTTTTTCGTCAGGTTCTTTTGTGTCACTCATGTGACAGGTTCTTTTGTTTCAATCCTGTGACTGGTTCTTTGCGTCGGTCCTGTGACACGTCACAAGGGGCAATTGACCTCCTTCTAGGACAAGCCCAAGTAAAAGTTAACGGTCCTTTTCATATAAGGACCGTTCCCGCCCCCAAGGACCCTCCACGTGACGTGTCCGGTGACCGGTTCCTTTTCCCTTAGGGATCATATTTATGTTATTAAGGAATTAATTTAGCACATTCATAAATAATAGATTAAAATAGATTACAGATTAAATAGATCTGAATAAAAAGCTTAGTAATTTAAAAACTTTGGCAAAACTGATGTTTTTCTCGTAAATTAATTTCCGAAAATTATGGAAAATAAATAAAAAATGCGGGTTACAATAATTTTTTATAAAAACGTTATAAAATAACTTGATTATTTAATAAACAAAACGGGGGTTGAAACGTACCTTCGATTCGGGTTGATACAAGAGTATTAAATTGTTAGCTTAACAAAACAAGAGCTCTAAGGCTAAGAGTAAAAATGTTTCGTTAAGCCAACAATAGGTGCGTTTTGCACTTTACGCGTTTCTCAATAAACGTGAGAAAAATGTTTCGTTAAGCCAACAATTTTGCACTTTACGCGTAAACAACTGCAGTTTATGGGGTTTGGTAAAAAAAAACAAAAAAATATGACCCTCTGTGGAATTAAAAAAGAAAAAAACCGAAATTAATTTTAGGAGGCGCTTGGCTCCGAGAGGCCCGGTGGGGGCAAAAAACCGGGGAACATTGTAACATGTAAGTGTTTGTACTCAAAGTAAAGGAAAAATATCTCTCGATTCCAAAAAGTTTATTTTTTTTATTCATAAAACGTAGCCCTAACCCTAATATTAACAAAAATGGTACTCAAATGAACCGAAATTTTCTCAAGATTTCTAAAATGAAGTTGAACGCGTATTTTGTAAAATTTTAGACGATTTTTCCGATATTTTTTTCAAATGTTAGGTAAATTAAATTCCAGATATATATATTTTTTTGTTTTGCCGAAACCCCATAAACTGCAGTTTAGCTAAAACTTTTAATCAGCTTCGAAATTTTTAAAAATCGTAATTCAGCTTTTTAAAATCTTTTAACGGACATGTTTTTATTTTTTTTTTATTGATGATTTGCTGAAATCATAATTGTAAAATGTAAAATAATTTTGCCGAATATTAGTAGACTAAAAGAAGGAAAATTTTGTTAAAGTATTTTGTAAAATTTTAGTTAAATGCATCTAATAATATACTTTTACCAAAAAATAACTTCGTAACAAAGCAAAAAATTAGAAAAATTATGACATTTTTTGAAATTTTGAATATTGCATAACTTTCGAAAAAATTTTGTAATTTTTTTCCTTTGGCAAAACTTCGTTATATGATGAAAGAAAAGTTCTGACCAAAATTTATGCAATTCGAAAGGGATCGATTCCAACCATTGGTCGATTTGAGATGAATAACCCATATACTTTCTTTATATTATTAATATAAATACCCGATTAAAAAAAATTAATATGAGGTTTTATACAGTCATATGTAATTTAACATGTGTCTATATACAATTCTATCCGAGAAATGGGCCCATATAATTACATAAGTAAAATTTGATAATTCAGGTAAAATTTGATAATATCAGAGAGAAAAAGGATCCGAATAATGGCGCGATACAATTTGATCAGATTTTATATAGTGGTATAAAATTATAGCTGAACTAATAATAAAAACATATAAAAAAGCATATATTGTACTACCCGGTTTTTGCACTATAAATTTCACTGAAATTCTAAGTATTTGTAGAAATAATTACCTGAGATTACGGGTTTTTGCCAGACCTAAATCTCTTGCAAATATTTAGTTCATGTCTTTTTAGCTTTAACGTTAAACTTCGTGAAAACTGTTAAAACTTTTTAGTTATTTTATTATCTGAAAGATAATTCATATCTACGGATTTTGACAAAAGAACATGTTAGAGAAAGCACAAACACCTTTACTGTTGCTTAAAACTTTTTTGTATAAATTTTCTAACAAAGTTTAAAAGCTAGTGTTATAAAAAATGGAAATTTTATTTTTGAAAGTATGTGCAAAAATTACATCCAACAAAATAAATTGTTCTGCTTAAAGAAAATTTGAAAAAAGCTTAGTAACATTGTTTGGGTTTTTATAACTCATTTCGACTTGAGAAATTTAAATTTTAATGAAATGTAAATAGGTATATATAACGTCATATATAATTGGATTAACCTTATCTAATTGTAAATTCAGTGTACAATAACATATTGATCGATATGTAGTAAGATGCAACTAAATATGATATCATATTAAATTTTTTTGAGAAAGAAAAAATTATATGTGGACTCATGTAATTATGCACGGTTATATACAATGACGTACAAAAACAAATATGGGTATTAGGGATGCCAATCGGGATTGATATTTGAAAACCCCGGAATTCGGGATTTTCGGGACTACGGTATTTTTCGGGATCCCGGGATTTTACGGGATTTCGGGATTTTAATTTTCCTTTATTTGTAAAAATTTTTATGTTATGTAACTGATTTTTTTATAGAATAAAGCGTTTTATAATTATTTAATAGTTGTTAATTAATAATGCGGTACATTTTATGAATATTGAAACATCTCAGTCAGATATTGACAGTGGTACAAAAATCAAGTACTTGCATACCACTGGGTAACCGCGATGTTAAAAATAAATGATTGGCAGAACACTCATTTGGGACGCTTTGCCAGCGTTCGCAAAAATCGTTTTGTCAGTATTTGTTTTACAAAACATCACGGCAGGGGAAAAAAAGATACATATGAACTTTTTTAAATTTTATTTTGGAAAATATAATTCCAAGTCACCTATTTATTGGTTTTGGCAGCGTTTTGCCAAAGTTAAAAATTTTGTTTCTCCAGTACTTTTCCGGCGCTTTTTGAACTGCCGGTTCTTTTGTCTATTGACGTTATCATATTGGAAATGGGAAAGCAATTTTTGTCAGTACTTGTACCACCTGTTAAAATACCTTGCCATCGCTTTCCCGTTTGTATTTTTCTGGCTGGGATGATATATTTAAAGCGGATTTTAAAATAGATTCGTTGCGATAACCTTGCCCACTAAATCGTGTAATTACAGCAACAAAGTTATTTGGTTATCGTTATCAAATGTTTTCATGGAAGAATTCAAACTTACAGTCCCAGCCAAAACTTACAGTCCCAGTTTCAGAAATCGAATTTCGCTTGGAAGAATAAATCGGTAAAATAACAAACAAACATGATTTTTCGCATGTATTACTCAAAAACTTAATATTGTTTACCAAAATTTCAAATTTTTCTGCAAAGTCTTTGCATAGTTTACTCGAATAATCTACTTAATTTATAATTTTACCAATATCTTAGCATCAATTTCTTGTCAATATGAGAAAATTCAAGAAAAAACGTAGGTAATCTACTCACTTTGTTTATTTGCGTTTATATTAATATTAAAAAATAAGAAAATCCCGGGATTTTTGAGAAATAATCCCGGGATTCGGGATTTTGCCAATCCCGAAAATCCCGGGATTTCGTGATTCGGGATTTCCCGTTTGGCATCCCTAATGGGTATATACAATTATATATTATTATATATAAACGTTTTTACTCGGGTATGTAGATTTTTTTTAATAATAATTAAAATTTTCAGTTTTTTAAAATTTTTTCAACTTCTACGAGGGTTTCTACCGAATCTTCTTTTAAGATAGAAAATGATTTGACTAATTTTAAACGTAAAAAAATACATCAAAAGTAACAATGTTTTTTAAAAATGTAGAAAAAAATATATTTATTTTTTATTGAAATCAAATAGCAAATGGCCAAGTTTCTGAAGTTTTCATAAATAAAATAGACTCGAAATCCAATTGTAAAAACTTTAAGTAGCTATTTTTATTGTTACTGATAGTTTTCGGCATATTTATTATAATTTAAACATAAAATTGATAAATTAACCTTTGGTTTTTCTTAAGAATGACCACTTTCCTGATTGCAGGCAAAAACTATTACTATAGGGTCATAATTTGGCATAATTTGGCTTAATTTGACATTTTACAATTTTGTTTCCACCATAAGTTAAGCATTATATATATATATATATATTTGTTCCTTTTACTCCTGCAAGGAGCATAGGGCCGCATTATAATATTGGATTTTTTTGAAAATCTAGCTCGGAGATTAATGAACAAATTCATTAATACTATGCATAAAATTCTATCAGTGTAGCAGTTTGGTTGTGAGTAAAAATGTGAGGACACCTGGAAATTTCCATACAAAATGAAACATTTTGTACAAACAAACAATCAGAATAAAAATTACTACACCGATAAAATTTCTCAGTTACTTAGTTAAAGAATTTCTTAGTTAATTTTTAAACTGAAATTTAAATATATCTGTATAACAAAATCTTAAATTTTTTTAGATAATGTAAATACAATCTCAATGAAATTATGAATGTAATTTAACAAGAATTGAACCGATTGGCGAGCTAGCAAGAACAATATAGTATATAAGCAAAAATTACAAAAACAATCAATTTTATTTAAATTATTTCTACAATAAAATAAAAATTTTTAAATGATAGGAATTTTTTAATCTTTTTGATGGCTTTTGGTTTTTTATTGCTAAATTCCATATGTATTTATTTTAACTAACAGTTAGGTTTCCAGCAACTGAGATCTCAGTTAATTTTTTCATTTGGAAGAATTGGTTATTTTTAATTAATTTAAACAACTGCGGCTCAGTAAGGGGTATTTCATCTGAGACTCAGTTGAAAATTTAGTAGCCAATAACTGAGGGATTTTTTCGGTGTAGGATTGTGCATTGTAGTTCACAGTTCATTTCAATCAATTTTATTTTTGAACTAATGTATTCTTCAAGTTCACTCGTTCATTCGCAAAATTTTTCAATTGTTCATACACTAATGAAAAAGTCTTTAAAAGTTTTTGCTAAACTCAGCAGAGTCTGTCTGCTAAACCTTAGAAAGATACAAACAGCAAGAAACAATCTGCTAAATTTACAATTACAATTACAGTTGAAATGACAATTTATCCTGTAAAATTTTATACTGAAAGTTTTTAAGATTTTATTAAGATTCTTCCTTCTCCTTTGAAGAAATAAACAAAGGAGTTAGAGACTTTTTACACTCAACTGAAGATACGAATTTTTTCTGCAAAAATGAACAAACATTTTTTCTGATTTTCGAAGTCTCTTTTTGATTTTTTTAAGGGCGATAAAGTGCCTATTCTTACGTGTGACTCATTGTGACTGTCATAACAGTAAGACTATTTTTAAGACCGATAATATAATATAACTTTCCATACAAAACAACAATGAAATTCAAACAAATTTAAGTTTTATTTGTCAATGTTATGATCGTGTCGATACCAGGTCTTAATTTTTTTCGAGTTTTCAAACAAAATATTTTAATAAATTTATTTTATTGTGACTTTGCAACAACAACAACCGCAAGGGGAATATAGTTACAACTTACAGTCACAGACTTTTCGTAGGAATAGGAACGTAAGAATAAACAAAATAACCTCAATTAGCCACACTCATCGATGTGCCGACCTTAGTGTATCTCGTTAAGAGGTGATGCTGTGAGTTATAGCCTGCGTAAAGGGCTGCCGTTTCGATCCCCGGTCATGGCAAATTAACAATTAAAATTACTTTGATCAATTGACACATAAACTAACCACTGACGAGTCTTTTGGTGAGACGAAACTGCTGCAGTATGGTGATTCCCTTGTGTCTCGTAATTTTTCAATAAAAATGTTATCTTCTTCTTCCTGTGAATCAGCTTTAAAAAAAAATAAACCAAAGCTTGAGCTAACTTACGTAGAGAGAATTTTATCGGACGAGTTTTAATGAAAATTTTCAATAAACTAATGAAGTTTACTTCACAAAGTGAATAACAAATTTAAATTTTATGAAAAAGCTTTATAATTTTTATAAAACTCTTTTTAATAAAATTTTTCATTGGGTATATGAAATATTTAATAAATAATATGAATTTTTTCCAAGGTTGGCAACCGATACCGTTATAATACCGTTATCCGTTTCAAAACCCTTTCAAATTGACAACCGATACCGATACCAATACCGAAATTCTTGATTTCAAAAAATACCGGTATTCAAAAACCTTTTCCCTTAATACCGGTGTCGTACCGGTATGGAATCGGTTTTAAAAAAATTGTTTTTTTTCACGTTTTTAGCAAAAATACAAATTTTTTTAATATAAAATTTACAAAATTGTTAAACAATTAAACTTTATTATTCATTGTTAATAGAAAATCGTGTAATAAATTCAAAGTGCGGTTATCAGCCTTTAATTTGCATTGGCAACATTGTTTTTAATTTATTTAACTTCATAAATATTCTCTAACTTGTAACAAATTTAGTAAATATAATTTAATATATAAACTGTTTTCTTAAACCTTTAATTGAATTTACAGTTTCTTTTAGAGAATCCTTTTATTAATTTTATAAACTTTTTTTTTTTATTTTATTATATGATCTCAATACAAATATAAAATATTTGTAGTGAATCAACTTGTGTTCCTAATACATTTAAAAAAATGTTTGTGTTTAAAAAATAAAACACGGTGGGTCTCATACTTCAGGTTTAAACTTAGGTTAATAGTTAACCCAAAAATTTGTTGTTGTTTCGTGTATATTTTTTTGACATTTTCTTTTGTTTATAGTTAAGTTAAAGTTAAACCTACAGTATAAGACCCACCGTTACAATTAGAAATTTTTAATAACTTACGGTGGGTCTCATACTGTAGGTTTAACTTTAACTTAACTAAAAACAAAATAAAATGTCAAAAAAATGTGCACAAAACAACAACAAATTTTTAGGTTTACTATTAACCTAAGTTTAAACCTGCAGTATGAGACCCACCGTTATTGTTTTTTTGTTCATATTATAAAAACATTTCCATAAACTATACTTATCCTTTATACAAATTTAATAAAATTGAGTTTTTTTATAATTAAGAACGTTTTTTTATATTTTTGTAAATTTTTTCAATAATACCGGTATATACCGGTATTCGGTATAACCGATACCGGTATATACCGGTATATACCGGTATGATTAAACTACCGTTACCGAAACAAATAAATAATCGATACCAATACCGATACCTATACCGTTATTCGTTTCGGTTGCCAACCTTGATTTTTTCATAATTCCAGCGAAACTTCATTGAATCAATGTAAATTCTTTCAGCGTGCAGTTACAGATATAAAAATCCATATAAATTTTAGTTTTTTAACTTTAATTTTGTCTTAGCTTTAGGTTATTTTTTTATTCGAATAAAAATTTAATTACAGTGAAATGGGTTCGGATTTCGTTGTATTCTAGGGGGAACATGTTGTAGAATTGATGGGGTTTTGAATCAATTATCCTAGTTTTCTTAGGAGATGTAAGAAAATGTAGAGTTATTAAAGAATTAACATGTCAACTGACAGTTGTGTTAAACAGTTTTAAAACAAATTTAACCTTATCTCGAAGGACATGAAAGTATTGGCTTTAATTTTTAAAAGAATTAAAACAGAAATGAAAAATTATCAATTATATTTCCTAAAGCCTGCTCAGCTAGATACGTTGTTTGTTTTGAGAAGTTTTAAAAAACACATTTATTTTGACCTTTCGCGATGTTTTTTTAAAGCCTTTTATTTACAAATAGAAACTTCAATAATTTGTTAAAATATTTGCAAACAAAATTATTACAAATTAAAAGTTTCTTAAAATATGACGTGTCTCGCTGGTGCAATGTCGACTTGATTCGAGTTAATCTTTCAGTCCAATTTTAAAGAATTTGATGGCATTTTATTTAGTATTTGTTTGTTCTAAGCTTTTCTTGCAATTTGTTGGCCAGTATTAAGAAAATTGTGAAGTTTTGGGAAAAAATAAAGGAAAATTCCATATTAAAAATGTAACCAGTTAATCGACCTATTTTAACAGATTACTCGGATCGAATAATTATTTGAGTTTTGAATTATTTGCTTCGTCATTAACCGAAATAGAGGCGATTAATGGAGGAATCGGTTAATCGATTAACCGAATTGGAAACACTACTTATAATTAAAAGTAATAAAGATTGGGCCGCTTAAAAAATACTCTATCCTGTATATTGGATGCAAGAACAAAAGATATAGAAGAGGAACAAATTGAACTATACAGAGTGGAGTGAGTACTACAGCACTGTAAATTTTGTTTTAATATACAAAAGAACTTTTATATGTGCACGTTTTTTGCTAATTTATAGTGCCCGACCGAACTCACGTTTTTAAGGCCGAACTTCGGCCAAAATTACTAAGTTCGGCCGAAACCGAAGCCGAATACTTTTGTGTTTGAATAAAAATACAATTTCATGCAACTTTTTCAAATTCAAAAATGCGGAAACCAATTTCTAAACTGAAAAACATAAAAAAGTTGTATTTTTCGTTCGTTAAGTAAGAATTAAGTTAAAGATGTGCATATTTATAACCCGATCAAAAAAAACATCATATCTATGTAGCATATGTAGTCAATCTCATTTGATATAGACCGACATTTGATCTTATCCAAGTTCATTTCAAAATTGGGGAATCCAGTAATATCTAATAAGATCCCTCAAATATATTACAGGATTAAATTAGATCCACATAGATCTCAAAATTGGGAGGTCCAATAATTTGGACCACTCTAATGACTATCTGCTGCATTCAGAAAACGCAAAAAAATGTTTTTTATATTAATTTTTGCTGTCGAATCGAATGGTAAAGTCAGATTTCCCAGAAATGCAGCCGTTTTTGCTCTGCAGAAAATGGGTCTCCAAATCAACGTTTTTGGTCGACTTGCGCCAGTGGAAGGAGTTGAAATAAAAAAGAAAAAAACGCCATTATTTTTTTCTATGCAAAAACTTTAAAAAAAAGGGATGATATCCGAAAATCAAATAAATTTTTTTTTTGACGAAACCTAATATATACATATAAGGCGGGTCAAATTGTATTGATAAAAATTTTTTGATATTGCGTACTCGATTTTTCGAAAGCTTTTAGCATGGGGAAAAAAAAGTTCCACTACGACATATCAAAAAAATCATTTTCGAGGCTCCCAAATTTAAATTTTTTGCAATTTTATAATAAATCTAGATTAGCGCCATCTTGAGGTGGCTTTTTGAAACAATTAATAAAGTTGTAAACATTACAACCTTTTGAGAAAGGTATTACTTATGAAAATCGGATAAATAATGTGGCAACTAGAGGTAAAAGTATATAAGTAAAATTATTTTCTCCTTGTTGTCATCAACATCATTATCATCATTTCTCATCGTTATCACCATTTCATCATCAAGCAGAAAATAATTTTACTTATATACTTTTACCTCTAGTTGCCACATTTTTTATCCGATTTTCATAAGTAATACCTTTCTGGAAAGGTTGTAATATTATATTGTTTACAACTTTATTAGTTGTTTCAAAAAGCCACCTCAAGATGGCGCTAATCTAGAATTTATTAGAAAATTGCAAAAAATTTAAATTTGGGAGCCTCGAAAATGATTTTTTTGATATGTCGTAGTGGAACTTTTTTTCCCCATGCTAAAAGCTTTCGAAAAATCGATGACGCAATATGGATTGCTAAATCGACCCACCCTAATACACATATTAGGGTGGGTCGATTTACTTTTGTTTACTTTTACCTCTAGTTGCCACATTTTTTATCCGATTTTCATAAGTAATACCTTTCTGGAAAGGTTGTAATGTTATATTGTTTACAACTTTATTAGTTGTTTCAAAAAGCCACCTCAAGATGGCGCTAATCTAGATTTATTAGAAAATTGCAAAAAATTTAAATTTTGGAGCCTCGAAAATGGTTTTATTGATATGTCATAGTGGAATTTTTTTCCCCATACTAAAAGCTTTCGAAAAATCGATGACGCAATATCAAAAAATTTTTAGCCATACAATTTGACCCGCCCTAATATATATATATTCCCATCGTTCCTATACGGAGCATGGGGCCTCGAATGACTACATATGCTAGATATAATTTTTTTTTGATCGGGTACTACAGAAAATTTAATAATTTATGATTTAAAATTGAATGACCATTAGATTTTTTAGTTTTTTGCTGTTATCTCAATTTTTGATTAAAAGCGGATTTTATTACAGAAATTTCTCAGGTGTAGATGAAATGCAAATATGATGGAGTTAAAATGTTCCTATATTTTTTTCCATAGAAAATTTTGTTTTTTTTACTAAATTTTTTCTTTCATCAAGATTTTAATGAGAAACCATAAGAAAACATTAAGAAATTCGAATTTTTTTTGTTAAAAAAAAAACAAGCAAGAGTAGTCGTCTAGGGTCGTCTTGACCATCCCAAAGAAGCCTAAATCGGTCAGTTGAAAAAATATAAGGCCGTTTGGGCACATATCTAGTTAAGTGGAAAAGTAGCATTGGGCCTAATAAAGTTTTTTCCTCAAAATGTTCTTTTTAATCTTATTGATAAATCTAGGTGGACATTAATTGCACTACTCCCTTGTCTTTGGATGCACACGAGGGTCAGACATGCTTAACATATGAATCAATCTCAACAAATTCAGTACCAACATCTTGTAAGCAAAAGTTGTGTGGAACAACAGAAAATGTTACAGGTAAATTATTTATGGAATAAATATAAATCACACTTCATAAACACTCAAAAAAGTTTCTTGGTAGAATCAACCGAAAATTATAACTTAAACTAGAGATGGGCGCATGAAACGAAATGTTAGCGAGTCTCGTGATTCACGTAATTCGTGCGTGTGAATAAGAATAAAAAAACTCGTACGTGAGTTTAGTTTTTCCGTCATAGATGTTTAGTAATTTTTACTATTTTTCATGAGAATTTCGTGATTCTGAGTAATTTTTTTTACAGTACTCTGAAGAGCATGAGTAGGAAAAAATGCTCGTGCGTGAGTTTGATGTAACAATTTTTTCTGTTCATGAGCGTGAATTAAAAATCACTCACGCGACCATGTCTAGTTTCAAGAATATTATATATTAGGGTGAACGGATTGGGTATTTGGACGACAAGGTGTGAATAGCGCTCAACAATTTTTTTAAATTTCAGCCATATGGGAATTTTTTTTAAACTAGAACTTTTACAATTTTTTTGCAAAATCTAAATTTATTTCTCAAAAAATATCGGACAAAATTTGCGGTATCCACAGCAAATTGTTGGAGAAAAAAGTAAAATCTTACCACTTTGAGTGAGTTTGATCTTTAAATTCGCTGAATAAAAAAATATTTTTCTTGAACAATTTCGGTTAAAGAAAATATTCCACTGGGTTCGAAAATTTCAGATTTTCAGATGAAAAGCGCAACAACAATTAATGAGACAAAAGCAGCAAAGATAAAACTGTTCAATCTATAACATTTGCGTTGTATTTTAAAGAGTGGTCCAACCAAAACGCACGAAGTTAATTGTTAATAAAACAAAAAGTTTTCAGAGAATTATCTTAATAAATTTTATTATGATAGAAGGATCCATAACAAATATGTGTGAAACAAAATATCGGCCAAATGCTCGATACGGCTTCGGTGGCATACCTCTATCTGATGCTCCATATTTTCAATGACTCTGAGACATAACTGATATTCAATGTCGTTAATGTGCCGAATTATCTTATCCTTTAGCTCTCGAATTGTTCTTGGCTTATTGACGTACACTTTTTCTTTTAAATATCACCAAAGAAAGAAGTCCAACGGTGTCAAATCACATGATCGTTGGGGCCAATTAACATCGCCACGACGTGAGATAACACAGCCATTGAATTTCTCGCGCAAAAGAGCCATTGTTTCGTTGGCTGTGTGGCAAGTGGCACCATCCTGTTAGAAGCACATATCGTCCAGGTCCATATCCTCAATTTCTGGCCACAAGAAGTCCGTTATCGGTACGAACAACAGCAGTGTTTTCCGCAGAACGAACTGGGCGAGCATGCACAGGTGTTTTCACATTTCCTATAGACCCGGTTTGCTGAAATTTGCAAACAATTCTTCCGATTGTGGACCCATTTGGTCGATTATGCTGACCAAAGAAATCACGAAGTGCACGAAATGCATTTTGATTTGAACTCCCATTTTCGTAAAAGGCTTCAACAATCTTAACGCGCTGCTCAATTGTGTACCTCTCAATGATTGAGTTTGTCAAACACTGAAACAAACAAATGTAAAATTAAGTTGGGCAAAAAACTTGACGTTAAGGTGTGACTCACAATTAACATCGTGCATTATGGTTGGACCACCCTTTAATTGCAAGTAAAAATGTAACCTTCTGAAATCAGTTCAAAATTTGCTTAAAATTAGTATACAGAAGGTGGAAAGAAGAAACTGCTATATCTACAAAATTTTAGTTATATTTAGTTCAATGCTACACTTAAAATAATATGTCAGTAAAGAAATCTCTCAAACGATTTAAACACTTATTTAAACAAAGATTTTAGTTATCTTCATTTACAACAATACTAAAAACTCTGACTACTTTTTCAACTAATTTTGAATGTTATTTTTAAGAACCCATTTGTTAAAATTACACAATTTATTGTTAAAATATAACATTATCATGTTTCCGCTATTTCTCGGTAGGTAGGCCACAAATGTATTCGAAGTTTTAAAGATGGTGCTATTTATTTCCCTCCCGATTTTTTAAAATGGCCCATATCTCGAAAACTAAGCGAGAAATAGCAAAACGGAGAAAACATTGCTCCTTAGGAGTAACCTTATACGATAAGGACCAGGTTCGAGGACGTTCCCGAGACCCTGTGATTTGAACAAATTTTACGCTCAGTATAATTACAAAAAAAATTTCAGCTTTACTTATTTTTTACTTAAATTTAGATTTTTTAAATTTAACAAAAAATGTGTTAAAATTAACAAATTTTAAGGGTTAAATACATATTATTTTAAGTGTACTTTGGCTAGGGAGATCATGACCATGACAGCTATTTCACGACTTCTACCTTGTAAAAATTTCAAAAGAATTCTTAAAACCTTAAACTTTATAATTTTTTTTTCTTTTAAGTTGTTCGTGCCGCTGGAACCTTTTATCCTGAAAACTCGAATGAAATGGCAAAATTTACAGATCTCTTTTTTGAAAAGTTACGCGATAGATCTAAAAAAAGAAGCTCATCATCAACTTCTGCAGAATACAAAGAAGATATACGAATTGCACAAAATTCAAATACATTTAATTGCAATGACATGCCTCAAGACTTGAGTATTAAAGAACCGAACCCACATGAAACATCAACGTTAGAATTTTCATCCTCAACAGCAACAACATCAGCAGCAGCGGCATTTCCGCAAATTTGGAATGTTTTACAAACGCAACAGCAGTTGTTTGCTTTTTATCAGCAAATGGCTTTCATGACACCAACATTTTCAGATTTCGATTTTAAAACACTTTTGACGTCAACGGTAACACCGCCATTGCCAACTGTTGGGAATAAGACAACTTATTCGTCGTCTATGAATATAAGTGATCAGGATTTACAACAAAAACTGTTTTTTTTGAATATGTTTTTAAAGTTGCAACAAATAAATCAAGAGCAGAAGTTAAGTGTCAATAAAGAAATCCCAATTTCTGAAAGTGATACACGAAAAGAAGCATTATCGCCTTCTCATAATAGAATCACCTTTCAAAATAAAACTACTGCTGTTTCTGATACAACATTGACATCTGATGTTAAACAACAACCAAGTAGCTCACGCTTAATGCAGGGCTTACATTTCTTTAACGGTAGAGAACGTACACCTTCGGGTTATTTACGATTCCGATTTAATGAGGATTGTGGCTATGATAAGTGCGGCTATCGTCAGCATCAATCGTATTTTCACTGCAATCGATCGGACTGTCAGTACAGCTTTTGTGACAAAACACGTTTTGTACAACATACTGCACGACACGAACGCTTGGACACCTTAATGGGTAGCGATTTTCAACAGTATCGTGCGACAATGCTATGTTACCATGACAATTGCCCATATAACAACTCAGCGGAGGAATATGGAGAGGGAGCACTTCTAAGTGGTCGTAAATCGGCGCATTTTCATTGTCTCAAATGTGAGTTTGTCTGTGCCGATACCAACAAAGTTGTGGCCCACCGGCGTTTACATAGTAAAATGGAATTTATACGATCAGCGGGATTTCGTAAGGTAGCCAGCAATGAAAATTGTATGATTTCTCCGACAGAGGTGAACACTAATGTAACTTGTGGTAGTGATACTAGCAAACAAAAATCATCTGAAAAATTCCCAATACCAACATTACCGGAGGGAGCAGCATCGTCATCATCATCAAGTTGTATTGCTTTTAAAAATCCGCCAGATAGCTCGGATATGTTGAAGACAAACAATATTTCACATTGCCCTTATTATATGCGGCATGCTCATTATCATTGTTTGATTTGTAATTGTAGTGTTTTATCACGATCCCAACTAGTAGCTCATAAACATCGTACTACTGGTGTATCTACTTCATCAATACCATCGCTGTCTGATGCATCAACTGAAACAATAACCACCAAAACCGCATCGCGGAGCTCCAATTTTAGCTGATATTGTATTACATACGAGTATATACGTTGATTTAATATGTCTGTTCCCATACTTTACCAAAGTAACCCCAATCAATTTAGCTGATTTGGGCTGTTTTTGGGAATAGACATAATGTAAATAAAAGTATTTATTTTGAAAAACTTCCAATATGCATACATATATATTTTTTAAAGAAAAATCTATTTTGAGGTATGATTCAAAGTTAAGTATCTGCTCGATTAAGCTCTTAAGCCAGTATTTCCTAGATTAAATTTTGCGCGCAACTTGTCTAGAAGTCAGCAAACTTTTTCAATAGAATTTCCGTCATTGATTTATGATGTCAGTTTTCAGATTTAATGGTTCTCTTAGGCGATTTCGATATTTTGGATCCTAGTATTTTAAACTTACAAATTTAAATTGAAAATTTACACATACATATAGGTTTAAACATTAAAAAATGTTTCACTCTTGATAAGTGTCAACACGAAATGCTCATTTACAAGAAGAAAACATTTTTATTGAAAAATTTAACGGACACAAGGAAATCACCGGACTGCCGCAGTTTCGTCCCATTCAAAGAATCGTCAGTGGTAAGTTTATATGTCAATCGATTAAAGTATTTTAAATTGTTACATTGTCACTATATGAAAAACTTTTATAAACAAACTCTATGCCATGACCAGGAATCGAACCTTGAACCGTCACGCTTTTACTCGCAGCATCAGCTCCTAACGAGATACACCAGGGTTAGCACAGCGATGAGTGTGACTAATTGAAATTTCGTCAGCCATAGCCTGCACAATCAGCGTTGCCGTGTTGGTTATTTTTAACCAAAATTGGTTATTTTGTTTTTCCAATGTGGAATTGTGAACTTTTTTCATTTTGGTAACTTTTTTTGGCAATCAAATATATAATTTTTTTCTGTGTTTTTACATTTGTGTTCTGCTTATGCTTGTAAGAAGCTTCCTGTACAAATTGAAATTCTTTGTAGGAATATTTGTAACCCTTTTGCGCATAGTTCGAAACGTATTCTTGAATATAAAGAATTTCAAGATTACTGGTATTTAGAGCCACATAAAATACTAGGTATTTCCATGGATGGTAACCGAAACGATGCGGTTATCGGTAAGGGTAACACTGTTTTATCTTATTTGGGTAACGGTATTTTAAGGGTAACGCTATTTCATTTATTTCGGTATCGGTATTTAAATTTTGACAGTATTTTAGTTATTTCGGTAACGGTATTATAAGGATAATGATTTTTGATTACTTCGGTATCGGTATTTTAAGGTTAACGGTGTTTCATTTATTTCGGTAACGGTATTTTAAAGGTAACGGTAGTCAGTTATTTAGATGAATACCGCAATTTTTTATAGTAAAGTGTTGTTTTTTCAAACGCGTCTTATAGACCAAATACAATTAATATTGTCATTAATGTATTTTTATTAATTCTAATTTAGTAGGTTTGAGGTTAAGAAGAAGAATAAACCTTCCTCAAAAGTTATAAACACATTAAATTTGCAAATCAGACTAGATCTAGTTTCTGCCTTTTTATGGACAGGCTTCATCAGTGATCTTCCATTAAATTGTATTATTGTTTATATTTTTATTGTCAGATTGTCTCTATATGAATAATTTCAGAAGTGATCAAACAGACATATACAAACATTCTACTTCAGATTTTCTCTGTTTATCTTCTTATTTCCTCCGTGTCACCTTTTCACAAATATTGCCACATTGACGTATGGTTTGTACGTACAAGTGCAGGCAATTTGTGTATATTGGAGACGGACAGCCAACAGGGCATTGTTTATTTTTTATAGTAAAGTGTTGTTTTTTCAAACGCGTCTTATAGACCAAATACAATTAATATTGTCATTAATGTATTTTTATTAATTCTAATTTAGTAGGTTTGAGGTTAAGAAGAAGAATAAACCTTCCTCAAAAGTTATAAACACATTAAATTTGCAAATCAGACTAGATCTAGTTTCTGCCTTTTTATGGACAGGCTTCATCAGTGATCTTCCATTAAATTGTATTATTGTTTATATTTTTATTGTCAGATTGTCTCTATATGAATAATTTCAGAAGTGATCAAACAGACATATACAATATATATATACATATATTTTTTTTTGACAAAAAACAAACGAAATTAAAAACAAAACCAATTTATCAATTTAATATACGAAAAATGCTCAATAACCACCGTTCTGTTTCTTGTATGTGTGATGGAATTTTTGGATCATTAAACGGTGGATCATCTTGATTTAAATATTCTTTCAAAGTATCGTATGGAATGCTTCGCGTGAATGGTGGTTCAAATACGTCATTTATGTCATTCATATTGATCATTTCCGTGTAACTTGTGCAATAAAATTTTATATCTGGTTTTTTATAAGCTCTAAGTCCCGTTGGGTCGTCAACATCGGTTCGATAGCGTAGAATTATCTTGATAGCACAGTCGCGCTTTTCTTTGCTATCATCAAACAACATTGATAACAAGATATTTTCGGAATGCGCATAATATGAATTATCTGTAATTACTTTATTGACAATTTTGCGTAAACGAGGTTCTAGAAATCTTGACCAACTAATGAATTTGAAAAATAATCTACTACCGTACACGACAGAACTGTAATACTTGATATTGAAGTACATTGGCACATAACATGTAATTATAAATTCAACCAGTATTCTTAAATTTGCATCTGGATTTTCCGTTGTCACATATAATCGTAATAGTCTAGCGGCCTTGGTGAGCCACCGAGAATGTACAATTTTCCCTGGTTTGATGTTTGCCAGATCCACTGAAACCACGCCAAATCTGTCACATACCAAGGCAAAGTTAAAACAATCGTATCTCTGTGTGTATTGTGAACTTGTGCTTATATCCAAATCTTCTTGAACCGGTGGCGGTGCGTATGTTGAATCATCGGGATCTTGGTATGTTGGCATTGATGACATAGACGTTGCTCCTTGCTCTTCAATTTCCATCGCAAATCCATCCATTGTTAGACTTCTCTGATTATGTTGATCGTGCATGAACTCTTTGAGGCGTTCGGGAACCAAACCGCATGCACATGGAGCTGCCTTCAAATCGCATTTACATGTTCCAATGAAAAAAATTGTTTCCAGAGATTTTACATACTCTGTAAATTGTTGGGGTTTGTTTCTTCTCTTGATTTGCTCTTGATATTTGTCAAGCAATCTATTCAATTTATTACATACACTTTTTTTCAGCATTATTTCCATACCAAGTTTTTCCCAAATTCCAATCAACTTATCTTGTACTTGAATAGTGAATGCTTTATAGGACAACTTTTTTTGTTCGCTCAAGTAAAAATAATATCTCAAGATATCCAGATGGGTTGGTAAATTAAGATCAGTCAAATCAGTAGACACACCAAAAACAGTAACATCATGCCTGGGTATATGACTCATTGGGTTTTCGATAGTTGTTGATGTTGTTATTGCTTCATCTTGCGGTGTAGAGGATGGTGGATTCATTGTAAACTTCTTGATTTGGAATGATTTTTTTTTAAATATTTTTTTATCTCAAATTAGCACTTCACACTTCGAGTTCTTCACAACGACTTAATGCATTCACAAAAACTGTTGCGTTATATATGGTCTAGGAGACGAGGTAATAAGAATGAAATGGTAATTTAAATTCTACCTGTAACCGATTTTGTTGTCAAAACTGCCCATAAAGTACTTACATGTAAATTAAACGTTAATCTGACTACAAATTCTGTTAAGCAAGTGCGCCTTTTATTACCTCTGGAAAATCCTTTATGATAATTTTATGCTCAATTCTACCTGTAACCGATTTTGTTGTCAAAACTGCCCATAAAGTACTTATATGTAAATTAAACGTTAATCTGACCACAAATTCTGTTAAGCAAGTGCGCCTTTTATTACTTCTGGAAAATCCTTTATGATAATTTTATGCTCAATTCTACCTGTAACCGATTTAGCTTAAGTAAGTTTACGACATGCAGCTGTGTCTTGTGGTGGCTTAAAAAACCCACACAACCTATTTTACGACCTGCAACAGAACGACACGTTCAATTGCTAGCTAGCGTTTCCAAACGAGTTATACCGGAAAATGTAGAGGCTGTTATGGTGACGACATTAGAGAGCCGTGCGAAATTGCCCAGACTTGAAAGCAAAAAAGACTTCAAACAGTTAAAGTTAAATTAATTTTTTCATTTACATATGTTCTGACTAAATAAATTTCTAAAGAGAAAAAATAAATAAAATAATAAAAATAAATAAAAAATAATAAAATAAAGTGCCAAAAATGGTGATTTTTTAAAATGTTTGTATGGGGAACCCCCCAGGGGAGTTCCAGGGGGTGTGCCACTGGCATGGGTGGATCGGCCCTCCAAAGTTAGTGGGGGTCGGTCATACATTTGGACTCGATTGGGGCACTCTAAATGGGTCAAAGTGGGATTTTTCAAAACTTGACCCTACGGGACAAAAGTCAACAGTTGGGGGGGTAGTAGAATTCGTTTTAGAGGTATGGTTCCTTCGGCAAAGTTTCTTATTTTGATCCCTAGAATACGATTTTCACTGGGCCATGGGCATGATTATTAAATCGACCCGCCCTAATATATATATATATATATATCTTCTTAATATATAAAAAGTCTCTGTGTATTTGTTGGTGATCGCATCAGTGAAATACCACCAGGTGTATAGAGCTCATATTCACACTGTATGTTTGTTTGGTGCTCCGATATGTTTCAGAAAATTTATTTCCCGGCACGCCCACTTTTACGCCCATTTTTTCCAATATATCTAAAACCCCTTTTTACTCAATTTTTTTTTTTAATTTTTTTTTTTTTATTTTTTTTTTAATTTTTTTTTTTTATTTTTTTTTTATTTTTTTTACTCAATTTTTTTTTTAATTTTTTTTTTATGTTTTTAAAATTTTTTTTTTTAATTTTTTTTTAATTTTTTTTTTTTTAATTTTTTTTTTTTTTTTTAATTTTTTTTTTTTTATTTTTTTTTAATTTTTTTTTTATTTTTTTAAAATTTTTTTTTAAAAATTTTTTTTTTTATTGTGTAGAGCCCATATTCACACTGTATGTTCGTTTGGTGCTCCGATATGTTTGAAAATTTTTTTTCCGGCACGCCCACTTCTACGCCCATTTTTTTCAATATATCTAAAATAAGCATTAAGATTAGGTTAATGTTGGTTGTCATAGTAACGCGCACCCCTTTTTACTCAATTTTTTTTTTTTTTAATTTTTTTTTTTTTAATTTTTTTTTTTTTTATTTTTTTTTAAATTTTTTTTTTTATTTTTTTTACTCAATTTTTTTTTAATTTTTTTTTTATTTTTTTTTTATTTATTTTACTCAATTTTTTTTTAATTTTTTTTTTATTTTTTTAAAATTTTTTTTTTTATTTTTTTTTAATTTTTTTTTTTTTATTTTTTTTTTATTTTTTTAAAATTTTTTTTTTATTTTTTTTACTCAATTTTTTTTTAATTTTTTTTTTTATTTTTTAAAAATTTTTTTTTTTAATTTCTTTTTTTTTATTGTGTAGAGCCCATATTCACACTGTATGTTCGTTTGGTGCTCCGATATGTTTGAAAAATTTTTTTTTCCGGCACGCCCACTTCTACGCCCATTTTTTTCAATATATCTAAAATAAGGATTAAGGATTAAGATTAGGTTAGATTAGGTTAATGTTGGTTGTCATAGTAACGCGCCCATTTTTTCCAATATATCTAAAACCCCTTTTTACTCAATTTTTTTTTTTTAAATTTTTTTTTTTATTATTTTTTAATTTTTTTTTTTTTTTTTTCATTTTTTTTTTTTATTTTTTTTACTCAATTTTTTTTTTATTTTTTTAAATTTTTTTTTTTAATTTTTTTTTTTTATTTTTTTTAAATTTTTTTTTTTTATTTTTTTTTTAATTTTTTTTTTATTTTTTTTACTCAATTTTTTTTTAATTTTTTTTTTTATTTTTTAAATTTTTTTTTTTTTAATTTCTTTTTTTTTATTGTGTAGAGCCCATATTCACACTGTATGTTCGTTTGGTGCTCCGATGTGTTTGAAAAAAATTTTTTTCCGGCACGCCCACTTCTACGCCCATTTTTTTCAATATATCTAAAATAAGGATTAAGGATTAAGATTAGGTTGTACTCTATTGAGTGGCAAAAACGTGGCTTACCTCATGCACATATTTTAGTTTGGTTAATAAACAAAGTTCGACCTGAGGAAATTGATAAAATCATCTCAGCTGAAATTCCAAATCGAGACCTTGATCCAGAACTATTCCAAATTGTGACTAAAAATATGATACATGGTCCTTGCGGGGTTTTAAATATGAATTCACCATGTATGGATAATGGCAAATGCACAAAACGGTTTCCAAAAGATTTATTATCGGATACAATCACTGGCATGGATGGATATCCATTGTACCGCAGAAGATCAACTGAAGATGGTGGATATTCCTTTGTATTACCAGCGCGAAATCAACAGAATGTGATTCTAATTGATAATCGCTGGGTGGTACCATATTCTCCATTACTATCAAAAACTTATAAAGCGCACATCAATGTTGAATTTTGTAACTCAGTCAAATCGATTAAATATATCTGTAAATATGTGAATAAAGGCAGTGACATGGCCATTTTCTCAGTTGAAGGTGTTGATAATCATGACGAAGTCACACGTTATCAAATGGGCCGATACATAAGCAGCAACGAAGCTATGTGGCGAATCCTTTCGTTTCAAATTCATGAAAAATATCCAGTTGTCACACATTTGGCTATACATCTTGAGAATGGACAACGTGTATATTTCAATGAACAAAATGTAATAGAACGATCACTTAATCCACCAAAAACAACATTGACTGATTTCTTTCGGTTATGTCAATTACAAGATAATTATGGTACATTTGCAAGAACATTGCTCTATGCTGAAGTTCCAACCTATTTCACCTGGAACAAACCACAAAGCAAATGGGAACCACGGAAAAGAGGCAAGACAGTTCCAGAATACCCTGGAATTTTTTCTACAAGTACTTTAGGCAGACTGTACACTGTTCATCCAAGCCAACGTGAATGTTTCTACTTACGATTGTTGCTGATTAATGTTCAAGGACCAACATCATTTGACTATTTAAAAACGGTTAATGGCCAATTACATAGAACAAATCATGACGCATGCCGAGCACTACAATTGTTAGAAGAAGATTCACAATGGGATACTACACTTGCCGATGCTGCTCTCAGTGCAACACCACATCAAATACGAAGTTTGTTTGCTATCCTATTGACAACATGTTTTCCAACAAACCCGAATTTATTATGGGAAAAATACAAGAACGATATGAGTGAAGATATACTACATGCGTTGCGTACAATTCGTGGTGATATTGAAATAAATTTCAGGGAAGAAATATATAATGAAGCTTTGCTCAAGTTGGAAGATCTTTGTATCATCATTTCTAATGAACCACTCATAAAATTAGGAATGTCGTCACCTAATCGACCAGCAAGTGATTTATTTAATCGTGACATACAACGTGAACAATCTTACAATATTGATGACTTAAATACATACGTTCAAACAAATGAATTAAAATTGTTGCCAGAACAAAAATTAATTTACGACAAAATTATACATGCAGCCGCTGTTGAAGAAGGTGGTTTCTTTTTTTTGGATGCACCAGGCGGAACTGGAAAAACATTTTTAATTTCTCTGATATTAGCACAAATTCGATCTCATGGTAATATTTTTTTAACTTTTTTTAATGAAAAAAATTCACATAAAAAAACAAAATGTATATTGCGGTTTTTATTTCTGATATGTATGATATAAATTTTAATTATTCCTATCTCATTTTTTTAAGGTAATATAGCTTTGGCAATCGCATCGTCAGGAATTGCTGCAACTTTATTAGATGGCGGAAGAACAGCACATTCCGCACTTAAATTACCACTTAATATACAAACGAATGGAAATGCTGTATGTAACATTAAAAGCCATTCTGGTATGGCCAATGTGCTTAAAAGATCAAAGATTGTTATCTGGGATGAATGTACAATGGCACATAAATATTCATTGGAAGCGCTAAATCGAACCTTAAAGGATTTGAGAGGAAATGACAGACTATTTGGTGGTGCTCTTATTTTATTGTCTGGAGATTTTAGACAAACATTACCAGTAATACCCCGTTCAACACATGCAGACGAAATAAATGCATGCTTAAAATCATCATCTTTATGGCGCAGCGTAACTAAATTGAATCTTAAAAAAAACATGCGTATCCAAATTCAAAATGATCCTTCTGCTGAACAATTTTCGAAACATTTGCTTGATATTGGCGATGGAAAAATGCCAATAAATCAGACAACACAAATGTTGAAACTTACAGATGAATTTTGTACTATTATGCCTTCCAGAGATTTACTTATTCAAAATGTATTTCCTAATCTTCAATCAAATTTCAAAAATCATCAGTGGTTGCAAGAAATGTTGACGTAGATTCCATTAATATAAAAATTCAGAATATGCTCCAAAGTGAAAATTTTACTTTTAAATCTATTGATAAAGTAATAGAAGAAAACGAAGCAGTTAACTTTCCAACGGAATTTTTAAATTCACTTGATTTGCCAGGTCTACCTCCACATAAATTGCATTTAAAAATCGGTTCACCAGTTATTTTGTTAAGAAATTTAAATGCACCAAAACTTTGCAATGGAACAAGATTAGTAGTTCAAAAAATTTTTGGAAATATGATTGAAGCAACAATTATCAATGGCAAGTTCAAAGGAGAACACATTCTGTTGCCACGTATACCAATGATCCCCAATGACTCTCCAATTCAATTTAAACGGATACAGTTCCCAATACGTTTAGCATTTGCAATGACAATAAACAAAGCACAAGGTCAGTCCATGAAAATATGTGGCTTAGATTTAGAGAATTCATGCTTTTCTCACGGACAATTATATGTTGCCTGTTCACGTGTTGGTAAACCTAATGATTTATTTATATACGCAGAAAACAGAGAGACTAAAAATATTGTACATACTTTAGCGTTGCAATAAACTATTAAAAAATTCTATGTTACATTAACATATACTATGTTTTATTTTCATTAACAAATTTATTTATTAATACCCGGGTGAAAATGATCATATATGCTCATATATTGCCATATATTGTTGCATGTATGATCATATATGAATGATATATGAACATACCTGACATATATGGGAGCATATATGGGTAAATGCATCAAAAAAATTCATATATGGAAATGTATGACACCATATATGATAATACCTTGCATATATTGCTCCATATATGTCATACATCTTCATATATGAATTCATGTATTGTTACATATATGATAATATATGTCACGTACGTCCATATATGGGGTCTTATAAATTTTTATTTTTTATCCATATTCTACTGAATTAAAATCCTTGATTCTTGAATGAATTGGAACTTACATCTGTGCAATAAATAAATTATGATCTGCAAATTGAAATTCGTTTAAAAGTAATTTAAAAATTTTGAATTCAGAACATTTTCTTTTTGTTTATTAAGAGCATGTTATTTAATGGAGTGCGACCAAATTAAACTATATCCTATTTTGAGATAAGGAGTTTTTTAAACTAATTTATTGTTCAGACATATTCCTTTCAGAAGAAAAAAAAGTCTTATAAATCATTCATTGAAAAAACATGTTGGGGGCAAACAAATTAAAACAATAAAAATCTCTTAATTTAATTTCCAACAATTGTATTTAAAATTTACTATTTTTTATTATAGCTGGCAGAGTATCCTATTATAATCTATAAAAACTTGGTATATTTTGAAATGCAATTGAAAACGTATGAGATACATCTGGAAAGTTGTCGAATAATCTCTACTTGAAGTACAATAATTCATGTTTATTTTAATCCATTAACTTAGTTTAAAATTTCTAAATTGTTATTAGCGTGTAAATTGATGTATTATACGATAGATTTTGTATTATTTAGACTTTAAATTAAAGCAAATTTATGATATTGTTAATAATTTACTTAAACTATCAAAGTTTTTGTTAAAAAATACAAAAAAAAATCGTATTTTTATATATGAGCGAAAGTAGGTATATGAGCATATATGAATTCATATATGTCCATATATGATCATATACGGCCATATACCCTCAAATTACGGATCCGAGCATATATGGAATCATATATGAACCCATATATTTAGTCATATATCATCATATATGACCATTTTCACCCGGGTAGGGATATATTTTTTCTGAATTAAAAGAAAATAGGCAGTGTAAAAATTTGAATATTGAAAGTTAAAATTGGAAATCTTTTAAGAAAAACATATAACTGTATTATTTCCACAATGTGCAACATTGATCAATTTGAAATTTGGACTTCATATTCGTAATTATAGTTGTATATCGTTAATTATAAAAAAATAATTTTTACTTAAAAAGTAGAAAATTTGTTTAAACCTAAACTACATCTGAATAATAATTTTCTCAATTATTTATTTTTTAAATAAGCTACTAAAAAGCATTTGCTTCGAAGGGGGCTTTTATTAAAGAATTTATATATATTAAGGTTAAGGACAGTCATGACAGTTTGTCCACGACCACTTTTTTTAAACAATTTTTTTAACAAACTTTCGGGAAAGAACGGGGTAATTGAACGGGGAACGAGTAAAATTGAAACTCTAGATAATGTAAATGGAACAGAGAATGGAATGGAATGTGGTACGAAAAGGTATAGAATTGGGAACGAATGGATTCGAAATGACAATAAAAAGATCATACTTCAGGATAAAAAATATATTACTTTTCTTACTTTGAGCCATATGCATACTCGAATTTTAAATTCATAAGTGACATATAATTATACATAAGCACTTTTATGTTTAACTTTTTGGCCTTAATGCTTTGGCCTCTTGATAAGCATTCGTATTAACAAAAAATATTGTGTGTTATTTTTATAAAAATATTTAATTCCTATACAAAATAAATTACATTTTAAACTTTAAGGTACGCTAACAATGTGTGTACGCGAAGCGTACCTAGCGGGCAAAGCCCGCTAGTATATATATCGTTGGGGAAATAATGTCGCATATCATTGAAATACCTTTCCAATGATATGCAACATGCCTATACTTATTAACCCATTACGAGCCGGGCCATGATTTTTAATGTTAATTTTTTTAAATTGGATTTTTTAAATTAAAAAAAAAACGTTTAGAAGTAAAAAAGCTCAGAAAATATTAATTTAATGAAAAAATTGAGTAAAGCATATAAAAAATTGTTTTTGATCAAATATTACATTAATCTCGAATATATTAGTTAATGTCGAACATGGGTCTGATATTAACTAATATATTGTCGGCTTGCCTGCAAGAAGTGCTATGTTTTTGGTTTTAACAGGTTTTCAGGAGAGCGAAAAAACTGATTTATATTATCCTTTTAAGATATTTTATTGACATCATATGCCCTAATGATTCACGACCTTATTTATTACAATCATTATTAAGGCATATGATGCCAATGAAATATATTAAAAAGATAATATAAACCAGTTTTTTCGCCCTCCTGAAAACCTGTTAAAGAACACATAACATACTTTCAGGCAAGCCGACGATATTGTTATATAAAAAATACAATTAAAAATGGGGAAATATTTAGTTGATCTCTTATTTTTAAGTAAATGAATGTATCTATTTATATATAAAATTTTGAACGGTTTTATCAATAATATATTCCTATATATACAATTTGCAATAAAGCAAATACTGATATATGATTTAATATGATTACATATGAGAAAATTTCTAAAAAAATTTATAATATATCACCATATAAAAACATATAATCGCATACAATATTTTATATTATCATATATTTTAATATTAAAAAATATATGTTATATATACTCTTTTTTACTCGGGCATTTATGATTTTATAGAATTATATATTGTCATATGTAAAACCAAGTAAAACTTTATATGGTTATGTCAAAATATATTTATTTACATAAACTTATTTAAACAGATCCAGCATTTTTCGGATCTAAGATTATATTTTGATATATAATTCTATTTTAATGCATATATGATTTGACTCCGCAAATTGTGACTGTGGTTAATATAATTTTATATAATTAAATAGCTTTTAACATAATTATATAAAAATATACATTTCACAATAGTCGACGAGATATAATTGTATAAAATCATAAATTTTTATATACAAATCATTTTTACTACACTCAACCAAAAAAGTCTGTAATTCCTACTGAAAATTTTGTTGTTATTGCCGGAAATTCAACTGTTTTCAGCCCAGCGATATTTTTTTGGTAATTTTAGCAACACATGTCTACTGATTTGTACTACAATTAGGTTTATGTTGAATAGAAGCCCGCCAGAACGAAGAGTTCGATCGGAGGCCATAAGGCCCATTGGGATTCCTTTAGTCTTCCCTTCATCCACATGGAAAGAAAAACCACGACCCGAGAAATCTAAAACCATCCCGCTCCCCTTAAAAAGTTCGCAAGACCAGACAGAGAAACATCGCATAGACTGTTCACGTCGTCGAAGAACCTGTATCCCAGATATCTGAGTCGCCGCTCCTTCAGTCCCGGACATTCACAAAGCAGATGATGGACTGTATTTTCCTTGTCCCCACAGCCACTGCAGTAGTCCGCCTGGGTGTAACCCCAACGCACCCATCGCGCAGTGTCCCGTTAGGACTCCTATAAGCATTTCGATCGTCCGCTTGCTAAATTAAAGAAGAATCTTTATCCTCCCCGGATCAGACAGTGGCCATAAGGTCCGAGATATCCTACAATTGGTCAAGGTTGTCCACCTTGCCCTCGTCGCCCTATCCGATATATCCCCTATCACACCGAAAAGCTCTACCATAGAAACCAGGACCTCTGTTTGTACATGGTCATCAACCGACTCAGAGCCATTCTTCGCACACTCGTCAGCCAGCTCGTTGCCCGGGATCCAAGCGTATCCTGGGATTCACGCCAGCCTGACCGAGTGCTGACGAATACCGTTGAGGGATTCAATATAGTGCCGCACACACCCCGATCTGACAGTATCGGATTTCAGGGCTTTCAAAGCAGCAAGACTGTTCGCAAATATGCTAATGGATCCAAATCCCGTTCCATTATCATCCGTGCGGATGATGGATGGAACACGCTACAATCGCCCGGGAGTCGTATGGAGATTCGAAGGTCCAGTTCACCGGAATAAACTCCCGGCCCTGTCCCCATGTCCATCTTCGAACCGTCCGTGAACACTGAGATATCACCACTCCGAATAACGGAGTCGGCTGCCCAGTAGACCGTACCTCAAAAAAAAGTTCGACGTACACCCTCTAATATGAAGTATTTTTGGAAGGCGATTTTTGCCCCACGTAGGGGTCGCCCTTTTAAATTTTTCGTTATAGCTTCGGCATTTAAAGTTGGATTTTAAAGTGTGATATATCGATTTTTTTGCCTCGAGGAGACCAGTGTTTTGCTATATAGTAAAAATCCAATTAAAAAAAATTTAAAAAGGCGACCCCTACGTTCGGCAACCAATATATAAAAAAAATTTCTACTGGGTTTAGCGAAAAACTTCCTTCGCAAAAGTTTAATGATTTTTTGTGAGCTATAATTTTCTGACATTAGGGTCGTACATTAGGGTGGTAGCAACTGAGATCTGGTGGGTAACTACTAGAACGGGATACTTGAGCTCAAAATGCCCTTAGAGCATGTTTTTGTCTCCTTTTGTCTCGACAAAAACATCGATGTATCATACTTTGAGATCCGACCGTAAATGCCAAAGATATAACGAAAAATGTGAAATGGCGACCCCTACGTTCAGCAAAAAAAAAATAAAAAATTTTTTTTTGAAAACTCCTTGGTCGGTGCAATCACCTGGTCGGTGCAATCACCTCAAAAGTCTTCTGGAAATTCGTGACCGGTAAAATACAGTCCGTTTTACGATTCAGTATCGCACCATCAGAATGGTACTGTGCCCCCAGGTGCATTGCCTCAGCTCTTGCATCTCCCTGGGTCTTAGAGCTGGCTTTGCCGCCGTGCCCCTGATATAAATATCCAGTGGTGGGATACCAAGCATCACCTCCAAACTTGCCTGGGGTCTAGAACGGGCCGCCCCCGTAATACCCAGACAAGCCAGTCGTTGCACCTTTGCGAGAGTTGAGAGATATGACCCCGTGTCTACCGCCCTCCACCACACCAGTGCCCAGTAGGTCAAGATTGGTCTGATAATCGCCGCATACATCCATTGGATGAAATAAGGCTGTAGACCCCACCTCTTCCCAAAGAGTCCTCTTCCAGGAAAATTTAGTATCCAGAATGACACCCATGGACTTCGCTTCCCCCGAGAGTTGATGAGTAACTCCCTCCAATCTAGGGAGATTAAACCTCTCCGGTTTGTACTTCCTTGTAAACAAAACAAGTTCGATTTTAGATGGATTGACTCCCAGACCGTTCTCCCTTGCCCACCTGGACAGCATCGTAAGCGCCGACTCCATAAGATCACTGACAGCCTGAAGAAATTTCCCCCTGATCAGTAGCACAACGTCGTCGGAGTATGCCACAACTTTCGTTCCCGTTCCCTCCAACGAGTCGAGGATTCCATTGATCACAAGATTCCACAGAAGAGGAGAAATGACCCCCCTTGTGACCAAAATCCGCGCCCCATCATCGCCAATATTCGGGTTTATAGCCCTGCTCCTGAGCATATTGCCCCTCCACAGGGTTATCTTCATGTCAATGCCAATACTCCCCAAGGCACTAAAGATCGATGATATACTCACGTTGTTGAAAGCTCCTTCCAGGAAGGACGCCAACACTTACTCACGGTCGTGAAGAGCATCCTCAATTGTGCCGACAATCTCACCCCGAGCCGTTTCTACCGACCTCCCCTTGGGGTATGCATGTTGGGCTCTGCTGAAATTATCTGCACAGAGGATACTCCTCACATGAACATCCACCAGTCTCTCCTGCGTTAACAATAAAAACGACGAGAGACTAATAGGCCTGTAGTCCTTGGCGGTGCTGTGGTTTATCCTCCCCGCTTTCGGTGTGAAGAACACTCTGACCTCTCTCCACCCAGAGGGTATATACCTCGATGCCAGGCTATGAGTAAAAATACGAAGCAGCTATGGCTTGATAATGTCCAGCGGCTCCCGCAAAAGTGCCAGGAAGATACCATCCGGCCCTGCTGATTTGTAGGGCTTAAAAGACCGTATCGCCCAAGCAATTTTGCGTTCGTCTACCATTGACCAGATGTGTTCACCTATCTGAATTGCAGTCGATGGAGTGCGTCCAACGGGACATTGTACATCATATCATCACTGCAACCCAGAAAGTGAGTTTCCATCAGGAGCTCAATGGTTTCCCTATTACTTTCCGTGAAAGTACCAAGTAGTACTATAGCTGTATTTTGTCTCATGCCTATCAACGTTAATTATTTAAAGCAGAAAATTTTAAACAGGTTATGTTTATAATTTTTCCGTTATAATCGACCGTACGTCAGCAAAAGTTTTTAGGAAGTAACGCGAATAAGTTATGTTAGATGCGAAAATGTATAAACGTTGAGTTTTCAACGTTAATAATTATCCGTGTTGAAAGTTAACGTGCATACGAAAAGTAATGTGTTAGTGTTCTTCTTAAACGCATTTTTATCCATATAAATCTAATTTAATTTTATATAAATCTAATTTAATTTGAAATAATCTATACTAACAAGAAATGAATAGAATGTCCTTCGACCTAATAACATAAATTTTGAAGAAAGTAGCAAAATATTTAAACATTTTTGCATACAAATAAAGGAAAAGAGTTAGTAAATTCTGTAAATAAAAATACTAAATATGTGTCAAAACAAAAGAGTTGAACTTTTTATGTGATACAAATTAATATATGTAATGAGTGTTATTTTTCTTCATTTTTAAGATCAAATGACATAAAGGCACATGTAAGCGGGAGATAAATCTGCTAAAGATAGAGCAAAAATCACCCCTAAATAGCTAAAATTATTCAAAATAGAACTATTCAGAGGTGTTTTTTGCTCTATCTCTAGCAGTTTTCTCTCTCGTGTAAATATGTCTTAAGACTGAATTTTAATTGTTACGTTTCCTTGTTTTTATGTTATTTTTTTTTATTTTTGAAAAAAAAACATTGAAATAAAATTTTACTTTTTTCAATTATAAGTGCATTTTTAAATTGTCCAGTTATTTTTTTAAATTCCAGGCGAATTTTTTCCATTGTCCAGTTATTTGAATTTCGGTAACTTGATGAACTTTCCTTCCTAGAACACAATGTTTTTAATTTGTTTAATCAATACGTGCCACTAAAAACAAAAATAATAAAGCCAACTAAAAATCCATGGTTTTCTTTAAGAATAAAACAAACTATTGATAAAATGGACCTCGCTTACTCACGTTGGAAAAAGTTTAAAACCACAGATCTAAATATTGAATCCCGTGCTGCAAGAAACGAAACTCGTAAGATTATAAGGCAAACTAAATCAAAATTCTATGCTGATAAATTCTCGACATCCTTAAAACATGACAAACGATTAGAGAAATTGGCATCGGCAAAGATGCAAACAACGAACCTGTATCCATTGATCCTGATGTATTAAATGAAAAATTCCTTAATATTCCTACGGTGGAACCTAGCATTAACTATTACAACAATGGTTTTAATGATCACGGTGATTCATCAATTAATCAATTTAGTTTTGACTGTGTAAATGAATTTGATGTTTTGGCAAGCTGTATGTCCATTAACTCAAATGCTGTTGGAGTAGACAAAATTCATCCTAAATTCCTAAAATTTCTTCATCCTCAAGTTTTGCCTTTCGTTACTCATATATTTAATAAGATTATAACAACTAGCTGCTATCCTACAAAGTGGAAAAATTCGAAAATTATACCAATACCCAAAACTAAATTTGAGTATAGGTCTTTTGCTTTTTTACCGCATTTGTCCAAGGCTTTTGAAAGAATCATCCACAAGCAAATGTCACTTTTTCTAAACAAATACAATTTGTTAACTGATCGACAGTCAGGTTTTCGTAAAAAACATAGCAGTATTACTGCACTAGTAGATGTCGGTGAGGATATTCGGAAGGAGATCAATGCAAGGAAGACTAGCTTTTTAATACTCTTAGATCATTTGATACTGTTGACCATAATATATTATGCTACAAGCTTAAAAACATGCCCAGCAAAATATTGGTAATGACACCTCATTGCTGTCTGCATTACCAATAATGATATATCATTACCTTTTGCATTATTTTGTAATATAAAATAATGACTTCCTAATAACGGCCTATTGTAGTCATTGCTTTTAAATATAAAATAATGGCTTACTCGCAATAGTTTAAATAAGTACTTTTTACAAAGTTAAATTTTATACATTTATATTTATTACATGTAAATATGTTTTGTGTTAAAATTTTTATGACGAGTTCTAAAATTACACTCTAGCAAAAACTATAATTTCTCTGAATGTATTTCCTGAAGCTAATAGTATTTGTGTAACTCCTTATTTTTAAGATTCAAGTAAGCAGTCGGATAACCACTTATAATTCAACTTTTTGTAAGCATGTTTGTAACCAGTTATTATTCAGAATCTCATAACTACTTACTTCTCATTTTTTCGTAAGCGAGCGGGTAAGCGTGACTACTTATAAAAACGACCATGCCAAACAAAAATAATGAGTTTAGACGCCAAAAAATAAGTTGTGCGGAGCTATGAATTTCTATTATATAACCACTTATTTGGTAATGAAAGATTTTGCTGGGTGGTTAATTTCTCTACTACTGCTACACATTTAATTGCGACTTACCTTGGTAATAGATATCAGTATGTTCAAAGTATTTCAGCCAGATCCTATTCACTGCCAGTTGGAAAAGGTGTCCCATAAGGTTCTATTCTAGGACCTTTTCTTTTCTCTCTTTACTCCTAAGCATCTGCAGTATTGTAGAGTTAGAATGTACGCCGATGATGTACAACTTTTCATTAGCTGCAATACATAAAAGATTCAACAATGTATCACAACTCTAAATGAAGAATTACATCGAGTTAATATGTGGGCAACGGCAAATGGTCTTATATATATATATATATATATGTCCTTTATTTATTTAAATTACGTAGTAAAAAAAGAGATTACACATAATACTTAAATAAAAAGTTCACGAAGAACATAGGGCGTCAACGAATTCTCTCCATTTATTTCTGTCTCCGGCAAGTGATTTAATTTGGTTCCAGGTTTTATGAGCTGTTTCATATTCTTTTTTGGTACAGCGTATCCATGTATTACGTGGCCTTCCTTCTGTCTTCGTTGTCCTTGGGGATTCCACTCAAGCGCCGCTCTAGCGATTTCAGTTTGTGGTCGTCTGAGGATATGACCGATCCATGTCCATTTCCTTTTACGAATATCTAATTCGATTGGACAACAGTTTGCCTTTCGCCAAAGAGCTTCGTTTGAGATCCAGATATCTTATAAAAATACCCTGACAACTTTTGTTATAAAAACCCTCAGATTGTAAGGACTTTTTCTGATAGAAAATCCTTTAGATTAGGGCTTTTTCTTAAAGGAAAATCCTTATATTCTGAGGACTTTCTCTTAAAAAAAACCCTTGGATTACGGGCATTTTTCCCTAAAGAAAACCCCTCAGATTCAGAGAACTTTTTCCTATAGAAAAGCCATCAGTTAGGGAATTATATTTGATTTTTATCATTTTCTTTTTATTTGAATAATTTTTTATGTTTTTATTTTGATTTCACATTGATAGATATTATAAATTTATTATAAATTTGTTACATTTGATTGATTTTTAGTTTTAAGTTTTTATTAACAACTTCTGCAATTTTACGAAAATCAGTTCTGTACTCTAAGTCTTGTGTACGAAACTTCAAATAAATAAACAAAATAAAATAAATTCCTGAATCTTTTCCATATTACAAGATACATTTACTTTGTTTTATTTTTTGTATAAAATAATAAATAAACATAGTTCTTAAAAAATACTATATTTATCTGTCTTATTTAAAGAGATTTAAAAATATAAAAGGCTTTGACGATTTAATGTATAAAAATGTATAAACGACATTAAATTAATTGTTCAAGTTAATAAAGCACTTCGAAATAATTTAAAAGACGAAAACATGAAAAGTTAACAAATCGCAATAGTTTCCTTATTAACTGTTTATCTAAGTTTTTGTATAACTTATCGAAGAACTTTTGACATTGTCATATTTAGTTGATTTTACACTTTTTGTTTTTTGAGTGTATACTGATTTCTCAAAAGCCTTCGGTTCAGTCGATCATTATATTTTATTATAAAAACTTCAGATTTTCGGCATTAATGGCAAATTACTAAAGTTTTTTGACTAATGGGTCAATTATAGTTAAAATGGGCTCTACTTATTCGAAAATATGCGCATAAAATATGCAGTAAAAATGCAAAATATGCATTTAAATGTAAATATGCACTAAAAACCCAAAAATATCCACTAATAATCCAAAAATAAATGTTTCAAACGAAAAATTTACTTTAAATTTATCGTGTTTTTTATCTTATTTATTACTCGGGATCATAGACCAATTACCAAGAACTGTTATTTGTGACGTAACTCAGAATAATAACATTCCAAAATACAGAAATATGACCATGGTCGACTCAAATGTTCAGTGCACATCTTGATTCACTTAGGCACATTGTATGCCCTTAATATTCTAAAATAACACAGGATGACAAAATCTTAACTTAAAAATTAATAGAGTTCTGACCATCAACCCTATATATTTCGGACATGCTAATTAAAATGTCGAACTTTATTTTGCGATCTAAAGTACAGATTTTCCGCGAAATGCCTTTAAAGTTTAGCGGTTTTCCGTTTAGTTTTTTATATACAAAAATTTTTAAATGCAATCAATAGAATTTTTTTGTGGTGAGATATAGGCGCAGGACCTGTATTTATATTTAGCGTTAACATTTGATGCGCAAAACTTGATATTAAAATACCTGTTCGCGTTTTATATGGATTTTCAGGGTTTTTACGGTTTTTGCCAATTGAATTCCTGAAAGAAAAATTGACCTTAATAATTGTTATGGCTTAGTAAAGAAGCAATTAAAAGGAAAATATTTCAACAAAAAAATGTATTCATCTATAGCGGCCTATATGTTAAAATCGCAATTTTTCAAAAATTTTATATGGCAGCATAGCTTTCCAAGTTGTCCCCAAAGTGCAACTTTTAGTATCATATGTGGTCACCTCTAAAAACTGTTCTTGCAAAATTTCAAGCAAAACAGTTTCCATATGCAAAAGTTATCGCAATAAATACATTTATATACTACAAATTTTGTTTCGTTTTTACTGAAATTAGTATTAAAATTTCTTTAGTACGATACTAAACTTAGTAAAAAATATATTTTTATTTTATTATATTTTATAAATTAATGTTGCCTTGGCTGGGGATCGAACCCGCAACCTTATGTGTAACAGTCCGCTAACGCGCTAACTAGTAGTGGTAGTAGTAATTATTTATTTTGCATATAATTCAGAAATATACATAAATAATTACAGAAAAAATAAAAATAAATATATTTGAAAATGTATTCGACATTGACAAAAGTTGTTAGTCGGCAGTTATATTCATATTGTATATAAAAGTAAAAATATATTAATAATTGAACTCTTGGATTAAGAGAAGTCTATACTTTATACAATATATAGCAAAATCTACTAACGGTTTCCAATTAATCAAATGACCAAAACTTTACCGAAATAAAAAAAATCTATAATTCTTAAATGCTGGACATCTGCCCAAGAAATGCGTAACGTTCTTATTTTCCATCATATTGCAAATTCCACACAACTTTGATGCATTGTTTTGCCATCTATTCACATTCAAGTTCAATAAGGAACACCGCATCTTAAAAATCCAGCTGATTTCTTCCTGATTATGAATTTCTGTCATGTACACGCTAACTATTACACCACAATGCACTTTAATATTGCTAATATTGCTAATATGTGCTAATTATTCTAAGAGGATTGAGAGAATTTAGGAGATTGGATTATATAAAATGCAATTACTGCTACATGTCTTTAAGTCACTGCGTAATATTGGTTATCATACCATAACATTTTCCAGAAATCAAACAGTGTTTAATACAAAAAACAATATGAATTTGAAAGTAGCGAGGTGTAGATTGGAAAAGACAAAGCAAAGAGTTGAACACATTGGCGCCTCAGAATATAATAATCTTCCACAAAATTTAAAAAGTATTGAACGAATTTCGATTTTTAAGAAGGAATTAAAAGAATATTTACTTCAAAGTTTAGAAATGCTTCTTATGTGATTTAAATAATTTGTATAAAATAGCTTGAATTAAATAAATCTCACTATAAATATTTTCCCATTTCCTATTCTTAATTTTTTTTTTTTTAATGTATATTATAATTAGTTTTTAAAACCATATTGCCAACTCGCCTCAATAAAGTCCATTGGACGCTGAGGCACTATTTAATGTACATACTTTATACATGAATTAATAAAAGAATCCTTAAAAAAAAAAAAAAAAAAAAATTTTACGAAAATTGGTCTAAACCGTCCATACCGTCTAAACCATCAGCGTGCTCTTCTTCATAGACCTAATTATGGCATTAGTGAACCACTTGCCAGGTGTTTGAGGCTATGTAACAATTTTTCACCATTAGATTATAATGTTGAGAAAACTAAATTTAAGTTAAAATTATTTTCAATATTTAATTAATATGAAGAATATAAAGATATTTATTATAAATATTCTTACATGTATTAGTCTGCAAGATAATTGTATCAATTTTAATTTAATAACCCAGTTGGAAATTTCGTGAAGACGTCTTTATGACGGCTTATGACAAGTCACCAGGAGGTCAATGGGATGAATAAATGATGACATATCTTTAGAAAGTCGTCGCTGACATTTCCAGCACGGGTCAGTAAGTTGTCATCACCACCTAAACTTTTAAAAACAGCTTCTTTCTTATCTTTCTTTTCCTTGTAGTTAATTTTCTTCTATTACAAATTTTAAAGTTTTTCATTTGGATTCACACCCACCAAGCCTTGAACCAGAAAAGCCTTCTGTTTGTTAGTTCATCGCCTTACCCGTACACCTAAACCACAATAATAAAAATTTTTTTAAAAGGTTTCCTATATTCTATTTTTCAAATTCAAATCTTAAATATTACTTGAATCTTCCTGTAATCAAATTCAAATTATATTAATTTTATTTGAATGTTCCTTTCAGATTTTAATTTTGTTTTAAATTCAAATTAAGTACCTACTCACAAGTTTTAAATCCATTGCTCCGACTGGTTAATCAGGGATGGAAAAGGCTCACTTAATCGGGCTCTTATACCAAAAAATCTTAAATCGCTCTTACATATTTAAAAATGTAAGTAACTAAAAAATAGCTTCCTCTTTGGCTCGTTAAAAAAATTTAAAATTAAATATTTAGATATTAGCAAATATGAGCACAAATTGCGAAAAAAAAAACATTTGCAAACAGCGAAATTTTTGCAACAATATATTCGTTTGCAGAATGTCGATCGCTGATTACCTCTTTTAATTCATTTTCTGTACCATAAAGCCTTTTTCGGATTCCGCCGTTATTTTGCGACTTTTTAAGTGCAGTTTTTTTAAATATATAACCTAGGGATTAAATTTTTGTACCATAAAATCTTTTTTCAAATTCCGCTATTATTTTTCAATTCTTTCGCGGTTCAAATCGCTGTCACGACAAAAATATTTTTTTTAATTTTTTTTTTTTTATAGATTTGTTAAGACGCGACAGTTAGCGGGAATTAGGAAAATATTGTTGTGATTATGAAAAGTAGCACGAGTTAATAATAAATTCTTGTGATGATGACAAATAGGCAGTTGTCAGCGTCACTTAATAAAAAGTACAAAGGTGCAGCAATGTCTTCAAGACGTCTTTTGTAAATGTCTGCGCCTACTGAATTGTCACTTAAACGGCGCTGTTGACATTGTCTTTAAGCCATATTTTCCAGCTGGGAAATAAATAAATAAGTAAATATATAAGTATATGTTAATTGTTAAATCATAAATAACCATATAAAAGTTTATATAATTTGATAGGGAAAATAACCAATGTTATTAGATCTCAGTTGTATAATTTTATTTATGTTGATGAAATTATATACATATGAAAATATACAATTTTATGAAGTATCACATTACCCGCATCAGATAAGATATAATTATATAAAATTACACACAACTACATTAAAGACGATAACAAGAAATGAAATTGTTCTGTAAACTAATAAAACTTGAATTTATTGAAAAGCTTCATTAAATTTAAGGAAACTTTATTGTTCTTTTTTTTTGCTTAAAATAAATTTTCTTTAGTTTTTCTAAAATACTTAATAACAACACGAAATCTATTATACAAGCGCGGAGATCGTTAAGTTCAATTCCTCTGGTTTGGAACTGAGTTGGATGACGATATCCACTTTATACGTTGCATCAATGGCTAGGTTTTTAGTTGTTTATTCTTCTTCCGAAATCTGAAAATGAATTTTTTTTAATAAACAAATGAAGTAATAATTTTATACTTAATCTTAAACAAACATTTCGAGATAAAAAAGTGAACTGAAAACAAAACATAATAGGGGGTTTCATATAAACTCGTAAATTCCTTGTAAATCTTGCATAAATACAAACCTTATTTTTTATGTATGGAGTTTGACATTAAACTCATAAACATACCAGGTTTACACCGTTTACGAGTAGAATACGAGTTTATATGAAAACCCCTAATATTTTTTGGTTGAAAAGTGTATAATTGTGGACATTTTTGTAACCGATTCTCGTTTGTCATAAATACAACGCCGTGGAAATGAGGGGTTTGTTTAGTTGATCTTTTATTTGGTAAATTAATGTTTTTTAGTCTGACTCTAGATCATAAATCAAAATCACTTTCTGTTTAAATTATTTTTCAAATTAAGGAAAAATAATACAATTTTCACAAGTAAATTAAAAAGAATAAAAAAATTTAAAAGAATTCGATAAGGCCAGCAAGACAGAATACGTATTTTCGGCTGCAAAGCCATCATCAGTGTCGTTTGCCTTGACGCACCAGAAAAAACAACAAAATGTGCTTTCGGTTGAGTATAATTGGTCAACAGTTGTATTGTTTTAATTACTTCTTTTTCCTCACTTTTTTGCTGGGTTTATTTGAGTATAACAATGTGTGTTTGTTCAAGAATATTTTGAAAATATTTCAAGAAATCACTAAAAAACGTGATACGCAAATGTAATTATTTCGCCTAAAAGAGTTATACCCCTACTCGGGAGCGTATTAAAAAAATTCGGTACAGCCGAATCGAATGATTTTACTTGTTTCTTAAATTATTTTTTGGTCTCTTTAATTAAGAGTTGTTTCTTTTAATACGCTTTTGGCAATTTTTCAAACTTTATAGTTTTTTTTTCAAGGAAAGTAAACAAACAGGTCTAATTATTCAAAATTTTATAAAATATATCAATTTACATTTAAAAAAAATATAATAGTGTGAAACTAAAAAATTAAAATGGCGTTGTTGTATTATTTAGAAGTACTTGGTGTTGTTGTATTATTTTCAAATTGTAAAAAAAATTATTCAAAAATTAATTTAATCTTTTTCATGAAAACAAAAAAACAAAATATATAAAAAATGGCACGAGATTTTGTTGTTATTGCTTTTGATTATTTTCAGTTACATTAAAGTAACGTGTCATAAAATTACGAACAATAGCGTTTGTTTGCAAATTTTTATTTACCCATGAACAAATTTTTATTCAATTTACTTAGTAAAATGGATTAATTTAATTTAATAAAGCAAAGTCTAATTTATCAATTAATATATTCTTGAGTATAATTTGGTACAATTGTGTTGTGATTTTGGTCTTATTTTATTGATATTTTTTTTATATACACACAAAAAAATACTAGAGGGTATATTGCCTTGGCTGGCATAGATAGCCTATTTTTGTAGGAGATTTTTAAAAATTGTTGTATTACCTATGCCAAAAGGTTATATAAACCGTATAATTTTACCTATTGGCAATGTAAATTTTACAATTGAAGTACGGTAACATCTTCGAAAAGTTGTTGACATAAATTCAAAACTCAAAGTGACAAATATTTATTTCTTAATACATATTTGTGCAACAATTTTATAATCAAAAACAAAAAATTGTTAATCATCGCAGTTATACTCGTAAGAATCCCTATGTTAAATGGAAAAGTCAGAGGTAATGTTTTTTACCCAATTATGGAATGGAATTAAAAAAGGCCATACTATTCAACAAAATATTTGGGTAAAATTGTATAAATATCAAGCAAAGGATTAGCAGTATTTTTTTTTAATTAGAAATTTATTAATTTCTAATTTTTTTAATTTATTTTTTTTTCTAATTTAGAAATTAAACATCTTTGCAGAACAGGTTATGAAAATTCTTTAGCCGATGACATGTTTTTTGTTATTCAAATTTTAATATTGCCAAGGCCGTAAAAGCTGACACTGAATAGTAGAAGATAAGGAGAAAAAGCTAACTTTTCAAACACAAGGAAAATATCCTCAAGATGTTACGGTTTCTCTGCAGATACAAGCGTTTTAATTTAGGAAAAGCTTTCAGAATCTGGAAGTTTTTTCATAGGTAAATGTCTTGGGTATCTGACGGTTTTCCTCAAGAATATAATCCTATGGAAATACTTAAAGATTTAAAGAACTTTTTGCTTCAGAAAATTATAAGTTCCTTTTTTATGGAAAATGTTCTGAAGGCTATTACTCAGATACTGAAGAATTTTTCCTTTTAAAAAGCCCTCATATTCTGAATATTATTAGTATTGAATATAGTCAGATCCTAAGAACTTATTTCCATAGAAAATCCTTAAGAAACAACCATTTAAATCTAGTTGATTTTCTTTAGGAAAAAAATTCTAAAAATAAAAAATAAGAGGCTAAAATATCTAAGAGGCTTTTTAAGGAAAGGACCATAGAATTTAAAGTGCTTTCTTTCCCATTTCCAGTTTTTTTAGTAAGAATTCTTAGAATCAATTTTTTTTCTATCCAAATAAGTCTTCAGAATTTGTGGTTTCCATTTAAAAAAGTTTTTTCTGTATAAAAAAGTCCTTAGAATTTGAGTTTTTTCTATAGGAAAAAGTTCTCTGAATCGGAGTTTTTTTCTATAGCTACAACTCTTTAAAATCTAAGATTTTTCTTTAGAAAAATTTTCAAATTTAACTTTTTTCTAAAGTAAAAAGTCTTCAGAAAATATAATTTTTTTTAAGAGAAAATCTTAAGAGTCTGAAGATTTTTCTATAAGAAAATATTTTCACAATCTGAGCGTTTTTCTATAGAAAAAAGTCCTTCTAATCAGATGTTTTAGCTGCAGGAAAAAGTCTTTTGAATCTGGTGCTCAGAATCTAGATCATGTTTTGTTTCTATAGAAAAAAATGGAAAAAAATAAGAATATGCGAATTTTTCTATTTTTTTAATGCAAAAGTCATAAAATCTGGGAAAATCTAGGATTCTTAGGTTCTAAGGACTTTCAGACTTGACAGAAATTCAGTTGGATTCTGTGGAATCATTTCTACAGAAAAACTTTCAGATTCCAATGTCCTTTTCTTATATAAAACCCGCTTGAATCTAATGACTTTTTTCTTAGAAAAAAACTCGCATTCTAAAGATTAGGTTATTTAGAAAAACCCAGATTGGGAAAACCCAGAACTGTCTATTTTCAAAGTTATATTACCAAAATGGATGTATATTTTGCCTACGTTGTAATAGGTAATAAAACGATGTATCTTAGTTAATTTAACAAAAATTATAGGTGATTTTTCGAACATAAAAGTCACTTAAAAATTACCTATTTTAATAGTAATATTGCCGTAAAACATAGCAAACTCTATGTTGTCTTTGCAAATAGGAGATATCACCCTATAGTTTTAGGCAATATTACCTACAGTTTTTTCTGTGTGTATATTTAAAGATAAATTAATTCATTTAAATATGATAATATGTACTCGTATGTTACACCGTATAACAATATCCGAAGATATAAGGAGACAAATAAATCATTATACTCGTAAAACTTAATATGATTGAATAAATTTGATTAATTTTGAATAAAATTATTTTTTACGGATAGGTACATAAAAGTCTATTTACTTTGAATAGAACTCGAAAATTTTATTATTTTAGGAAGAATTACAAATTATCGTACGCCTAGTCCTTTTTATTTGCCCAATCTTCAAGTCACCTAAGAAATAATTTATTTATGTTTTCTTTTGGATATAATATTTATACCCTACACCACTACGCAGACAGGGTATAATAAGTTTGTGTTTGAAACTACCAAAAATACTGGACCTTAAATCACCTTATAGTATCCCAGTGTAGGAAATCATTACCATATGTGGTTATGTAACTACATACTTGGTAATGGTAACTAGTTACTTTTGTTATTACATTTCTTATTACCTTTATATGGCGGTGTCGCGAAAAATAATGTGTTATGGTTACACACCAGCATACGAAAAATCAAAAAATATATCGTTACCTATGTACCAGTACTGACAAAAATAATGAGTCTAAATATAGATTTTCAAAAATATAAATTATATAAAAAAAATATTTTTTATTGTATTTTTTTTTAAATAAAATTTGCTGGTGCTGGAATCGAACCTGGGTCTACATATTGCCAGTCAATAGCTCTACCATCTGAGCTATATCGACATATAATATTTAATAGATAAAAACATAAATGACCTGCTGCACACAAGTCAGCTTACTCGCCAACATACAAAAAATCAAAAAATATGTGGTTACTTATATCTTTACCAGTGTTTAAAAAATATTGAGTCTAAAAATAGATTTCAAAAAATTTTCAAAAAAATCTAGAAAATTATTTTCTATTTGAAATAATGATAAAAATAAGTCATTATCAGTAACTCAATATTATATGTTTTAAAATAATGCAGAAGGTAAGTGGGTGTCATTACTGGTAGTCCAAAAAATAATGATATGTCATTACCGTTTCTACACTGGGATGCCAATTGACTCACAAACACTTTCTGCTTGCTTTTTGGTCCTTTTTTGTTCGGGAGCACGTCACAAACTTCAGAATTCTATATTACAACTGGATAAAAATAATAAGGTCGTTCACAAGTGGTGTGCTATTTGTTGTATCGTCCTAAGAAAAAAACAGAGTTGTTAAAATTTAAATTGAAAAACTACAACATTTGAGAATAGTACGATACAACATTTTTACGTATGTTTATTGTCCTATGTTTGAGTGTGCTCACAGATAGAAACCCCAATAGAAAATCGTTGATAAATTCAAATAAACATTTTAACAACTCTGTTTTTTGTTAGAACGACACAACGATACAACAGATAGCACATCCATTGTGAACTACCTTAATTTATTCGTCAAATGAGGAAGTTTGATATACATAATGCCCAAAATGCTTGAGGGCTTCGGCAAAATTTCGATCAAAACCGAAGTAGCACGAATATCGAAAAAAGAAAAGTACGTGTTTTTTCAAACTTAATAAGGATTAACAACAACCCTACAACATCTTATAACATTTTAACAAAAACAAAAAGGTCCCAAAAAAAGTACCGGTACTAGGCTCTTGAAAATCGCCATCCGAAATTATATTACATATGTATTTATTTATTTAAGAGATATAAAACTGCATTTTTAATATTAAAACATAAGATGTAATTTAATAATCTTCAAATTCATAAAAATAAGTAATAAACAAGGACCGGAAACTTTTTATTTTTTGGTTTTTATCAAATATAATTATCGTAAAAGTATGAAAATAAAAATTTAAACGTACAAAAAAATAAAAAGAAAGAAATATTTAATTAAAAATACTCCTCATGATGAAAATAAAAAACTTTTTCTGTTTTAATTTTCTTTCCAAAAAAAAAAAAATAGATAGAAAAAAGAAACTTTTTTTGTGTTGTTAAAAAAAAAATGGTTTCAACAATTTGAAAAAAAATATATATATAAATATATATTTTTTTTAATTTTCTTTTGTTGTAAATTTTGTTTAATCGTAGCATTTAAAAAATAAGGCTTTGATATTTGGCCGTTTTGCAAATCTTTTTTAGCGTCATTTTTTCGCGATTTGTTTTTTGCAACTAGTCACCGAACTTTGTTCTATGAATTGGGTATTATAGTCTCTAGATTACATATTTAACAAAACCGCACCTAAAAAATTACAAAATATTGGCGCAACGCGAAAAAAGACTTCATGGTAAAAAAATTGTATTAAAAAACCTCATCAGCGATTTTCATTCTGCAAACAAATATACTGATGTAAGAATTTTCCTTTTTGCAAATTTTTTTGCGCGACTTTTTTTTGCGATTTTCTTTCAATTATCCACCAAACTTTGTTGTATGAAATGGGTATTATAGTCTCTAGATTTCATATTTAACAAAACCGCACCTAGAAAACCGCGAAATTTTGGCGGAACGCGAAAAAAGACTTTATGGTACAAAAATTGTATTGAAAAACCTAATCAGCGATTGTCATTCTGCAAACAAATATGCTGATGTAAGAATTTTCCTTTTCGCAAATTTTTTTTCCGCCACTTTTTTCGCGATTTTTTTTTTGCAATTAGCTACCAAACTCTGTTATATGAAATGGGTATTATAGTCTCTAGATTTCATATTTGACAAAACCGCATCTAAAAAAACGCGAAATTTTGGCGGAAAGCGTAAAAACACTTTATGGTAAAAAAAATTGTATTAAAAAACCTTATCAGCGATTTTCATTCTGCAAACAAATATACTGAATTAAGAATTTTCCTTTTTGCAAATTTTTTTTCCGCGACTTGTTTTCGCGATTTTTTTGCAATTAGCCACCAAACTTTGTTGTATGAAATGGGTATTATAGTCTATAGATTTCAAATTTAACAAAACCGCACCTAAAAAATTGCGAAATTTTGGCGGACGCGAAAAAACACTTTGTGATAAAAAAAATTGTATTAAAAAGCCTTATCAGCGATTTTCATTCTGCAAACACATATACAGATGTAAAAATTTTCTTTTTTGTAAATTTTTTTCCGCGACTTTTTTCCCGATTTTTTTGCAATTAGCCACCAAACTTTGTTCTATGAAATGGGTATTATAGTCTCTAGATTATATATTTATTAAAACCGCACCTAAAAAATTGCAAAATATTGGCGGAACGCGAAAAAAGACTTTATGGTTAAAAATTATATTGAAAAACCTCATCAGCGATATTCATTCTGCAAGCAAATATACTGATGTAAGAATTTTACTTTTTTCAAAATTTAGTTTTTTGTTGCAAAACAAAACCCATGTAAGAAACAAAATTTTCCAAATGTAAAATTTTTGCATCATTAATTCGTTTGCAGATTGTACTGAAGCTAAAATTTTATAAATTGAAAAATAAAAACTGTTTTTCTTAATAAAGAAACTTTTTTTTTCTACGAAAAAAACTTTTCTTTTTTTTGTACAAAAACTTTTTTTATATTTTTTCTTTTTCTTTTTTTTTGTTTGGAGTTGAAAATAAAAAAATATCATTTGTATAAAAATATAATTTGTATTTTTTTTTTCTTTTTTTATAAAGATAAATATATTTTCAATTTTGGATGAATATAAAAAAAAATAATTTAGAAATTTACTTTATTTTGAACAGAATACTTTTTTATTTCTTGATGAAAACTTAAAAATAAAGTTTTTTGTTTGTAAAATCCGGTGCCTGGTAATAAAACATTTTTCAAAAATTATTAAAAATTTTATATTAATTTAAAATGGTAGAAAATTATTTCCGATAGCGTGAATTAAAATACAATTCATTTGACATTCAATGAAACATTAATATTGTATGTATGAACAGTAATTTTGACTTAGCTGCACAACCAACTTTTGCAAGAATTTTTGTGCAGGTAAGCCAAAACCGTAGCTAAGTCAAATTGTTTACCTGCCTTAATGTACAGGTATACCAATACAAACTGAAAACAAACAAAACAAATGAAGCTAATGATGACAACTTTGTGCTTTGCACCAGATCTTGCGATTTTTATGGTTAAAAAATGACTAAAGTAGGATATATTTGTCAAAAAAAATTTGACAACACATTTATTTTATGTGTGTTTTTTCCTAGAATTAAAAACCAAAGCAAAACATAGGAGGCAGCTAACGGTGATCTTTTATATGAAAATAATGTAAAACTGCCAAAAATATGAGGCAGTTATCTTAAATGCGCAGGTAAAAAAAGTGCACTTAAAGAAGACAATTGCGTACATAATTTTGTAAAATAGAAACGAAACCAAAAATTTGTGCAGTTATAGCAAATGTGCACTTAAGAAAAAGGCAGTTAAATCAAAACTCCTGTATTTAATTTCAAATAAGTTTGAATTAATTCACCTCTAAACTATTTAGCAGGGTTGGCAGGCAATACCGCTAAAATACCGTTATCGATTCAAAACCCTTTCACCTGACTACCGTTACCCCTAAAATACCGTTACCGAAATACCCGGAATACCGTTAACCTTAAAATACCGTTACCGAAATAACTGAAATACCGTTATCCTTAAAATACCGATACCGAAATAAATGAAATATCGATAACCTTAAAATACCGGTACCGAAATACATGAAATAGCGTTATCCGTAAAATACCGTTACCGTTATTTTTAATTCTATACTCTTGGTCATTGCACGTGGTTTTTGAGTATTTCACATAAATTAAGTCAATTAATTCGTTTTGTTTTTACTTTGGTGTGGTTTTTGCAAAAAAAAATGCGGTATGTACCGAAATAACTGACTACCATTATCCTTAAAATACCGTTACCGATAGACCTGAAATACCGTTAACCCTAAAATACCATTACCGAAATAACCCAAATGTCGTTATCCTTAAAATACCATTACCGAAATAACTCAAATACTGTTATCATTAAAATACCGATACCGAAATAAATGAAATAGCGTTACCCTTAAAATACCGTTACCGAAATAACATAAAATATCGTTACCCTAACGATAACCGCATTCGTTTCGGTTACCATCCATGCTATTTAGACAATAAGCACAAAAAATTTTACTTTATTTAGCTTTAACTAAGCAAAAACAATAATTTACAGGGTTGGCAGGCAATACCGATAAAATACCGTTATCGATTCAAAACCCTGACTACTACTGAAATAACTAAAATACCGTTACCCTTAAAGTATCGATACCTATAAAATACCGTCACCGAAATAAATGAAATACTGATATCCTTAAAATACTATTACCCCTATTTTTAATTCTCTGATATTGGTAATTGTATGTGGTTATTGATTATTTCACATAAATTAACCCTTTCACTACCGACTTTTTGTTTGCGGATGTATCGTTATTTTGACTTCAGATTCTTGCTTAATTTGCCCCCTCCTCCTCCTACCCACCAAAAATGACGTTCGACTGAGTAACTGGAATTCGCTAACAAGTTTCTCAAATATTCTGCATCGGCATAAGAATAGGAGTTCACTGATCCTATAATTACAAAGCAGTAATAGACATCTTTGGTAAGACCAATCATCGAATATGGTTCTATTATCTGGGATCCTGATTACGATGTTCACATAAATCGAATAGAATCTGTCCAAAAACAATTTTTATTGTTCTGCTTAGGGAACCTAACTTGGAACCCTTCTGAAGCTCTTCCATCCATATAAATTCTTTTTGATTTTCGTAATATTTCTGTTAAGTGTTCTTAAATTATATCGAACATTTTGCTAATTTTTCGTGTAATCTTTTTTTATGAAACTGCATTTATCTTTTAGTTTGCTCTGGGCAGCTAAAGCATTGACATGCATGTTAGTTTCTAACCCCCGTTTCCACATGCAAGTAAATGGTTGCAAGTTGAGAATACGTATTATCAGCGAAAATTTAGAAAATTACCGAAAAAACATGAAAATTTTACAAGTGTCCACACTGCTGCAAGTTCATTTTCAATATGTCGTCGAAGGCATAGGTTGTCACTAAATAGCACTCCAGTATTGCCAAGTATTCAATATTCTAACAAAGCTGGGAAAAAATTTGTTCTTAGCAATTTTTTTTTCAAAAACCTTTAAAATTGATATTTTAAATTACCATTAAGATATGTCGTTATGTTCTTTTTTACTTTTTTTTTTACAAATAAATACAAAATCAGTTGCATTACAACTTTTACTTTACCAAATACTAGTAAATTAAAGAACACATTACTAGGCAACACTGTTTTCTTTATTCTGTCATTTCACTTGCCGCAAGTGTCAAAAATTCACTGTATTAAAAATTTACTTGCAAGTTGAGCCGCAAGTCGTATAAGTATGAAAGTATTAGTGAAAAAGTGTGAGTGTATTGAGTTTTTCGAACTTGCACTTGCATGTGGAAACGGGGAGTAGATTAAACAAAAAGGTATGTTCGGTCGGAAGTGTATGAGCAGTTACCACATTTACGTCAACCCCAAGAACTTTGGAGCATAATTGAGAAAATTCAGTTTTAGGCCCAATTACATTTTCACTTTCGCTGTTAAATTTCCTCAAATTCTTTGTGTTTTTCTTCTCATTCGTGTGTGAAATTTTTTGGCAAACTACGAACTCTTAAAACACCTTAATGGATACCCCCTGATAATAGTCTTGTATATTAAATTTGCGTGAAAAGAAAGTTTACATTATTTTCACGTGAAACTCATTGTCGTGAAAAATTATTTTTTTATATGGAGTATAACAGTTTTTTCTCATTACATAAAAAAGTTTCATTTTCAGAATTTAAATTACTATTTATGTTCACAACTCTTTTAATTTTTAAAAGTTAAGATTTTGGCATCCTGAGTTATTTATCACATGATATAAGTTTCGCTTTTTTATTTCATGGCCGAATTAGGCTTGCGACAATGCCAAACTCGGAAAGCTGGAGGTTCGGGAAAAACTAGCTTATTAAAAAAAACTTCACAGCCGAATAATTCTGATAATTTTAAATTAATGATTTGGTTTTCAAAATCCTTGTTTATAACATCCCAGGAAAGATAGTTCTTCTAATTCGGAATTTTCTTTGATGAATTTAACTAAAAGTTATTAAGGTTGCAAAAAAAAAATATATATTTCATACCTCAGTTATATTTACTTGTCAAAAAGAACCATATCCAATGTAATAATGGTTGCTTTTTATAAAAATGTATTTTTAAGAAATTATTTTAAACCACAAAGTGGCAAAAAAAAAACGATATTCCTTGAAAATCGCTAAAATGGTCGGTTTCTTGGTATTTGTAGACATTATGGAGAAATAATGGGAAAACGTTTGTTAAGCCGATTTAATGAGATTTTAAGTGATAAATTTAAGGAAAACCACTTAGTTTAGCCGTAAAGTTAACTGTTCGGCCGCCGAGGAGTGAATTCGTTGTCTAACTTCGGAATTTTCCTTTAATTTGACACTCGAAATTGATTCCAATCGCAATCATATTGCTTCAATATACAATACCAAATACCGACAAAATGCATTTTCTGGCCGAACTATTCGGTCGGACACTAAAAATGATTTAACGTTATTTCATAAAGTTAATATTTTTTACGTGGATGTTTATGAATAAAATCTTCATAAAAAATATTTTATCAGTAATTTATTTCATACACTCATAAAAAAAAGTTAATACAAAAGTCTGTTAAACGCGTTCTAAATTAGTTGAACTAATTTTTGCTGTTGTTTTTGTTTAAATCCGTTGTTTAGCTAAAGTTGTTAGTTATCCAATTTCACCACAAAAACATATTTGTCCTGTACTTGAACTAATTTTTTCTCCTGATATTTAGTTATTTTTTTATAAATGATTTTGACAATGTATCAGCTGATATAGATAAATTTGTTGGCAACTTTTTTGAGTTTTCAAAAGAAAACGATAGGGGCGCTAGTGTATAGTGAATAATGATACTTGATGGTTGTGTATTTTAATGTGTGTGATGAGCCATCACTGATGACGCTTACCAATGCAAATAGAAATAATATGGCGCTTGTAAAGCGGCGAATACATTAAAATTTTTTACGAATGTTGAATTGTGTATGTTAATGTTCGTGTTGACATTCGTGCAATTCGTGTTTACAAAATTTTTTGATATTTTTTGTTCTCTACTCAATGTTCCTTAATGTATTCGCCGCTTTAAGAAAGTTATAGTAAATAAAATAATATGATAAGAGCATCTTTTAGTCAGCAAAGGAACGTAAAAGAAAACGGAGGTATATTGGACAATAACATTTCGCAGTTAAAAATTGTATTGAAGAAATAAAATAATGAGGTTTGTTTTATAATATAAACTATATTTATTTACGGTAATACTATTAAATATGTTATTGGTTTTCTTTTATTTCAGCCCTTTTACATTTTCATCTAAATTCTACCTGCAGCTAGACGAAAAAAGGAACCAAATAATACAACTTCCGCTGGCACACATATTGGTAAGAAAATAAAAGTGATATTTAGTGTAAATAGTGTTTTTGGATTGTGTAATTTATTCGAAAATAAAATTAACAATATTTACATGAATTTGTTTTTATTCAATTAAGAACAAAAAGTGATTGTAATTTTAGCAGCATGTTTTGCTGATTTCAACTGTCCCACTTTCATTTCTATTAAACGAACATTCTTCTAAATTTTTGAATGTTAACTGAATTTTTTACCTGTTTTTAACCAACTAAAATTTAGCAGAATACATGTGCTGATTTCAGCTGAGTAATTTTCATTTCCATTAAACTACACTTCTTTTAAATTATTGTATTTGAACTAACTTTTTTACCTAAAATTTAGCTCACCTAAATTTAGCAGACCATGATTCTCACCATCATTGAAATTTCTGCTGGCGCAAATTCAGGTACTATTTTCTGTTATTTTAGCAGAATTTTTAACTATTTGTACGGGCTTTTTTATGAGTGTATGTATTACTTTTTTTATTTAATTTGTTTTGTAATATTGGTAATTTTTTGTGAAAGTTTGAAATATTGATGCAAAAATTTTAACAGAAGATCTCAAATGATTTTTAAAAAAATCGATCTGCAACATCTATGGATGTACACAGCTTTTGCCCGCTATTATATCGAGCCATATTCGCCAAAAAAGCATAAGCAACATGATTTTCGATTGTAGTTTTTTGATAAAAATCTACAGTTCTTAATCAATTGCATCATCTCCAAAAATTTTGTAGCTCTGGGAAGTACCGTTACGAATTTAAGCAAAAAGCAAAAATATCTTAAGCGCCAACTCCTATGCACAAACTATAGTTTGTTTACATTTTTCGTGAACGCAAACTGTCGCTTAAGCTTTTTTTTCTTTATTGAATAACTTAAAAACTTGGACACTCTCGGGCATGTATTGTGCATCTTTGGATGCGTTGCTCAAATTTCTTTCATTTGACACTTAATATGTTTATAAATTTTTAAACCCAACATTAAAAAACGAGAAAAATTAAAATTTGGTAATTTTTGACCCCACCTTTTTAACCCCTAAAAGTGAGATTGGGCAGCTAAAAAGTAAAAACTACTTCTTATTTTTTTATCCTATATAACAGGGCTGGAAAAACTATGACACATGAGTGGATTTTAGGTGGCACGCGACGTTTTGTTGGATATTTAAAAAAAAATTTAAACTATTACAAGACCAGCATAAAAATTCAGTTAAATGTTAAATTTCGCAACAAAAATGTGTGATTTAACTCCAAAATGGTGAAATTTTTCATAGAGCTTGTAAATGGTCTTTTAAAATGAATAAAACTCTGTATTGCCAACATATTTTGTTTAAAGAAATATAGTTAATACAGAATTCGCAAATTCGATTATCAGTAAATTCTGGGAAAATTTTTCAAATTGAAAGAAGTTTAAATGTTTCGATGAGAAAATGTCTCATAATCGAAAAAATAAAAAGTACCAGAAATTGGATCAAAAATGGAAAACAACTTGTAATAAAATTGGATCTAAAAAATTAAGTTCCTTTAAAGGGAAAATAGGTGTTATGAAATAACCCTCAATGAAATAAGGGCTGAAAATAAGTTTCATAATGAAATAACCCCCTTTGTTGGAATATGAAATTGGATTTTGATCGTGTTTCGCAGAGCCATTTCATCTGAAATAGAAATTTCTCTGTTCAAATCCATAATATTCGATTTTTATTCATTATTATGATGATAAACACCGCGCGATTTATTTAAACAAAATCAAATTTTTGCCCCAAGCACATTTTTCAACTAGTTTCTTACGTACTTAAATGAAGGTACTTAATGGCGCCCAATAATTTTTTTTAACAATGTGAAATAACAACCAAAAATGGAATAACCCCCCAAGAAATGAAAAGGCAATAGTGTTCAAATTTTATTTCATTGGGGATTTTTTCATAATGAAATAATCTCAATATTTAAAGATTAAATAAAACCCCAAAAATTAAATAACCGTCAAACATTAGCTGTATTTTGTCTCATGCCTATCAACGTTAAGTATTTAAAGCAAATCTACGTTAAACCGATTGTAGTATAAAAAAATGTTAAACAGGTTATGTTTATAATTTTTCCGTTATAATCGAACGTACGTTAGCAAAAGTTTTTAGGAAGTAACGTGAATGAGTTACGTTAGATGTGAAAATGTATAAACGTTGAGTTTTCAACGTTGATAATTATCCGGGTTGAAAGTTAACGTGCATACGAAAAGTCATGTGTTAGTTTTCGTCTTAAACGCGTTTTTATGCACTTTGAGTTTTTTTATGAGTTAACGGATATAGTTAAGTCGAAAACACAGCCATTATTACATCATTTCTTGGAAGTTATTTAATTTTTCCCTTTGGGGGTTATATCATGGGGGTTATCCATAGAGCTTATAAATATGTACATCTGCGATGATATTTTTAAGAGAAATTTTCCAAATTTTAAAAATTTTTAAAAAAGGACTTAAAAGACAACTACATTTAAGGTGGCACGCGAGAAATTTTTAGAAAAATAATTTTTCCGTTTCTGGCATGCAGCGAAAAAAGTCTTGCCACCCCTGCTATATAACATACCCAAATTTCATCAAAATCTGTCTTGTGTAAGACTAAAACCAAAAAAAATATAAAACTCGTTCCCCTGTAAAATGTTTGTTTTGTCGCTTAAGCTTTTTATGGCGAATATTGCTCGATATCTTGCTCAAGTAGGCAACGATTTTGTAAAAATTTCACATACGTATGTATGTGCATATTTGATCCATATTTGTCCAGTTGTTATTGGGAATGATGCATTGTGCACCGGACCCTACCGTTAAGAGAACATCAAAGAACCTTTCAAATGAGAAGTAAAATATATTACCGTTCGTAATTTAATGGCTGGTTACTGCAATTGTGTTGGATGGAAGTTGGTAGGTGGGGTAGCAAGCAAGCAGTATTTGTATAATTTCAAAGTAATATTTTACATTAGTATTGTGTGTAGTGAGTGGTATTTGGTGGTAGTTCTTTTGGTCAAATCCGTTGACGGTGGTAGTGGTAAAAGAGAGAGAGATGGGACGTTAAACTTAATTATATTTATGACTATGCTGTGAATGGTGAGGGTGGATTTTTCAAATTTGTTTAATAGTATTGGTAATTGTATGGTAAGGAGTTTCTTATTTTGTTGCTTTTAAGTGCAGAAATAAAAAAATATATATAAAAAAGCATTTAAATATATATAGTATACATATACAGTGAAACATTCCAACAGCGGACATCTTCCTTTAACGGACAATTCTATGGTAATGGAGTATCAAATCAAAATTTTAGGATAAAACTATTCAACAACTTTAAAGTGGACCGTATCTCCATGGTTTCATAAAAAATCCCTTATTATCGGGCAGTTTAAGATTTGTCAGGACGCTTTTATTCAATTAAAAACAAATACAATTACTGCTGAATAAAATATTAAATTTGCATAATTTATCATTAACTAATATCATTTTTTCACCATAATTAGTGTACGATCCTCAATATTAATTTAGATTTTCCGATTATTCACGAGAATCTTTCTTTAGAGGAGGATTTACTGAACAAAATTTAAAAATAAAAATTGTGCAATTAATTCCTGGTTTAACGAATAATTTTATGTCGGACCTGTTCGTCAAAACGAAGAAAAATAATTATGGCAACTCTGGTTCTCACTTCCATATCTTCGCCTTATAAAATAATATTTACTCTTTTAATTTTCAATTCTTCATTATTAAGTTTTATTACGAGGGAGGAAATAAAGCTTGAAAATTTAACACATCGGTTGAAAAGTCCGTAGAATGACACGTAGGTGTCACCACTAATGAAAAACTCTTAACATTTTTTGGAACTACCAACCTTTAGATGATATCTGTTAAAATTTAATGACAATTCGTTCATTAGTGAACAAGTTACAGCTGTTTAAGTGACGCTACTTTTGCGATTTTGAAAACAATAGATTCAAATCAATTTCGGCTGCAAAGTCCGTAGAATAACCAACAAAACAAAAATTTTTTGGCAAAATTCGACTTTATTCAACAACAAAGTCTCCCTCAAAAGCGATACAATAACTTCAACGCCTTTCTAATATTCCGATACTTTTTTATAAAATGATTTGTCTTTGGCGTCAAAATGTGCTTTTGGTGTAATGTGAGCACACGCTCACAAAAGTAGCGTGACTAAAACAGCTGCAACTTGTTCACTAATGAACGAATTGTCATTAAATTTTGACAGGTATCACCTGAAAGTCGGTAGTTCCAAAGAATCATATGGATTTTTCATTAGTGGCTCCACCTATGTGTCATCCCACGGACTTTTCAGCCGATGTGTTATTTGATCTGTGAAAGTGAGAACCCGAAATCATATAATTACTGTTTTTCACAATATAACAAAGAATTCCAACAAATGTAGTCAGTAGAGGCCTGGAGTTCATGTAAATACATGTTTGTTGTCGTTATCTGGAGAATAACGCTGACCAAATATCTTCGCGACTCAACAAATTTGCAAAGAAAATGGCATCGATTTGTTAATTAATTTTTTTTAATATTTTGCTGTTAATGCATATTTTTACATATTTTGCTATAAAAGCATATTTTAATGCGTATTTGAGAAATATTTTACTATAATTTGATAATTTGCGAAATTTAAATATTTTATAAAAATAAAAGATTTTTGAAATTTAAAAATAGTTTGTGATTTGTTTTCTAGCGGAGAAAAATATCAGATAAATTAAATTACTAGTATTCTGACAGTGATGAGATTAATACTAAAATTAAATTGATAATATTAAAAGGATTGAAAAAAATGCATATTTTTAAAATTTGAAATGCATGTTTTTCGATTTTTTATACATTAAACATGGTTATAAATTCATGAACTTCCAAACCCTATATGTTAGTTAAACCAAGTCTTTACTGTATTTACTTTTCACATTTTTTAAGGGGCAACTGAAAATTAAATCCTTTTTTATTATTAAGAAAAATAATCGATAAAAAAATAAGTATAGAATTTAACAAGTAAAAAGTAATGTTCAAATTTATATATTTTTATAATTAACTTTTTTCGCAATTAAACTTTTCATGATGTTTCGTTCTTGCCTTAAGGTAAAACAAAATAATAATGTAAATCTACTTTTGAAAAATTTTAAGGACATCTAAACCAAGGACTTAACTACTATAAGTTATATGAAAATTACTTAACATAATTTTTGACAATTTATATGTTTTGTTGTTGCTATGTTAATATTATTAATCATACTTAAAAGTAATTATTTCTGTAATTCTCTTTTTTGAAACGAATTGAATTTGACTCAAATTTCATTCCGTAAAAGGATTCTAATATAACGAGTTCCCAAGCGTAAGTAGAAAAAAGTCTGCAAAAACTTTAGTTAAAACTACTAAAAATTAGTTAACCCTCTAACGCTCATGCGCTGTTTTGCAAAGAAACTTATACCATGTGTTCGACACGAAAAATAAACTATAATTTTTTCCACAAAATTTTTTTTCCTTGTCTACTTTAGGTGATAAGTTAGAGTGAATCTTGAAAACTAAAACATAAATATTAACAGGTTAAAGGTTAAATTACTCCTTGCTTCAAGATATAACTACAATCCAAAAATTACATTTTTCGTGCTCTGTTCTTTATCCTTCTCTATATCTTATTTTTCTAAATGACTGTCAGACTTCCAATCCTATCTACTCTTTTGCAGATGACAGCAACATTTGCCATTCATATTCCTTAAAACATAGGCCAAGCCTTGTGGAGATTGGGGGCAGGAGGCAGATTATGAATGACACACTCACTCAGGACCTTATTACAATCTCTGAGTGGGGTCGCGTGAATAGGGTCGATTTTAATCCACGTAAAACCCAATATTTTTTGCTGACTCATAGAACCGCGGAGCCATCATTGTCATCTGTATATATGGGTGGTATCAATATTGAGGAATCTGAAGCTCTTGATGTTCTGGGCATGAGAATCCAGTGTGATGTCCGTCGGAAGGATCACGTAATTCAAGTGTCGAAAGAGGCATTCAAGTGTCTTGGCTTTCTTAACCGGTGTAAGAACTACTTCACTTCTTTTGATCTCCTTACTATTTATACCACCTATATCCGGCCGAAGATGGAATACAACTCCCATATAGGGCAGGGGCTTCAAAGTCTATTTTGGAGCTTTTGTACCGTGTACAAAGGAGGGCGTCGGCGCTCATTAATGACAGTAGGGTGTCCAGCTCTATTGACTCGTTGGAGCATCGTCGGAATGTGGCTTGTGTAACACTGTTCTATCCTTACTACCATGGGAAGTGTTCTGCTGAGATAAGTGCACTTATCCCGAGGCTATTTGTTTTTGTCCGTAACACGCGCTTTTCTTTTAGATCTCATCCGCTTATGGTCGATTGTCCAGTTAGTCGCACAACACATTATAGAGAGAATTCGTTCATTAGTCGTACCGCCCGTATGTGGAATGAACTGCCCGCAGATGTCTTTCATGATACTTACAATTTAAAGAAATTCAAGTCAAATGTTCACAAACACTACTCCCTCTTTCCTCCTTCCCATAACCTATTTTCCTGATATCAACACAATGTATTGCATTTGTAGGGGGCCTCCCCTGAGTGTTGGTCTATAGTAAAAAAAAAAATACATATATAAAAATATTTTTCGTGCTGCTACTTAAGAAGATTTAGCGGTTTTCGTTTTTCGACAAATGCGAAATACAGCGAAAACGTACCTTAAATTCAGTATATGTTGCTCAAATTAAAACGCTTTGCTACTAATAGTAAAAATATTAGTGCTGGCAAATTCGATTACTTTTGAATACTCGATACTACTCGATATTTTCAATTTGGATACTCGATACTACTCGGTTTTTAAATTTGAATTTTTTTTAAATTTTCAATAAAATTCTTTGTTTATGTTGATTCAATATTTAAATTAATAAACATGTTTTTAAACTTTTTTTACCAAGGTGGGTTACCGAAACGAAAAACGGTAAGGGTAACGGTATCGGATTTCGTTTGTTTAGGTAACGGTAAAGTTAACGGTATTTAAGACTGTTTCGGTAACGGTATACCGTTATCGAAATCGCCAAAACTGAATTTGTCTTTAAATATGGTACCTTATTATCTACTTTTACCAGGGACTGTAACGGTTATGACTTTTAATAAAAGTGAAGCCCAACCCAGATAGTGGAAGTGCCAGTGAACAGTGGCAGTGCTGTAAAGCTCTATTTTTGAATTTCGCGAAAACGATTTAATATTTTTATAAATTTCTTATTGCGTTTTGTTTAAAAACAGTTCTTGTTTATTTAGAAATTTTTATAATTTCTCTGCAGTGACAAATAAAGAAGACAAAAAGATAGTTTTATAGACAAAACGTCGCAGTGCCGTCGACACTGTGTTTATGTGGTTTAGGCTTTACATAAAAAAGTTATTTTTGATTTTTATTTATTTTTTTTTTGAGCAAAAATTGATTTTCTTACTTTTTGTAATTGTAATTTAATTTTTTAGTAAATTCGTTGCCTCGATGCTTAAAAGCTGCGATCAATGCTCAGAGTGGACCAAAAGTTTTATTTAAAAGTTAAAAATAAATGCAAATTTTCTAATGTAATTTTCAACTATGTATATTGTTATTTTTTTTTACTGTATGTTCACTTTTTTCCTCCAAATTTTTTATGTTTTTGTTATCATTGTTTTTGTTATTTTTGTGGATTTTTTAAAAGTATTTATTAATGCCCTAAATATTTGCATACAGCAATTCGGATTTACCTTTTTCGATTTGAATGAAATTCACCTTAAGTACGGTAGACTACAAGAGCTCAACGATGCATAAATTTTGGAGCACGGACCTTTTCAGTTTCCGAAATATGACGTCCCGAAAATTGGAAAAAACGGTAAAATTAGACTATAGTATGATTACGAAATCGAATAATTTTTAAACTATTTAACATCTAAAATTAATTTTGGTATTATTTATTAGGTAAGAATGTGCACTTTACAATGTTATGTATATCGATTTTTTCATGCAAGGGTGAAAGGCATTACACTTGGAATTAAAAACATTAAGGAATCGTGATTTGGAGCGAATCCTCTTTGTAATAAAGCAATAAAAACTTAAATCTGTTAAAAAACCGCCGAGTTATTACGATTTCCCCCGGCAACTGATGAGTCGCAGATCACTTATCCAGAAATTCGGGTTCAAATTTTAAAAATTATTGAAATAATCTATTACAGAAAGCTTTTTCTATTCTTTAAGTTCCAGAAAACTCAGATAAGAAGTAGTTTTTATATTGCGTTTTGCTAACTCGTTTTAAATTAGTGCCAAAATGTCAGAATTTTTAAACAATGTTTTCAAATGTACAATTTTAATTTTTTTTAAATGTTTTTAAAGAAATTTTAAGAAATCAACGATTGGACTTTAAGATTTTATTAAGAAAATATTAGCGATTTAATAAAATAAATTAGTTCAATTGAATCCGAACGCGTTTAACAGACTTTTGTACTAACATAATTCTGCAAAATATTTTATTTTAACAAAACTATAAAATCTTCATAATGAAAACACATTTTTCTAAAGGTTGTAGTCAATCCAGAATGTTGAAATTTGTAAGTATAAGATGAAGGGTAAACTTGTAAATAAAAAATTTATTGATTTATAATTTACATTTTTATTTATTTAAAGCATATTCTCATTCCTATATTTTTTTATAATTAAAATTCAAGTTCTATTGAAAAACTTTTTTCTCTTAGAAAATGGCGTTAAAAGAAATAATGATGGGGTGGTTAAATTAAAAAAAAAACCCACATATTTTTTTCCTCTTGGCAATATACAAAATGTTGCGTAATGGACAACCCCTGTGCTAACCATCTTATAAAAAAATAAAATAATAATGAAGTTCTATGTTTTAAACTTTGTGTAAAGTATCAGTTATTTGTCAAGCATTTTATTTAGTACAAAAAGGGAAAGAATTTTATATCTAGTACTGTGATAAAGAAAATAAAGGAAATCTTACTTATATTGGGTTCTCACTACAAAGCTTCCTTGAGAGGAACCTTTCATAGCCCTACCGATATTGATTTGTACTTTTAAAAGCGTTTTAATTTCGGCATTAAACCGTAGGACATGTATCCTAATAACGATTAGGTATTGGGATAAGGCCTATTTAAATGGAAGTTGAGGCTGTGGCAGAAAATGATTCGGTCAGAAGACCGGAGGAAACAGACATAAACCTTAGAATTTCACCTACAACTTGGCAAAAAATGGGTTAAGGGGAGGCTTTGCAAACGGTCATAAAGCCTCCGTTAAGTCAAGTTTACATTATAATATTTTTGGTATGATTTAGTATACATGTGAATTATATAGGCTAGTATGTAAAATCTCTCCAAAAACCTTACGATGTAAATTAGTGTGAACCAAAAGCAACTTCATTTGATTAATCGCGCAAGTAAAAAGATATCTAAATGCAGTTATTCGTATAATCGAACAAATATAAAACTGACTTAGAACGGTGTCGAAAAGTGGCGATTTTTGCCGACGGAGGAAGAAGTACAAGTCAGCTGCTGTTTTAATAACTCGACTGGGCTGAACTAAAATATGGCGACTTTAATTCCCTAAACCCATGGGAACTATCTAAAAATCGGTCATATTCGGGAAAGTTACCCTTGGATTTTTCATACGGCAGCTTATTACTAAACAGCTGCCTTTTTCAAACCGCTTTTTATATTTTCGAAATTCCTTTCGAATATGTTCAGAGTTTCAAATTATGTTTCTTTTTAAAGTTTGCACCGAAAATGTACATGGAATTTACGAAAATGGGTCAAAAATTTACGGAAACTGTAAAAAATGTCAGTTTCGAAACTTACATGTCGTTAATTACTTTCGATAATAGATAATACAGAACTATTTTATTTTTCTTCATAAAGATATAAATAAAGTAAAAAATACCATTTAACCCTTTTCAGCCCGACGTTATTTTTTTAGTTAAGTGTTTTAAATCGTCGCATAGTACAATCGTAATTAGTTTTCTATTTTAATTAATTTTTATATTTTTCTAAAGCATATTTAATTGAGTTTGTGTCGTTAAAATCAATACCCTAAGGGAAATTTTAACAAACTGTCACCAAACTGGCCCCTTTATATGAAATAGACTGGTCACTTTTACATGGCGTTGTCATAGGAGGGGGAAATTGACCCCTTGTGACATGTCACAAGACAAATCCCAGGACAGAGCCCTGAACTTTGTTTTTTATGAGAGTTCAGTAACCTGTCCTAGGATTTGTCTTGTGACATGTCACAGGGGTTCAATTTCCCCCTCCTATGACAACGCCATGTAAAAGTGACCAGTCTATTTCATATAAAGGGGCCAGTTCGGTGACAGTTTGTGAAAATTTCCCGTAGGGTAGGTATATAAAGGGTTCTTCAATAAGAGCGCTACAAAAGTTTTTTTAAATAAAACAAAAACGGTTTTGGATATCAATGAAATTCTTTATTCCTGTGAAAGTACGTTCGATGCCATTATGTATGGAAATCGATCTCTTTTGCATGGGCACGCTTGCAGAAGTCCAGACGCTGAACCCAATTTTCGACGGTTTTCAAGCATAAATCGGCCGATATTCGAACGAAGTTCATCAATCGTCGCTGGCTTGTTGGCATAGATCATAGATTTGACGTAGCCCCACAGGAAATAGTCCAACGGCGTCAAATCGCACGACCGAGGCGGCCAATCGACCGGACCATTTCGTGAAATAACACGTTCTCCAAACTTGGTTTGCAATAAATTGATTGTGACATTCGCTGTGTGGCTTGTGGCGCCGTCCTGTTGGAACCACATGTCCTCCAAGTCCATATCATCCAATTGGGGCCAAAAATATTCGGTTATCATTGAACGGTAGCGATTCCCATTCACAGTAACGTGCCGGTCTTGATCATCACGGAAGAAGTACGGCCCAATGACGCCGCCGGCCCATAAACCGCACCAAACCGTAGTTTTTTCGGGATGCAATGATGACTCATGGAGTACGTGTGGATTGCTGTCTGACCAATAACGCATATTTTGTTTATTGACGAAGCCATTCATTATGATGCCCATAAATTGGACGTAGCGCTCTTAACATTGAGGCCACTGACTCCGAATGTCGGTAGTAAATTTTAATAATTTCGACTCGTTGTTGGCTCGTATATCTTTCCATCATGAAATGGCAAATCTTACTGAAGAGAAATGTCAAAAGAGCGGCAAGAAATATTGCGTCCTTTGCTGTCCCCGTCTTTCTACTTTTGTATCGTCCCTGTTGAAGAACCCTTACTAGAAGATTATTAATGATATATCAATTGCTTAAATCTGTTAAGTACAAGAAAAGTAATCTTCAAAATTTGAGTAGTTTCTTCATTTGGTGGCCTTTGTATCACTTACCCACCCCCGCGTTTATTAATCGATGTTTGAGAAAAATCCTTCAAATATACTGGCTGAATTGGATCTCAAACAAGGCTCTTTGGCAAAAGGCAAACTGTTGTCCAATCGAATTAGATATTCGTAAAAGGAAATGGACATGGATCGCTTATATCATCAGACGACCACAAACTGAAATCGCTAGAGCGGCTCTTGAGTGGAATCCCCAAGGACAACGAAGACAAGAAAGGCCACGTACATGGATACGCTGTACCAAAAAAAGAATATGAAACAGCTCGTAAAACCTGGAACCAAATTAAATCACTTGCCGGAGACAGAAATAAATGGAGAGAATTCGTTGATGCCCTATGTTCTTCGTGAACTTTTTATTTAATTATTATGTGTAATCTCTTTTTTTGCTATGTAATTTCTATAAATAAAGGACATATATATGGGAAAATCTAGGAAAAGGTCGATTTCAGATTTTAAAAAAGAAAAATTTCAAATTAGTGGCACAGATTTGTTTTCTAGATTAACTTATTTAAAATACATTAAAAAGAAGTAATCTGTTCGCGTGAATAAATTTTTTTGAGTGCTGAAAAAGTTATAAACAAAAAACCGCACACATTTTCGCTACTAAATATTTTAAAATTTTTTAATTTTTTGGGCATGCGACCACACATTTTCAAGTAACTTTTCCGTGCTCCGAATTTGGTTTCAAAAATTTTCCAGCACATCTGGTTTTTGAGCAAATTGAGGTCAAAGTTACCAAAAACCTTTTTTGGCTATTTCTGAGTTATTTTTACCATAGCTGTTAAGTAATGATTACTAATCATAATAATTAGTAATTAGATTACTTTCTTTTTAAAGGTGAAGTAATGATTAAATTAAGATTATATTCAGTTTCGGACGATTACTAATTGATTGTGATTCCAAATAATCTAAAAGTAATAAGGATTATTTGTAATTACGACAAAATATAATCAAATAAATAAACAAAAACAAAGTAATTTCTATATTTTTACCATTAAAAATTATCCAAAATGTGTTTTCAAATTTCAAATGACATTTCAGAACATTTCAATCACGCAAAATTTCAACTAAGGCACTGTAACTCATGCCGAATATTTTTGAAAATAATCAAAAGTAATCTTTGAAAGTAGTCGAATTATTTTTTGATTACTTTTGACTCTTTTTGATTATTTTATGGTAATCTCAAGTAATCTTGATTACTTTTAGATTACTTGTAATCATAATCAATTAGTAATCAGAAATTGTTTAATAGAGAATTATATAATCAATACAATTCTTTTCAAAATGTAAACTATTTGATTAGTAATCGTAATCGAAATTTAACAGCTATGATTTTTACACACTTTTACCTCGATTTAATGAAAAAAGGTGACACAAATTTTTCAATCATCGCGGTAATTTTATTCGAAAATGCATAGTCGCGCTATATTTCCATTATTTATTATAAGTAGGGTTTGGGATTTCCCGGACTTTTTTATTTCCCGGGAAACGGGAATAAAAAATTTTGATTCCCGGGAATCCCAGAAAGTACCCCCCACTGGACTGTCGGAAACAAACCGTTTCATCTCATTTGGCCCATTAGATATGGTGGCCACAATGTTATTTTCCAAAGACAAATAAAACTCTTGTAGTCTTATTTCTACAATTCTTCTTATTTCATCAGCATTACATCTTCCTGATATATAAACCAACCCCAGGTTATAAAATTAATTATTTCCGTTTATACATATGTTCAAATATCTCTTTTGTGATATTCTTGTCCATTCTTCTAAGATTATAGTAAATCTCCTATTGTTAGAAATATTACTCGATATTTCTTTTATCATGATATCTTTTACATGATTGTATTAATTTAATATAATGTTCTTTACATCGGTTTCATTTCTTGGCAATGCCAGGTTTTTATTATAATAACTTTCTCGAATAAACGAAGATCTAGTTATGGTGCGGATTGACATTCCGTCGACTGCAGCTAATTTGGATACCATTTCAGGAAATGTTTGCCCTACCATAAAACGTTCAATGCCTATTCAGCTTACACTTTTTTCTTCGGGTACATTGCTAATTTTAGCTGGAACGTTATTCTCGTTACGAGGTTATTTTTTGAATATTTCGAAAACTATAATAGCTACAAAAATAGTTCTTAGATCGTTTTAAATAGGACATTTAGCCGTATTAAAAAAAATATTAAAAAAAAATATTGAAAAATAAAAAAAATTAAAAATTTTTCAGTAAATTGTTGTTTTTTCAAACGCGTCGTATAGACCAAATACAATTAATATTGTCATTAATATGTATTTTTATTAATTCTAATTTAGTAGGTTTGATGTTAAGAAGAAGAATAAACCTTCCTCAAAAGTTGTAAACACATTAAATTTGCAAATCAGACTAGATCTAGTTTCTGCCTTTTTATAGACAGGCTTCATCAGTGATCTTCCATTAAATTTTATTATTGTTTATATTTTTATTGTCAGATTGTCTCTATATGAATAATTTCGGAAGTGATCAAACATACATATGTGACGTGCAAAATAGAAAGGGACCTAAGGGTAAAAACCGGTTTTGTTCAGGAGAGACATTTTAAAGATTTAAATACGTGTATCTTTGGTGTACCATCACTGAGCGTGTTGGTATTGGTCTCATTTGAAAGCGACACATCTCATGACGTCAGGAACGTGTTGGTCAACCTTGAAAACGCGCGTAGGTCGTCCCTACCTCTTGTTTTGTGTAGTTGGTTTTTACGGTTTTCTACCTAGCGCGCTGTTTCCATGAGTTTGATATCAATTTTGCTCGCGGTTTTTCGAATCCAGCTTTATTTTCTGAAATTATTAATTGTGAATTATAATAAATACTCATTTATAATTCTTTTAAATCGTGAATATCACTCTGTTAGTACGAAAATTTTTTCACATAACCTTATTATGTTATTCGCGAAAATAATTTAAAACTGATAACGTTCTTATTGTTTGTTTTAGGATGAAATGGTGGACGAATCCCTTTCTATTTCCGCTTAGAATCGTCGACTTCACTTTCATAAAACGCGCATATCTCTGGGAGGGAACACTTTTTGGGCATGGGATCGGTCTCATTCGATGCTCAGATGTTGTCCACATCAAAAAAAAAATTGATTTTTTTACCCTTAGGTCCCTTTCTCTATGCGCTGTCAAATATACAAACATTCTACTTCAGATTTTCTGTTTATCTTCTTATTTCCTTCGTGTCACCTTTTCACAAATATTGCCACATTGACGTATGGTTTGTACGTACAGGTGTAGGCAATTTGTGTATATTGGAGACGGACAGCCAACAGGGCATTTTTATTTTTTATAGTAAAGTGTTGTTTTTTCAAACGCGTCGTATAGACCAAATACAATTAATATTGTCATTAATATGTATTTTTATTAATTCTAATTTAGTAGGTTTGAGGTTAAGAAGAAGAATAAACCTTCCTCAAAATTAAATTTAAATTTGCAAATTTTAAAAATCCAAAAACTCAAAAACTTAATTTTCTTTGCTTAATTTTTTTTTTTAAATAAAATCTCTAACTGATCTCAAAAGATGCAGAAATTTTCGAGAGGGCGTCTTTAAAAAAAAAAAATATGAATTTTTTAATTTTTTTATTCTCTTTGTTTAAGTTGAATCTTAATACAATAAAATTAAACAAATATCCAATTTTGAAATTTTGAGCAATAAACAACAAATGGAAGGTTTTAGAAGCACAGAAAAATTTTTAAACCAAAATTAAGCTTTTATTTTTTTTTGGTAATAGTTGAAAAACAAATAAGTTAAGAAATGGCATATACACACACACACATGTATACATAAATGGAAGAGTGTGCCATTTCTTACCTTATTGGTTTTTCAACTATTACCAAAAAAAATAAAAGCGTAATTTCGATTTAAAAATTTTTTTGTGCTTCTAAAGCCTTCAATTTGTTGTTTATTGCTCAAAATTTCAAAATTGGATATTTAGTTTAGTTTAATTTTATTGTATTAAGATTCAACTTAAAAAAAGAGAATAATAAAATTAAAAGATGCATATCTTTTTAAAAAAAAAAATAACCTCTTGAAAATTTCAGGATCTTTTGAGATCAGTTAGAAGTTTTATTTAAAAAAAAAATTGAGCAAAAAAAAAAAAAATAGGTTTTTGAGTTTTTGGATTTTTAAAATTTTAAAATTGAACAATTTTTAATTTTTTTATTTTTCAATATTTTTAATACGGCTAAATATCCTCTTTAAAACGAGCTAAGAATCATTTTTGTAGCTATTATAGTTTTCGAGATATTCAAAAAATAACCTCGTCACAAGAATAACGTTCCTGCTAAAATTAGCAAAGTACCCGAAGAAAAAAGTGTAAGCTGAATAGGCATTGAACGTTTTATGGTAGGGCAAACATTTCCTGAAATGGTATCCAAATTGTCAATGGTTTTGTCTGTCTTAATGTCATTTAAGCCCAATTCTGATAGGATCTTTCTATGGCAGGTATGTCTGAATTTTTTCCGATTCTAACCAATAGAGTTTGTCCAGAAGAAGCTTCTGTGCCTTATTTTATGTAAATATCTTTAAATTTGTGACCTTTAGTTTGATTACAAGGTTTACATAGGCAGACTAAATGACAGATAGACATAGCTAAATAAATTGGTATACCATAAGATATATTCCCATTGTTTTTCGTAGTTACAAAAATCAATAGAATATTTTAATACGTATCTCCTCCACGTAGTTGTGTAGGGTATAAATAAGAGATAATAATAATTTGAGAATTATTAAATGATCTAATTACACTATGCGACAGTCAAAATCGGGATGGGATGAAACCAACGGGAAATGTTATATCGGTCAAAAACAAGTTATACGTGTCCCGGCGTTTCGCTGGGTCACCCCTAGGAATCGAAATATATCTTTTTTTTGACATAACTCGAGAACCACTAGTCCGATTTTGTTCAAACAATTTTAAAAAAATTAAAAATTACAATTCCTTTAATCTGTTCATATAACGTTTTTCTATATACTCAACAGTTTTGCCCGGTAGTTTGAACCCTTCCCGATCACTGACCCCTACCATTTGTCTCACAGTGTTATTAATAGAATGAAATCCGGATAAAGGGCTAACTATATCATGCTTATGCTATCTTAAGTTACTGTCAAAAATCAACAAAAAGTCTGTCAAATGCTTAAGCAACTTATTGAAAACTCTTGGGTGGTTATATTGTACTTTTTAAACTAAATACATACTCAGTGTTGCCAGTTTTGACGATTTATCGTCATTTTGACGAGTTTTACTATCAAAAATAGCCAAATGACGATTTGACGATTTTTTCCTCCAAAATTACGATTTCTTTTAATACGAAATACAGCAAGAAATGTGCAAAAATACGATACTTTTCCAATCTATAATTCTAAATCTCAAATTTTTAGTTTTTAGAATTATGCAGAATTGCAAGCACATTAAAATAAAAAACTGCTGCAAAAGCAGATCATTTTTATTCACTAAATCTATACGATTTTAGAATTTTAGATTAAAAGTGCAAAAACTGTTTTCTTCTTATATTTCCTAAATATATGGATTTTTTCGATAAATGTTATTTAATGTGTACAATTTATAAATATTTTACCATAAACAAGTAAATCTGTATTTATTTATATTAATTTATATATAATAAAAAAGTACTAAAAAATACAACAGTGCGTGCAGCGGTCAGCTTCGCTGTTTGCTTAAGCAAATGACACTTGAAGAAAAGTTTGTTAAGTACAATAGAGTTATGCACATTTTATTATATGTATTCGCACATTTGCTTAAGCCAGCATACGCATAATATAGTTAGTCCTTAAGGGTATGCCTTCAACGGATTATTTTCAAAGTTTGTGAAATATTATTTCTTTAAGAAAAGTAAAATGTTTCCGATACACGTACGTATCGCTATATTTTCAGGAACTGAGTGATCCGAAATTTTAATATTTCTCTAATAAGGAAAAAATTTCGGTAAACAATGAAAAGGGTGTCTACTTATTTTCAATTACAATCAAAATTTGATCTGAAGTTTCATTTAAACGCGGCACAATTTTCATGTTCAATCTTTTCATTTAAAAATTAAGGGCAAGCTTAATTTTTATTTATTTGAATTTGAGAAAACATTAACTTGAAAGTTTTTCGTGCTATCACTATAATTTATAAGATTTATTTTTGTTGTTATAGTTTGAATCAATAAACTAAACTAAACCCAGCAAAACCTTCTAAAGAAATCAAAAGTTGTAAGTACTTACACTTTGGTCAAAAAACATCATTGGTGGTAAGTATTTACCTAAATATTACAGGTATGGACTCAAATATGTCGTTACGAAGAAAGTACCGAAATAAGTTGTTGTTTGTAATATGTAGTGTAATAAATTCACTAGTTAGCAATAGCGGCTAAAATAAGTACATCCTTGTAGGGAGCAAAATAAGTCGTTACACATAATTCATTGGTTACATGACTTTAAACTCATTACAAATAAGAGCAATATAACAATATAACACAATATCAGTAATACATTATTTTAAAGCATACAAATAAGTAGCGATATATCTCTATATTCGGTAACTCCTTATATCATACCTCTCATATAAGTACTGATGTATCACATTATTAGTAACGTATTACTTTAGGTTTCAAAGTAAAACAAAGGGTAAAGGGGTACCCATTGCCAGGCAATGTTTGAAAAAGGTCCACCCATTACCAAGGTTTTGCTGGGAAGATGAGTTGGAATTTGAACTAAATTAAACTATTTTTTTACTTCTTTTTTTTTTTATTTCAAAATTTTTTTGTTAAAATGTTTTGTTTTTTTTTCAATTTTATAGTTCTCGAAATTAAATTATAATATTTACATATGTAGGTACATACCTGATTTCGTTACCATTGTGTATATCCTTAATGTTGCTTTCTTAGCCAATATGTTTAAATTGTAAGGATTTTTATTATTTTATTTTTATATTTTTTGCTTTTAAATTTTTATTAACTTTTTGAAACACTTTCTTTTTTTGAAGCCCTTATGTCTATGACCCATAGACAACAGAATTTAAACTAAACTTCAATTACAATAATATCATACTGTGATGTATTTTCTTTAAATTACATGTATGTACACATATGTGTACTCTATTGAGATCCTGTATACGCATAATCATGAGTCGTTTTCATACAAGTAGATGTCCATAGGTACACATATACATATGTGCATATGAGTATATGTACAATACATTAGGGTGGCAACAAAATTATGAATGTGATTATCCTAGTTTTTTCGCCTATGAAAATAAAGAACGGTTATAACTGAGCATTTACCACGCGTCCATTCTCTACAGCATGCAAACAAGTTTACACTGCAGAGTTTTTAGAAAAACAATTTTTTTTTTATTTATTTATTTAAGTCTATGGATAAAAATCCTTACAGACTATAATATTAAAAAAGAAAAACATGATTAACAAATACAAATTATAATCTACGTATTTAAGTACAAAATTATATTACGTTTAATGACATTTACATTTGAAAAAAAATCTATCAATTCATTTATTTCGTTGTAGTGGTTACATATTCTTCGAAAGGGATCAGCATTAGCGTAGTTTGATTGAAAGACTTGTAAATATAAATGAAGTTGAACATTACTAAGCAGGAAGTCAGAAGAAATGTCCCCATTAAGCAAGTTTATCATAAATGAAACATTTAGCATTTTCTTTCGGCTTACTAAAGTAGGCAGTTTAAGTCTATCAAGCCTAATGGTATACGATGGAAGATCAACAGATGGGTTTCATGTTGAGTTTCCTAAACAGAACAATAGAAATTGTTTTTGGACCGATTCAATACGAGTGCTGATAACAGTACTTTCAGGGTCCCAGATGATAGAACCATACTCTATAATTGGTCTTACCAGAGATGTATATAATTGCTTTGTAACCCCTGGGTCTGTAAATTCTTTTGCCCATCGCTTTATAAAAGCAAGAACACCACGAGCTTTATTTACCATCATCGTGATGTGTTGTTTAAAATTTAATTTTGGATCAAGTAAAATACCAAGATCCAAGAACTCATTAACTAATTCCAGCTGGTAGTCTCCCAAAGTGTATAGACCAATAGAATTCCAATTTCTGGAAAATCGCATGTGTTTGCATTTCTTAAGGTTAAGATCCATGAGATTACTGTTACACCAATTATAAAACTTATCCAAGTCATGTTGCATTTAGATTCTTAGGCCCCGTTTTTAGAATGTAGGTTATCTTTAAACTTAGTTTAACACAGTATCTTACTGTAATTCTGCTTTTAAAACGTGGTTTATTTTGTATTATCTCCATAAAGACAAACCCCTAAATTCATAAACGCTTTGTAAAATTATTGGAGGTTTATTGAACAAATTTTGTATGAAAATGACGTTTTGTAAACCTGCTATAACTTTACAAAGCATTTATGAATTGAGGGGAAAGACTATAAATGAGCAAAATTCTGGAAAATTTTTGTTAATAAACTCGGAAATGGCATATATTATTCGTTTTCGATTTAATTAAACCAAGTTTAACTGACATCCGAAAAACTCGGCCTTAGAAATCACTGAAAAAATCGAAAAACTTTAATTTACATGCAGAGATCTTTAATGAACTTTTTTATTAAACTGCAGCACATCATGACATATTTGATAACATTTTATGATAAATTGCATAAATTTAACAAAAAGTTTCAATGGACGAGTTTCAAAGAGATTATGCAAAAATTCATTAATATCAAGCAGATAATTCTCTCAGTGTAGTAAATAGTTTTGATATCTCTTTATTATTAGCATTATAAATAAGCATTAATTTGTTAATACAGTAATTTTGACTTAGCTGCACAACCAACTTTTGCAAGCATTTTTGTGCAGGTAAGCCAAAAACGCAGCTAAGTCAAATTGTTTACCTGCCTTAATGTGCAGACTGAAAAGAAACAAAACAAATGAAGTTAATGATGACAACTTTGTGCTTTGCACCAGATCTTGCGATTTTTATGGTTAAAAAATGAATAAAGTAGTATATTTTTGTCACAAAAAAAGTTGACAACACATTTATTTTATGTGTGTTTTCTTTCCCTAGAATTGAAAAACAAAGCAAAACACAAGAGGCATCTAACTGTGATCTTTTTTATGAAAACAATGTAAAACTGCCAAAACTATGAGGCAGTTATCTTAAATGCGCAGGTACAAAAAGTGCACTTAAAGAAGACAATTGCGTACATAATTTTGTAAAATAGAAACGAAACCAAAATTTTGTGCAGCTATAGCAAATGTGCACTTAAGAAAAAGGTAATTAAATCAAAACTACTGTAGCACCGTTACTTTTTTTTTGATACTTGCAAAAATATCGTTTATCAGTTAGCATTTGTTGTACAGCTTCAAAGTTTTATTTACTTGTCATTTTCTTGAAAAGTGTTATAGGTACGCAACAGAGAACTGCAAAATCAACTTTTTCCTTGATTTAATCATACACTAAAATTCTTATTTGCATTTAATCAATCATCAATACTCAATGTTGAATAAAATCACTATCATGCAGCTGAACGCGTAGTTCGGATCTGTTTGAGTCATCTGTCGAACATGTTTTATTCACGAAGGGGGCTTTTATTTTGAAGATTTTTACATTAATAAAAAACATTGTATTTTATTTTCATAAAAATATTTAATTCCTATACAAAACAAATTACATTTTAAACTTTAAGGTACGTTAGTAACGTAGCGGGCTTGCCCGATACGACAAAATTCGTTTTCGGTTTAACTGACATCCCAAAAACTAGGCCTAAGGCACACCGCTAAATCTAGCGGGCTTGCCCGCTAGTATATATATATATAACACTGGTCTCCTCGAAGCAAAAAAATCAAGATATCACACTTTAAAATCCGACATAAAATGCCGAAGCTATAACGAAAAATGTAAAATGGCGACCGTTAAGTTGGGCAAAAAAAATTTTTTTTTTAAACTACCTTGCAAAAATACTTCATATTAGAGGGTGTACGCGTACTTTTTTTTACCTGTAAGGTGGTACGGTCTAATGTACACTGTACCATTTATTAAATGTGTTTCTACAAAATATAGTCTGATACTGTAAACCCCCTCTTTATTGTTATGAAATTATTTTTCTTTTAAATATTTGATTGCAATCATAAATAAACTCATACGCGTTCATTTTTGTTTTTTCTGATTTTATTCTACATAAAAATAATCATCGTTGATCCGAACGAATATGAACGAAATGAATGGTATGAAAGCGACAAATGATTAAATCAACAATGCAACAAAAATCACTTGCTTTGATTGATTTAAAATCAGCAACGAATATGTGTATTTGAGTACATTCGGCGCTTGAACAAAAACGAATGTTTATTCGGGTGTGGATTACGTATGATGGTGTTGCAATCAGCAGTTGCAATTCTCTGGTATGCAACTCATCAAGGTCGAATTTGAAAGAAATTAAATATCCATTGTTATATAACAAATTCATAATTAGAAATTTATGATAAATTCACAATTCCACGTTGGAATTCTTTTACTAGCTAGACCTACCTATTCTTTTACTAGCTAGACCTACCCCACCTACAGTAGGTCACTTGAAAGGTGTTTTCAAAAAAAAAATTTTTCTATCACCGTGTAATTTATATATAAAAATTTTGCGTAAATACATTAAAACGCATTCATCGAAAGTTTTTTTACATTTTTGTCAGCATTTCTTTCGCATTTAAACGGGAAACTTAATTGGGTTGCAGAAAATATTTATAAGTGCCACCCTAGAAACGTATGAGGCTTTCCATAGAAACAAACTCTCTACGGGAAAAATTTTTTCGAATCAATATGATCACCTGGATTTAGAATTTTTCATACAAAAAATGGATTTATTAAATCCAAAAAAAGCTGGATTTAATAAATCCACAATAAAAGCACAAATATATGAAACAGCCTATTAATTTAATGTCAGAAAAAAATACGAATTAAAATTAAAAGAGAAACAAAAAAATTGAAAAACTAACAAATAAAAGGTTTTTCTTAAATTTTTTTTATGAAATATGTTTAGAAAAAAAAACTACACCTCACCAAATACATATTTTTCATCTTGGTCATGCAGAAATAGCTCAAATAGAAATGGCAATTTTTCACTCTACAGTGAGTAATTTAATTAAATCCAATTAGTGAATATTAAATATTGCAATGGAATTTTTCAATTGTGTAAAAATATAAATTGAAGTGATAAAACTGAAAAGGCAGACTGTTTATCGCTGTTTTATGTAAAATATGATTATAAATTAAAAGTTAAAGTAGAATCCTTCATCATCGAATTAGGTAATAAAAATTAGGGTGAAAGAAGTGTCGGACAGAAAATTTTTTTAAAATAGGAAGAATCTAACCCCATCTGTTGAGCACTTTTAGAAATACTTTTTCGATTTATTAAATCCAAGTGATTAGAAAAAACGAATATTATTATATAAGGCACAAATAAATCATGAAAGATGTAAATAGTTGTGGTTGAATGTTACACAAATTTTCAACTAAATATGTACGTTAGACCGACTCACGAAAAAAAGTAAAAAGTTGCCCCCCTCAAAATAAACCTTGGTTTGCTTTATGATGATTCCCAAAATATTTCGGGTCTAGCAACGAGATCTCACGAGCTGGACCATTTTTAAAAAATGTATTGTTTTTAGTTTTTGTAAGAAATTTGCATTTTAGCTATACCAACGACTATATAGACTAAAGACAAACCACCAGCCTCAACTGCTGTTAAAAAGTCTCTTTAATTTTATATGCAAACTGGTTTTAAGAGAAACAGTTTTTAGTGTTTTTTTTAACGCGTATTTTTTTATATTAATAAGCAAAATTTTGTGAAAATTATACAAAACTAATGCAGAGAACATATCAAACAACACAAGTGCACTTTACAATTTAATTAAAATTGCTTAAAAACAATAAAAATAATTAATTAAAAATACCACTTTTTCACGTTTTTTTTTATTTTACACTGAAACTCTTTTAAAACCAGTTCAGTTTTTCAGATGAGAGCCGTGGATAGTGCCTGGCTATACACATCATACTCAATATGGGTATCATATGACAGGTTTTTTTGAGCCACGTTCAGCGGTATATATAACATGTTCAAGCGTATTCAGGCATGTCCTATTTTCAAGGATATTCTATAAAAAAAACAAATCTTTGACTCTTTTGTTCGGAGATGTTTGTTATTGAAATGTCAAACTTACATATCATAATCTGTAGTCGATTTAAGATCTATCTGAAAAATCTGAACACGTGTTTCAGATTTTTTTGAAATTCTCGATTTTTCGAGTTTTATCAGAAATTTAATGTGGAGGAAAAAATGATTTCTAAATAGTGCATTATGGATACCAAAACTTTTCTTTTGACAAGTAAGTAAATCATCGCTTAGTGGATATAGTTTGGAATTTTGTAAAAGTTTATTTTTTGAAAAAGAAAAACTTAGCTGAAAAAGTTATTGTTAAAACTTCCAGTTTTACCAAATACCTATAAAGACTAAAGTAAAAAAAAAGTTAAAAATTTTTTCATAGCTTAAGCACCATAATTTTTTTTTCACGTGGAAAAATTTCACTTATAGGGTGATTTTGTAAAACGTAACGCCATGCGTTGCGTTGATTTGTGTGTAAATTGTTATTGTCACAAAAACAATTTGTATGGAAAAGAACGCAACGCAAGGCGTAGCGTTTTACAAAATAACCCCCTTAAAGTTTAAAGGAATTAAATAGTAACTTCAATTCTGCAAATGAAAATTTTGTTTATCTAATTAGAAAGGCACAATCAAATAAATTGACAAACAATTTTACTACAGTCAAAATCAATCTTTAATGCATGGATGGTAACCGCTACGATGCAGTTATCGGTAAGTGTAACGCTATTTTGGATTATCTCGGTAACGGTATTTTAAGGGTATTGCTATTTTATTTATTTCGGTATCGGTATTTTAGGGATAACGGTATTTCAGTTATTTCGGTAACGGTATTTTAAGGATAATGATATTTCGGTTATTTCGGTAACGGTATTTTAAGGGTAAAGGTATTTCAGTTATTTCGGTAACGGTGTTTTAAGGATAACGTTAGTCAGTCAATAGTCAATTATTTCAGTGCATACCGTTTTTTTCAAAAACAAACTAAAATGGAAACAAAACAAATTTGTCAACTTAATTTATGTAAAATATTCAATAACCAAGTGGAATCACCAAAAGCAGAGAATTAGGAATAACGGTAATAGCATTTTACGGATAATGCTATTTTAGATTATTTCGGTAACGGTATTTTAAGGGTTTCGACATTTCGTTTATTTCGGTATCGGTATTTCAGTTATTTCGGTAACGGTGTAAGGATAACGTTAGTCAGTTGAAAGGCTTTTGAATCGATATCGGTATTTTAGCGGTATTGCCTGCCAACCCTGCTTTAATGAGTTCTAAATATCCTGATAAGACGAATAATATATGCAATCTTTTCGGTCCACACCGCCTGAAATAGACAATAAAATGAAATATAAAAAAACGCATTGCCGAACACATCATAAAAAGTTCATTGCAAAAAAGTATAGGATAATTTCAGGATTAGAAGACGTGTCTTTAAAGACAATTTTATGGAAACTGGTTAATAATAATTAACTTTTGTAGAAATTTTTATTTGTAAATTTTTCCAATACTCAAAAAATTAATTTGTGTTAGTTGAATTTGTGCCTGATAGAGTTATATTACGGTAAATTTGACACACGGCTGGTGTGGAAAGCCTCATATGTGTATGCGTGTGGATTTTTCAATGTAAAACCAGTTTCTTGTTTATATTTTGCCAAAATCTATTCTTCACACATGTTGTCCACTGTATTAGAAAGAATAAAACCTAAAAGGGGGTTAAATCAGTGCTAACGCAATTGTAGGACAACCCTTTTGTTTTGGGATAATGCTGCTGAACTTTACGCATAAGGGACAATTGTCCATTAAATACGAATAAAACTGACCTAACCGGTTTGACCAGTTGCTGTGAAAACAGATTAACAAAAAAAAAAAAAACGAAATGTTGTTTGAAAAAACCGCTTTCAATATGTTAATTTATAGAACATAGCAAAAGTTAGTCAAAAAAAATCCGATTTTGAATTTTAGTTATGTAGTTGTAAAGAATACTACTGACCCATCTCATCCCTTTATATTCATATAAAATGCGTATGCATATTGTATTGCATGCATGCAGAATTTATATATTTTTTGAAATTTTGATTCCCATCAAAAAATAAAAAGTTTGTTTGTATTGTATATAGTTCCTAGTTATTCATGCTATTAGGAACCTCTGGTCGCATGTTGTGGTCATAGTTTCGAGTTTTTTAGGAAATCAAAAGTTTTCTAAAGAATATGTAAGGATTGGTTTCTTTCATTAGACAGGCACCCGTCTTTTTTTTTAAATTATGTTGATTAATATGAAGCAAATCAAATAAACGAGCCAGCAAGTAAACAAACAAACCAGCAAAATCAAGCCAAGCAATCACCCTTAGAAAAAAAGTTTTCTGTAAGAAGATCATATAACGCGTTGCTACCGCATCTTAAAAAAAATCATCCAAGAAAATTCTCAGGGGGTTGGTTATCGTGTCTGCTGCTGCCTGATGAGAAGATCATATTTAAGTTTGCATCTATTAAATAGTGTCCAGATGTGTGTTGTCCCGTTATATCTTTAATATTATTATCACACTGGCAGTAGTTTCCACAACGGTCATCATCAGCTTGACAACACATAAATACATATGCAAATATAGAAAAGGATCGTCATAGATGTGATGATATTTTCAAGAAATACAAAATTTACCTAAAATGCTACACACACACACACACAAAGTAAATAAAAGGGTTAGTGTAAGTAAGTATTGTTTAAAATTAGCATAGCTAAATAAAAAAAACTGGTTTTCCCAAGCTTCCCCCTTTAGTCGCCGTTGAAGGCAAGAAAAACTTGTTTATTTTTATTATAATTTTCAATACAGAAGGACACCGCACTTCACAAAACCAACGAACAAACGGCCAAACGACCGATGGACCAGTTCATTCAACATGCAATTTTATGTGTTTAAATGATTTCCATTAGAGATGAGCGATATTTTCATACCGGTGATTTAATCACAGTTATTGATAAATCACTGGTAACGGCAGTGATCAAATATTTCAAGTCGCAGTTACTCGGAATCTCGTTCTTTTAATATTTTTGTACTATTCTTTCTTGCAAACTTCATTGTGCACAGTAATACATGTTTTTATTCAATAACAGTGACTTGCTTTCACACTCTTCTGAATAAAACTTAGTTAAACGCAGTTTGTAACTGGAATACTGCTTTTGAAATGTGGTTTATTTTGTTTTATTTCAATAAAGAAATAAATTATACTCGAGAAACAGTTTTTCCGGCAAATTTTTGTTAATAAACTTTGAAATGGCTGACAAAATTCGTTTTCGGTTTAACTAAACCAAGTTTAACTGACATCTCAAAAACTCGCCATAAATATTATTTCGTTTATTTATCAGAAAATCGCAGTTTTTTCCATAGAAAAACCGTGATCACGATCACAGTTTAAAAGAACCGATTTGCAAATCACATTCACTGAGAACAATGTTACTGAAAACTCGCCATATCGCACATCTCTATTACAAACCCGTGATCACGGTCACTGTTTAAAAGAACGGTTATTTGAAAATCACGATCACTGGTAGCAGCGTTATTCCAAAATCACCGGATCGCTCATCTCTAATTTCCATACAAATGTTTCACTTGCCAAATCCAATGCCAAAAATGAGAAAAGAGTAAATAATATTTTTTTGATAATAAATATTATTTATTATCAGAGTATTAATATTTATTATCAGAGAAATTTGTTTTGAATATTTTACAGTTAGGGATCAACAAAGTGTTTTGAAATTAAAGTATTATAAAATTCCGAAAGTGGAGTTAATCGATTTGGCAAGTGCAACATTCATATACAAATAAACCAAAACGAGTAAAATAGTTATAGTTGGACAAGCCGACTATATTATACCCTACACCAGTCTGGTTGAAAGCCAACTAGTGTTTTGATCCGAAATTCGAATGGACTGAAATGGTCTATAAAATTATTTAAAAAAAAAAAAATAGAAAAACGGCAAGAATTTTCGATTTTACCCAATGTTAGATGTATTTAAGAGAATGTCGGAAATATAGTTCATATTAGCGATAGGTCCAAATGTGGACCGATTCTAGAATCAATAGTCTTGGGTCCATGTCAGTCAGCATATCAAATTTCATCACAATATCCTAATATTTGCGACCTGTAGCGTGCGAACTAGAGATGGACACGTGAGTGAATTTTAACTGACACTCACTCACGCAATGACTCACGTACATTTTTACTACTTACATTCGCTCACGTTCACGTGAGTAAATTTAGATTTTACTCATGCTCAGGCGTCGTTCATGTGAATCACGCAATTTCACGGAATAAAACATGGACCTTTTTAGCAAAAATCAGTAGGCTTCGTTCTTAGGGCTATATTTTAATATGTATAAAATTTCTTAATATTTGCCACCTGCAGCGTGTGTACAAGAATACAGGGACAGATATACCTACGGACCAGAGAACGGTTTGAGTACATTCGTTTTTATTGTGCAGTCATACCATTCATTGCTTTTGCCATGTATTCATGCAACAACAATAACTAATGCTATTGCTATTATATACATTCATTGTTTTTGATGAGTGGTTTTTATGCATTATTTTTATAATGCCACTACATGTCAAGCAACGAAATGAAGAGATGACGCATTAAAAAAATAAAATCAATCACAACATTCATTTAGTATTCGTTGACCTGTTGCAGTATTTTGAAAAATGCAATGTGAAGAAATTTCCATTTTTTTATTTAAATATGAAATATGCATATATTTTCTCATTTTGTTAATGTTTAAGTGAACAAAATACACACCAAAAATATACTAAAATATTTGACAGAAAAAAATTTTCAATTTTTGTACAACAAAGATTGAGACCATTCATAACAATCGGTTTGTATTCATACCAATCATTTTATATTCGTTGCTTTTGTAAGTGTTAGGTAAGATTAACAGAAGACATGCAGTGCAATGCATGGCTTTCGTCATACTCACTTTTTTTCAATTGTGTCTGTATTGCTTTACTGAAATGATGTGTATTGACAACAAAATGCACATTTTTTGTGATTGCATTCAAAAGCATAAAATAAGGCACTCAAACCGTTCTCTGCTACGGACATCTTTAAATCGAACAAAAAAGGAGTAACAAAGTTAAAGTCAGGCATATTTATTCCGTAAACAGTCGGGTTAAACTATAACTTATCTTTATATCCGAAATTTTCATGGCCCTTGTATAAAAATTTGTCTACATATTGGTTAAAAATTAGAAAATCAGCAAGAAATATTGATTTTGCTTAATAATAGGTGCATTTAAGGCAAAGTCGGAAATGTAGTCCATATATGCGCTAGGTCAAAAAATGGACCGAAATAAACCAAAATCAGTAGGCTTCATCTCTGAGCCTACATAAGTTGGTGTACCAAACTTCATCAAAATATCTTGAACAAGAATACATAGACAGATAGAAGATAGGCAGATATACGGACGGATGGACATACTGTGGTTGGTTCGTTGGTTAGTTTAAGTGGCAGCACCCGCCCTCAGTATGTAGAGTCAATAGCGACTCCGCTTTTAAAAGACCACACCACCCGTAAGGAGCTAATATCCAGGGAACTAGACCCAATCTGTAAGATTAATATAACGGATGAGATCGTCTAATCTTACTCTCGATATCACCGACAGGTTGTCTAGAATATGATCGCCCAAAGCCCTATGTCGGATGCCCTGTAGCGTCTGACAATCACAGAGAAGAATCCTGATACGATATGTATACTTCTGAACAAAACAGTCATTTAAACGTATGAGTTATTTTATTATATAGAATTTAACCCTCTAATGCTCTTTTTTCTGATTGCGAACTATATAATTATCATTGAAAACAGGCGCGGATCCAGGATTCGCTCAAGGGGGGGGGGGGGCTAAACATTTTTTATATCGTATACGGTAGTCATATCTATAGATATTTTATGAACTAAAAGTAGAAGTTTTAAAACTTGTTTTAGCATATGTTTGCCATTCGTGTGTTCCTCTGTCTTTGATATAGCTAAAACGGGTGTTACATTATACCATAAGTCATAGCATCTGTCAAAAAAGTGAGTCAGATAACCTTAAATCTACAGGCTAGACTCATTTTGTCTGATAGTTAGTAAAAATCCGATTGAAACTTTGATAGCCAAATTGTTTTTGAAATATTTCATAAAATTATGAGAATTGTAACAGCTGTTTTCATCTGATTGCATTTGATGGTGTAAACACTTATACAATCTTTTTTTTGACAATCACATCATTGCGTAGTATTTTTAATTTGATTTTTCAGACGTGAAATCAAATGAAAAATCAGATAATGCAAACCCCGCTTAACTCAAGACAACTGTCGGCTAAGTCAACGTAAAGCTTACCCAATAAACAATGAAAAACTAAAAATTCAAGTGCTGTAAAAAATGCTTGAATTCAGCTTTGTTTTAAGTGTTTTTTCCAGTGAAAATCCAATTAATACAAATTGAAATAATTTGTTTTTCTATTCTTGTCAATACTGGAAAAATAAACGAACTTAAAACCTTTTTTTTATAAAAGGAATCTGAATTTCGTCCATGGATGTAAGTAATTGATATTTCTTTGAGTCTAAACTTTATTCCAACGTGATTCTTTTCTCCTTAGCTACGAAAAGCAATGGAACGTTTGACGCTACCAGAAAAAGGAAGGAGAAACTACAACAAAATTGGTTTCCGCCGCCTCAGGATGTTGGATAATAAAAGAACAATACAAATGTTAATGTATGTATGAAAAAAATAATTATATGTATTACTGCAAATAAATTGCATCAAATATTACAATTATCGTGTTTTATTTGGCTTGATTTGTGCTTGAAGATAGGGCTTGAATGCAAGGGTTTTTAGTGTGTTGTTTGAACTTGAATTGGACTGCATTTCAAGGCTTGAATTGAAGCATATTTACAGTGTTATGTTCGACTGGAATTCCAGTGTCCCTTTTGCTGGAGTATGCTATTGAATTACATTGTAAATCAAGTATAAATCAAGGCTTGAAATTAGAAAATGTGACTGGAATTACGCTTGATTTCAACTTGAATTCCAGCAAAATTGTTTATTGGTATTCAGTAATTTTTTTATAAGAAAAACCATTAAAATTAAATTCAGTTTTAGTTTTGAAAATGTAAGATTTATCAAAAAATTGTCAACATAAAGTTAGAAGAATAATCTATTGTTATAAATTAACGATATATTTTTCTATATTCAACAAATTTGTTCGTTAACTTACGAATTTAGTGATAAATAGGTTAAGAAATCGCAGTGCAGAATCCGAACACTTTTAAGAGAAAATATTCCTAAATTGGCAAACTTATTACATGTAAAAAGTGTTTAAAAATTAAATTATATTTTCGTAGGAATTCCTGATATGAAAAATTCGCAGAATATGATAATAGGAATATGCCTTAATTTGTAAAATTTTTTGCAGTCTGTGATCCTTTTGTAAGAAAATACACTCAAAATCCTACAACTTTCATACAGTTCTAGAATATGAAAAATGTTCCAGTGTCAAACAGTTTTTCGAATACAACAATGATTCCTAATGTAATAGGTTTAATATTGAAGAAGTGCTTAAGGGAGGCAGTTTTAAAATCAGAACTAGCGTCTTTGAAAATTTTTTTGTTTAAGAAATATTTAATGAAAATTTTCATTAAAGTAATGAAGTTTTCTTAACAAAATAAATGAAAAATTGCTTAAAATTGACGCAAAAGCTTCACATATTTCATGAACATTTTTCATTGATTGCATAATTTTTTTTTAATTTCAATATTTTGTATATAGATTCCTTTTAGCCCACAAGGAGCATAGGCCGTCTGTATATTTTTTATATTGTGTATTAAATTTTAAATTAAAATTAACATACTTTTAATATTACATTTACATTTAATCAAAAACTATTTAATAGTTTTTTAAACTGCTTGTATTTACTTGTCAAATTTAATAAAAATTTTTAATTAATAACTAATGGCAGGCACGTAGCTAGGGGCTTGGGGCTCAAGCCCCCCCCCCCCGAGATCATTTGACAAATTTTGAAACGTAACAAAATACGTCGAAAAATTTTTTAATAAAAATGTAAAAAAAACCGAATGTTTCTTAAGTTTTCATAAATAAAATAGACTCTAAATTCTTTAAAGCTAAAATCTTTTTAAAGCTTTTTGTGGCCATAGAAACGTTTTTTATGGGGTTTTCTTTTGTAAAAATCTTGAATAGTTATGTGTGCTAGGCATAATCAAAGAGGTTAGAAAATAAATAGAATGCAATCCTCTCTTTTACTGAGAAAAAAATTTATAAAATATGATTGCAAATAGGAAACAGAAATTTGTTTTCGCACCTTTTAATTGATAAGTGGCTATTTTTTTGTTTTAGTCATATTTTTTATAAGATAAACATAAAATTGATAAATTAACCTTCGGTTTTTCCTAAAAATTACATCTTTCCTATTTGCAGGCACAGGCTGTTACTATAGGGTGATAATTTGGCATAATTCGACATTTTACAATTTTTTTTAAATTAAAATTATTAACTGTCCATGAAGAAGCGTACTTTAGCAGAAAAAAGAAATTTATGCCGGAAGTGACTGTAAATTAAATACATATATAAATTCGGATTTGTCCCAAGAAGATTCTTGCAGTATATTTAACAAAACTAGATTCTGAGGTTTTAGAAGATCCTGCAAGATGATCATCGCGGTCAGAATCAATGTTTCAAACGCGAAATGAAAGTACACTGTTGCTAAAACAAAACCCTCAAAGTGTTTTGTAAATCTAGCTCGGTTTTTAATTTGATGGCCTCTTGAAACATGTATCTATTTTAGACACGTTATCGTCACAAAGACGCACTATCAGTTGCTTTTTATTCATATTGCTTGTTATTAGCAGTTTGATGTTAAAAATTGTCGAAATCTATTCTATTTTCCTAATTCTAACACAATGCACTAGCATAAGTAGGGGGCATCGCCTGAGTGTTAGTCTATCGTAAAAAAAAAATTAGAAATAGTGAGTGAAAATGTGAGGACACTCGGAAATTTTTACACAAAATAAAATATTTTGTACAAACAAACAATCGGAACAAAAATTACTAGAATTTAGCATTACAGTTCACAGTTCATTTCAATCAATTTTATTTTTGAACTAGTGTGTTCTTGTAGTTCACTCGATCATTCGATAAATTTTTTCAGTTGTTCATACACTAATATAAAAGTCTTTAAAAATTTTTGCTGAAAAAACAGCTGAATCCAGCAAAATCTGTTAGACATTAGAAAGCATTAGAAATATACAAACAGCAAGAAAATATCTGTTAAATTTACAAAATTTCAGCTATATTTTAGTTAATCGAAAATGACAATTTATCCTGCTAAAACCAGCAAAAAATTTCCTGGAAAGAAGTTGACTAAACCATCACAAAGAATTTAAAATTTGTAGTTCTTTTTTTTTTTAAGTTTCTTAATGCGAATAAAATCTACACTGAAGAAAGCAGTCTACTATTTTCTAGCAAATATTTCTGTTTATTGTAGCAACTCAATTAAATTTAGACATTATTTGTATTCAACTCAATTCAATTTAGACATAAAATAAATTTTGAAGATATAACAATTTCTTTACTGCTTTTTTCTATTAATATTCAGCAATATTTTTTTATCTAATATTAGCAAGGTAAATTTGCAATTCAATTAAACGAAATTTAACTCAAATATTACTAAAACAGTTGCATTTTTTCTGTACTTATCTTACTAATCTTTAGCAAAAAGGATTTACTAATTTCAAAAGCTTTCTGTGCAGGGCCCCTTTTAACTAATTTTGAGTACCTTTTTTTGTTATTTTTTCAGGATTTTTCTATCAGTATAAGATAATGTTATGTCAGTGGTTTGTTTGATAATTCCGAATAAAATAAAAGAACCGAAAAGAACAGTTGTAATTTAACTTATTTGTCAACGCGAGAGAGTTCCTAACTCTAAAAATGTGCCACATTTTTGGGCTTTCGCGCCACACAGATATTTTAAGAGGCCATAAAATAAAAAAGCGAGCTAACTCTGTAAAATCCTCTTGAATTTTATTTTCATTTCGCGTTGGAACCATCGTGCTTTGGAAATCAAAATAATAATGATGTAATGTACTTTTAATATTTAAGCTACGTTCACAATGGCAGAGTGAATCCACTCTGTAGCTTAGCAAAAAATGTTAACTGTTCAAAATACGAAGTGGAGTACTGTCACATTTTATTTGTCAATAAAATTAAAAAAAAAATACCAAAAAAATATCTACAAATATATCTTAAAATATTTATAAAAAATACAACAATAAAATTAAAAATGATCAGAAAACAGTTTGTGGTTAGCCAATACATTGCAATAATGCATTCTGTTCTAGAGAAAACTAAAAGATCCAAGCAAGAAAAGAAGAGAAAAATGTGGGTACGACAAATTTTTGTAAGGCGAGAGGAATTAGGATTCGGTGCAAATCTAATGAATGAGATACTTTTAGACGACCAGGAAAGCTTTTACAATTTCTCACGTATGACAAAATCGCAGTTTGTGCAATTGCTTAATTTGCTCGGCCCATCTTTATCTAAAAACTCTATTAGAAAACCGAGAAATGAAAAAGACAGATTATTAATAACATTAAGGTGATGTTCATATACTAAGGTGTGCCTTATATTACGTTTGTCGATTCTTCTATAGTAAACTTTCTAGCTTTTCTCCATTTGGTCTAAAATGTAAAAATTATTTTCTTTTCTGATTTTGGAAAACGCCACCCACAACGAATCATGTCCAAAGTTCCCAATTAGCAATTAGTAATTAAAGGTACACCTAAGTTTACAAAGGAACGTTATGTTCCTATGATATTAAATAGTACAATTATTAAAATATTAAAAAGTACAATTTTTAGATTCTTAGCAACTGGAATGAGCTACTCTAGTTTATCCTATGATTTTCGAATTGGAAAATCTACTGTTCACAATATTGTAGTCGAAACAACGAAATCCATTTGGTCGTGTTTGCACGAAGTTTTTATTCCAAAACCAACAAAAGCGCAAATGAAAGATATAGCCCACTCTTTTTGGCTAAAAACTGGTATGCCGAATGTTTTTGGAGCTATAGATGGGAAGCATTGCGTTATTCAAGCCCCTTACCATAGTGGTACGTTATATCGGAATTATAAAAAAACATTTTCAATTGTTTTGCTTGCCGTATGTGATGCTGATTACAAATATACTTACGTGAATATTGGTGCATATGGTTCTGAATCTGATGGTAAGAATTTGACATTAGATAATGACTTTTTGTTAAACTTGTTGCGTTATCCCATTTCGTGGTTTCCATATGAGTAATGCTAAGAATTAGCAAAACCCTTTTTCATTTTAATACATACAAAAATAAAAAACGATCACAGCGTACTAACTACAAATATATTCTTACAGAGGGATTATATGCTTCATACTTGGGATTTTTCGTTGGCAAATAACATTTTATTTGCATTATGTTGTGTTGACATCTGCATCTACATACTGAGGTTTTAATATTTACCACTATAGTTATGTGTGCTTAATTCAAAATTTAACGTATACTTGGGACTACAGTAGTTAATTGAATAGACCGATTGACATTATTTGATGGCAATGGTAATAATTTTTTGACATTATAATTGTTTCAATCAATATCAGTGAAATTTTTTTCAATTGGGAATGATCAATGCCAGTACATTAAATGACCAATTTTAATTGCTGAAAATGAAACTGTTTACAAGCAATATTGTTTTGATAAAATAGTAATTTGAGAATATTCAATAATGGCTTCATTATTATTATAAACTAGCGGGCGCAGCCCGCTACGTTGTTAGCGTGCCTTAAAGGTTAAGTGGGGGGGGGGGGGGCTGCGCCCCCCACAATTTTTATTAAATTCGTTTTTTTATTTAAAGTTTTTTTATTTAAAGCCTTCACCCAGCCACCACAAATAAATAATTCTGCACAACAATGGGTTTAAAATAAATAAATAAATATTTGATCACTTTTTCTCATGAAAGTGGATTGTTAGTAATGAATCCATAATAAATTGCAATATACGTGTGTATGTTAAGATAAATTGGTAAAGTGCGAACTTAGGTAGATAGACCCGTAAGTAGTTTTGTTCATTTGTGTTTTGAATGAAAATAAATAACGTAAAGCAGGGTTGTTACCGTGCCTTAAAGTTTTTTTTTTTAATTCCAGTTTATGTAAAGGTAGATCTGGAAATTCAAGTAAATTCACAAATTGAGTTGGAAAATTTACTGCGTCAGTTTCTTCCACCGGTGCTTCGTTACATGAAGTTTAAATATCGGAATATATAAGTTCCATTCCTTTTCTAAGGTTTTTTCTCTTTCAGAGAATTTGTTTAACTTTTTGGAGAGTATGTTTTAATGCTACATAAGTTTCATATTCCGTGGATAGTGTTTGAACAGGTAATTCCCTCTTCCAATCCATTTGCATTGTCTATAATTTCAATTCCACTCGTTCAACGTTTATATCCATTTCGATCCACTTGTGTAGTGTTTCAATTCCACTCGTTTCCTATTTAGTTTCTTAATTTTAGTGTTCCATATACACTTGTTCTTTAAGTTTTAGGTTTCTAGCTAAAGACGCAGACGTTAAGAGGGGGGGCAATTTTCCCCTTTTGAACCACCATTTTTACCACGTTCCTGTCCAAAGTCCTAGAGATGCCTTGTCGATAAGTTAGCCCATACTTCAAGGAAAACATTTCTCAGCAACGTGCCAAATTTGGGTGGGATTGGAAATGGGGCGTGTCACCTTCAATATAAAATAATTGTGGGCGCTGTGGTGTAATGGTTAGCGCGTTGGAATGTTACACGTGAGATTGCGGGTTCGAGCCCCAACCAAGGCAACATCAATTTATGAAAAGTAGTAATACATATGTATGAGTTTTTTCTATCCCTCATACATATCGCAGCGTCCTCCTTCGGTGGTCCCATAGCACTTAACCCCACCGAAGTAAAATAATATAACAGGGCTATGAACTAAAAAGCTTCAACAAAGTTCGCCAACTTACCATCAGATGGCGCGCAACAACTGTTCTAAAATTCAACATCTCGCGCAATTACAGTGTTGCCATATTAGAAGCCCTTTATCTTCCACCACCTTTCACTTCTAATCTATCCCCTTTCCAAAGGAAGCAACACGTTAATTAATAGGAAGAATTTCCTGAGTGTAGCTTCTCTTAAAAAAAAAAAAAAAATTAGTTTCTTCGGTCCCTATTTAAGGTAAATAGAGATCGAAGTGACGAAAGTTAGGTTGTTCACAAGGGGTGTGCTATCTGCTGTATCGTTCTAACAAATAATAGGGGTTTTTCATTTATTTTTATCGGGATATACATACATTAGGGTGGCCGATTTGTAAGGACAAAAATTTGTCGATATTGTGCCATCGATTTTGAGGGAAAAAATTTCCACTACGAGGAAAAAAGTTCCACTACGACATATCAAAAAAATCAATTTCATTTTGAAACAACTAATGAAGTTGTAAACAATATGTCTGTTCCCGTACTTTACCGAAGTTATCCAAAATAGCCCAAAGGCGTTCCCGTACTCAACATTGCGTGTACATTTTTGCTGTTTGGCCTGTTTTGGGTTCCCATTTTTCCATGTGTTAGCACGCTCAATCATAGGACACTAAATATACGTGTTTTGTTAGGACGATACAACGATACAACAAATAGCACAGACCTTGGGAATAACCTTAATGTTTATTAACAAAATTTCTGTCCCCGAAGTGGGCAGGATACGAGAGGGGATATGACAAATTTGTTGGAAAGTGCCTTTTAAAATTTTGCTTATATAAGTACGTTTAACAGATGACAGAATTAAAATTTGTCACCGAACTTTATTTGAAGAAGGATAATATTAAAACGCAATTGAAAAAACGGAGTATTGAAAATATTTCATTACTCTATTTCAGGTGGAGTTTTACGACGGAGCGAATTTGGTCAAGCATTACTAAACAATGAGCTAGATTTACCAGAAGACGAAAACTTGCCAAATTCAACTTTAAAATTTCCATTTTATTTAGTTGGTGATGAAGCGTTTCCGTTGAAACCTCATTCAATGCGTCCATATGGAGGTCGAGATCTTACAGAAGAAAAAGAAGTATTTAATAAAAGCTTATCTTCTTCTCGTCGTTATATTGAAAACTCATTCGCCATATTGGTTGCAAAATTTCGAATTTATCATACGCTCATTTTGGCTTCTCCTGAATTGGCAAATTCCATAGTAAAAAGCACGGTTGTACTGCATAATTTTATACGGTCTACAAAATCCAATAGAGATGCAGCACTTGATGAAAGAGAATTACGAGGTGTATCAAACTTAGGAGGTTTGAGGCCTTTAAATGAAACCTCAAATAGATTCAACAATTCAACAGCTGAAGCACTTCATTTAAGAGACCAATTATGTGGTTATATAAATTCTTTACAGCATGAGTAAAAATAATCAAAATATTATTATCATTACAAACCTAACAAAATAAAACTAATTAAATAATTTTAAAATGTGCTTTAATTAGTTATAATTTAGGCAAAAAAAATGTATTAATTCCCTGAAACTGCCAGTTTTCTGTTTGCAAGAACATACACTCATAGAAATAAATCTGTAAAAATAGCAGATAAAGCAACTAAAAATTAGTTAAAAATAATGATACAGAAAAAACTGTTAAATTAACAAATTTTTTTGCTAAATACTAGTAAAATAAGAACAGCAAAAATAAAACTGTTAAATTTACAGAATTTAAGTTATGTTTAAGTTAACTTTTAGTTAATTGAAAATGCCAAATTGTATTGTAAAATCTGCAGAAAATTTTGCTGAATATTAGTAGATTAAAAATAGTAAAAACAAACTGTTATATCGACAAAATTTTTGTTATTTTTTTAAGCCAAATTTGTTTGAATGCAAATAGCAGTCTATCCTGTAGAATTAACCGAAATATTTGCTAAAAAAATTGTAAACTGCTGTTTTCAAAAGGCTAGATTTTTATTTGCATTAAAAAAAAAATCGAAAAAGAAAACTTAGAAAATTTAAAATTTTTTCGTGATTTTTTGGGCTACTAATTATTTAGCAAAATTTTTTGCTGACTTTAGCAGGTTAATTTATTATTTTCTATTAACAAAAAGTTAACTCAAATACAACTAAAATTCTGTAAATTTAACAGTTTTATTTTTGCTGTTCCTATCTTAGTAATATGTAGCAAAAATAATCTGCTAATTTAGCAGTTTTTTCTGCAACATAATTTTTAACTAATTTATAGTAGTTTTAACTACTGTAGTGTATTTCATTTAATTAATAAAATTTAAAGTGGAGTTTTTTTGATTATGAAGCACTGAATCAATATGCGCTTCCCTAGATTATTGTATCAATATGTTTTCTCAAAAAGCGAATCATTTTTGGTGTTTTAATGTCATGCTTTTTTATTAAATGGTCGATGTAAATACATTTTAAATATTACTATATCTGTATTTCATTGCTATGTCTAGTAGTTCTTTTTCTAGCATTTTGCATGCTATTTCATCCTGTTGTTTCAGCGTCTCTTTTAAAAATTCAAGAACACCATCAAACGGATTCTCATCACCGTTTAAAGCACTGATAAGTTGCTGAGTATTTGCATTTATTACTTCCTCTAAACTCTTCTCAGATGTCTTAGTTTTTACAGGTTTTGGTCTTTCCAGTGACGGTGAAGGTAATACTGAAGTTGATGTTGACAAATATCTACACTTTTGATATGATATTCTTCTAAATACTCAGAATTAAGTTCTGGCTCATTAGTATGCAGCCATTCAGCAGAACTGTTGACACTGTAATGTAAGAAAACTATTGTCGGTGAAATGCGCTAAAAATTTTAATATACATATGTGTAGAAAAAAGAGGAAGAATTAGTTAATTCTAAATACCTTCTTGATTTCATAGCTGTATTTAAGAAATCTAAATGTTTTTTGAAAATCCAATTTGATCCTTTGGAATATCCAGCTCCACTACGGGATGCACTTTGTTCTTTTTGCATCTCTCGTCGATACTTCTCTCGAAGTTTTCTAAAATATTTGTAAGCTTCTTCTCCTGTTAAAAATAAAAGTTAAAAACCAAAAAAATCTTTATAATTTTACTTACCGGTTATTCCAAATTTGGATCCAATTTCCTTCCATAGTTTGTTACGACGATACACGTCTTTATATCCCTTGGATATTATGTTCCAAAGAATATCTTCTCCTTGCACAATTTCAATAAATTTGTACGTGTTTTCGGTATCCATTTTTTTATTTTATAATTTAATTTTAAAAATACTGACAAAAATTGTCATAATAATTTTAACATTTGTCATGTAAAAAACTAACAGAACAATGTTAACTCTAGAGTAAAAAAATCTGTACTCTAGAGTCAAACATGTTTGACTTTGGAGTGGATTAAAAAAAGATAGCAAAATACAAAAATGTGTAAGAAAGAAAGAGAAAGAAGTCGAATTTGCTACAGCTTGGAGTACTCCATCATTGTAAACGCACCTTTAACCTTTCCGATACGCTATAAAATTGTAATAAAACTCCAACAAAAATGGAAATGCCATAGCAGTAGAAAGAGCACTATAATTGATAATGTAGATGTACTTCTTTTTTAACATGAACACTAATGATTTTAACATTGAGTTGTCATAGGAGAGGAGTACTCCAACGTCAACATTTTTTGAGTACTTTTTGAACGAGTGCAAAAATGCTCTTTTTCACCAATTAAAAGTTAAAAAAAATATTTTTTTTATTTTACAAAAGTTTTTTATTGCCGCCATCGGGTATCGAATTTGCGACCTCACGATTTCTAGTCTAGTGCTCTACCGCTGAGCTATTTTTTGATATGAAAGTTGGGTGACATAAACACACCACTTTCTTACTGCGAGATATTGATCCTTATTCTCTTCAATAAAAGTACTTTTAAACAAGTGTAAAAGATGCACTCCAATTCAATATTGTTATCAGTACTATTTTTACAGGTGCATAAAAAGCAAATTCTCACCATTTTTTTTATATAAACATATTTTTATAAAAATTAATTAATAACAAAAAAATGGAAAAAATTACAAAAATATTGGTCCCGCTGGGAATCGAACCCGCGACCCTCTGTTTGGAAATGCCAAATGATACGAAAATTACTTTTTACGATCACTTTTAGAGCAATTGCTCTTTGGAAGCAATACTTAAGTGATTTTTTGGATGTTGTTCAGAAGTAATTCTAAAAAAGCTGTAAAAATGTAATAACGGATACTTTGGAAGCAATAAAAGAAGTGATTTTTTTAAGTTGTTCAGAATAACTTCTAAAAAAGCAGTAAAAATACACTAATGGATACTTATGAAATAGTGAAAGAAGTAGTTTGTAGAGCATTACATCAAATTTTTTTTTGCTGGGAACTTTTAAAACTAATATAGAACAAGGAAATTATTAAAATATAATTTCACTGTTAAAATCAAGTAACAAAACTATGAGATACATTTAAATTGTTTAACCCATTTTTACCAACATATCTCTAAAGACACGTCTACCTATCCTTCTACGAAGTTTTGTCAGAAAATTCGCACGGAATCCATGCTTGGTAGAAAATGGGTAAAACAATATACTCCATATCACAAACGGATTGCAAAAAATTTTAAATATTGACAAAAAGCTGAAATTTTTGAAAATTGAAATCACCTAGAAATCAAATTGCACTTGAAATATATAATTTAGTTTAGAACTTAGAAAATGCGTTAGAAATTAATTAGCCACTCTTAGTTGTAATATTAAACAATTTTTCAAAACCTTTAGGCCCTTACACATATTTTTGCGTTCTTGCAGATATTTTTATAAAATTTTCTGCCTCTGTCTACTATTAACTTCTCTTTTTACTATTAAAAAAAAATGTAAAAGGGAGAGCTGGTGCAATGATAAACACATAACACCATTGTGAAAATTCTAAATTTTAATTAAGCAAAGAAATACACAAAATAAAACTTCAATATATAAAAATTAACTGAACGAAGTCAAAAAAACTTTTAAATGCAAAAAATATGTGTTTCTGTGCGATTTTTGAGACTAAACTATACGCATTTTATTTTATTTTTTTTTTTTTTAAATAGTTTTGGGTTAGAAAAATGATTTTGTGCGTTCCCGTACTTTTGTCATTTAGATAGAGGATTTTGTGCTTACTCTCATTTTATTGAACTGTACACAAAAAGAAAAGGAGCACACTTAACTTAAAATAACGACTTTTGTTTTAAGTTTTATAAGATTCCCCAGTAAGCAAAAAAAAAAAACGGGAAAGTTAAACAAAACATTTTTTGTTTGGAAACGATCTAAGTTCTGACAATAAAACTGTTCCTAAACATTAGATTTTAAGTTAAATGCTTCAAAACATTTGTTAAATTGCAAAAAATGGTTAATGATTTCACAATAATTTAAAAAAAAAAACCATTATAAAAAAAATTTTGGGAATTACAAGTATCTCTTGAAAATTATTTTCCTGAAAAAAAAAACAAATTCTTGAATCCAAGAATCTACACAAAATCTCTAAATTCAAATTGTTTGTTTAATATGAAATTCTAAGCGTATGTTTAAAAAATTAATCCTGTTGTCCATTATAGCATTATTTGGAAAAAAAAAAATTTTAATGAATTATTTTTATCTAATGGTATCAAATAAAATGTAACTTTTTGTATTAAATCTAATTTTATATAATTAGATAAACCCGTTTTTCGGATCGTAATTGATCATATTAGATCCAAGGAGGATCTAAATTAATACAGAACGATCCACCATTTTTCGGATCAAATTGTATTTTAGGCTATATTAAAAAAAATATATATGTTTGTATTTTATAACATCTAACTTTTTTTACTCGGGAAATTTTGTTTTCAATCGATATAAAACAACTAGTTTAGTAAAAAAATGTTTATTTAACCAAAATATACTTTAGATCTGAAGACCACTTTTTGGTGGCCTTGTGCATTAGAGGGTTAATACTAAAACTTTTTATATTACTTATTTCCCCGTTTGAAAATCGTTCGTTGTACAAAATAAAAGTTTGAAGGAATAAAGTGGTAAATTATGTTTTCCATCGATAATAAAACAACTAGTTTAGTAAAAAAAATTGTATTTAACCAAAAACTAATACTAAAACTTTTATATTATTTATTTCTCCAAACGGTCATACTCAATAAGTTTGTTTACGTATTTTAAACTGCTTTTTCTTGGCTCTTCGAGAACAGTGGGGATGTTGAGAACCTTGTGAAGGTTTGAATTTTTGAAATACCAAGGGGCACTAGTTATAATTCTTAGAATCTTAGATTGTCTTCTCTGGAGTTTTTCGATATTTGAAGCAGAAGCTGTTCCCCACAGTTGGATACCGTAGGACCAAATTGGTTTAATTACTACGTTGTAAATGAGAACTTTGTATTCTAGACTAAAGCCTCATTCATACTGAACCCAAAACTAGAAATTTTCGTTTTTCTAAAGGGATTTGACAATCGAAAACAAAATAAATGTGAAAACTACTAGTTTTGGGTTCAGTATGAACGAAAACTAAGAGTGAATCTCGAGTTTATAAGCCACATCAATTGAGATGTCTTCAATTTTATTTGAATTAATTTTGATTCGATATGTTTGCTCCAAGTTAGTCGACGATCAAGGTGAATTCCTAAGTATTTTGCGTTATTTTGTTGAGGTACTAATACGTTGTTAATTTTCATGGGGCTGCAATTTTCCTTTCGTAGAGTGAAGGTTACATGAGCACACTTAAATGGATTAATCTTTATTCTCCAGTTTTCGAACCATTTTTCTAGTGCATATATGTGGGCTTGAAGATGATTAGATGAAGTTGTGGGACTAGAGTGTGTGCTGATAATCGCTGTATCATCAGCAAATGTGAACGTTTTCGTTAGGCTATAGCTAGCTTTTTAATGAATGTAATACTAACATACACGCCTATACTATACTTGTAAAATTTATAATAATGACAATGTTACCATATGATAAATTTAAAATAAAAAAATCATATTTAAAAAGAAATAACTGAAAATCTTGCACATAAGAAAAATATAAGTTTCTTATATTTTTGTATAAATATTTTCCTATTGAAATATATAAAATTAAAATTTTCACAATATTTTCAGCCATTAAGGATTTATTTCCGTTCAAAGTTTTAACTTTAGTTACCAATAGTTCCACTAGAGGTCGTCTAAAGGCAAAAATAAATAAATAGAATTATTAAGCATTATTCTATATATCGGCAAAGTTTGGTAAAAATATGTCAATGCGGATATATATAACGTGTCCTTAATGAGTTAATATAGGCCTAAATATAATTTTTTGTTACAGAAAACGCGATGGTGGTGGTGGTGGTGGTCGGTCGTTTTAATGCTACTGGCAGTGGTGATGCAGCATTTAAGCATCTAGAATTGTTAAGCTTTTTTTCTATACATATATTACATGGTCCATAGTGGTAGTCACAGTGCCATCAGTAATGATGACTGCTTAATGGTTGGCATCTTTTGTTTTGTTTTATTTTATTTTCTTGTTGTTGTATTTTTTACGCCTAAGTAGTGGTGTTTTTTTTTCGTAGATATTCTTTTTCTTCTAAAAATATTCCCTGTATATAAGTAGAAATTTGAAAATTTACAAGAAGGGTGTAAATATGTGCAAAATAAATCAACCTTCACTTCACCCGCACACTACATCATCATTTTTATACAATCTTCAACCATTTTTTTTTTTAACAATTGTTGATGATTGCTACAAAAAATATATAAAATATATTTCACCCATTCTAGGAGAGATTGCCCAAAATTTGACCGATGGTCTTTCAATTAATACGTTAATGCATATTCTTAGCCATGTAATATATGCCATCTAAGGCTTAATGCAGAAAGGCCCCAATTAGGTTTTTTTTTAAGGAAAGAAAAAAAAATCATAAAATCTGAAAAGCTTTGATTATGAAATTTATTTGAATTCAATGTGTTGCTTAAAAATTGTCTCTGGAACAGAGCCCTAAAAATGCCGCATTTTAGGTTAAAAAGTCACACATTATAAATTTAATATAATCTAACAAGTAAGTTTGGGAGATCTCTAGTAAAATGGGTCATACTTATATAAAATGTATTAAATAAAATTTGTACAGTCATCTTTAGTGTATAAAATAAAAATATGGCTTTTATAAAAAACTTCAAAAGTAAAGTATAAACTAGGGTTTCTAGAATTTTTTTATATATAAAAAATTTTCTCTATAATACCTTAAATTGTTCTTGGTTGTTTTCAACTGACAAGGAGAGTCTGTTTGTGGGTTACTACCTCAGATTTCGTTGCCATTTTGGATTTGTGATAGATTGTACAAAATTGAAAACTATTGATTCTAAACATATCGGATCAAATTAATATTTACGGGGTAAATTTCATCTTTACAATAGAATTGAAAGAAGTCGAGAACTATTTACCAAGGCAGTATTTAGAAAATTGAACTGGCTTTAGAATATTTATATGATATTAGACGCAAATATTTCGCCATACAATCTTTAAGAGATCGTAGATCTTTATTTTCATTAATTTTCGTGTATAATATGCCATCGAAGCAGATTATATGTAAAGATTTATCCGATATTGTATATCGGATAATACTTTACAAATATATGTCCCTCCATGTGATTTCCTTCACAAACGTCTTTTCTTTGAAAATTTTCACAGAAAAAATATGACAATAATAAGCCAATTACTAGATGTTTAAAACTTTGTCGTAGGTTTTCACTATTATTGGATTTTAATTTAGATAAATAAATTTAAATTAAGTTTATTTAACATTTTTAGTTAATATAATCAATCACATTTTTAATTTTAAATAATGAATATTGTACATTAGTCTGTAAGATGTAGATCAGTAGACCTTAATAGATAAATAAATAAATATAAATGAATTTCAAAGTGATTCGAAACCTTTTAGTTGGAAAACTTTTTCATTAGTATTTTAAGTACACAATTTAATATATCTACAAAATACCCACTTTGTAGATATTTCCTACGATTTTTTGCCCCTACTTTTAGTCCTCGCATATAAGTAAAATTGAGTCTCTAAAAAGGTGCACATGCTTATTTTTGCTGTGTCTCAATCACATATCCAAATTTCATTCAGATCTGATTGAACCACATAGCTAGTATTCATTGTGGATCTCTATTGAAAATGACTTATTGTACAAGGAAACTACCCAGTGGTGTAACCAGCAGATCTTAACGAAACTCGGTTATGTTTAGAGGGGAAAACCAAATATACCCACGTATTTTTTGTTTAGGTGTGCAATCTCACGTTTAGAGATTAAAGAGTGCGTAAAAAAATACACAATTCTTAGTTTTTAATTTATTTATGAAATTTAAAAATATAGACACATTGGGTACCAAGTGAAAGATTTTTTGAACTCACCGGTATATTAAACATATCCAATAGGGATAGAAAATCTAAGCCTTCACCAATTATGTTGGTAAAAATGACATTGTTCACTTTTTTAACTGCAATTGCATTTAAGATTAACTGCTATTGCAGTTATTTTAACTACAATTGCAGTTAAAAACAATTGCTATTATACACTCAGATAAAAAAGTTTGTAAAAAAATTTGTAAACAGTTTTCAATCGCACTATACTATTTTTATACTGATTATTAGTACAATTTTTATTTTTAGTAATCATTTTTGCTATTCTCTTATTACAAATTACAGATTTTTTTTACTAATTTTCGGTGCTGATTTCAGAAAAAAATTTTACTAATTTTTCAAAACCGAGTGCTAAATTAGCAGAAAAATATAATAATTTAAAAATATTTTTTTTTTGATTTTTTTCAATTCTTGTTTAGTTTATATTTGTTACTATTGATATATTCTTAGTTTAGAAATAACACCCAGAAAATTTTATTGCATCTCCAATGCATAAAACAGCAATAACTGGATAACCGTTTGCAATTTTGACTCCAAATCTCAAGTACTATGAAGTAATTATACGCTTGTTACAATCGAAAGAAAAATTTTTTTTTTTTTAGATTTTACAGTTTTTTTATTTTTTAGTACAATTTTTTTGCTAATTTCAGCAGATTGATTTTAAATCACAGTTTACAGCAATTTACTGAAATTTAGTAGCTTCAACTATTTATTTATACTAATTTCATTGTACTAAAATTATGATATTTAGTAAGTTTTTTAACTGATTTTAGCAAATCAATTTTGAATTGCATTTTACATAAATTTTACTAAAATTTAGTAGCGGCTACTAATTTTTTATACTAATTTTATTGTACTACAGATCAGCAGACATGTGTTGCTAAAATTAGCAAAATATACCGCTGGCCTCAAAACAGTTAAATTTCCCGTAATAACAGCAAAATTTTCAGTAGCCATTACAGACTTTTTTGGTTGAGTGTAGAAATATATAACATTGATGATAATCGAAACCATGCGGTTAACGGTAAAGGTAACGATATTTTCGATTATTTCGGTCACGGTATTGTAAAGATAACTCTATTTTATTTGTTTCAGCATCGGTATTGTTTATTTCAGCAACGGTATTTTAAAGTAAATTAATGAATTATTGCATAAAACCAATGAAGTTTTACTGGAACCATGGAAACTTTTCAATGAAATAATAGAATTTTTCATAAAAGTTTCATTAACTCAATGAAAAAGTTGCATCAAATTTTAGAAATTTTTCATTTGATTTGTGAAAATACTTCATCAGTTTACTAAAAATTTTCATTAAAACTTGTCCAGCTAAATTCTCGCTGTGTAAGAACTTATATTGGCTTGACTTCAAATTGTAATACAATAATGCTTATTTAATTTAATCGATTTATTTTCTGAAGTACTTTAAATCTGTGTACAAATAAATCTAAATTTCTTGAATTTCAGACATGTTCATGTTTTTGTAATTTTAATGTTTTTGGGTTCCTTTAGATTTCGATGAAATTTGGGTATGTTACACTGTGTGTAATTTTTTAAGTCACGGAAATATAACCATATACGGACACCACTACGTGATAAAAGACCAAATAATAAAAAAGACCCGTGTCTCCCAGTTTTTCCCCAAGTCATGCAATTTTTTTTATGGTCCCCCACAGATTTGGGTCTTCGGTGTCATTTTTGCTAAAAAGTGATCATTTTTTCAGGCTCATATCTTGCAAACCGTTCGGAGTTTTGATTTACTCTCTGAGGCAAAGTTGTAGCTCTTGTCATAAAGAACAAAAATTGCGAACATATAAAATCAAAAAAACTTCATCTTCAAGATTAAAATCGCAAAAAACTTAAAAAAATTCCATTTTTTTTTACCTTGTTTTCCCTGTTCAGGTCCATAGGTAGCAAACCGTTCAAAATTCAAAGAAACAATCAACTACAAAAATGTACCTAAGATCTCAATAAACAACTCACGCACCGACCGCAGCAGCACAGGCAAAGCAGTAAGCTCAGCACACGCATCAAGGGACGCAGCACACTATATAAAATCGACACGACGCTCACATCGAGACATTACACAGCCCGACGTCAACGAGAGCTCAACGGTGGAAGTTATAGAGAAAGTGCTACAGCATAATTCGCACACAACATTGGCAACTGACAATTTCAATACACAATGCGATTTATTTTGCAACGTTTGCGGTCATCAAATCAGAAAAAAAAGTTCTACAAGATTTCAAAAGGAAAAGAATCTTTTAGCTAGTGAATTCATTAGAGCATATAACTTGTTTTTCGACGAATTATACTTGACCGGTGCAAATTACACACCTAATACAGTGTGTCGCCAATGTTATAACAATCTCATGGCATGTTTGGGTGGAGGCAAAAATAATATGAAGTATTGTAAGCCGGTAAACTGGATTAATCGCCCAGGTGATCATGATGCAACCAGTTGCTATGCATGCGTAAATTACACATGTCGTCTAGATCGACATGCTGAGAAGAACAAAATTTATAAAGCAACTGTAACAGCCACACTACCAGTGCTTGCACCTGAAAATTTTGTATTACCAAGGCCGCCAACTCCAGATTGTACGACAGAAGTTACAGGAATGAGTAGAGCAAGTAGTGTTACTTATGAAGAATCGTTTGATACCGATTATGAGCCCCAAAAGGGAAGAGATGGACCACAACTAATAACACAAATGAAAATGGATTTCATCGTGGCCATATTGGGACTATCGCAGCGACTTGTCATATTTTTGACAGCGTTTTTAAAGCAAAGAAAACTCACACATGCTAATGTTAACTCTACGGCGTACCGCAAACGGCATGCTGAATTTCAGAGCCTCTACACTCTAAATGATGACAATTCGTTCGCTTACTACAACGATATAAAAGCTTTGGTGGTAAAAATGGGAATGAACTACATCGCCAGTGAGTGGAGATTATTTATTGATGGTTCTGTTTCACGCTTGAAAGCAGTGTTATTGCATGTGTCGAATCGAAAACCTTCCATTCCGCTAGCAATGGGTATTAACATGAAACAAAGCTATGAAACATTGAAAGATATAATGAAAAAAATCAGATACTACGAAAATAAATGGAAGATTTGCTGTGATTTGAAGGTCATCAATATTTTGCAAGGGATCATCGATAAGGGCGGCTTCCCAAAATTCTTTTGTTTTCTTTGTAATTGGGATTCGCGCTCACCTCTGAATCAATTCCAATGTAATTCGTGGAGACGAAGAGGAAGTGTGGAGGAACAAATGAAGCAACATAGACTGAAGAATGCACCTTTAATTGACAATACTCAAGACATCTTGCTACCACCGCTCCACATTAAATTGGGAATTGTTATAAAATTCATCGAAGTGGCAGTTGTAAATTGTCCAAACGCATTCGACTATTTGAAAAGCGTTTTCCCAAAGCGTAGCGATGACAAAATTAAAAAAAGGTATTGTAGTAAATTTAAAACGAATTTTTGTTCACCTCATTGTACTATTTACACTATGTTAATGTTTTCTTTTCTGTCTTTATTTTTTGTCTTCATTTAACAGGCGTACTTAATGGCCCTGACATTAGAAAGCTATTCAAGAGTAACTTTGATTCATCGCTTGATGAAAAACTTTCAGCGTGTATGCACCAGAGTCTTGGGCGGGGATCGAGACGCAGAACCGGAAGCAAGAGAATTGGTGAAAGAAATGCTGTATTATTTTGAGAAAATCGACACATCGATGACATTAAAGCTGCATTTTCATTTTGACGATTTTATCAAACTACCCTCCATCGAATCCGATGAGCAAAGAGAACGGTTTCACCAAACCACAATGCCCATGGAAAAACGGTACAAAGGCAAAAAATTCGACGCATTGCTTACAGAGGTAATATCAATTTTATTGATGTATTGTTTTGCATTCCTTTTTTGATTTCTTTTCTAATTCATTTCAGGTATGTTGGTGGAGTCACAAGATCACCTTATATGATGTTAATGAAGTATTTAAAGAAGAAAAAGCTGATGATGGAGGGCAGTCTGGAAGCAACGTGCCTGTGGACGCCATAAGTTCTGAATCATAGTCAGATTCGGACGATTTGGATCCACAGCTTAAGAGAGTTCGATTTGCAAGTCCAGGGCCATCAACATTATAAACATAATACGAATATTTTTTTTTATTATTTTTGTAATAGATAGCATAGTATCTCAATGTTGAAGTAAAGAAAAAACAAATGAAATTAAAAAATTTTCAGGAAATTTTTCACTTTTGCAGCTACCTAAGCGCTACCTAAATGGTGTTGAGAATTATTCCTAGGAAGTTCATATGTTCTAGAAGTTAGTTTTTTGTTGTTTTGTTGGAACCAGATTCGGTTGGGACAACAACATTTTTTTTGTAGTTGCAGGGGACAAAATTAAATAAATTTCGGTTCTAAATATATCGGCCCCACTTTTTAACTCTCAAATATTAGATTGGACAGCTAAAAATGTTCACTTGGATATTTTTCCGTCTTCTCTACCAAATATCCAAATTTCGTTGAAATCTGTGTGAGCCACAGAGCGAAATTAGCTCAAAACTAATGCAGGCAACTAATACTTATTAAACATTTCTTACAATATACAGTTTATTTGTCCAATAATAATCGTTAGTTTAGTTAAAAGCATTTTTCCCAGCAAATACACACTTGATCCCTGGGATCAAGTATATTAAAAAAAGAGATCAAGTGTATAGGTAATGTCTTTTTTCAATTTTTGTCATAGTAAAAAATTACAAGATGAATAAGGATTTTTTCAAAACGTGCAATAACACCTTACACAATAATGTTTAAAATCATATAACCAACAATTTTCTATTAAAATAGGAACTTCAGAAACATTTGCTAACTAAGAGCACAAAATAACAGAAATGACAAAATACAGGTGATGGTGCCCAGAAGTTAAAGGAACCTAAAAAAATAATATAAAAATCGGTCTAAAGTGATGAACGCAATATTTGGAACAATCGATAGAAGAAAATTTTTTATTATGTTATGTACTTTCCGAGATAGTGGAACAAGTCTTTTAAAGGATCAAGTGTGTCACACTTCCCTTAGATATCGTTGAGTATTGTCACAACACATAAAAAACCACCAAGTATAATTTTATATGATCATATAAAAATACATTTAGTTATATAAAATTATATTGGCCAGATCTACCATTTTTCGGCTTTCATAATAACATATTTTTCTATGTAATTATATTAACCCATATATGATTTGATCCGAAAAATGGTGGATCTGGTTAATATATTTTTATATAATCTAATATCTTTTGATATAATTATATAAAAATATACATTTCACAATACTCCACGAGACATAGTTGTATAAAATCACAAACGATTATATAATAATCATTTAATTAAATTATTTGAAAAGTGCAGTTATTACCCTACAGGGAAAGGGACCGGTCCAAGATGACACGCAGGATAGGTCCCAAGGGGGTAGAGGTCATTGATCGGATTATTTGAAAGTGGCATATCACTTTAACATGGCGTTGTCATTGCAGGAGACCAATTAGATACACTTTGACATGTCACAGGACTAATCCAAAAGGACATGTCACCTAACTGACGTAAAGGGATATATCACCGAATTAGCCAAAAGGAACCACCATAGAATGAGTCACATTTTGTGACATGTGACCCAACTAAAATAAAAAGAACTGACACATACCCAGTCCCGTTATATATTACTAAAACCCATTTTTTTGCCAACTTGCCTTTAACATGTCTACTTTTAAAAGAAGACAACTTTAGATAGGAAGATGAGTTTAAACTATATCATAATTTAGAATTTTTCCCCTGTTTATGTTTTTGCAATTTTTGGCAGAGATTTGTCTTATCAAAAGATAATAATTAAATTTTTGAAAACTATTAATCTTTAACGTCTGTAGAAGGCGTTAAGGTATGAAATTTTATTATTTTCAATGCCACAGGAGGGCGCAGCTATTTAGAAACAAAAAAATGGTTGCTGGGAAACCGACCAATCTTTCTACTGAATTTCGAAAATAGATTTGTACGCTATCGGTAAAGCGATTAAAAATGGGTTAATGTAAAACATTTAGAAATATAGAACAGTTTCCAAAGAGTAGTCTTAATTTTGCGGTTTTCTATTACATACTTACCCAGTTAACTGATGTGTCCTCGTTTCACCACGGGGACAGCCCTTTAAGTATAAATGACACTGCTTAGATCACAGTAATGGTTAATTATGCCAGTCCTGCTTTAACAAGTCACGGGATAGGTACCTTGAGGACAATTGAGTGGCATGTCCTCGTTGCACCAGCCACGGTATAGGTATTTTGAGGGAAATCGAGTGGTATATCATCGTTTCACTAGTCACGACATTAGTCATTTAAGTATAACTGACTCTGCTTAACCCACAGCAATGGTAAATTATACCAATCATGTGACAAGTCTTGCTTTAACCAGTCTCGGGATAGCTACTTTGAGGGCAATTGACCTCATTCAACGTAGGGTGGTGAAACGATGACATACCACTCAATTTCCCTCAAAATACCTATCCTGGCTGATGAAACGAGGACATACCATAAAGAAGAGGAATCGATTTATGGGATAACGTACCATTCCCGGAACTCAAAAGCTGCACAGTTTCATACCTATTTACAAAACACAATTACAAGATAAAATTTACTCTGCTGATAGCGAATTTGTAATTAAAAACTTTTATAATAAAATTAAATAATAAAATGTAAAATTAAAATATAGAAATAAATAACACATTATAATTTGTTTCATATTTAAGATCGCTGTATGTAGCAAATTTAAGATGAATTAGAAAAATCACCTTTGACCTTTCAAAAAAAAAAATAAATAACCTTTCAAATGCAACCTTGATGAGTTGCATACCTAGAACACTTTTCAAGAAAATGTCTATTGACCGTACTACAAAAAAAAAAGTTCGGCGTACACCTGCGAATCTAAACTATTTTTGCAAGGCAGTTTCAAAAAAATTTAGATTTTTCCGAACGTAATTGAATTTTCTTCGGCATTTTTAACAAAATATACATTAACATATCGATTCCATATTGTTACAAATTTGTTGATTTGTTTTATATTTTTAGCAGACTATTTACTACACTAAGAGAAATAAATATTAAAATCAAGTAGAAACCTACTTAAAATTAATGAAAATACATTCAATTTACAACTAATTATGATTTTACTTATTTTAAATATTTTTATAATTAATATAAATATACTATAATTTTTAGTTTTTAAATACAAAAATACTTATTTTACATTGAAAAATAATTGAATTTGGTATTCAAATTTGTGGGTTTCTAGTGTTCCATTCCATTTTCTCTTCTTAATTGTTGCAAATTAAACAATTTATTTTATAAAAAACTTTATTTTTTAATAAGTTTAAATTAATAATTTAAAGGTTCAAATAAAAGGATTTTTAACTTATTTGCAATTTAAATGGAGTAAATACACTTACAAATAAGTCACCACTTGCATGAAGTAAAAAACAAAAGATGACGCTCCAGACTGCTGCAGGTTTCTTGCAGAAATGTGCAAGATCGATGCTGCTATGAAGTTAGTTATTTTTCAGAGATAAAAACCTGAAATTAAAAATATGTACATATGCAGACAACTTATTACATAATAACTTTAACAATGAATTTCCTTAAAAATATCTAATATTTATTTATGGCATTATACACCGAAAAAATTCCTCAGTAGCTTAGTTAGAGAAAACTTCAGTTAAAATAAAATATTTTAAAATAACTGAAATAATTATTATCAACTTTTACTTCAGTTAAAAACAAAAATTAGTTGTTAGTTGATTTCTTAATAACTAAAAATATGTTAAGGAAAAATTTTTAAAACAAAATAAATTAAACAAATTCAATTGCAAGACATTAAAAAATGTAAAAAATACCAAAAAATAATTAATAAATAAAAGCAAACAGTTAATGGCAAAATAGAAATGCGTTCGTTGATATACACAGTGACAATTTGGAATAAGAACCTAAGGGAAAAACGTATGTTTTACTTGTGTTTTGCTTTTAATAAAATAATAATTTTGTAACAAATAAAGTGTGAAATTTATTCACAAAATGCAATATGTTTTATTTATTTGCAACCAAATTAAAAATATTTGAAATTATTTTAAACGATTGAATCGGTTATTAGCTACTAATTTAAAGTCTTGTTTAGTTTAACTGAAAGTTCCATTGAAAAAAAAAAAATAAAATATATTAGTTAAATTCAATTAAATTAATCAACTGAAACTCAGTAAGGGGTATTTCACTTGAGACTCAGTTGAAAATTTAGTAGCCAGTAACTGAGAAATTTTTTCGGTGTAGTTATGTACTTACCATTTATTTACAAAAAATATTAACATAAGTAGTGAAAATTCACGAACTTTTAATTAAATATGTATTTTTCGATCACAAATTTAATGTTTATTTATTTTTTGTCATTAGTCTGGAAGTACGAATGAGATGTGAGTAGATGTTTAACTATTTTTTGCCAAAAATAAGTATGAATATATTTATTTTAAGTGCGTTTAATTTTGTTAATTTTTAAAATTACAAAAATTGGCGCCTTTCAAGTTATTACTTTTGTCTAAGGTTGTAAGTGACTCCATTATGAATACGTTTTAGACATCGCGTCCAAACTTTCATACTGAGAATCAGAGCTTTGAAGAATTAATTCCTTTTTGAATGAATTCACTACCAATCGAATTCAATTTTCTCTAGAATTGAATGAATTCCTTTTCTTAAGTAATTCACTGAATTCATTCAACTGAATGCGTTCATCAAACAACAAATTCAAAGAATTAATTCAATTGCAATAGTTCTTTTTATTAGATCAAATGAATTAATTCACCGGTGAACGCGTTCAATTTTATAAATCGAACGGAAAAAAAGTGAAATAATTCCTTACTGAATTAATTTCAGTTGATAAACAGCATCCGGTTTCTTATTTGTTACTAGCACACGCTGTAAAATTGCTTATTTAAAAATTTTATTTGTACATTATTGTTTTCTTCTGCTTATTTTATTTTTTTTCAATTCAGTGAACTTATTTTATTTTTTTTCAATTCAGTGAACTTATTATTTTTTTAATTCACTGAATGTAATTTTATTTTTTTTTAATTCACTGAATGAAAATGAAATTGAATGAATTCAGTGGTGAATTAATTCAGTAAGGAATTAATTCACTTTTTGCCGTTCGATTTATAAAATTGAACGCGTTCACCGGTGAATTAATTCATTTGTTTTAATAAAAAGAACTATTGCAATTGAATTAATTCGTAACCAAATAAATCGAACGAAAGCAAATATGAATTAATTCCATTCAATATATAGTGCTTAGTGAATTAATTCATAGAATTTTTAATTCAAAATTGAAAAATTGAATTAAGGAATTAATTCTTCAAAGCTCTGCTGAGAATATTTTATTTAAAATATATTTGTATTATATGCCGAATTCGCGGAATTCTTCAGTTATTTAAAAATGCCTTAGATTCTAATGCTAAATGAAGTTAAATTATATTACCGCAGATAGTAAAAATTTAATCCCAGTTAGAGAAAAACAGCATTAGAGAATAACTCAGTCGGTTCTGATCGACTAAATATATTCCTTTTCTTGGAATTTATACTACTGCTAAAAACCAGGGACGAAATTTCATTATTTTGCTTGGCAAAGCGTTGTTAACTTTTTTTTATTATGATAATGAAAAGTGAAACAAGGCAGTTTATCAAGAACAATCGTACAACAACTAACGTCACCAACACCAAAGGCTCTCTCAGAAATAAAAGCACACAATTTTTTATTGTGTGTTTAATGTAAATTTTTAAAAATACTACTAACCAATCCCTGACAAAGAAGAAAAGTCCATCTTAGTAAATTTTTTTAAAATAATAAGAAAATTGAAAAAAAAAATATAAAAACGAATATGAGGAATTGAAGGAGAATTGAAAGTAAACAGCTTGAGCCAATACTAAGTAAAACACCGGCACAACTTTTTATGTACATATAGAACATTTGAGATGTTGAGATATATTACAAATACAAATTAAACCATTAAGGGATAGAAATGCGAATACATTGAGATGATTTATGCAAAGAAATACCAATATCGAGTGCACTACTGGGAAATTGTTAATATTATTCTGGGCATTACTTTAATATATTATTCTGGCGTCTATGATTGAAAAAATTTTAAGTCATTGCTATTTTATGGTCAAATAGATTTCCTTATGAAAAAATTTAAGAAATCTTCTAGCAAGGAAACTGTTCCAAAGTGTTTTCTTGGATATGTTATAGAGGAGTAGAAAATAGGACAGTAGTTTATTATTTAATATAAATATGTTTATTTATGATTATTATGTTTGAATCCCACAAATATAATAATGAGAAAATTAAAATTGCAAGTATTTATATCTTTGTTTGTGTGGGAAAATATGACTCACTACAAACACTACAATGTTTGTCTGTAAACATTTTTTTAATACCGATAATAATAAAATAACTGGAAGGATATTTCAAAAATATATATGGTAATTTGTAAACACACTCGCACATATATGGTAATTGGCTGTAAATATGGGGCAGCCTGGTGATTCCCTTGTGTCCGTTAATTTTTTCAATATAAATGTTCTCTTCTTCTTCCTATAAATGAGTACTTTCAAAAATTCATTAGCTATTAATTATAATATTAATATTAATTACGTCTATATGACGGTTGCAAACACTTTACTCAAAACAACGTGAACTTTTCCCCAAGGCAATGACCACTCTGATTCACACTTGTATTCGAACTTTAAATGCGAATAATAGCAAGAAGGGTATAACTCTAGGAGTTACAGTCCTTATCGGATCGGACATCGAACAGAACATTATGCCGTTGTCACACAGTTGATCGAAAAATTACCAAAAAGTGGACGTAAATTGTTAGAAACTAAAACTGACAATAAAAATTTTAAAACAATTTTAGAATTAAGTAAAAGATGATAATGAAAAAATATTGAAAATAAAAAATAAACAAGAATTAATGTTTGATTTCATCCTTAAAATTTTTAAATTACGCATATATATTTCATAAATTATTGCACGTTTTTAATTTCGGGTACTGTTAATATTTTTCCTTTTTTGGTCATAATTAAGAGACTTTTCGCCTCTTTATTCATATTTTTAATTTTTTTTTCACAGAAAATTCCCTTATATTTGTTTGTGCATGTCTTCATTTACGCACTTGCTTTGTCAGATGTCCGGTCGGATGTGCGGTCCGATAGGGATTACATCTCCTAGTCTTATACCCTTCTTGACAATAGGTCCGTTCCTTTTCATTACCGCAGGAACCTGAGGGTTTGGATTCTCACCAAAAAGCGTTCCAGGTTTTGAATTGGGTAAATGAGACGGCTTATGTGAGTATATTTTTGTTCCTCCAAAGTTAAGTACCCAGACATTTTCTTCGGGTTACCTTGGTAAATTGTAAAACGATCAGCTGATTCAATGATAAAAAAACAATTGTGAAAATAGACTGAAAATTAAAATTAAACAAAGAAGTACGCAAAATAAAAGTCTTAATTATAATAATCAGGGCAACGAGAAATATACTATATCATGCATTTTTCTGTGCGTCTCAGATCAATTGACATCGACTTCTTAGAGCACATTTTATGCTTAATATCATATTTTTGCATATTTCAATATTAAGAGCCCGGTGAAAAATGCTCCTATACGCTCAAATATGTTCACATATAGTTTATGTATGGACACATATGAACAAATATAGATTTTTTTATAAACATATATGGATTTTATATTAACATATATGGAAGTATGTGTTACTCCATATATGGAAAAAAATTTTATATACAGACATATATGGAGGCATATGTTATTTCGTATATGGAAAAGGCACTCGAATTTGGACAATATGTTATTCCATTTATGCAAAAGGGACTCGTATATGAACATATTTGAAAGAATATTTTATTTGTATATCCAAAATATCATATATGGATAAATATGGAATTATATTTAACTACCCGGTGAAAAATGCTCATATACGTTCGAACATGTTCATATATGGTTTATGTATGGACACATATGAACAAATATGGATTTTTTATGAACATATATGGATTTTATATGAATATATATGGAAGTATATGTGATTTCATATATGGAAAAAGATTTGATATACAGACATATTTGGATGCATCTGTTATTTCATATATGGAAATGGCACTCATATATGGACAAATATGGAAGTATATGTTATTCCATTTATGCAAAAGGGACTTGTATATGTGACGCGCAAAATAGAAAGGGACCTAAGCATAGAAAGGGACCTAAGGTCAGGAGAGCATGGAATCGGTCTCATTCGATGCTCAGATGTTGTCCACAAAAAAGAAAAAAAAAAAAAACCCCGGTGAAAAATGCTCATATACGCTCAAACATGTTCATATATGGTTTATGTATGGACACATATGAACAAATATGGATTTTTTATGAACATATATGGATTTTATATGAACATATATGGAAGTATATGTGATTCCATATATGGAAAAAATTTCATATACAGACATATATGGAAGCATCTGTTATTTCATATATGGAAATGGCACTCATATATGGACAAATATGAAAGTATATGTTATTCAATTTATGAAAAAGGGAGTTGTATATGAACATATTTCGAAGAATACATTTTTCTATATATGTAAAAGGAACTCATATTTGGATAAATATGGAAATATATTATTGCCATGAATAAAAAAAGGAACATATGTAACGCCTAATTTGAATGTCATACATAAATTTATATCTATCGTACAACCTTATAATAAAGGACAGCAACGTTCGCATGTATTCGCATATATTTAATAAATGTATATGTTCATATATGTCCATATATGAACATATATGTCCATATATGAACATATACTTAGGTGTTACCTCATTTTTCGGATCCATACATATATGGTTGAACTATAAATGTTCATATATGGACATTTTTCACCGGGAAATTGATTTTTTTTACCCTGAGGTCCCTTTCTCTATGCGCTGTCATATATGAACGTATTTGCAAGAATACATTTTCCATATGTATAAAAGGAACTCATATTTGGTAAATATGGAATTATATTTAATGCAATGAATAAAAAAAGGAACATATGTAGCGACTAATTTGAATGTCATACATAAATTTATATCTATAGTACAACCTTATAATATAGAACAGCAACGTTCGCATGTACTCGCATATATTTAATAAATGTATATGTTCATATATGTCCATATATTAACATATACTTAGGTGTTACCTCATTTTTCGGATCCATACATATATGGTTGGACCATAAATTTTCATATATGGACATTTTTCACCGGGTATATATAATTATATATAGCTTTTAGTTTATTAAAAATTTCATATATGATGTCATATATAGATCAGTATGAATATATATGTCCCCATATATATGTATTTTTATGTACCATATCTAGTTAGATATGCTATGAAAATTTTAATACAGCGTCATATATAAAAACAATTTATTGGAAAACATACAAAGTTTTATATAGCTCAATGTTACATTAATTTTCTAAGTTTAAGTATAGCCCAATGTAAAAAAAATTTTTTTAAGTTTATTAGATATATTTACGTATGATTTCAAAATAGAAGAATATTCTAACTAAATATATAAAAATATAGAAAGTCCGAAAAAACAATTTTTGTATTTTTAATGCAAAAATTAAGGTAATTGTTATAAAATGTTTGGTTACAATTATGTACAACTTCTTCTTAAGACTTAATTTTTATTTAAATTTTGAATTCTTAATTTAAGGGTGTTATTTTTTAGTAATTTTTAATAGTTTTTGTTTTAAGCGTTATATAATTATATCTTTCTACATCAAATTATATATGATTATATGGGGTCAAATCCGGATAAGATTCTATATGATTCAATATATGTATTTAGATCTTATCCGATATAATTTTATCCACTATTTTTAGGACCATAGTATATCTCTAATTATATTAAATATCATTAAATGAATGCTTCAGTTGCCAAATCGATTAACTCCACTTTCAGCATTTTACAAAACTTTAATTTCAAAATACTTTGTTGACTCCTAACTGTATAATATAATATGTATTGTATAATATTGTGGGCGCTGTGGTGTAATGGTTAGCGCGTTGGACTGTTACACGTGAGGTTGCGGGTTCGAGCCCCAACCAAGGCAACATCAATTTATGAAAAATAGTAATATGTATGAGTTTTTTCTATCCCTCATACATATCGCAGCGTCCTCCTTCGGTGTTCCCATAGCACTTAACCCCACCGAAGTAAAATAATATAACAGGGCTATGAACTAAAATAAAAAGCTCCAACAAAGTTCGCCAACTCACCGTCAGATGGCGCGCAACAACTGTTCTAAAATTCAATATCTCGCGCAATTACAGTGTTGCCATATTTGAAGCCCTTCATCTTTCACCACCTTTCACTTCTTCTCTATACCCTTTCCAAAGGAAGCAACACGTTATTAATAGGAAGAATTTCCTGAGTGTTGCTTCTCATTAAAAAAAAAAAAAAAAAAAAAAAAAAACAAATTTATATGATAATAAGTAGAGATGGGCGCGTGACACGAAAATTTCGTGTCACGAGTGATTCACGCGGGATCATGAGTTAAAATGATACCACTCACGTGAGTCGTGCGTGAGCGTGAGTTAAAAAAACTGTTCGTGAGTGAGGCGTGCGTGAGTAACTTTATTACGTGAGTTTGCGTGAGTAACTTTATTACGTGAGTTTGCGTGATTATATTAAACCAGATTGCGATAATTTACAATTTTGGAAAAATTCCAGAGATCTTCGCCTCCTTCAAATAATGTGTATTCCAGTCAGTTCAGGTACTAGCGAACGGTTGTTTTCTACTTCTGCCATAATTCAAAGAAGAAATCGACTTCTTGTACAAAACATTGAAAAATTTTGTTCCTCCACAAAAATTTGGAATAACATTTAAAGATTTGCAGTTAAAGTGCAAACTCAATGAGAATTTCTTCTTCTCGTCTAGGAGCGTTTCCAAACATTTTCCAATATACTACTCTGTTGTTTTAACAAATGACATCCATTCAAGTATAATCAACAATAGAAAATAAAAGTTTTTCTAAAGTGTCAGTGATATTTATATTTGCACAAGCACTTGCATATTAGTTAAATTTTTAACAAAATTTTTTTATAGTTAAGCTAATTTTAATTCTAACCCCCATTAACAATAAACAAATAAACTGTAGTTAACACAAACTGAAAGTTAAAAAATTCAAATTTGTATGGAATTTGACATCTGTAACTCTAAGTTAGCTCAAAGTTTAGGTTAATATGTTTATTGTTAATGGCCCTAAATAAATAAAACTTATATTCAATAAAGCAAGTTTCCTTAAATAATTAAGATAAAAACAGGGTTGGCAGGCAATACCGCTAAAATACCGTTATCGATTCAAAACCCTATCAACTGACTACCGTTACCCATAAAATACCGTTACCGAAATAACCGAAATACCGCTATCTTTAAAATACCGTTACCGAAATAACTGAAATACAATTACCCTTATAATACCGATATCGAAATAAATTAAATATCGATACTCTTAAAATACCCTTACCGATATAAATGAAATACCGTTACCCCTAAAATACCGTTATCGATATTTTTAATTTTATGTTTTTGGAAATTGCACTGGATTATTGAGTATTTTTCGTACATTAAGTTGGTAAATTGGTTCTGTTTTTAATCTCGTTTGTTTTTCCTAAAAAAAATTGAGGGATGCATCGAAAACACTGACTACCGTTATCCTTAAAATACCGTTACCGAAATAACCGAAATACCGCTAACCTTAAAATACCGTTATCGAAATAATAAAAAAACTTTTATCCTTAAACTACCGTTACCGAAGTAACTAAAAATCGTTATCCCTAAAATACCGATACTGAAATAAATGAAATAGCGTTACCCTTAAAATACCGTTAACGAAATAATCTAAAATAGCGTTACCCTTACCCATAACCGCATCGTTTCGGTTACCATCCATGGATAAAAACAAATTTCATATTTTTCGTGAGCATTTAGTGAGCATGATTCAAATTAAAATTAATCACGAGAGCGTGAGTGAGCGTGATTATAAAAAAATGTTCGTGCGTGATTATTATTTTTCTTTGGTGAGCGTACGTGAGTCAAAATTCACTCACGCTACCATCTCTAATAATATGTATAGCAAGGAATTCCATGCAAATGCATGTTTTTTCTCTATAGTCCAAAACTAATATGGGCTAAATATTTATCCGAATCCGAATTATTTTGACAAAAAATGTTTTTGCTTATTTCGACTTCAAATGCAAATTGGTGCCTTTTTAATGCACATTTTGTGCTTTTGAATGCATATTTGTGCATATTTTTCATTTTTAGAAACATTTTTTATTTTGTAGAAAAATATAAAAAATGTATACATTTTCATTCATTGATTCAATCAAAATATTTATTTTGGTTTCATTATTTTTAAAAATAAACATTCCTAAAAACCTTATTGACCTATGGTAAAGCTTGGAGTTCTGTGTCTGTTTGCAAAATAAATAACTTAAATAGTTTTTAAGTGCATTGTTTTTGCAATAATAATAGTTTTTAGTGCATATTTTTTATATTTTTAATGCATATTTGTCTTATTTAGCAGCATATTTTAGGCGCATATTTTCTATTTTTAAGTGCATGAAATTCCTTGCCCTAATAATAAGTACACTCACAATAACTTTACCGTAAAAGTTCAACAGTTGTTTAAAAAGTAAATCAGTAAAATTGTTTCAATTGAATAAGTCGTTAAATTACAAAGAAATATATTTTTTAACTTTTTCTATCAGTCATTCAATAAACAAAATACACAAAATACGGACTTTCGGTAGAAATTAAAATATTCAATCAAAATTTTCTGTTAAAAACAATCAGTTGTTGTAATACGATTAATTTTAAAATAAAAGAGAAATCTATTATTTTTACCGACTTTGCCAGTTAATAAATTAACAATTAAAAATAAACGACAAAATACAATTGTTTTGAACGAAAAGTTGGTAGTCCTTTTTTTAACTTATTTTCAATTGTTTTAATGTACATATTCGGTTGATTTTAAGGAAAAAATATTGTGAGTGTACTAACACCTCGTTAATTTGAATTTATAATTTAACAGGAATTTTAAAAAACATACTATTTCCTCATTTTTGTCATTGAGACTAATTAATTTTTCATTATGGAGTTAATCGATTTGGCAACTGAAGCATCCATATACGACATCATATTATTTTTTTTTTACTCGGCTTGTATCAAATTCATTAATAGTACGTACATATTTTTATCACTGCACAACTTCTGCCCTACAGGATCTTAAATGGTTAATTTAAAGTTTTTCTTTCCATCTTTATGCTTTGTCTTTATGTTTTATAATTATTTTTATTTTTTTTCTTGCAGTTTTGTAAAAACCAACTCAATGAATTCGTCTGTCCAACTTAACGTTTCCATGGCTTTAAAAAATGCCCTGTTTTCTTATTACAGAAATATACGAGTACAGAGATAAACATTTTACTTACATACACACACACAAATACAATTTACATAGTAAGTACACTCAAAAAAATAAGTTAGTATAAAAATTAATAAAACATTTTGTATATCAAGTGTACTAGTTTTCAACAATTTTTTAACTGAAATTCCGTTTTCAGCAAAAGTTTTAGTTATATTTTTTTAGCACTAAACTAATTTTGAACTAATGTTTTACTAATTTATTTTGCTCCAAAAATTGTGCTGATAACCGCATTTATAGCGTGGACGACAACCAGATAGACAAGATGTAGATGTCGCAGCTTGTCTGGATGTATTCGTAGTACAGACAACGGAAATTATAATTAAAAAAGGAAACTCTACACAATTTCTATAATTAAATTTTCAGCAAATAAATTAACTAAAGTAAAATTTCGCTACAAGTTTTTTGAGTTTTTTTCAGCCTACTAATATTCAGCAAAAAGTTTAGTGATTTTAGCAAGGATTTTTTTCATTTGCAATCGACTAAGTGTTAGTAAAACTTTTGCTGAGATTATTATTTTTTTTGGTAAAAATCAGCTCGCTGATTTTCAGCAAACCTTTTGCTGAAATTACCAACTTTTTTGCAAGCACGCTCCTGACTAAAAATTTGCTGACACAGCAACATTTTTTGCTGACTTTTTTTTTGAGTGTATACATATATTAGTGGTTTTCATATAAACTCGTATTCTCCTCGTAAACGGTGTAAACCTGGTATGTTTATGAGTTTAATATCAAACTCCATACATGAAAAATATGGTTTGTATTTATACAATGTTTACAAGGAATTTACGAGTTTATATGAAAACCCCTATTAACTGCCAAAGCCTCCTTGAATCGGTCTTGTATAATACAGTGAAACTCGTTTAATACGAACTCGGATAAGACGAATTCTCGGCTAATACGAACTAATTTGAAAGTCCCGATTTTTTGGCAACAATTTCAATATAAAAAACATCCGTTAATACGAACTCGCTTAATACGAAACCTCGGTTACAACGAACAGTTTATGATGGTCCCATAAACAAACTTTCCAAAATTTGGCAATTTTTTTATATATTTTTTTTTTGTATTTTGACAAATTTTGAACCGAACACACGGACATTTTTTCTTGAATATATGGCAAACAAGTTATTTCAGAAATCAAACTAAAAAATTTTACAATACTTGAAATTCGTTTTAGGAATATTAAATATTTTGTGGATAATTAAAAAAATTTTAATAAAATTCGGTTATTACGAACCTCGCGTTCAACGAACTAATTTGTTTGGTCCCCCGGAGTTCGTCTTAAGCGAGTTTTACTGTAGTACGGTTTTATATTGTTGATGTTGAGTATTTCAAGTGATAACAAACAGCTAAAAAATAAACAAGTAGTAGGTCAAGACAAACTATTTAATACCCTACACTCAAAGGCGTAGAATGTACAAAATTTTTGTTTTTAATTTTCCCACTCACATCGGTAAACCCACCCAGCAAAACTTTTGTAGTGATAACTAGTTAAATTTTGCATTACTTTATTACATAATTACGCATCCAATTATACAATTAGTTACATATTATGTGTAATTGTAATTTAAAAAAGAACAATTATATGTAATTGAAATTTTTCAATTACACATTACATGTAATTGTAATTGAAAAATGTCTATTATAATTACATTTTATGCGAAAAAGAAATAATGAGGAAAAGCGCGCAATAGGGATCAATCCAACACGACGTATTCCATTTATGCTTGTCCACGCCTATCCCAGCCAATTTTTTTTTGCAAAATTTTAACAAAATACATTTCTAACTTCACAATTTTCTTGAGTGTAAGGTTTTTTTTTATAAATAAAAATTCTTTATTTTCGATATTTCGCTACTCTATTGTGTAGCATCTTCAGGAAATAACAATTAAATTAATAAATTATAAACAATTTGAAAAAATTTGAAAAGAATTTGGCAAATATAAAAATACATTTCCTAATGCCAAAAGTAATTGAAAATGTAATTTAAATTTTGTAATTGAAAACATTTTCAGTTACAATTACATGTAATTGTAATTGAAATGTAATTGAAATACCCCAGGTCTGGTTATCATTACATTTTTTAATTAATTACACATGTAATTACACAATTACATGTAATTGTAATTAAAAAAACTCAATTACAATTACATAAAATTTGTAATTGTAATTTAAAAAAGAACAATTACATATAATTTTTAATTGAAAATTTTAAATTACATGTAATTGTAAATGAAAAAATGTCATTTACAATTACATTTTCTTGGGAAAAGAAATAATGACGTAATCTTTTTATGCTTGGCCATGCCTATCCCAGCCAATTTTTTTTGGCAAATTTTTAACAAAAAACATCGAGTACATGTAAATGTAATTGAGTTTTTTCAAATTTCAATTACACTTAATTGTAATTTTAACTGAAAATTTTCAATTACAAAGTACAAGTAATTATAATTGTAATTGAAATATAATTGAGATCCCTCAAGTCTATTGATTACATATTGCATGATTTATAAATGTAAAATAACACTGTGATAAAATACACTACTAAATTCGAAAACACCTACATTTTAAATATTTCAAACAAGTGGCAACCCTGTGTGCCATATGGGTACTTTTTTCGAGTACTTTAAGTCTCTGTTGGTAGAAATAAATCTAAATTTCGTGAATTTTAGTGCAAAAACCGATAAATCTCATGCGTTAGATTGCGCACCTAAAAAAAATACATGTCTATTAATGTCCCAGTGTAGAAACGGTAATGACATATCAATATTTTTAGGACTACCAGTAATGACACCCACTTACCTTCTGCATTATTTTAAAACATATAATAATGAGTTACTGATAATTACTTATTTTTATCATTATTACAAATAGAAAATAATTTTTTAGATTTTTTTGAAAATTTTTTTAAATCTATTTTTAGACTCAATATTTTTCAAACACTGGTAAGGATATATGTAACCACATATTTTTTGATTTTTTGTATGTTGGCGAGTAAGCTTACTTGTGTGCAGCAGGTCAATTGTGTTTTTATCTATTAAATATTACATTTCTATATAGCTTAGATGGTAGAGCTGTTGACTGGCAATCTGTAGACCCAGGTTCGAATCCCGCACCAGCAAATTTTATTTAAAAAAAAAAATACAATAAAAGAATATTTTTTTTATATAATTTATTTTTTAGAAAATCTATTTTTAGACTCATTATTTTTGTCAGTACTGGTAAGCACATATGTAACGATATATTTTTTGATTTTTCGTATGCTGGTGTGTAACGACAACTCATTAATTTTCGCGACATCGCCATATAAAGGTAATAAGAAATGTAATAACAAAAGTAACTAGTTACCATTACCAAGTATGTAGTTACATAACCACATATCTGGTAATGATTTTCTACACTGGGATGTAATGTTTGAGAGATAAAAACGTAATTGACCTGCTGCACACAAGTCAGCTTACTCGCCAACATACAAAAAATCAAAAAATATATGGTTACATACATATATCCTTACCAGTGTTGAAAAAATATTGAGTCCAAAAATAGATTTCAAAAAATTTTCAGAAAAATCTAGAAAATTAATTTCTATTTAAAATAATGATAAAAATAAGTTATTATCAGTAACTCATTATTATATGTTTTAAAATAATGCAGAAGGTAAGTGGGTGTCTTTACTGGTAGTCCAAAAAATAATGATATGTCATTACCGTTTCTACACTGGGTATAGAAGATGATCAAATTAAATCCACTTTATTAAATGACTCTTTTATTGATATTATCAAATCTTTAAATCAAGAGGTAATTACACAGTGCAATATTTTTAAAGTCATCGAGTGCAAACTCCTTCTCGTGTAGAATTTCTCGAAGTACTTATCGAAACTAACAAAATCAAACTTGGTTTTTCATAGTTTAGCTGCTGTTTGGATTTTATGGCCTCATGAATATTTTGGCTAAAACTTTATTTTTCCAAAGGACAAGCAATTTTTATCACGGCTATATCTTTGGAAACCAATTGGAATTTTGTTTTCCTGTCTTCGGCACAATTGCAACTACACTCAAAAAAGTTTGGCAGTTACTACATAACAGTTGTTTGTGTAGTAATCAGTAGTTGTTGTTTTTAACAGTAATTACAGTTGTTTTTGTATGGTAATATACAAAACAACTTTTATAAAAGTTACTTAAGAAAACAACTAACGAAAAGTACTGAAATTTCGTTTAAATCAGTTATTTTTAGTATCATAATAAACAACTACCAACTAGTTATTTAAAAAATAAAAAAATTCGTTGAATTTCTTTGAATTTTAAAAATTCTTGTTTAGTTTATATTTGTTATTATTGATATATTCCTAGTTTACAAATAAAAATCAGAAACTTGTATTGTATCTCCAATGTGGATGTGGGCAAGTGGAGTGCTATAGGGACCTTGAAGCGTTTTAGCAAATCTGTTGGTGATGCCTTAGCCTCTCAAGGTATCCAAAGACCAACCATGCGTGGTGAAGAAACACATCCGGCTAGAGGTGTCCCTGCTTTCACAGAACATGACGGATCTAGAGCGGATACTCGATAAAAACCCGTAATATCCGGTGTTATTCAACCGTGCCCATGGGATGAATAGCACTACGTTAGTGTGTTTTTGAACGGTGGCCTCCAGGACGAGGCAAACCCTGGTTGTATTATCCAACTAGTAGTACAGGGCCCTGCTACCAAGCGTACTGTTCTAACCCCTGTTTTATCTTATTTTTCAGATGGATTAGATTTAGATTAGATACGAAGGCACTACGCACCGCGATCAATATAGATATTTTGTGCTGCCTAGAGTTCCCTAGAGATTCAGGCTACCAATAAAGCCAATAACCCCGTTAGGAGAATTTCCCTAAAAGTCCGAAGATGACACGAAACGGTGACCTAGAAATCTGAGCCTCCTGTCATACAGTCTCGCACATTCGCAGAGAATATGCTTCGATGTCTCACTTTCCAGCTCACAAGACCTGCAAACATCTGTGTCTGACCGGCCCTGTTTGTGAAGCTGGTACAAGAGCCCACAGTTCTCAGTTAAGTATCCCATCAGGGTACTAGGTTTACCCCTGTCGAGTGACAATAGTCGCCTTGTCAAATGCCTGACGAAAATCTGTTCCGGGATAATTTTATCCGCGATGCTTAAAATTGGGTCGTCCATAAAGATCCCGGCGTTCCTCATGTGATCCTTTAGGTCCCCGCTCCTCATGTCCCCGACCCCCCGGAGACGTAGGGAGCCTATGCGTGCATCATCAACATGACCCCAATGGCATCCGTCGGGCACGTTCTCCCAGCCCCCGTAATGCCATTCAGATGGATACAATTGACCAAAATACAAATAAGCAAGAGAAGATCAACGCAGATCTATCCTCAGTAGGGTGTCCCATTCAAAAAAAAATTTTGGGGCTCAAGCTTATTTTTAACCGTTATAGGGTAAAGTATTTTTGAGATTTTTTTCAGATTTTTCGGAAGTGGTTCAGAGATCGCGCAAATCGATTTTTCATCAAAACTCTAGCTTTTTGGGCTTTATTTGAATTTTACTTATAACTTGGTAAAAAATCACTATTTTCTTGGCTTCTGAGTTAACATTCTTAAGGAAAATTCTCCGATCTTTACTTTTATATGCATAAATAATAAGTTTCGGCAATAATTCTGCACATTTTGGTACCTTATATTGCAGTTTTTCGTAAATTTTAAAATAAGTCTTTATAACTTTTAAAATTTCTACAAAGACTAAAAAACTAATGATGCAGTTTAAAAGATTAATAAATTTTAAATAAATTTGCAGAAAAAAATTTTGAATTTGCTGTTACCGTTCCCGAATTATACCCTCTTAAAGCTTTGTACCCATTGTATGAAATTTATAATACTATAAGGTGTGCTAATTTTGCATCGGATTTGGTTTAAACTTTAAATAATGAGATTTCGAACATTTTGTTTCCAAATAAAAGTACTTAGCACTAATACATAACAAAACAATAAATAAAAAAAATAAGTTTTCTTACAAATCATTTATTGAGGTTTTCTCTATGCAGCTCTATGCCCTGTAATCAATTCTGAAAGTCTGTTTCAGATGTTGTGATATTGATGTAACTGTTAGCCAAGGCCACACCACGTTCTGCGACATCATTTACAACTTCCAATTGTTGAACTTTGTTTTTTGCTTCCTGAAATGATTTGTTGGTTTCCCATTTTTCTGGATCCATTTGTAAAAAATCAATAGAAATGTTGCAGGCTTCAAAAAATGTTAGACTTGCTTTTGAAATGAAACATTGAGTTTGTTTATTTTTAATCAAGTCTTCTGTTAAATTTGCTTTCACTAATTCGTTGTTATTACTTGGTGTATGTAGGTTTTTAAGCATTAAACGCAAATTTTTGGTATCGATACGTTTATCAAAAAACGCTAAGGCAGCCAGCTTCCCGGAAACGTACCACTGATGCCCCAGAAAGGTTTTTAGCGTCTCGCGTGCAACTTTTTCATTAAAGCGTTAGTAATCATCCAATTGTTTCAAAAGATTTAGATCATTAAAGGAGCATATCGGGGGCACTGACATTGGTACACCCAAAAAATTACATAGTGGCATAGTTAACAAAATTCATAGCGGATTTTAATTTTATTTGAATCAACTATGATAATTAATATTAACTATGGAAAAAATAAAAAAAATCAATTTCTAAGTAACCCTGTTGTATGATATATCAAACAACTTAAAAATTTGTCAAGAATATAAAAAAGAAATTAGAAAAGACAAAAAATTTTTTTCTTAAATAACATTTAAAAGTTTAAAATACTCATCAAATGTGTAAATTAACTGCATTTGTAAGTATAATCATTACTCCATACGATAAATGTGAATATATAAATATAATGAATGCATTATTTTTTTTTAAATTAGATTTCAAGAAGATTTTCCGTGACTATTTTTTCAATTGGAATCTAATGTTCAATTATCCCAAAAACGAAAAGAATTTGTCCGCACTACTTCCTTCATTTAATTGAAATCAATTGGTTTTATATATAAATAAATTGTGTAAATAAAAAAGAATCTGTAAATAAAATTTTTAATGAAAAATTATAAAAATAAGACGTAGTTGACATTTACTTCATTCGATGGATTTTAATTTCCACTAAAAAATCATTGCCAGTAACTTTCCCATAGTTGGTTTACGGGTTGCTAGAAAGCATAGTTGCCTTTCACTACTTCATATCGACAATGCCATAGTGAGGGTTATTTCACCTATGACATAGTTGAAAAAATAGTGAACAACAACTACGTATTATTTTGGGTGTACCAATTTTTAATATATACTCTTAAAATAAACGAGTTAAATTCCAGTAAGGCATCAATTTTTGAATTTTGAATGAAGGATTGCATCTGGTTTCGAAACATGCATATTTTTAGAGAGTATAGAATTTTCATCATCCAGCGAGCCCGGTGGAAGGCTCCAGGGGCTTTTATTTTTGGATGGGGCTCAGATGTATCACCCAAAAAAATAAGGCTCAGTTGAAGCATTTTTTTATAGTCTTCTCTTGGTTGCATATACTCTAGCTGCCCTTTTATAAAACTTATCAAATCTTTGCGTATGAATTCCGGAATAATTTTTTCAAGAATTTTATGGTTCATTCAATCCGAAGCATTGTCTTTGTCCTTTGCTGAAGAGTGACGAATATTTTTATTTATGGGGATGTAATCTGCTCTTCAATATTAAGAACCTTAAATGCTGATCCAGCAACAAGTTCCAACATATGATGGCGGCATGCCAAAAGTAAACGAACCGGGTACACATTCAAAATAACCGGGTACCCGCCTTTTATCGCATAAACGAACCGGGTACCCATTCTAAATAACCGAATACCCGCCTTTTATCGCATAAACGAACCGGGTATCCATTCAAAATAACCGAGTACCCGCCTTTTATCGCATGAACGAACCGGGTACCCATTCAAAATAACCGAGTACCCGCCTTTTATCGCATAAATAACGACTAAAATTAAAATAAAAAAATAGGGCTGATTTCGTCATATTTCAGAAACCAAAAGGTTACGGGGCTGATTTCCGTCATATTTCGGAAACCAAAAGATTACGGAACCTGAAATTTATGTTTCGTGTTTTTCTTGCCGAGTATGATAATTGTGGTGAATTTCATTGAAATCAGAGATGGTCGATCCGAAAATCCCGTTATTTTGAATGATAGCTTATACTATAATATTTTAAACTTCCTACTATGGGTATACAGACTTAAAGGGCATAACTTTGAAACAGCTAAAGCAAATTCCAAATTTTTTTTTACAAAATTATTTAGAATTTATCAATCTTTTAAACTGCATCATTAGTTTTTTAAGGCTTTATAGAAGTTTTAAAAGTTATAAAGCCGTATTTACAAAGTTTATGCAAAAATGACGAAAAAACGTAATATATGTTACGTAAATGCAAAAAACATTGCCAAAGCTTATGGTTTAGGCACATAAAAATAAATTTTGAACATTTTTATTTAAAAATAATTACTCAGAAGCTAAGAAATTTTGGGTCTTAAATCACAAAACGTCTAGAAAACCTCATTTTTGAAATTGATTTGCGCAACCTCTAAACCTCTTCCAAAAAATTTAAAAAAAATCTCAAAAATTTTTTACACTCCCGACTAAAAAAGATGTTATATAATCATATATCACCTGATACAATTTGATCCGAAAAACGGGTCTATCTAATTGCATTAAATTATATATATAAACATATAATTTTATGAAAATTTTCAAATAAAATTTTAGTAAATATTGTTGAGATCACTTATTTTCATTCATATTAAATACTAATGCCCGACAAAAAAGTGGGTATTGGACGATCTTTCGTATGTTGACGCAATACAGAAAAAATTTATTGATGGAAAGATGTATTAAATGAGGATTGAATGCGATTTAGGCCGTTTTTAGGACGCAGATTTTCCTTAAACTTGGAATAACGCAGCTTGTAACAGAAATCCTTCTTTTAAAATGTGGTTAATTTTATTTTATTTCAATAAAGACCAAAATTCAAAACGACAAAAAGTTGTTTAGACAAATTTTTTCCTAATAAACTTGGAAATGGCAGACAAAATAAATTTTCAGATTAACTCCACATTACAAAAATTTGGTCTCTCTTATAAAATGTGTGTCTTTCTTAAGGCACATATACACGTGAGAGAAAACTGCTAGAGATAGAGCGAAAAACACCTCTAAATAGCTTAAATCATTCACAATAGAGCTATTTAGAGGTGTGTTTTGCTCTATTTCTAGCAGTTTTCTCTCGCGTGTAAATGTGCCTTTATAAAATATAAAAATTAACTATCACAATTATTTTTTTTTTTCATGGAAAAAATAACTGAACTTAAACCAACGACTAAATAATTAAAAGACTACCCAACTCTCCCTACCTCTGTTAAATCATTCTCTTCTTAATTTGTATCGTAAAATTCAGCCATAAGAATTACACACGGCTGCAAAGGCTAACATTTTTCGATACAAACTTTTAATGTTCGAAAGAGGCGATGAAAACCGCCTGCTTAAACCGTATTTATTTCAACATAAGTTTGTCTAATTTTTCTTTTTAAATTTAAAAATAAAAATAGTTCTTTCGACCTTTAATTCCACAACGAAAAATTTTTTTTTCCTTATTTATTTCTTTAAAATAATTTTTTAATAAATAGTATTTTGTCAAATATTTGAAAAATAGATGTTAATTTCAATTATGTATACGTCAAAGTGCAAAATTAAAAACCAGATCCACAATTTCTAAGTTTTTTTCTTAATTTTTATAGTGCAATTAAACTTTGTATAATTAGATATCATTTCATATATAATTATATATAAAATTAATACAATTTTCTATTTACTTTGTTATATATTTTCATACAAGGTTGTTTATAGAAGCTTATACGCCATTATATATAATTATATATAAACTATATCGCAGATCTCTTATTATATGGCTGCACGCAGAAAAAAGAGATTGTTGGATATATTTACAGGCAATTATTTATATGTTTAAAAACTACTATACTTATGTTTGAGGTGTGTTATAATACGTATGTCTCCAGGCAAACACTGTAATTTTTGAATGTTAGTCATATTTTCCCACTTAAACAAAAATATATTTGCATTTTTATTTTAACATTATTATATTTGTGGAGTGCAAATATAATAATGATAAATATATATATGTTTGCCTGCAAACATTTATATATTTGCGAGTAGATGTATTTCATATGATTCAAACATACATATGTTTACAGGCAAATATATTATATTTGCTGGCAAACATATTATATTAAAAACACGGCAAATATATTTTGACAGTTCTTCCAAACATATATATATCACCAGCAAATATGTTTCCTGCAGGGCGATTTTTTTCAGCGTGTGGAGACCAAATCCCATATGATTATATGTAACGTCATATCAAGCATGATTATAAAACCAAAGAGCTAATATAAATGTATATGGTTATATAAAGCCACGCATATAAACATTTATAATTATATCAAATCATATAAGATTATATGAAAACTTTTTTAGTCGGGCTATAACAATTAAAATTAAGCTTGAGCACCCATGAAAATCCAAAAAAAAATTTTTTTTGGTGCACCCTAATCTAAATGATCCTAAGGACATGTTAGCCCTGGTTGAGCCAACAGAAAATGCTTCTAGTCTTAACGTTGCTGAACCGATGGATGTTGGGATTATGATTTTTTTTAGATATTTCTAAATAAAATGTTGGCAATATTCTTATTTTTTTACTCCTACTTTTAATAACAACAAAACAACTTGTGAAAAAGTGTTGGATTAGAGTATTTTTCCAAAGGATTGCTAAGTTTATACATGTCATACCTTATTTAAAAGACATTCATATTACCTTTTCAAAAACATGTAAGTATATTGATCTTATCCCATTATTAATTTCGCAAATACAGACTGTTGATATTTAGACTTTTGAGCCATATAAATCGGAGCCCAGACCCTCCAATAAATATTTTTTATCTTCTTCACCAAAAACATTCCTTGAATGGAAAACATTTAAGATTTTTAATTTTTCTTTTGTTGCAAGAATGTTATTAATTTATTTTTTCTAAATCATCTATATTTTTAAATTTATATAATCTATACTAATATAATAAAGACGTAATGTGTGTATATTTGTTTGTAGGATGTAATCTCCGTAACTACTCATCTGATTTCAAAAATATTTGTTCCAGAATTTAGAATATTCCTTAAGGATGGACATAGGCTTTTTATCATTCCATTAAAATAATTAATAAAAAAGTTATGAGCAATAATGTAAAAATATCCCAAAAACTAGGCCTAATGCATGCTAACAATGTAACGGGCTTTGCCCGCTAGTTATATATAACTCAGTAACACGAACAATGTTTTCTCATATAGTCAGTCATTTTGTATAGCAGTGTGTGGCTGAGTGAGTTAAGTGACCGACTACAACTCCAGCAATCTGGGTTCGAATCCTGCCGATGCATCGCGATGGCGTTTTTTTAATGAAATAAATATTTTTTTTTAATTTTTTGACAAAACTGCAGTTTATGGGGTTTCGGAAAAAAAAAATATAACACCCTCTAGAATTAAAAAAAAAAAAAACAGAAATTAATTTTGGGAGGGGCTCGGTCCAGGGAGGAAAAGAAAATTGTCTCACGATTCCAAAAATGTTATTCTTTTTTATATCCATAAAACGTAGCCCTAACTAGAGCCATTTTTCGACCAAATGGGTCAAAAAAAGTAAAATATTAATATGAACGAAAATGATACTCAAATGAAAGGAAATTTTCTCACGATTTTAAAAATGAGGCTTTTTTACTAATCCGTTGGACGTGAATCGAATTAGAGGCATTTTGTTAAATTTTAGACCTACACGCTGAAAAAAACGGCCTGTCCCAAACATATTTTTGCTGGTAATATATATATATTTGGAGAAATTGTTAAACATATTCGCCGTGTTTTTACTAGAAACAATATATATTTGCATGCAAATATATTATATTTGCAAGCAAATATATTATGTTTGCCTGTAAATATATAATGTTTGGATGAAATGAAATGACGCTATCGAGAAATATTATATGTTTAGCAGCAAATATATAAGAAGTGTGTCATAAACAAATTATGTTTCCATGCAAATACTATATATAAATAATATATTTAGTTATAAAGCAATTATTAATATATGCCAAACAATAGGCGTATTTATTCTACTCTCCAAATTTCTCTATATTTTAATGGAAAAACATAAAAAATAAAATTAATACATCTACTGTTTGGCGATTATTTAATAACTAAATATATTATAAACCACATTGAATTTTACATCTAATACAAATCTTTCATTGAAAAACAATAACTACAATCTCTTCGTTTATTTTTTATTTATTTTTATTAACAAATATTAATTAAAAACTCTTATAATAAGTTAATACTTTAATATACACAATTAAATAATGTTTTTTTCTTTTTAACACAATTTGATGTTTTATTTATACTAATTTATTTTATTTTTCACATCTTTCACAATAAAATTAATAAATAAAGGAAAAATATTACTAAATTTTCTGACTAGATACAGTCTAGCTAAACTAAACGATTATTACCAACTACAAAAGTTATAATGGCTACATACAACTTTATATGTATCAAGAATGGAAATTCGCCGTTTTTCCAAATATATGTTAATTGTATCCCATAAATATAATTATTACCGGGAAATATATAGTAACTATAAAAACAATATAATTGGAAGCATACTCCAAATACATACTCGTATATGATAGTTTGTAAATATAATATAATTAGCTCCAAACATAAATAAAAACGTCTTTTTCCTCCGTGTACGTAAAATGAAAAAAATCTAAAATCACAGTATTTTAGTTTTGGTAAAACCCTATAAATGTCCATTTTTTGTTGTTTATTTTGAAAATTTGGAACACAAAAGGCAGTTGGAAGTGGAAATGGCAAAAGGAATCAACTTTTTATTAATAAGAAATGCAATTTCAGAACTGATTTAGTTGAATTGCGCCGCAGTAAAATTTGTTTTCTTAATGTTAGGTATACCCAAACTTTTTAGATGATATAAAAATTAAACTTTTTGATGGAAAATGCAATTTCAGAATTGATATACTATTATTGCGCCACATGCAAAATTTTTTTTGTAAAAATCGCGCGATTTTTCAAAAAAAAATTTATTTTTTTTATATAAATGTCTAAATTTTTAATACGTGTATCGATTATTGAAAAAAAAAAATAGTTTTTGAGTCGTGGGGGCACATTTTCTATCATTTGAGTACCATTTTACCATACAAAAAATTTCATCATTTTCAGTCCCCCCTCTAAAATGGCTCTAGTTACGGCTACCTTTTATGGATTAAAAATATAATAACATTTTTGAAATAGTAAGACAATTTTCTTTAATTTGAGTACCCACATTTAATTTCGGTTTTTTTCTTTTTTAATTCCAGAGGGGGTCATATTTTTTTATATTTTTGGTCGAAACCCCATAAACTGCAGTTTTGCCAATTTTTTTGTGTTATTTTTTAAATTTTATTAAAATTTAAGTAATTCCAAATATATCATAGGATAAATTTTGATCTCAAATTATTCAATTCGATCTGCCAAATTAGCTTATCCGTTTGTATCTAATTTGATCTTAGTTATTTTGGGATCTATCAGGATCTTAATTTGATATTATTGGACCTCCCAATTTTGAGATCTATTTGGATCTAATTTAAAAAAATCTATTTTAAAAAAAAGGTGATTTTTATTGAAAAATATGGTTTTTTGCTAAATAGCTAAATCGTGATTATTTTAACGTCTATGAAATAAAAATTTATAAACTATAATTTATACATTTATTGTCGCCAAAATGAATTTTATTGCGAGAATACCACTTTAAATATTTAAACAAATATTTTTTAATATTACATTTTTTATAAAAAAAAACGCGAGTTTTAGATTTTTCACAAATATACAGAGCAAAACCAAGATTTTTACACTAACTGTTTAAAAATTCTGCGCTAAACTATAGGAACACTATGTACAGAAGGGGCCCCTAATGGCCAAAAATGCAGTTTAGTGCATCAAGTGGGTTTTTTTTATTAAAAAACCGGTATGTGGCCATATTTTCAATGACTCTGAGACATAATTGAGATTCAGTGTCGTTAATGTGCCAAATTATCTCATCCTTTAGCTCTTGAATTGTTCTTGGCTTATTCACGTACACTTTTTCTTTAAATATCCCCAAAGAAAGAAGTCCAACGGTGTCAAATCACATTATTGTGGCGGCCAATTAACATCGCCACGACGTGAGATAACACGGCCGTTGAATTTCTCGCGCAAAAGAGCCATTGTTTCGTTGGCTGTGTGGCAAGTGACACCGTCCTGTTGGAAGCACATATCGTCCAGGTCCATATTCTCAATTTCTGGCCACAAGAAGTCCGTTATCATCTCGCGATAGCGAACACCATTCACGGTAACTGCTTGGCCGCCAGCCCATAAACCGCACCAAACAGTCACTCTTTGTGGATGCATCGGTTTTTCAACAATCACTTGTTGATTCTCATTTGCAGCAATTTTGATTGTTAACGAATCCACTGAGGTCGATTATGCTGACCAAAGAAATCACGAAGTGCACGAAATGCATTTTGATTTGAACGCCCATTTTCGTAAAAGGCTTCAACAATTTTAACGCGCTGCTGAATTGTGTACCTCTCCATGGTTGAATTTGTCAAACACTGAAACAAAGAAATGTCAAATTAAGTTGGGCAAAAAACTTGACTCACAATTAACATTGGAGCACCCTTTTTAAGGTTTTTTTGATCGGGTATCTCTACCCGAAAAATGGGATATCTAATAAATTCGTAATTTACAAATAAATGCATTTACAAAGAAAAAAACAACATTATGTATACATTTTTGAAAGTTCTTTTAAAGTACATACTTTCGAAGTAGAAAAACAGCACTTATCGCTCCATTGTAACCAATTTAAAAGTTGTGTGTTTTGAATGACTTGCATCTATTTTTGCTGGGATATTTTGCGGATTTCATTTTTTTAACCTGTTTCATTGAACAGTTAAAGTGAAATGTTGAAGGGAAAATATATGAATTGTCCTTTAAAGTTACTTGGTTGATAATCGTCGGGCAAAAATGCCTTAATTCGGGACAATAAGCTTTAGGTTGGGAAATTATTTATATTGTCTCATTCCATAAAATTTGGAATTTTTTGTAAAGTCAAATTTTAAGAATAAAAAATTTGCATAAATTTCATTTGCATTTTATAATGAAGAAAATAAATAATATACAAAAATACATTATATACTTTTCGTATACAACATACAATACACTAAAGCAAGTTATACACTCATGGAGAAATGTTAGAACTGTCAAACACTTTGAAGTAAAAAAAAGAAGCAACATTTGTTGGTTTGAATTCCGAAATGCTAAGCAACATCTCAAAAACATGGTTGGCAAACACTATTCCTAAAATATTAGTAACGATTTAAAAGATACCACTTACAAAATTACTTAAAATACCGTGAACACTAAAATACCTTAACGAAATAATTTAAAATTCCGTTAACCTTAAAAAACCCTAACGAAGTAACTTTAACTTTTTATTCTATTCTCTCAAACATATCATAAATGAAATATTGACTTTCAGCTTTGATTGGACAGTTAATGCTGTTGTTTATACACACACATTAGGTTTCTCAAAATGGCAGTCCGTAAAGTTGTCAAGCAATTCAGAAAAAGGACTATTGTTAACCTTAAATTATCACTAACGAAATAACTTAAAAAAATACCGTTAAACATACAAAACAGCTTTAAATACAGTTAAGCCTAAAACGGCATTCACACCAAAATCTTAAACACGTGTTTAGCTTAAACGAGTGTACAAGAATAAAGAACTGTTGTAATAGAATAAATATCTAAAATACGTGTTTTAGCCAAACACGTGTTTAAGAAGTAGATGTGAACGCAGCCTAAAATAATGAAATAACTTTAAATACCGATATCCTTAAAGTACCCTTATGAATTACCGTTGAAATAACGTTATCCATTATAACTAACCTTATAAATAGTTTGCCAACCCTGCTTACAACTGTATTTAAAATCATAATTTTTCGTCCTAAACAAAGTTTCGTATATAATATGTACATACATATGGGAAAATCTACGAAACAGGTCGATTTCAGATTTTAAAAATGAAAAATTTAAAATTAGTGGCACACATTTTTTTATAGATTAACTTGTACCAAATTTCATCAAAATATCTTAATATTTGCGACCTATAGAGTGGGCACAAGATTGCATGGACAGACAGACAGACAGACAGACAGACAGACGGACGGACGGACGGACATCGTTAAATCGAAATAAAAAAAAATTCTGAGCCGATCGGTATACTATAAGGTGGGTCTACAACCAATATTTTTTGGTGTTACAAACATCAGCACAAACTTATAATACCCTGACCACATAGTGGTGTAGGGTATAATGACCACATAGTGGTGTAGGGTATAAAAACCGAACACATTATCGCTAGTAAGTATTTTTAAATTTTTGGATTTTTCGGGCATGTGACCACATATTTTCAAGTAACATTTCCGTTCTGAGTCCGAATTTGGTTTCCAAATTTTCCCAATACATCTGATTTTTGAGAAAATTGAGATCAAAGTTAACAAAAACCTTTTTTGGCTATTTTTGAGTGGTTTTTACACACTTTTACCTCGAGTTAATAAAAAAAGATGACACAAATTTTGCAATCACCACGGTAATTTTATTCGAAAACGCATAGTCGCGCTATGTTCCATTATTGATTTTAAGTAATGTTTTTTTAATTTTTCCGTCCGTCCGTCTGTCTCTCCATATAATCTTGTGCGCATGCTACAGGTCGCAAATATTAAGATATTTTGATGAAATTTTGTAAACAGACTTATATCGGTCCAAGAACGAAGTCTATTGATTTTGGTTTAAATTGGTCGAAGTTTGGACCTAGTGCCCATGTAAATTTCCCTCAAAATTACAGCACAAAATTGCATGGCACATCCACGGTTTAAAGAATTATGTGATCAAATATGTTGAATGGTGCATATCTTCATTACTATTATTATGTGAAAGTGTTAAATGGATCGGATGAACTTTGTATTCTCTACAGCATATCTTTCTCCAAAAATCGCTAAAAGGTTAAATTCAAATTGAAGGCACCTCCGCAGTTTTAAGAATTATGGAATCCAAACAATCTGGAACGGTAGATGATATCATAACTATCATTATATGAAAGTGCTAAACAGATCGGACTTTTTTATACTTTGCATCACTTTTCGCTGCAAAATACTCTAAAAATTGAGCTTTTAATTGACTGGCACATTCACAGATAAAAGAATTAATGGTTAAAATCTGGCTTATATGATATATATCGCCATTGGTATTGTTATGTGTAAGTGCTAAAATGATCGGATTATCCGTTTCGTTTCTACATCACTTTTAGCTCCAAAAATCTATGAAAAGCTACAAAATTGAACCTAAAATGGTTCAGGATACCAAAATAATATTACGATCTATTTAGCAAAAAAATAAATTATATAAAAAAAATATTTTTTATTGTATTTTTTTTTTTTAATAAAATTTCCTGGTGCGGGAATCGAATCTGGGTCTACAGATTGCCAGTCAATAGCTCTACCATCTGAGCTATATCGACATGTAATATTTAATTGATAAAAACATAATTGAAATCAAGAAATATGTGGTTACATATATCCTTACCAGTGTTTAAAAAATATTGAGTCTAAAAATAGATTTAAAAAAAATCTAGAAAATTATTTTCTATTTGAAATAATGATAAAAATAAGTCATTATCAGTAACTCATTATTATATGTTTTTAAATAATGCAGAAGGTAAGTGGGTGTCATTACTGGTAGTCCAAAAAATATTGATATGTCATTACCGTTTCTACACTGGGACTGGGTAAGTATTAAAAAATTTTCAATTACATTGAGGCTGAAAGCGCAAAAATTAAAAATGTCTGAAATTACTCTTTATTCAAAAAACAGAGTTACAGATTTTAAAGAACTACCATTTGTTCCTAATTAAGGGCACTTATTTTTTTAACAAGTGTGAGATTTTTTAACATCAGAATTATTATCCACCGAAGTCTTCAGGCGATTTCCTCTTATGCTGAAAAAGTTATACCCAAAAGAGTTGAAAAACTTTTGAAAGTTACAAGCAAAATTAGGGTAAATAAGGGTAGTTTTTAATTGAGTAGAGCACATTAACAGTATAAATATTAAAATTTAAGTTGTCCGCCTGATTAAATTCGTTGCCTCGAAAATGCTGATACCATCAAAAATATTATATATTGTTATTAAAATGGTTTAAATCAAACTCACCAATCCTCGAACCAGAAGCCTTCTGGTTGTTGGTTAATCGTATTACCCGTTCATCTAAACCATAATAATACAAATATTTTTAAAAAGTTTCCTATATTTCGTTTTTCAAATCTTAAATTTTATTAGAATCTTCATGAATTCAAATTCAAATTATATTAATTTTATTTGAATGTTCTTTTCAAATTTGAACTTTGATTGAAATTCAATTTAAAGCACAGTAAATTGTTCTGATTTCACGTGAAAAAACTGTTATACTCCATATAAAAAAATTATTTTTCACCATAATGAGTTTCACGTGAAAATTGTGTAGACTTTGTTTTCACGCAAATTTGATATACAAGACCATTATTTTTCTGGTGAAAAGGTGACATTTTGTGTTTATTGTGATTATCTTTCTAATAAAATTATTCATTTTCACAATTTAAATAAACTTTTGAGTTTAAAGTTCGAGTAAAATTTTTCCACGTAAAGAACCGTAAGTTGTTTGAGTTTCATGTGAAAAAACTCCATATAAAGAAAATGATTTTTCACGACAGTCAGTTTCACGTGAAAATTGTGTAGAGTTTGTTTTCACGCAAATTTAATGTACAAGTTATATTAATTGGGAAAAATTGACGTTTTGTGTTTATTTTGATTTTGTCTTTGTTATAAAATTAAAAAAATTGTTCATTTGTTTAAATTAAATTGCAATTTGAGGCATTTAAAGTTCGAGTGAAATTTTTCCACGTGAAAAACAACTTACGGTGCTTAAAAAACGACTTACATTGTTAAGCAGGCACTATCCGCGGTTCTCATTTAAAAAGCTGAACTGGTTTTAACAGAGTTTCGGTGGAAAATTACAAAAAACGTGAAAAAGGTGGTGGTAGTATTTTTAATTAATTAATTTTATTGTTTTTAAGCAATTTTAATTATATTGTAAAGTGCAATTGTATTGTTTGATATATTCTCTGCGTTAGTTTTGTATAATAAACAGTGTAGCCAGGTTTATAAGGCACAAAATCGTCTAAAATTTCGAAAAATATCGTCAAAAAATAGTTTAAAATCGTCAAAATAAATTCTATTTGTGTTACAAGGACCCAAAAACTTAATAAGCATTTTATAAGTATTTCACAGGCATTCTTCCATACGAAAAAAATTGAGATTCGTTACAGTTTTCGGACAGAAGTTTCACACAATAATTATCATATTTATCATTATTTTTCCTATAAGCTTTGTACATTTTAAAATACGTATCTTAAAGAAAAATTTACAGTTTCGCAATAAATAAAAAATTATGATGTACTTAAGCGGATTTTTATATTTTTTATATATATAATTTTAATTAGATTTTCAATATGAACACTTAATCTCAAATTCTAAAATATTTTTCAAAAATAGTATAGATTTGCTGAAATAAAATCATCTGATTTTGCAGCGGTTTTTTAGTTTGTTCTCACATTAATTTGTTTGCAATTCTGCATAATTTTAAAAACTAAAAACTTGAGATTTACAATTACAGATTGGAGAAGTATCGCATTTTTGCAGATTTCTTGCGGTATTTCATATTAAATAAAACTCGTAATTTTTCTGGAAAAAATCGTCAAATCGTCATTTAGCTATTTTTGATAGTAAAAATCGTCAAAATGACGATAAATCGTCAAACCTGGCAACACTAATAATAAGCACAAAATTTTGTTTATTAATGTTAAAAAATTTAGTGCATTAAAATGCACTAAAAACTGTTTTAATTAAAACGAGTTGGCATTTAAAATTAAAGAGACTCCTTAACAGTGATAGAGACGATTGGTTTGTCTTTAGCTTATATGGTCGTTGATTTAAGTACATACAAGTTTTAAATCGATTATAGTGTAAATTTATAGACGGTCAGACATTGTATATTTTTAGTTTTGAGGTTTGCGGTTCAAATCGTTGATACGACAAAAATATATATTTTTTTTATAGATTTCCCGATAAAAAAAATTTATATATAGTCATCTCTTGTTTTATAATATGTGAATATATATGTTGCCATGAATAGCCATATATAATTATATGTTTCTTATGTTGTACCTTATATAACCATATATTTGTATATATTGTCTTTTATAAAATTAGATATCACCCATATATGATATACATAATGAGATATGCCAGATCTGTTGTCATATCTAATTATAAATGATCATATATAACATAATATATGATTACATATGGTGGCTTATATGCCTTCTTATAAAATTTTTTTGGGTGTATGATGTAAGATATTTTTATAAATGATTATATATTATATTAAATGCTATAACATATAATTATATATGATTCCATATATTGTGCAAGATTAACAATATACTTTGAGATATGATTATATAGGGTCCCATGTCAGTAATATTTTCTATGTGTTTAATATATAATTATATATAGTCACATATTCCCTGAGAGACCCTACTATCGAATCCCAGCTCGGGCACAAAAAAATAATTTTTTTTTTAACTCAATTTAATTTACTTGTAAATATTTTTTCTACAGATCTTAAAAAAATTAACCCATTTTCTTCCAGCAGCGCCTGAAAGTTATGTTTATTGCAAATTGGGATTAATAATATTTTAATATGTAATTATATAATATCATATATAACCCCACACATAATTATATATGTGACTGAGGTACTATTATCGAATCCCAGCTTGGGCACAAAAAACTAATTTTTTTTTACTTTTTTTAACTCAATTTGTTTTACTTATAAATATTTTTTTTAGATCTTAAAAAGATTAAACCATTTTGTGTCAACAGCATCTGCAATTTATGTTTTCAATCAATAATGTTTTAAATATATAATTAAATATCGTTATATATAATAATTTCGTTAAAGTTCTGAATTTGAGTTCTTCCAGAGCTAAAATGATTTTTTTTTGTAATATTTGTACATAAAATTTTTCAACATTCTTATTTTTTAATCTTACTTTTAATACCAACAAAATAAAAAGTGTTGGATAAGTGTTTTTTTTCCAAAGGATTGTTAAGTTTATACATGTCATACCTTATTTAAAACACATTTATATTACATTTTCAACAACATGTATATTATTCTTATCCCATTATTAATTTCGCAAATACAGACTGCTAATATTTAGACTTTTGAGTCATATAAATCGGGGCCTAGACTATAGAATACTGCTTTTAAAATGTGATTTATTTTGTTTTATTTCTATAAAGAAATAAATTATACTCGAGAAAAAGTTTTTCCGGCAAATTTTTGTTAATAAACTTTGAAATGGCTGACAAAATTCGTTTTCGGCTTAACTAAACCAAGTTTAACTGACATCTTAAGAACTCGCCATAAATATTATTTCGTTTATTTATCAGAAAATCGCAGTCTTTTCCATAGAAAAACCGTGATCACGATCACAGTTTAAAAGAACAACGATTTGCAAGTCAAATTCACTGAGAACAATGTTACTGAAAAATCGCCGAATCGCCCATCTCTATTACAAACCCGTGATCACGGTCACTGTTTAAAAGAACGGTGATTTAAAAATCACGATCACTGGTAGCAGCGTTATTCAAAAATCACCGGATCGCTCATCTCTAGTGTGAAAGCAAGTCACTGTTATTGAAAAAAAAATGTATTACTGTGCACAATAAAGTTTGCAAGAAAGAATAGTACAAAAATATTAAAAGAACGACATTCCGAGTAACTGCGACTTGAAATATTTGATCACTGCCGTTACCAGTGATTTATCAATAACTGTGATTAAATCACCGGTATGAAAATATCGCTCATCTCTAGCCTAGACCCTTCTACAAACATTTTTTTATCTTCTTCACCAAAAAAATCCCGTGAGCGAAAAACATTTAAGATTTTTAATTTTTGCTTTTTTGAAAGAATGTTATTAATAGAGTCCGACCAAACAGTTCGGCCACAAAATGTATTTGCACGATATTCGGTATGTTGAAGCATTACTTACAAATTTTGCTTATGGAGAGTAAAATTTTGCGAGTAAAATTTAGGGAAAAGTCCGAAGTTAAGCAATTAATTCACTGTTCGGCCGCCGAAAGTTCGGCCAAATTGGAAAAAGTTCGGCGGCCGAACAGTTAACTTACAGCTAAACTACGGGATTATCCTTAAATTCGACATTCAAAATCGTAATAAATTGGCTCAATAAAATCTTTCCTAGTATCAGAATTTCTCAAGAATGCTCTAAATATCTTAAAACCGAACAAATGTCGCTTTTTGGCCGAACTGTTCGGTCGGACACTAGTTATTAACTTATTTTTTCTAAGTCATGTATATATAAAAATTTATATAATTAAATATAACGCAATAACACGAACAGTGTTGTCTCATATAGTCAGTCATTTTTTATAGAAGTCTATGGCTGAGTGAGTTAAGTGACCGACTACACCTCCAGGAATCTGGGTTCGACTACTGCCGACGTTGTTTTTTTTTTATTTTAAATAAATATTTTTTAATAAATAAATTTTTTTTTTAATTTTTTGTGTTATTTTTTAAATTTTATTAAATATTAATTAATTCCAAATATATCATAGGATAAATTTTGATCTGAAATTATCCAATTCGATCTGCCAAAATTAGCTTATCTATTTGTATCTAATTGGATCTAAATTAATCCCATAGGATATTTTGGGATCTATCAGGATCTCAATTTTATATTATTGGATCTCCCAATTTTGAGATCTATTTGGATCTAATTTAATCCTGTAATATATTTGAAGGATCTTATTGGATATTACTGGATACCCCAATTTTGAGATGAACTTGGATAAGACTAAATGTCGATCTATATCAAATGAGATATGACTAAATATGCTATATATAATGTTTTTGTGATCGGGTTATTAAGATGCGATACTTACAAATAGGCAGTTAGCTCGAATTAACAAAAAATTATTGTGATGATGACAAATATGTAATAGTCAGCACGAGTTAATACTAAATTCTAGTGATGATAACAAATAGGCAGTTTGTCACTTAAGAAAAAGTAAAAAAGTCCGGACATGTCTTTAAGACGTCTTTGGTAAATGTCTGCGCTTGCTGCCTTGTCACTTAAATGGCGCTGCTGACATTGTCTTTAGGACATATTTTCCAGCTGGGTATGTAAAATGGAAAGATTTATAAACACGATGAAAAAAGTTGTTGTGAAAATATATAAAACATTATAAAAAATGATAAATATGTATATACATATGAAACATATTAATAAAATTTATTAAACTCTTCCATCAGATTAATGAAACGTTACACTTAACGAGAATCTATGCAGTTAGTTTTTCATCATGTTTTTAAAGCTTTTCTAAATATGATGAAGCTTTTCCTTTGAGTGTAATATTTTTGTTTTTTTGAAAAAAGTAACCGTTTGTGATTAAATGTTAAAAAAAATGAACCAATACTTTTTCCCTCCTTGAAAAAACTTTTTCGTTCAAACCAAAGTTGACCTAAAAAACTCTTAGCTGACTAAAAAACGTGAAAAGAACAAAAATGAAATAAATTTCTTATGCTCAAAAGAAAACATTTAATAAAAACAAAATAGTCAGGGGACTACGACAATCACTGTAATGTTAAAAAAAAACTAAGAGACCCCCTCATTTTCGTTAATGATAAGAGCGTATACTCTTATATACGATTACTTCTCCTCTTTCAGTTGTATGAAAGAGGAGAAGTATTACTTCTCCCTTTTTATTTCAGTGTCGTACGTTCCGCTAGTTCCTTCAACCATACTCAATTTCTAGACGAAACTTAAAAAGGGGTAGCAAAAACTGTCCAAAACTCTTAAGAGAAATTCTCAATCTCTCTTTTCAATAATATAAATATATTAAAAATAACACAATAAAGTACTACCATCTTGTGGATGGTAGTACTACTAGGACTTGCTTGTTATAACACAGACACAAACCAAACAACAAAACATAATTTTTTTGTTACCACAAAAGCTAGATACACCTCTAGGGTACTTTTTTTAGTGCTTTCCATTAGAGATGAGCGATATTTTCATTCATACCGGTGATTTAATCACAGTTATTGATATTGGTAACGGCAGTGATAAAATATTTCAAGTCGCAGTTACTCGGAATGTCGTTCTTTAAATATTTTTGTACTATTCTTTCTTGCAAACTTCATTGTGCACAGTAATACATGTTTTTTTTTTCAATAACAGTGACTTGTTTCACACTCTTCTGAATAAAAAGTGTCCTTCTATCTTGTCTTTGTTACACGGAGAAAAAAGGGATTGTGGGATACATTTACAGGCAATTATATATATGTTTATAAACTACTATACTTATGTTTGAGGTGTGTTTCCAATTATTTTATTTTTATCGTTATAATACGTATGTCTCCAGGCAAACACTGTAATGTTTGAATGTTAGTCATATTTTCCCCCTTAATCAAAAACATATTTGCTTTTTTATTTTATCATTATTATGTTTGTGGAGTGCAAATATAATAATGATAAATATATATATGTTTGCCTGCAAACATTTATATATTTGCGAGTAGATGTATTTCATATGATTCAAACATACATATGTTTACAGGCAAAAATATTAGACTTGCAGGCAAACATATTATATTAAAAATACGGCAATTATATTTTGACAGTTCTTCCAAACATATATATATCACCAGCAAATATGTTTCCTGCAGGGCGATTTTTTTCAGCGTGTACCGGTCGCAACTATTCTTCTTTTAAGGCGCAGCTTTTATGAAGTGGATTATCTTTAAACGCAGTTTGTAACTGGAATACTGTTTTTAAAATGTGGTTTATTTTGTTTTATTTCAATAAAGAAATAAATTATACTCGAGAAAAAGTTTTTCCGGCAAATTTTTGTTAATAAACTTTGAAATGGCTGACAAAATTCGTTTTCGGTTTAACTAAACCAAGTTTAACTGACATCTTAAAAACTCGCCATAAATATTATTTCGTTTATTTATCAGAAAATCGCAATCTTTTCCATATAAAAACCGTGATCACGATCACAGTTTAAAAGAACAACGATTTGCAAATCACATTCACTGAGAACAATGTTACTGAAAAATCGCCGAATCGCCCATCTCTATTACAAACCCGTGATCACGGTCATTGTTTAAAAGAACGGTGATTTAAAAATCACGATCACTGGTAGCAGCGTTATTCAAAAATCACCGGATCGCTCATCTCTAGATTACACAGTATAACACTAAAAATGTTTCGGGCATCCGACATATCAATGCTGTTAGATTTTAGAATGAATATCACGAATGTTAACACCAAATTTCAAAATTAACTCTACTTTTTGAAATATAAGCAAATTTAACTATTAGCAAAAATACAATTTTTCATTAAAAATTTGTTATTTATTCATATACATGTCTAAACCACGGATAATTTTTAATATATATTAAAAGTACAGACTTTGGGCTTTTAGAACCATATAAACTTATTTTGATTATGTAAAGGATGTAGGATATAATTGCAGTTAAAATGAAAACTTCACTTATTTTCCTATTTTGCAAATCTAATAAAATCCCTTCATCGGATTTGCAAAATCATTACACATAACACAAATTCATATTTCACTAAATTAATTTCATCAAAAGAATCACATCTTTTGCACCAATATTTGAATTGCAATTCATCTCCAATTCATTTGAATTGAATTGATTTTGAATTAATTCAAATGAATTAGGAAAATGAATTTGCAATTCATTTCCAATTCATCTCAATTGAAGTGATTTTGGAAAAAGACTAGTGTAAGTAAATCTAGAGTAAGCATTGCAGATCACGAATATGTTTAGTTTAAGTAATATTTGCAAAAATGTTTTTATACGAAAATAAAATTTTTTAATTTTAAGTTAATATTGACTAAATTCGAAAAAGATTGAATTTTTTAATACCTACAAATAAAGCAGACTGTGATAAATCCTACATTATAAAATTCAGTTAAAACGATTCAGAAATGTAAAACATATATTTTGTAATCAATTTCAACGAAGTTTTAGATAATTGAAGTGGAAATTCCTAAAAAAAATAACGGTTTTAGAATATATATATATATATAATTTTTTTATACTTCAAGCGGTTAAACGTAGATTTGCTTTAAATACTTAACGTTGATAAGTATGTCGAAAATACAGCTATAGTAAATTCATATAAAATTAATTTGAAATAAAAAAGATATAAAATTTGGATTTCAGATTGGATTATCTGCAAATATTGGTGCAAAAGATGTGATTCTTTTGATGAAATTAATTTAGTGAAATATGAATTTGTGTTATGGAGCAATTCCATATGAAAACGATCAAAATTGGCAAATTTTTGGACGACCCCTCTCCGATTTTAAAATAAATAGTCTCAATCGATTGCCCAGCAAAAATTAATGTACCTACAAAAATTTTTTTTTTTTATAGTGACTGGTTTAGTGGTGGTGTACACCACTGTCATGTGACAAAATTGAAGAATTCTTCATAAGGGACCTCATTGAAAGTTGTTTAAAAAAAACTACTAAAGCGATCGCAACGAGTGATAGCTCGTTGGAAAGGTATTGAATCAGGCTTTAATTGAAAAATAAAATTTTCATAATTTTTCTCAGAAATTTACCTTTTTTCCCATGAAAATTAAATTTTCCCATGAAAATTAAATTTTCTGATTTTCCACAGAAGCTCCTAAATTTTCCGGCTAATTTTTTTTTTTTTGGATTCCTCATAAATTTTGCTTTAAGAATCAGCAATAAAAAAATGGGCCCCGACTCCTTGTTTGGACAGGAGAGGAGCATTTAAGAGACCACCTTGTTCTCATTGTTTTTATATTTTTTATAATTGAATTATTTGTAATTATTTAACATTATTTTATTTTATTATTAAAAATACATTTTAAAAATTATTTTACAGTTAAAAATACATTTATGAAGAAAAAAATCTTTCTTATTTTGCTGCTTATACTTAATTACAATATTTATTAAAAATTTCAATTGTCTTGGCATCATTATAAAATTAAAGTAACTTTAAATTTAGCACGTCGGCAGACGAAGAGTACCGCTTTACATTAATTGACATATCAGAAATATTTGGTATGAAGCAATGAAACTTTTGCGTTCCAGTTATAGTTTTGACATTATTATATCTGTTTTGAATTCGTCGCTCCATGGCATCGTGTTCTTTTTGAGTGCATAAAACTGTGTTAATGGCAATTTCCTTGCTTTGTATCCACGAAAACAAATGTTGTACATTTAAGATCTGGTCAGTATATGGCCTTTGCAAACTTGCCTTAGTCGCCATGCGTTTTAGGGTTCCCCCAAACGCATCGCATGGGCCCTTACCGTGGGACGTCGCAAAAAAGTGCCACTCGACCTTGCAGTTTTGTTCTTCTTCAATTATGCAAAGATTGTAAAAATTTTTTTTATTCTTGTACTGAGAAGCCGCGCCGTCTGAGAAAAACGTTACTTTGTCGATTGCATCGAATTTTGATCTTAAGAATTCAAACAGTTTCATTTGAAATAAATAAACGGACACATAATTATGAGCTAAACTCTCCGCGACAACAACAAGGTTTACGGTCTGTAGTTCGTTATCTTCGTTTTTGAAATAAATGCAAAAAGGATGCACCGTGCACTGGTCGTTTGCCCAGTGATAAGCCTGAATTTCATCCTGAACGAGAAAAGTGTAATTCTCGGCAAAGTCGCTTATCACAATGAATTCATTTTGGGCTAATTTCTCCTTACTTTCCTTTAGAAATTTCGATTGCATCTCGGATATGAAATGGTGCGCCTTCAGTTCATTCAACTTGAATCCGAATTCCTCGATGAATTCCGGAATCTGCTTTACCACGATCTCAAGGGAACATCTGCCGCTGCTAATTATCCACTGTTTGAAATGCACCTCCTAAATTAACAGCTGTTCAAACTTTTCCGCCAAATATTGCTCTAGCTCGGCAATCTTCGGACAATTGTCGCATTTGGACAGATGACAATTTTCCGTGGGGTATGCGCACAACGACTTCGACAGGAGGTTCCTATATGTTTCAATTTCACCGTGAAATACTTTCAATTTCTTGCATGGAAAGAACATTAATTTGATGTTTTGATGAAACATGCAAACGCAGACTGAATGCGTTCCGTTCCTGTCTAATGCCAGCACGCATTCTTTTGGTCGTAGGATGGCAAACTTAGAAAATCCCACTTTTTCTGCTGGGTATTTCTCTTTGAACTGATGGTATGCTTCGGATAGATTACATAATAATAATCTGCGCTGCTTGTGTACTTTTTCTCCATCTTCACGTGTGATAACATAGTCACGTGTACCTGGGCAGGCGCGGCTGTTGTCATCATTGCAGTAAAAATCTTGAATCAATTTCACCGTTGCTTCGCTGAGGGTCCTTGAGCCAAATTTCTTGGTGGGAGTCGCCAATATGCCCTTCTGTCGAACTAATTGTTTGCTTCTTCTCGCGATGTAAAAAGATGTTTGAAACTGTTCAGAAATCTTGCGTATAGACCATGATTGAGGCAGCACAGATAAAATGAGATATTTCTCCGGAAAAGTGGTCGCTAAATTGAATTTTCTTTTCAACTGCTCAATCATTTGTTTGCCGTCATCAACGTCATCTACTTGACTGCATTCGTTATCAGAGCCTTCATCAAATATTGTCGCGATTGCACTCATAACCTTGCCTTTTTTCTCTTTCCTGTATTTTTCACTTCGCAACTTTCTTTTTGTAATAGGCGATTCACCTAAAGTGGTAATAGCCTCATTCAAAGGACTCAAAGACATATTGACCATCGGAATGTCTGCCTCACTATCAGATGAAACATTTTGTTCAATTGTCATTTCACTCTCGGATTGTGGTTGCATTTGTTTCAATGCATTTGCTTGTTGAGACAAATCGATTTTACACTTGGGGCAAATGAATTCTGCTTCTTCACCGTATTGTATATTTAATTCATGTATCGCTTCGAAACACCAGTTAATTTTAATACTTTTATCTTTTTCGAACGATGTCCACTCTTGTTAAACGGATTGCAGCAAAATTTATTCATTTTACTTTAAATTGTCTTTACAGCTTCACTCTTTACTTTACAAAAAAAAACACTTTAACACTTTCTCGTTTAGTATTCAACTAAAATTTGACTCAGAGTGTGTGAAGTATTTATATTTATTTTTTGGTAAAAAATAGGTAAAAAAAATAAGCGATATTTGCTTTTCTTTAATAGGAAAATTTGCGTGAACTACTGGTCATAAAATGTTTTTTAAAGAGGGACTTAATTGGTTACTGCCAATAAGCCGACCACAGGTCATAAAATGTTTTGTAAATCTTTTTAAATTACCAGGTAATAAATATTTCGCCATATTTATGGAAAATCCGTGTTTTATGACTTGTTTCTGCACGTGTCATTTTAGGCGAAATATTTATTACCTGGTAATTTAAAAAATTTACAAAACATTTTATGACCTGTAGCCTCAGTCGGGTTTGGTGTGCCATTACATGCCACTGCTGCTATTATCCATGGATTTATGGCCGATCTTGTGAAGGCAGGCAGACCATATTCACTACACACTCAACTTGGGGCTCTTAAAAAAAATTGATTTTTTCTTCATAAATGTATTTTTAACTGTAAAATAATTTTTAAAATGTATTTTTAATAATAAAATAAAATAATGTTAAATAATTACAAATAATTCAATTATAAAAAATATAAAAACAATGAGAACAAGGTGGTCTCTTAAATGCTCCTCTCCTGTCCAAACAAGGAGTCGGGGCCCATTTTTTTATTGCTGATTCTTAAAGCAAAAATTATGAGGAATCCAAAAAAAAAAAAAAATTAGCCGGAAAATTTAGGAGCTTCTGTGGAAAATCGGAAAATTTAATTTTCATGGGAAAAAAGGTAAATTTCTGAGAAAAATTAGGAAAATTTTATTTTTCAATTAAAGCCTGATTCAATACCTTTCCAACGAGCTATCACTCGTTGCGATCGCTTTAGTAGTTTTTTTTTTAAAACAACTTTCAATGAGGTCCCTTATGAAGAATTCTTCAATTTTGTCACATGACAGTGGTGTACACCACCACTAAACCAGTCACTATAAAAAAAAAAAAAATATGTAGGTACATTATTTTTTGCTGGGCAATCGATTGAGACTATTTATTTTAAAATCGGAGAGGGGTCGTCCAAAAATTTGCCAATTTTGATCGTTTTCATATGGAATTGCTCCATAACACAAATTCATATTTCACTAAATTAATTTCATCAAAAGAATCACATCTTTTGCACCAATATTTGCAGATAATCCAATCTGAAATCCAAATTTTATATCTTTTTTATTTCAAATTAATTTTATATGAATTTACTATAGCTTTATTTTCGACATACTTATCAACGTTAAGTATTTAAAGCAAATCTACGTTTAACCGCTTGAAGTATAAAAAAATTATATATATATATATTCTAAAACCGTTATTTTTTTAGGAATTTCCACTTCAATTATCTAAAACTTCGTTGAAATTGATTACAAAATATATGTTTTACATTTCAGAATGGTTTTAACTGAATTTTATAATGTAGGATTTATCACAGTCTGCTTTATTTGTAGGTATTAAAAAATTCAATCTTTTTCGAATTTAGTCAATATTAACTTAAAATTAAAAAATTTTATTTTCGTATAAAAACATTTTTGCAAATATTACTTAAACTAAACATATTCGTGATCTGCAATGCTTACTCTGGATTTACTTACACTAGTCTTTTTCCAAAATCACTTCAATTGAAATGAATTGGAAATGAATTGCAAATTCATTTTCCTAATTCATTTGAATTAATTCAAAATCAATTCAATTCAAATGAATTGGAGATGAATTGCAATTCAAATATTGGTGCAAAAGATATGATTCTTTTGATGAAATTAATTTAGTGAAATATGAATTTGTGTTATGTGTAAAGATTTTGCAAATCTGAAGAAGGGATTTTTATTAGATTTGCAAAATAAGAAAATAAGTGAAGTTTTCACTTTAACTGCAATTATATCCTACATTCTTTACATAATCAAAATAAGTTTATATGGTTCTAAAAGCCCAAAGTCTGTACTTTTAATATATATTAAAAATTATCCGTGGTTTAGACAGGCATATGAATAAATAACAAATTTTAATGAAAAATTTTATTTTTGCTAATAGTTAAATTTGCTTATATTTCAAAAAGTAGAGTTAATTTTGAAATTTGGTGTTAACATTCGTGATATTCATTCTAAAATCTAACAGCATTGATATGTCGGATGCCCGATACATTTTTAGTGTTGTACTGTGTAATCATTCTGTGTTTAAATAATCTCATATTTGTTTGTGTTTCATCCACAAAAAAAATGTTTCAAGCCGGGAGAAATTTCGTTTTTTTACAATTTTTGTTGCACAGTGTTATTAGTTTGGTGGAGTGATTTACTGCTGTTCCAAACACATGGTTTTGATTTTATTCCATGTGATTGAAAGTCAATATTGTTTTGTTTATTGTTTTGTTTGTTTGTTTTTGACTCATTTACAGCTCTGCTTTAAACGGACTTGTCAGTTTTTAACACGACATTGCGGTCCGTCATTGACGGACTTTCAACGGATTCGAATCAGTTTCGATGTTTCTTAAGTTCCGTTTTCTGGTCAGTATACGGGTCCAGAAAACGGTTCGTAAACGGAGTTGGATTCCGTTTATGACGGACCGAAAACTGTCCGTAAACGGAACGAATTGTGTGTTGGGTGGGTTCAACATGTTCATTTAATTTTTATTTTTAATTTTAAAAAATAATTGGCCTCGAACAAGAATAATAAAATAAAAAATAATTCCTATTATATTTTTAATCACGTTTTCTTGACTATCCATTTTAAAGCAAAATAAATTTTGTAGTATCATTAATATCTGGACACAATTCTCCATTATATTTTTCAATGCTAATGTGATTAAAAAAATTTTTTTTTACTTAAGTAATAATTTACGGATGAAAATGTATGCACTAGTCATTTCGTGGTCAAGCCTTATAAAGCAATTAGGCAGCATTCATTAAGCAAAATGCTTCAAATTCTGGTACTTTTTTGTAAAATGTTTGTATAAAAAGTACACTCAGATAATAAATGCTAGTAAAAAAATTTGTAAACAGTTTCCAATCGCACTTTACTGTTTATACCCTACACCACTATGTGGTCAGGGTATTATAAGTTTGTGCTGATGTTTGTAACACCAAAAAATATTGGTCGTAGACCCACCTTATAGTATACCGATCGGTTCAGAATTTTTTTTTATTTCGATTTAACGATGTCCGTCTGTCTGTCCGTCCGTCTGTCTGTCTGTCCGTCCGTCTGTCTGTCTGTCTGTCCATGCAATCTTGTGCGCACTCTACAGGTCGCAAATATTAAGATATTTTGATGAAATTTGGTACGCAGACCTATGTTGGCCCAAGGACGAACAAGTTTGATTTTGGTGAACATCGATCCATGTTTAGACCTAGTGCCCATATAAGGGTAACCCCAAAATTATATTGTTTATACGCTGCAGGTCGCAAATATTAAGATATTTTGATGAAATTTGGTACATAGACCTATTTTGGCCCAAAGACGAAGCTTATTGATTTTGGTGAACGGTCCATGTTTAGACCTAGTGCCCATATAAGGGTCCCCCCAAAATTGGCTTGGTTACAAACTTCAGATCGCAAATATTAAGATATTTTAATGAAATTTGGTGCGCTGACTCACATTATAGAAAATTTTGACGCTAGCCCCATTTTAACCCATTCGAATTTCGGATCCAAACATTAGTTGGCTTTTACCCAGACTGGTGTAGGGTATTGTATAGTCGGCATGCCCGACTTTAACCTTTTTACTCGTTTTATACTGATTTCTAAAACAATTTTTTTTAGTAATCATTTTTGCTATTCTCTTATTAAAAATTACTGTTTTTTTTTTTTAATTTTCGCTGCTGATTTCAGCAGAACATTTTACTAATTTTTCAAAACGGAGTGCTAAACTTAGCAGAAAAATATACTAATTTAACAAAATTTTATTTACAAGAATTCGTTGATTTTTTACAATTCTTGTTTAGTTTATATTTGTTACTATTGATTCATTCTTAGTTTGGAAATAAACACTCAGGAAATTTTATTGTATCTTCAATGTATAAAAAGGTAATAACTGGAGAACCGTTTGCAATTTGACTCCAAATTTCTAGTACGATGAAGTAATGGTATATTTTTTAAAATCGTAAGAAAAAAAATGTTTTTTTTATTATTTTTTTAGATTTTACAGTTTATTTATTTTTTAGTACACTTTTTGCTAATTTCAGCAGATTGTTTTTGAATTGCAGTTTACAACAATTTACTGAAATTTAGTAGCGTCTACTAATTATTTATACTAATTTCATTGTACTAAAATTATTGATATTTCGTAAATTTTTTAACTGATTTTAGCAAATCGATTTTAAATTGCAGTTTACAACAATTTTACTAAAATTTAGTAGCGGCTACTAATTTTTCTTACTAATTTTGTTGTACTACAGATCAGCAGACATGTGTTGCTAAAATAAATAACAGCAACATTTTCAGTAGCCATTACAGACTTTTTTGGTTGAGTGTATTATTTGGGCCCTATTATCAATATTTTGCCATAAAGTTTTAGATGATGTTCTTATTTTGCAAGAAGCTGTTAAGTACTCTCTAAATCAGAGGTCGGCATCACCTATGCCCATGGGCGCTCTCTCACACCTACATAAGCTCACACATAGAACAAAAAAATAATCAGTCGCATACAAGATTTCAATGATCATCGCTTGTTTGTCAGATTTTTTACACTCTGCATACTCAAGTAAAAAAGTTTTGATATAGTCATATATTATCATATAAAAGTTTGTATAATTATGTATTGGAACATATATACCAAGATATAATTATATAAAATTTTAAGAAATTATATCCTAAATATATAACTATATCTTGTTATATATTGCACAATATATAGCGCAACATATTACAATATCCAATTATATATAGACCGATATATAGGTACATACGCCTCATATAATTATGTATAATTGTATCGAATTATATACCATTATATCTTGTTGGATATGATTATATTATATTTGATACATTTGGATGAGGACAAAATCCGTATAAAATTGTATCAAACCATATCTTATTCCATCAAATTAGATCTAATTTTGTCAAATTAGATCTAATATGATCATAATACGATATAATTTGATACAATTAGATGTTCTCATTTTTCGGATATTATTATATATGATATTAAAAGACATATATTTTTTTTAGTAGGGTAATGTTTATTGATACATTTTTTTTGTAATTTATTTTTAAGTTTTTTTGTTTATTTTTTTCGTGTTGTTGTTTTTTGATATTTGTTTTCGTAGTTGTTGTTTGCTTTTAAATTTTTATTTTATATTCCCATTATAAACATTTAAAATTTTCGAATTATTATACAAACGTTCTTTGTCAGTGCATTGAGAGTGAGAGGCTGCAACTCACTCATACAAGCACAAAATAAGGTTGTATATCTTTGCCGATTCCTGCTCTAAATCCTTCTATTTTATAGTCCGTTGTGAACCATAATTTCAGGGCACTCTAAAATTTGTTGACTGGATAATCTATTTTTCTTTAAAAACGAGTTTTTGTTTAAATTAGGTTAAATAATCAATTTTGGGATTCAACCGGGGAATATTGCGCTAGAGATTAAAATTTAACCGTGAGCACCATCTCTTAAGGCTGAATTACCCAACCGTAAACGTATCTGTAACGAATCAGCTGTTTCGAAACCACAAGAAGAAATGTATACGAATGGTTACTAACACGTAAATGTAAACGTACTTGCCGGATTATTCTGTTGAAATCACAATTTTCTATCCGGCATCGAAACAGCTGAATGATTTTAATCGGAAAAAATATGAAATGAATAAAGAAAATTGATTCAATCAACAAATAAGGAATAAAAATTAACAAATAAGTGGAAAAATTTAGAATAAAATATAAAACCACATGAAATCATGGTTGGTTACCGAAACGAATAACGGTAAGGGTAACAATAACGGTATCAGATTTCGTTTGTTTAGGTAACGGTAAAGGTAACGGTATTTAAGACTGTTTCGGTAACGGTATACCGTTATCGAAACAGCAATACCGGTACGTACCGGTATTAAAAATTATGTTAAAAACATATAAAAACAAGTAAAAACATGGTATATTTTCAATTTTAAGTACAGCAAATACAGATTTTAAGCTATAAATTCAATACTGGTAGTTTTAATAAGTAAAATTATTATCTATAAATTTTTTGTAAAAAAAAACACTCTAGATTATAAAATAAAAAAATTGTAATTTTTATATAAAATAATAAATACCGGTAAAATACCGGTAACTACCCATAAAAATAACGGTATCGGTAACGATAACGGTATTTAGAAATTTTTTTAGAGATATCGATAACGGTAACGGTATTCAATTTGAAACGGTATTTTAGCGATAAGGGTATTATAACGATAACGGTAGCCAACCTTGCATGAAATAGATGCTAAATAGTAATGTTGTTTACGATAATCTATAAGTTAGCTACACTCTAAAAAATGTTTGTAAATTTACTACTATAAAATGGGTAAAATTTTGTTTAATTTTACGAAAATTCGGTAAATATAAACAAAAAATGCGTAAACTTTTTTTGTACACACTTTCATACGCAATAATACACACACAAAGTATTTTTAGACATTATGTGCTTATAAATAAACACATTGTGCCTAAAATTACTGTTGTTTTGTTAAATAAAATTTTTACGCACAAAGTTGGTAAATATACTATCCAATAATAGTAATAAATACTCTGACATTTCAAATTGGAAAAAATTGAAAAAAAAAAAATTATAAATAATAAAAAGAAAAAGCGAAAACGGATTATTTTTTGTGAATTACAACATTTCCACAAACACATTAGAGTATGGAAATAGCAACATAAGCATGAAATTGTTTTTGGTAATTATTAATAACGCATGTGGTAGTCTAAACCTCATTACAAAATTGAAAACGCCGTAAGAGAGACCCGGCCTACGCAGGAACTACTGAGTGCAATAACTCCTGCTCAACAAAATGCCTTCTTTGCAAGGGAGGCAGTCAACCAACAACCGTCAACAATAACGGGAGAAAACGCCGTAAGAGAGATACGGCCTAGGTAAAACAACTGGGTGCGTTGACTCCTGCTCAACAAAATGCCTTCTTTGAAAGGGAGGCAGTAACCGTCAACAATAACGGGAGAAAACGCCTTAAGAGAGATATGGCCTACACAGGAACAACTGAGTGCAATGACTCCTGCTCAACAAAATGCTTTCTTTGCAAGTTAGGCAGTACTCAATGAATACTGAAAAAAATTTTTGGGTGGTGCTTAAAGTTAGCACAGCTGTTGTAAATGTACGCATTATATTTTATTTTTACGCACTTTCTGTGGATTTTTGCGCATTTTTGTGGATTTTTACGCATTTTATGCGTACATTTACACGTGAAACGTGCTTTTTTACACACAAATTTAGTAAATTAACACACTAATTTCAAAATTTCATTAAATTTTTACGCACTTTCAATGTAAAATTACAAACTATTTGTGCACCAACTTAAACACAATGTGCGTATTTTTTTTCAATTACGCACGTAGAGTAAATTTACCCAATTTATAGTAGGAGTTCAGTTTCCTACTATAAGTTGGGTAAATTTCAACAGAATTTAATTAGAGTGTACGGCACAGTACAGTTACATCACATTTACGTTTACGGGCCCATAATCCGCCCTTAACTATTGTAAAATTTAGCTGTGTCACAAACCATTAGTACAGAGTGGTGGGTTTTGTGAATAACTCAACTGAAAAGAATACCTACCAGTATTGCCAGTATGTTTTCTCATCTTCACATTTTGTAAGTTGAAATCCACAAACTTTGGCTAAAAATTTGGTACCCGAATATTTCTAAAATAAATAAAATTTTAACAAAATCCAAATTTCAAACAAAACAGAAATTAAAAAATGAAATTCGAAGAAAAAAATTAATAAAAATAATTTTGTCATTATCATCCCCTATGTTGATTTTGTGGTTTTGAAGTCAAATTTTACAGCATGCTTGTCCGTGGATTCCAAAAACCATTTTTTGTTTGTCAAACAAGCTGGACAGCATGCTTGTTCGTATATAGGCCGCTTTAGTATTACATTGAAACTAATGGTAATGAAATATTTGACATTATAATTACTTCGACCAATGCCAATGCTTTGAAATATATCGATTTCATTTTATTCATACTGCCTCAATTATACTGCCTCAATTATACTGTCTCAATTATAAGATACGTTAGTAAACGTCACTTTACAGATTTCATGATCATTGCCGAGCTTGCAAATTCTGTGCGTTTTTCGCTATCTCGCTTAGTTTTCGGGATACAAGCCATTTTATAAAATGGACATTTTTAAAAATTGCCGGTATCTCGAAGAGAGTACACGCAGAAAAAAGAGATTGTTGGATATATTGACAGGCAATTATTTATATGTTTAAAAACTACTATACTTATGTTTGAGGTGTGTTTCCAATTATTTTATTTTTATCGTTATAATACGTATGCCTCCAGGCAAACACTGTAATTTTTGAATGTTAGTCATATTTTCCCACTTAAACAAAAATATATTTGCATTTTTATTTTAACATTATTATATTTGTGGAGTGCAAATATAATAATGATAAATATATATATGTTTGCCTGCAAACATTTATATATTTGCGAGTAGATGTATTTCATATGATTCAAACATACATATGTTTACAGGCAAAAATATTATATTTGCTGGCAAACATATTATATTAAAAACACGGCAAATATATTTTGACAGTTCTTCCAAACATTTATATATCACCAGCAAATATGTTTCCTGCAGGGCGATTTTTTTCAGCGTGTACTAATACACTCTAATAACACAAATAAGCCAGGTCCGGGAGAGCTCCCGGGGGATACATTTTTATACAACAGAAACAGGGTGACATTTTTAATTTTTTTTCTTTCTTTTCTTTCTTTATTAAAACATTTGATTTTCTAATACAACAAGATAAAGTATCTTATAGATTACAATATTAGAATCAGCCAATTTAGAATTTATTCTTGAACAATTATCTTAGATATCAAATTTAAAATGTAATTTACTTCTATTAATAATACATAAAACAAAAGGGAACAAATAAAATGTACTGTGTTGTCAAAATTCATGTATTTAACACGTAAATTACAATTTAATTAAAAAAGGAAAAATAAATAAATAACAAAAAAAAAAAATAATAATAAGAATTAGGAATAATATTCTTGTTTTTAACAATTTACGTGATGCAACAAATTAACATATTCCGATAATGGACTGCACTAAAAAAAAAGTTAGTACAAAAATTAGTAAAACGGTTTCCAATTTTATTATACTAGTATTATACTAATTTTTAGTATAAAGTTGTTTTTTAGTAAAATTATTTGGTATTCTCATTTTACAAATTACAGAATTTTTTACTAATTTGAGTTGCTAATTCTACAAATTTAATTTTACTAAATTTTGAAACTCGATTAGGTAAAACTAGCAAAAAAAATGACTAATCTTTTTTATTTTAAAGGTTAAAATTTGTTTGTTTTTTCTCCCCACACATACTACAGGCTAAAGTTGAGTTTAGGGGACCTCACCGATTGCCTCCATATTTTTACCACTGATAGAACTCTTTTTTGGGAGTGCTACGATATATTTTTTTGGCGGAAACGCCTATGTGCAAAGTTTGAAAATATACTTGGCTATATCTTCGCCATTAATGGTCTAATTGGGACAATATATACACCATTGTAAAGGTCTTTTAGAAATGTCTTTTAAGTGATATTTTTTTAAGTTATTATTAACCCATTACGGCCCGGCGAAAGAATTTCCATTATTTTAGAATAAAATAGAATACATTAGAATAAAATTTTTACTTTATACTATATTGTCAAGACTCAAAGCTTTCATTTGCGATAAATATCAAGTTTTTATCATTTGAAACATCAAGGATGGGAAAAAACCCAGTAAACAATTTACATTTACAAAAAGTTTAAAAAAAATTAAAGTTTGCATTTGCATTTACAAAACGACGTTTTGTACTAGTACTACATACATACATCGATGTTTTTTTCGGTTGCCTAGACCATTTTAATAACAATGAAAACAATAATATTTTCAAATTTAGAAAAAGGAATAAGAAAATAAAATTCGGCATAAACGACAGATGTTTACACTAAAATATTTTTGTTCCAAAAATGAGAAAGAATTTCGAATATTATGCTTTGTCATTGCGAGAACTTTAATTGTAATTAAATTTATAGCCTAAAATTTTATTTTTATGAATCGCAAAGGGCATATACATATTAATCATAAGTGAAGCATGTTCTGATGTTCTGTACTGAACAACACTGAAGTCGACCATGGTCATATTTCTGGATTTTGATATTTTTTTATAAAAAAAAATACATTATTACTATACGAAAAAACCAAACAAAAATTTTGTTTGTTAAATTTTTCGCAAGAGAAAGTTTTTTGTACAAAAACGCATTTAAAATAGTATTTGAATAAAAAAAAATCGCCAAAATATTTTTTTCAATGCGAAAATTGTCAACTTCTTTTATGCAGTAATGGTACTTAAATAAGAAGAAATTTCGTCACGATTACAAAAATGATAATATTATTCCAAGATCTGTGAAGAAACTAAAAAGTGAACAATTTTCAAGAAAAAAAATTACTGCGGAGCTCTATTACTTCCAAAAAAGAAAAAACAGTTAACTTACACTAAAAATGGACTTTTTTTAATTTGCGATTTTTTTTCGGCTCGTATATACATAAAGGGTTCTTCAACAGGGACGCTACAAAAGTAGAAAGACAGGGACAGCAAACGACGTCATATTTCTTGCCGCTCTTTTGACATTTCTCTTCAGTAAGGTTTGCCATTTCATGATGAAAAGATATACGAGCCAACAACGAGTCGAAATTATTAAAATTTACTGCCGAAATTCGGAGTCAGTGGCCTCAACGTTAAGAGCGCTACGTCCAATTTATGGTCGTCATAATGAATGGCTTCATCAATAAACAAAATATGCGTTATTGGTCAGACAGCAATCCACACGTACTCCATGAGTCATCATTGCATCCCGAAAAAATTACTGTTTGGTGCGGTTTATGGGCCGGCGGCGTCATTGGGCCGTACTTCTTCTGTGATGATCAAGACCGGCAAGTTGCTGTGAATGGGAATCGCTACCGTTCAATGATGGCCCAAATTTAATTGTCTAAAATATACTGAAATGGATCCAGTTAGGATCATGTTTTATCAATCACAAAAATCAAAAAAATTTTTAAAGAGAAACTTTAATTTTATTTGACTACCATTTTTTATATTAAATAAGTTGTCTATTTTTTATCTCTTCCTAAAGCGTCTAAAATAAACTAAAATGGCTCTATCTGGAAACATGGATCTCAAAAAAAGCTTCATTATCGAAATTCTGAGGAAACTTAATTTCTTTTGAGCACCCATACTTGCATGTTAATACGCTTCCGGTTTTTTTTTTACCCAGTGGGATTATGCGGCCCCGCCTCCTTTAATTTTGAGTTTTGTTTTTTTTTTTATTGCACAGGGCTCATATTTTTTACGTACATAGTATATATGCCTGCTAAATGCATTTTTGCCAATTTTTTATTAATAAAATTGAGACAACGAATAACAAAAAAAAAAATTTAGGTGAAATTTTAATTTTTTTGTGTGACAACATTTGTTTCGTTAAAAAGAAATTTATCGGGAATAAATTATTTCGGGAGCAACTTTTTTGTATTTTTGAATAAGGTACAACATTTTTTGAATTACGAATGGTATTTTTTGAATAATTGTATTTTTTTTATTTACAAGTGCTTTTTTCGAAACAAAATTGCTATTAGCTGTATTTTGTCTCATGCCTATGAAGGTTAAGTGTTTAAAGCAAATCTACTTTGAACAAATTGTAGTAAAAGAAAAATTTAAACAGATTATGTTTGTAATTGTTCCGTTATAATCGAACGTACGTCAGCAAAAGTTTTTAGGAAGTAACGCGAATAAGTTACGTTAGATGTGAAAATGTATAAACGTTGAGTTTTCTACGTTGATAATTATCCGTGTTGAAAGTTAACGTGCATACGAAAAGTAATATGTTAGTTTTTCTTATGTACTTTGAGTTTTTTTTATAAGTTAACGGATATAGTTAAGTCGAAAACACAGCTATTGTTTGAAAAACAAATATTCGAATTAAAATTACAATTGCTATTTTTGGAATATCAAATGCTATATTTAAATACAAAAATTTTATTAAAAAAAACATTTTTCAAACGATATACTATATAAAAGTCATTAAGTCCACATATTCTTTTATGGTAAATTCTTTTAAAAATAACATACAGTAAGCTTTCAAAAAACTTAGATCAAGCTTGTATTGCACGCAAATAAACTTTATGTTATTGTACTTAATATATGCTTACAAAATGTTTAAGAAAAACGAAATTTTTAAGTATAACAACATTTTTTATACCGCTTGATTTAAAAATACTTTTGAATTTCCTTCATTTAGATGTTTGTTTTTGAATTTTACAAAGTATTTACAAAAAGTTTAAAAATGATATCGTGTGCGTTTGCTTCATGGTTGCATTAATGTTTATTGGGAAATTTTTTCAAAAAAAAATGTATAACTTGATTCTCAAGGGGTTAATTAGTATAAGTTTGGTATGAGTTTGTTAAGAGTAAAAAGAAGCTTAAAAATTCATAAAAGCGGACCGTTTAAAGACGATTTTTCATTTAAAACATTCTCATCTGAGTAGTCCGAGTTATTTTTAAGGTAATGTCTGTCTAAATTTTGTAATGCCTCTTCTTCTACTTCCGATGACGAATCTTTTTACAATTTACTAAAAATAAGAAATAAATCATTTTATTTCCCTCATAACTTTTTAATTTACAGAGCTACAAATTCTAACTAAGCCTTAAATAAAAGCTTAATATCGTGAATATAAATATTTTTTATATATTTTTTATTTATATTTTTTTTGAATCTATATAAATACATACGGTTATTTTATAAAAACCTTTTTTCTTAAAAAGAGTAAAAAAAAATGATAACTCCTCCGTCGGGCCGTAATGGGTTAATAAAAATAAAATAAAGATATTTTAATTAACTTTCCAATGAAGTATATGTTGTTCCAATCGCACAATAGACGTCGAAGATATAGCCATGCACCGAAATAACTCCCGATATAAGCGTTTCCTCGAAAAAAATGTTTTTTTTTTCAAATCACCTCAAAAAGCACTATCTGAAGCAAAGAAAAAAAATCAACTTGTTCCCAAAATTTTATTAAATTTACTAATTTTGTAAAACTTTTTGCAAATTTCAGCAGTTTTATTTTCATTTTGCATAAATTTTACTAACATTTAGTAAAATTTAAAAATTTTTTTTATAAAATTAATTTTACTAAAAAAATTAATTTTAGTAAAAAAAATGGCTGATTTTAGCAAATCAATTTTCAATATGAGTTTACTAAATTTTAGTAACCATTACAAATTTTTTCTACTACTTTCACTTTACTAATAATTACAGACACATTTTGCTAAAATTAGCTAAATGGTCTGCTGGCCTAATATTAGTTAATTTTTCTGTAAAATTACAGTTTTTTCTGTAACTATTACAGACTTTTTTATTTGAGTGTATATATAAACATATTAGTCCATTTGAAGTTATATAATTTTCAATATAACCCTTTTTACTCGGGATGTGTTTAAAATAAAAATTGTTTTTAAACAAATATTTAACTGTATCAATTAATATTAATATTATATTTCAGTTAATATTTGCTACATTATTGCGAGTATGTGTTATATAATTCCCATATTTTTTTTTCTTCAACTGTACACTCATAGAAATAAATCTGTAAAAATAGCAGAAAAAGTTAATAAAAATTAGTTAAAAATTATGCTGCAGAAAAACTGCTAAAATTAGCAGATTTTTTTACTAAATACTAGTAAAATGAGTACAGCAAAATTAAAACTGCTAAATTTACAGAATTTTAGTTATATTTAGGCTAACTTTTAGTTAATTGAAAATAGCAAATTGTACTGTAAAATTTGCAGAAAATTTTGATAAATATTTGTAGACTAAAAATAGCAAAAATAAACTATCTATAAAATTTTTGCTATTTTTAAGCTAAATTTAGTTGAATGCAAATAGCAGTTTATTCTGCTAAAAGCAGCAGAAATATTTGCTAAAAAATCGTAAACTGCAGTTTTCAAAAGGCTCGATTTTTATTTGCATTTAAAAAAAAATAGAAAAAAACTTCGAAAATTTTAAATTTTTTGGTGATTTTTTAACCTACTAATTATTTAGCAAAATTTTTTGCTGATTTTAGCAGATTAATATGCTATTCTCCATTTACAAAAATTTAGCTGAAATATAACTAAAATTCTGTATACCCGAGTAAAAAGTTCATATATAACAATATATTTTTTAATACAAAAATACACATTAATATATACACTGATAATAATCCATGCATAAAATTACGAAAAAGTGTCAAAATAACAAAAAATTTCGTAAAATATACGAAAAATAAAATATTTTACCAAAGTTTTTGTGGTAATGACATTAATTTCGTATTTTTATACATGGATTATTATGTGTGTAGTAGTATAAAATGGCTTCGTGTCCATGTGTATTCATATATTATATCTTTCAAATATTTTCCGAAATTTTCTTATGTATAACCATATAAAATCATATTCCAAAAAATGTGTTAATGTTAATGATACACATAACTATATATAATCAGATATGGTTGATCCCATAAATTGATGTTTAATATACCATAAGATATAACCCAATACATAATCACATATAAACCCAAATCAAAGAAATTTTCCAAGTCATTTTAGATATAATTTAATATAAACCTTTATCAAAAAAATTTCTAAGTTGTTTTACATATAACTTTATATGACAAATTATCAAAAATATTTTTTTAAGTCATTTTAGATAAAACTTTATATAATCTAGATTCCAAAACATTTTCTAAGTCATTTTATATATAAATTTAGATAAATCTTAAATAATTTAAAATATTTTCTGAGTCAATTTTTGATTAAAATTTATATTATTTAAAATCAGAAAAAATTTCGAAAGGAAAATATTTTTTATGTCAGTTTTACAATTCAAACATATTTCAAAACCCAACATATTTTGGGTATAAATCTTGAAATCCAATTGTATTAAATAGTATATAACTCAAAGAAATCACGAAGTGCACGAAATACATTTTGATTTGAACGCCCATTTTCATAATAAGCCTGAATAACTTTAACGCGTTGCTCGATTGTGTATCTTTCCATGATTCAAATTGAGTTAGTCTGAAATTGTGAAATGTCAAATGAAATGCAGAAAAAAACTTGATGTTTAGGTGTGGTTCACATTCAACATCGGCCCTTAAAATTTAACCGCCCTTTATGCAGCATCATTTTTAACTAATTTTTAGTAGTTTTAACTAAATTTTTTACGGATTTTTTCTAATAGTTTATGCATGAATAGAAGATTTTTAGTATAACAATCAAATGCTTTGTAGTTCACAAACAAAACAGTACTGCCAATGTAATTTAAATTAAATATATAAACGTGACGTTCAAACCCTTTTTTCAAGATCATATTTTTTTATATTTTCAATTATTGTTCTAATGATAACTAGGGCAACCAAAAAAAATCTCTAAAAGCAATGTTTTAAGTTCTTAAAAAAAGCTCGAAAAAACAGTAAAATAAGCAGTTAAAATGCAAAAATAAGCCCTTAAACTTCATCACTTCTTCATTAAAATCCTCATAAAATTTAAATTTTTTATTTAATACAATGATACATTCCTTGAAATTTCAGGAATCAGACAAAGTTGTGACATTTTTAAATTTATTTTCATCGGGAAATGCTTTAAAGAAATAAATGTGCTAAAATCATTCTTGCCTAAGGAAATCGTCATTATCATATTTTTACTATTGGAATTCAGGTTGGAAAAATAAAAAGTTTATTTTAACAAGAGATTTTTTAATTTAAAATAAATTTAAAAAAACAAAATTTAAATAAAAAAAATTTATGTCGACTTAAAATAATTTTAAAAATGACTGATTTTATGAAAAAAAGGCAAAAATATGCTCTATTTTCGCATAAAAAAGCTAAAATAAGCTTATTTTTCAAAGAAAATAGCAAAAATAAGCCAATATTTACAAAATAAGTAAAAAGAAGCAACATTGGATAAAATAAGCAAAAAAAAAAAGCTCTAACAAATATAGCTTAAAATTCTTATATTTTTAAGATCAGAACTTGTATTTAATCTAATCTGTTCTATCTCTTTAAATAAAAAACATGAGCTGGCTTCTTTTTGGTTGGCCTAATGATAACTAATTTAATCAAATTTTGTTAATAATCATATACAATGTTTAGTAATTAATAGTATTATTTGAGTGATAGGCGTAAAATCAATTAAAATTTTAATTGATATAATTAATTTCGTAATCAAAACTCATTTTTAGTTTTTTCTGTGTAATGCTACATTTATACTTGAGCAGAAACCACCTAGTTTTTGTACAAAACTAGTTTTTGCTTGTTTTTGTATGCGTTTTGACAAGTTAAAAACTATAAGAACCAAAAATCAGGTAGCTTTTGCTAAGGTATAAATGTGGTATAACCAAGTAGAATAATATAAACGGCACAATGACGGCCGAATATTGGACACGATAGTACCTACCATAGTATACTGTACCTACACTGGAAATACCTCGGATTTTGATTTTCTAGTTTTATTGTACCGACATGTTTTTTTTTTTTGTTAATAGAAAGAAGCAAAACTTAGGAAATTCTTCCTTCTTGTCGAAATGATAACACCAATAAACGCTTGGCCGTAGTTATTTGACAACGTTGGCGCAGTTTTGGGATTTTATACTTTAGTATATCCCAGTACAGTAATCCCTCGATTTACGTAGGTGACGTAAATCGAATGGCGACGCAAGCTGGAAGGAACAAACAAATTTACAACGCAAATCGAGACGACGTTAATCGAGGGATTATTGCGCATTTAATGAAAACTTAATATTTTGCGAATAGTTAACTGTACTTTTGGTGCACATGACAGGTTTTTTATGCATTCTTTGGGAATGTCGCTCTTATCTGAAAATTTCCAAGTGCGATTCTTTTGCCGAAAAGTGAAAACATTAACCCTATATGGAACAAGTTACACAAAATAATAATTTTTATCAAATGGAAAAAAGATTTTTTTGATCCATTTGAAGTAATATTTCTCCGAAAATTATAAAAGGTGTTATTCTGTAAATTTCCTAGTGGGGCGTTTTTGGCCAAAAGTATCGAAATTAACCCCATATGGATCACGTTACACAAAATAATTATTTTTATCCAGTTGAGATTTTTTTTTATCAATTTAATGGCTTTACAATCTCGTAGTCATAATTAATATTAATTTTAATGGGTATTTTCTGACCCCAGGTTACTAAGGGTTAAATATTTTTTAAACAAATGTAAAGATAATTATAATCTAACCAAATTTAAGTGATCGATTTCTTCCATTTGGGACCATTTCCAATAAAACTGGGGGGTGTAATGACAAATCTATTTTTAAGGAACACTCTAATGACCATACATCATCTCATATATTTCCATATATCTTCGGATCCGAAATTTGAGGGTATATGGAGGTATATGGTATGTATGTTCATATATATTTCGAATTTCACTTGGGCTTGAACTTGACTTGAAAATTGAAATTCTTTGAAGATTTTTTAAGTTTTGCGGTAACTTATTAACTTCAAATCCACCAACATACTCAATTTTTTGCTTAGTGGTTTCTAATCTGCACCTGGAATTTATATAAACCCTTAATAGGTAAAACGCTTATCGCTATATCGGTAGATTAAATACTGTTTTTAAAGTCTTCTTCTGAACTCGTTGTAAAGACTTTAATTGAGTGGTATATTTACAGCCATAAATCAGATGACTTTGTATGGATAAAGCACAGAAATGTCATCTGCATACATGTAAATTTTTCAATATAGTCCGAGATTCACAATATCATTAATATATATTGTGAATAAGAGTGAACTTAAAACATTACCCTGAGACACACCATGTTCAAAAACACAGAGAGAACTCTTACATTCATTTAATTGAATGTAACTTTTAAAAAAATTTCGAGACAATCTGACAATAAAAATATAAAAAATAATACAATTTAATGGAAGATCACTGATGAAGCCTGTCCATAAAAAGGCAGAAACTAGATCTAGTCTGATTTGCAAATTTAATGTGTTAATAACTTTTGACCTCAAACCTACTAAATTAGAATTAATAAAAATACATATTAATGGCAATATTAATTGTATTTGGTCTATACGACGCGTTTGAAAAAACAACACTCTATAAAAAATAAAAAATGCCCTGTTGGCTGTCCGTCTCCAATATACACAAATTGCCTGCACTTGTACGTACAAACCACACGTCAATGTGGCAATATTTGTGAAAAGGTGACACGGAGGAAATAAGAAGATAAACAGAGAAAATCTGAAGTAGAATGTTTGTATATGTCTGTTTGATCACTTCTGAAATTATTCATATAGAGACAATCTGACAATAAAAATATAAACAATAATACAATTTAATGGAAGCCTGTCCATAAAAAGGCAGAAACTAGATCTAGTCTGATTTGCAAATTTAATGTGTTTATAACTTTTGAGGAAGGTTTATTCTTCTTCTTAACCTCAAACCTACTAAATTAGAATTAATAAAAATACATATTAATGACAATATTAATTGTATTTGGTCTATACAACGCGTTTGAAAAAACAACACTCTATATTAAATTTTTCGTTTAATTTCCTAAGGAATTAACTTTTTCGTTTAATTCCCTAAGGAATTAACATTTTTGTTTAATTCCCTACGGAAATAACTTTTTCGTTTAATTCCCTAAGGAATTAAGTTTTTCGTTTAATTCCCTAAGAAATTAAATTTTTCGTTTAATTCCCTGAATTTAAGTTTTTAATTAAATGCCCAAAAGGACATATCTTTTCACCTAACAATAAAAAATGAAAAACTAAATATTATTTACACACTTCTAATATATTTAATTTAACTACTATGTCGTTGTTGCTATTAAAGGAGATCAGTGTTGCCAAAACTTATTTAGGAAAAAATGCTAGATTTTTTGCATAAAAATGCTAAAAACTAAAAAAATATGCTAAAAAAATTTTATAAAAAAATGTTTCAATTTGTTAAAAAAAAAACTATTTTAGTGACTTTTTACAATTAGACTGAAAATAAGTCATCTCTAATTATGAATTCAGTTAATTTTATTAACTAAAATTATATAAAAAAATAAATTAAAATGTTAACTCGAAAGTTAATTCTTGTAAAAAAAGTTCAAAAATCCTTTAAAATAAATTTATTATTATTTGATTTCCCAACTGCGTCACTGAAAATATGTTATCTCAAAAAGTTAAAGGCGGATAAACGAAAGTACCCCAAAATGTTTTATTTCTAAAATAGGTGGGAATGTGGAATACTTTGGCGGGTAATATGAATTTCCCATTCTGCCTTAATTTATCTACTCCAAATTAATTTAATGGTTTTTTATTGCATGCTCTGTTTACCGTTTTCAAATTTCAGCATCTTTGGGCTTACCTGCATGAAATCCTTTAAAAAAATAATTTTCGCTATCAGGGTTAATACTTTTGTGGTGTTGGTTTACGTTGTAAGATTTTTGTTATGATTAAATGAAAAAGTGTACAGGTGTTAGTTACAGTAAAAAATAGTAAAATTTACTGAAATTCTTAATAGATAGGAAAACGCTATCCACATTTCCCTCTATGACCCAAACCTAAAAAAAAATCAATAAAAATTGCAAAGATTAAAAACGATTCTATTAATTCTATTTTTAACTATTCTTTAAATTATTATTATTATTTTTTTTTTACCAAAAATTGTAGTATTTGTGTACAAAATCACTCCTTTACCAAAAAAAGGGAAAACGAGTAAAAAAGTTAAAGCCGGGCATGCCGATTTAAAATTTTAATATTAAAGTACCATAAAGCAATATTTTTTATACTTTTGGGTCATTTTTGAATTTCAATCAATCCAACTCTGTTTAATACAATTTTTCGCTATTTTTTCCCCCAGAAACATTTTTTTTCGCGATTTTTGTTTTTTTTTCGAAAGAAATTTTTTTTCTTAACTGTATTAAATATTTTTCTAAACCCTATTGAATATACACAAAATAACATATAACATACTTTTTTTTGCAGAAAAAAATGTTTTGCGTAAAAAAATTTTGCGAAAAAAAAATCCACAAAAAAAATTTCGTGAAAAAAAATTACAGCTTCCTTAATGTTGTACATATTTAATCAAATTTGATAAATTTATAATTAAAAATTATCCCAGAAGTATAAAAATAAAATTTTTTTGGTACCCATCATCATTTTTAATTGCGAATATCGTGAATACGAGCGCTAACTTTGAAAAACTGCTATCACCACTGAATTCAGCGTACTCGAATTAGTATTAACCAGTAGGGTTTCCAACTTGTTCAAATTTTCGACTGCACAGTGTAATTAATGTGTACGTATAAAAATAGTTGCTGATACTTCTCTAGAAGTAAAAAAAAATTATCCTTTTTCATATAACATTTAAATTTAAATTTTAAAATAAGAGATAATTAAAATAAAAATAATTAATTAAAAGTACCACTTTTAACATGTTATTACAAAACTATAACAATGCCAGTTCAGTTGTTGAACGAGAACCGTGGAAAAATGTTTATTTAATACTGTTTGTTGCGTTTTTATATCGGAAACAACATCAATAATATTTTTAATGCAAAATTTCAAATTAATGTAGAATATTCTAAAAAAAACAGAAAATAAAACTGTAAAAAATGCTAAAAATATGCTGAATTTTGTTGGAAAAATGCTGAAAAAAATGCCATATGCTAGATTCATTTTTTTCATGATAAATGAATCAAAAAAATGCTAAATCTAGCATTAAATATGCTAAATTGGCAACACTGAAGGAGATATACATAGACTATTAAAATCCGTTTTAGTTAAAACAATTATATAAATTATCGGAAGAACTGAAAAATAAAAAAATGTTAACGCTTTAAGGCAGTGGTTCCCACAAAGAGAAATGAGAATGTATTAGTTATGTTACAAAAATAAAAGAGAATGTATTGCATTGGTGCGCATTTCATAGCACAATTGTGAATTTACTTATTCACACATATTCTTATGCTCTTTAATTTAGTCGTCAATGAGATAGCAACGAGTGCACATGCTTAGCGGGTGTTTTGATATTTCTTTTCAAGTGCACTGAAAACAAATATTTATGACATTCAGAAAATATATGATGAAAAATGTTTTTGATATCATGCAATGCCTTTTACGTTATAAAACATTTAAGGAATCTAGGGAATATGTTATTAAAAGATATTATGATTATTTTCATAGTAATATCTTTTATAGTAGATATTTAATGGAAATAAAAAAAACAAAATATAAAAAAATTGCCATAAAAGTATTATTGTAGAACATTTTGTTTAAAATCTATAAAAATATGGTGCAGAAAATTTCATTAAGATTGTATAAACAATATGGAGATTGATAAATATGCACCCAGAAAACAGTCTCAGTTGTGGCCACCGAATTTGTTGCCAATCGAATTCGTGCGGTTACGACAATTATCTTTATATTAAATTATATTTTTCGTCGTGAAAGCCAATATTCGGTTGTCTAATTCAATATTATATTCCACATAAATTTTATTATGTTCCACAAAATTTTATTGAAATTAAAAAACTTTTTTTCAATTCTCCGGTATTGAACCTGGTCATTCTGATTAATAATCCACACTCCTAACCATTGCACCACAACTACTTTTAATTTTCTTAGCCATATTTACTTTTAATACTTAAGAATATTTTACTTTTATTAAAAAAACAACATCTAAGTTTTTGTCTTTTCGGGGATTCGAACCCGGAAATTTGGCGTACTAGGCCAACTCCTCACCCACTTAACCACAAACTCTTATTAATTTTAATGTCTTATTTTGAATTTATATGTTTAGTTTGGAAAACAAATATCAATATCAATTAATAGTTGTGTGTGTTATCAATACAATCCACAATTCGGTTGGTTCCACAGAAACTCGACTTTAAGGTCATATTTGATTAGGATACCCGTATTTGTAGTTACCACTTTCGAATATTGAAATTTTTTTAATAAAGGTGATAGATAACACCAATTTTCTTGTATATTCGATAAACAAATGGCTGCTTCTGCTGCATAGAATTACTAAACTGATACTAATTTTAAAATTGATTGGAGATACCAATAATTTGTTAAAGGGATTGTTTTTTAGTTTGCTTTCCCTATTTTTAATACCTAGTAAAATATGTTTGGTGTAGTATTCAATTATAGGTAACTCCAAATAAAATAACGTCCTGGCAAATTCATTTTAATAGTTCTGATCGAATTCCAACCAATCTTTTTCCAGGGTGTGTAAAAAGACATATTTTTTGAATGGGGAAAAAGTTTTTAGTTGATCTGTTATTTTAAGTAAATGAATGTTATTTTAGTTTGACTCAAGATCATAAATTAATATCACTTTCTGTTTAAATTATTTTCAAATCAAAGAAAGATGATACAATTTTTACAAGTAAATTACAAAGAATAAAATTTATTGAAAAAATTCGATAAGACCAGCAAGGCAGAATGCGCATTTTCGGCTTTCGCTACAAAGCCATCATCAGTGCCTTTCGCCTTTGAGTGGGTTAATATTTTGATAATCGTCTACTTATATGAATGTTGAAAGCAAATCGAGTTTGTTATCAACAACTCAACTTAGACTAACATCAACGAAATTTAACAATGCTATTTTTTAATGACATATTTTTTAATTCGCTCAATTTTTTTCCCAGTGCAGTTCTCTCTCTTGCTCACTAATGCAATTGCAAATCAATTTTGCGCATCACTGATGTATTGGTACCCATTGCACTGAACAAAATCACTTGGTTTTGTTTGTTGGATTGTTTTACTATTTATGTTCTTGTGTTAAATTTTAGCAATGAGCGAATGAAAAAAGAAATAAACATAAAAGCAATTAATAGGTAATAAAAAAAATATTCTTTAAAGAAATAGGTGCATGTGTTCTTTGCGAATAATTTATTGTGTAAAAATAATACATAAATAATGTTATAAATATTAATAAATTAAAAAAAAACAAAAAGAAAAAAAAAATCAAAATAATTTATATTAATTCTTAATTAATACAACAAAGTTCAAAATCTCTGCGTTGTAATTATTTTTAATATAAACAATTATAATGCAGGGATTTTTAACTTTATAAGTTTATATACCATACATATATTTTAATTTCATTGGTTATTGCAAAATATTATCTGTGTACTTATTTTGTCAAACAAAGCGACATAGACATACTCTGTTGACAGCAGACATGCAACTAATGATTTTTTTATATTTTTAAGCTCTCTGTTTTTTGTTTCGTTGACGTTCGGGTTGTGTACATGTAAAAAGCCGATTAGTCTTCGTTGTTCTAACAAGTGTTTGGGCGACACTGCTTTAAGGCCTTAAGTGGGCATTAAGTGAAAACTTGAATTCAGAGAATTAAACGAAAAAGTTAATTCCTTAGGGAAATAAAAGAATAATTTAATTATTTAGGGAATTAAAGGAAAATTTTAATTCCTTAGGGAATTAAACGAAAAAGTTAATTCCTTCAGAGAATTAAATGTACAAGGGAATGAATTCCTAGGGAATTAATTCCTTGACCAAAAGTTGAATTACCTATAATTGAATGAATTCCTTTACTTAAAATTGAATTAATTCGTGTTGAGTGAATTCTTTAGTGAATGAATTCTTTAATTTTAATGATTTGGTCAGGGAATTCGTTCTATAAATTTGAATTCTTTGAATTCATTCACAGGAATTAATTCCTGTTTATGTCTTATTAATGAATTAATTCCTTGAATTAAAGAATTAAATTACATTTTTGGGACTTCATTCCAAAAAGGAATTAATTCTTTAAAGCTCTGAGTGCCCATCTATAGTTTTTATTACCGTATAAGTGGCAACATTGTGTAACGTAACTTTACATAGAATTTCGGCATATAACGTCGCATAAAAATATACTTTATTTGTGTTACGTCATATTGCGTGAAATTATGATGCGATATGTAAATTTTCACCATTTTCTTTATAGAATAGCATTCTATATCAAGTATCATCATCTGTGTTATGTCAAATTATTTTATAAAACATGTTGAGGGTACACTGAGAGAATACACTGCATGATGTCAATTTTTGCCTGAATTTTTGCATAAAACCATTAGAACTCGTCCATTGAAACTTTCCATTGAATTAATGGAATGTTTCATCAAATGTTGTAAAAAACTTCATTTCATTTATAAAAAGTTTCATTAAAACTAGATCCATAACATATATGTATGAAGCTTTTTCACCAAATTTAAGAAATTTTTCACTTAGTTTGTGAAGAAACCCTAAATAATGTACTGAAAAGTTTCATTAAAACTAATTCAGCAAAATTCTCTCTGTGTATTCAAAGATTCGGCACAGCCGTATTTAACGCTTTTACTTTCATGACAAACATTTTGTTCTTCTCAGTGAAACAAAGCACTGTCGGATGGGTGAAAATGGATACTATAATAGCTATGAAAGGCTGGTCAGTTTGTTTGTTTGCACACATACAAATACATATTAATAGCCAACGAAGAACTAGGGTTGATAGTTTTCCTTCTTAAGAAATGACCTTATAAACTTTTATATTTGGCTTAAGAAAAAACTTGAAAATGTTTTTATGTGAAATTAAACTGGTTTATTGTCTAAAAAATTGTGAAAAATTTACAAAAAATTTTTTAGAAAACAACTCAAAATATCTAAAAAATATTCCCACGTTTACCATCCTAAAATAAAGATATTATATTTATTAAAGATTTTCAAAAAAGGGTAAAAAGAAAACGAGTTAAATATATAGAAGAGAATTTGTGTTGCTAAAAATTTTCGACAACAATTTCATATCTATTGATTAACGGCTTTAACACATTTTGCTTTTACAAGTCTTGTGGAAATATTGGCAACCAAATTGAAACTTTGACACAGTATGTACTAGGGATGCCAATCGGGATTTATATTTGAAAATGCCGGGATTCGCGATTTCGAAAATCCCGATCCCGGGATTTTCGGGACTACGGAATTTTTCGGGATCCCGGGATTTTACGGGATTCCGAAATTCAAATTTTCCTTTACTTACAAAAATTTTTATGTTATGTAACTATTTTTTTTATAGAATAAATCACTTTATAATTATTTAATAGTTGTTAAATAATAATGTGGTACATTTTATGAATATTGAAACATCCCAGTCAGAAATTGCCAATGGTACAAAAAATCAAGTACCTACATCGCATTGGGTAACCGCGGTGTTAAAAATAAATGACTGGCAGAACACTCATTTGGGACGCTTTACCAGCGTTTTGCCACTACATGTTTTACAAAAATTTCGGCTTGGAGAGCTATACCAACGTTAGCAACCAGTGGTTATCCAGTGCTCCCTAGTCAAAAATTGCAGCGGTACAAAAATTAATTCACTGGTAGAGCAATGAGTTTATAAAAATTACTCTTTGTTAAAAAAGGTTTGTAGTCAAGAGGTTCTGAGTACAAATCCGGTTGCAAGCAAAAAAAATTTAGTTTTTTAATTTTAATTTAAATTTTTTTTTCTTATAAAATTAAATTTTTGTTAGTGGAAAAGCTCCTTTTAGACCATTTTTTTTTGTTTTCCCAATGCTGGCATATTAGTTCCAAAAAAACTTTTGCGAGTGCTAGCATTTTAGTACAGCCAGTAGTTGTTCAGCTGTTATCATTCATTTACGTTTTATTTTATACGGCAGGACCAAAAAAGATACATAATATGAACTTTTTTAAATTTTATTTTGGAAAATATAATTCCAGACCAACTATGTATTTATTGGTTTTGCCAATAAATACATAGGCGCTTTTTGAACAGCCGGTCCTTTTGTCTAATGATGTTATCTTTTTGGAAATGCGAAAGCAAATTTTTTCCAGTTCGTATTTTCTGACTGGGATAATATGTGAAGGCCTGCAGTTAAGTACACTTGTGCCCAGTATTTTGTAAGTAGATTTTTAAACAGATTCGTTGCGACAACCTTGTCATATAGCAGAGATGGAAAATTGTAATTTTTTAAATGTACGTTTGATTTAAATTTGGCTAAACTGCAGCTTATGGGGTTTCGTCAAAAAAAAAAAATATGTATATATGACCCTCTGGAATAAAAAAAGAAAAAACTAAATTAATTTCGGGAGGAGCTTGACCCGGGAGGCCCGTGAGGGGCAAAAAATTGGGGAGCATAGTATCATGCATGTGGCTACTCAAATTAGAGGAAATTGTCTCACGATTGCAAAAAAGCTATTTTTTTTATCCATAAAACATAGCTCTAACTAGAGCCAGTTTGGCGCCTTCAAAGGGGCTAAAGGCCCAAAATGATGAGATTTTGTTCTATGGTAAAATGGTACTCAAATGATAGGAAATATTTCCACGCCATCAAAAATGATTTTTGTTTTCATAATCTATAACCCCATTAAAAATTTGGGTATTAAAAACTAAAAAAATTGGAAAAATCGAGTAATTTTTCGAGTTTGCGTGCTTAAACGGGTTAAAGTTTGGTAAAACAAAAATTCTCCAAATTACAAATGGGTAATCGAAAAAATTACCGACAGACCAAATTTCCTTTTAATAATTAACAACAGTAGAGTTTGGTATGTAATTTCAGTTTCACAGTCGTTTAAAAAACTTCAAAATGCCATGTTTTAACTTTTAAGAATATTTGGTAATGTTATTGCAGGTTTTTAGAATGAAACACTTTTTTTTTAATTTAAATAACGCGACTTGGCAGTTTTTCGGTTGTTGATCATTTTCGATGCTCTATTGCACTGACGAAAACTGCAAAAAAGTTGGTTGACATAGAGAGGGGGCATTAATATACACCAGTGATGGGCAGGTGGTACGGTTTGTTCATACGGTGTGAACATTCTCCCCACCTTAACATGTCCGTAAATGAAAGGGGAAGGACTTTAGAAAGTATTCCAAAGTGGGTATAGTAAATGGGTAAAGTAAATGACCAAATTAAATTCAAATACTTGGTGAGAATAATGGGTAAGGTTAACCAGAAAATGAATCTTGTGCCAAAAGGGATCCACCATCAATATGAATGGTGTTGGTTCGCAGAATTGAAGCGCAAAGGTCACAGCCAATTTCCATTTCCACTGGGTCATGGGTGTGGAAGCTGGGATCTGCCAGAGCCATGTGGTCAAATTTATGCTTGACGGATTCACTGAATTAACGGGTATAAGGTTTCTTGCGTAAATCTTTGGCGACCAGCCAGCACAGGTCATATTTAAGGAGCGTGTCGTATTTGGTGTAATGTTAAGCTCGACATAGGTTTCACCATCTAATTTAAAAGTTCCCAACTTGTTGTCACGCACAAATGAAGCGACTATGCGTGATGCAGTTAAGCTTTTGTTCAATATAGCTCTTAAAGAAATGCTTCCTTCTTGGGTCATGGCGTAAATTTCAGCAGTTGGAACTAATGTTCTTATTATTGATGAGGGTACAACAAAAATGACACTAGTAGATGGGTTGTCAGTGGCTCAGATGGGATTATATGGGTTGTGGTTAATGGGTTTCCTTCATTGAGGATATCTTTAAGAATTTTCTTATGACCATGTAGATTTGTGTGATGATTTGAATTGCAAACACGAAAGCGTGAAGCATTTGTACCATCCTCTAGAACAGGGCTGGCAAAACTATGACACGCGTGTCAGTAGTGGCACGCGAGTGTATTTTAGGTGGCACGCGACGTGTTGTTGAATATTTTCAAAAAATTTATACTTAATTAGGAAACCAGCAAAAAATTAAGTTAAATGCTAAATTTCGCCACAAAAATGTGTGATTAAACTCGATAATTGTGAATATTTTCAGAGATTGTAAATCGTCTTTTAAAATGATTAAAAATAGCATCACAATTCACATAGACCGAAGCAGAAGAATAGCTTCCGACAGAACCCAATGGAAATTTCTAATTGAGTCCGTGGAATATCATCATCATCATCAAAACTCTGTATTAAAACAATTTTTTGTTTGCAGAAATATGGTTAATACAGAACTCGCAAATTCGTTCATCAGAAAATTTTCCCGTTATTAGTGTATTGCCAAATTAAAAAAAGCCGAAAATTTTTGTAAAAAAAATTCTGGGAAAATTTCTAAAATTCTAGATTAAAAGAAGTTTAAATATTTCGATGAGAAAATGCTTCATAATCGGAGAAATAAAAAGTGCTAGAACATTTCACAAAAATGGAAAACAATTTGTAATAAAATTGGATTATTTTTAAAGTATTTTTCAGAGGGAAAATAGGTGCTACCAAATGACCCTCAATGAAATACAGGCTGAGAATAAGTTTCATAATAAAATAACCCCCAAAGAAAAAAATGAAATAATCTGCAATTAAATAATGTTAAAAATTAAATAGCAAAAAAAGTTAATAATTTATTTAAATGGTGTTACTTTTCTTTAAAAAAAATATACATATATGAAGATAAAAATCGCGCGATTTATTTTAATCAAATGAAAATTTAGCCAGCGGCAACTTTTTCAACTAGTTTCTAATAATTAATGGCGCCCAAAAATTTAAATTTAAACAAAATAAAATAACCACCAAAAAAATGGATTATTCCCAAAAAAAATTTCAAAACTATTATAAGATTAAATAAACCCCCAAAAATTAAATAACTCTCAAAAACTGTTACATTTCTTGGATGTTGTTAATTTTTTCCCGTTGGGAATTATTTCATGGCGGTTACCCTAGCGCTAATAAATATGTACATTAGGGATATAACTTTTTGCAATTTTTTGCAAATATCAAAATGGCCCTAGCATAGTCGAATAGGCCATTGAAAATTATATAAAAAAATGCTATTACTTTTTCGCAGTTGTCAAAAAAGTTCACCCACCAAACGCGGTAAAGTTTTTAAATGATTTTTTTTTTATTTATTTACCTAAAAGGCGCAAAAAAGTTTTTTTATCAATATATCAACCTGCATTTAACATTTGTGTAAATACTTACGAAGCTGAATGTATGTCATTGAAAATTACGTTATGTACTTTAATTGTTTTTATTATTCAAAGAAAATTATTAATGTGTTTCAAATATTCCGAGTTTGTGTTTAATACTTAAAAACAATGGATTTTAAAAGAAGTCGTGGGTGAGGTTTTTTATCCGAAATGACCCCAAAATTATTTTTTCGTAAATAACACAACCTTCGCCATCGCGTGGTGCTAGGGCCAAAAATTGGTTATACCCCTAATGTACATCTGTAATGACATTTTTAAAAGAAATTTTCCAAATTTTAAAAATTTTCAAAAAAGGACTTTTAAAAGACAACTAAAATTAAGGTGGCACGCGAGAAACTTTTACAAAAAAAATTTGTCCGTTTCTGGCTCGCAGCGGAAAAAGTCTTGCCACCTCTGCTCTAAAAGGTGATTTCTCGCCAGACAGTTGGTGCAATAGTGCAGATGAAGCACGGTTTTGCAGTTGAAACACGGTTGGAAACTCAATGGTTTCTCTGGGTTTGTCTGCGAGAAGCCATTTTCTATATTAACTAAAATTAATGACAATGAATTAGGGTGAGATGATGAATGAAGGTGATTAGTGTGATAGGGTAAAGTGTTAATTATGATTGAAGACAATAAAATGGGTTAGTTTTCAAAAAAAATAGTATTAATCTAACAAGTGTGTAGAACTACAACTTTAGCTATTGGTCGAGTTAAAGTTCCAGTCGAGGTTTGTAATTCTACGAACCCCACACGACCATAAGAACTTGGGAAAACTTTAATAACACGGCCAAGTGACCATTCATTCAAGGCAAATTATCTTGTTTGATTACAACCAAATCGTCGATTTCAATTTGCCTCTGCGGGTTTCTCCATTTATACCTCTTGTGTAACTCTTTGAAATACTCATCTTTCCACCTTCTGCAGAAGTAGTGATGTTGAATTTTCAATTCCTGAAACCTGTTGGCTAACGTGATGTTGACATGACTAACGTCGTGTTCAGCAGGGCTAAGCAAAGGCGAACCTATAAGAAAGTGTCCTGGGGTTAATGGGTTTAAAAGATATACGATCTGTAGATTTTTCATCAACAAGAGAATATTCCGTTTGCTATTCATCTTGTTGTTCGGCTCGAAATTGATCAGGCACAGGAGGATATTCCTCTGTTATATTTACATTTTCTGTTTGTTTTGCAGCTTCATTGTATACAGATTTATTTATACTCCGTCTTAGCAATTCCATTTCAATGCGATCATCTAACTGCAATTGCTTTTGATTAGCTTCCTCCAGCGTACTTGCAGATTATCAAATTACGTTTACGCAAATCGAGTATTTCATAATTGATCATACTTTGTAATTCCACAGCAAAACGTGCACCAGTTAATGGTGTTCCCGGTACACGCTTTAGTGGTCAATTTTTTTAACATGCGTCTACGTTGTTGTGAATTGTTTCTCGTATGAGCTGCTGGTGCAGGCACGTAGCTAGGAATTTATTTGGGGGGGTTGGCTTTTTCAAATTTTTATCGTTAATTATTCACTTTTTTTTTTTTTTTTTTTTTGGTATACTAGGGAAAACTATGTACACAGTTGAAAAATATACAACCCTTACCAAAAACTCGTTATTTTAAGTTAAGTGTGCTCCTTTACTTTTCTAGTGTAAAGTTCAGTAAAATGAGAGTAAGCACAAAATCCTCACTCTAAATGACAAAATTGCCCAAAAGTACGGGAACGCACAAAATCACTTTTCTAGACCAAAACTTAGTAAAAGAAAAAAATTAAAATGCATATAGTTTCAAGCTGGCAAATCGCACAGATGCACATATTTTTTTTGTATTTAAAAGTTTTTTTAAGTTTGTTCAGTTAATTTTTATATATAAAAGTTATATTTTGCGTATTTCTTTGCTTAATTAAAATTTTTTTCACAATGGTATTATTTGTTTATCATTACACCAGCTGTTCTGTTTACAATTTTCCGAAGTTAATAGTAAAAGAGAAACACAAATACACCATTTTGAGCGCTCTCATTTGCCCAATTTTCGAGTACGGGAACCCTTTTTGGTAAGAATGGTTTCCGCGATAATATAAAGGAACAGACCTTTTATGTGCTAATTCAGGAGAAAAATTAAAAGACAAATTTCCTTTATTAATTGCCTGATACTGGTAAAGAAAGAAAATTTCAATATAAAAATTTTTTTTATGAAATAGTCAGAGGCATAAAATTTTATAAAAGTATCTCCAAGAGCGCAAAAAGGTAAAGCTTTTTGGAACGTTTTAAATATTACAATTAAGAATGGCTTATACCCAGAAAAGAAAATTTTATTTTTAACGCATTTTCTAAGTTCTGAACTAAATTATATATTTACCACTCAATTCATAAATGCTTTGTAAAGTTATAGCAGGTTTACAAAACGTCATTTTCATACAAAATTTGTTCAATAAACCTCCTATAATTTTACAAAGCGTTTATGAATTTAGGGGTTAATTTCTAGGTGATTTCAATTTTCAAAAATTTTAGTTTTTTTTTTTATCAATATTTAAGATTTTTTGCCATCCGTTTCCGATATGCAGTAGGTATGTTGTTTTACCCATTTTTTGCCAAGCATCGACTCCAATACTAAATGAAAGTAAAATTCCAGAGGATTTTGCAAAGTTAGCTCGGCTTTTTATTTTAAGGCCTCTTGAAATATCTTTTGTCGCGCGAAACCCCAAAAATATTGCTCATTTTAGAGTTAGGAACTCGCTCGCGTTCTCGAATAAGTTAAATTTCAACTGTTCCTTTCGGTTCTTTTATTTTATTCGGAATTATCAAACAAATCATTGCCATAAAATAGTCTTATACTGATAGAAAAAATCCTGTAAAATTAGCAAACAAAACACATACTCAAAATTAGTTAAAAGGGGCCCTGCAAAGACAGCATTTGAAATTAGTAAATCCTTTTTGCTAAATATTAGTGAGATAAGAACAGCAAAAATGCAACTGTTAAATGTACGAAATTTTAGTAATATTTGAGCTAAATTTTGTTTAAGCGAATTGCAAATTTACCTTGCTAATATCGGCAAAGAAATGTTGATGAATATAAGTAGAAATCGTTATATATTCAAAAGTTGATTTATCTTTAAATTTAATTGAGTTGAATATAAATAACGGTCTCTCCTGCAACAAGAAACAGAAATATTTGCTAGAAAATAGTAGACGGTTTTCTGCACTGTAGATTTTTATTCGCATTAAAAATTCAAAAAAAAAAAAAATAAATAAAAACTTAAAATTGTTTGCGATGTTTTAGTCGACTAATATCCAGAAAATTTTTTGCCGATCTTAGCAGTGTAAATTGTCATTTTTGATTAACAAAAATATAGCTGAAATTTTGTAAATTTAAGAGATTTTTTCTTGCTGTTTGTACTTTTCTAATATTTAGCAAATGTTCCGCTGAGTTCAGCTGTTTTTTCAGCAAAATTTTTTGAAAACTTTCATATTAGTGTATGAAAAATTGAAAAAATTTCTCGAATGAACTAGTGAACTAAAAGAACACACTAGCTCAAAAATAAAATTGATTGAAATGAACTGTGAACTATAATGCCCAGTTCGAGTCATTTTTATTCCGATTGTTTGTTTGTACAAAATGCTTCATTTTGTTTGGAAATTTCCGGGTGTACTGACATTTTTACTCACAATTTCTAAACCGATTCGACAATTTTTAAAACCAAACTGGTTATAACAAACAATTTTAATAAAAATAAGCAACTGCGTTGGACTTTGGGGACAACTTGGAAAGCTATGTTATGCTGCCATATAAAATTTTTTAAAAGTCGCGATTTTAACGTATAGGCCGCTATAGATGAATACTTTTTTTTTGTTGAAATATTTTCCTTTTAATTGCTTCTTTACTAAGTCATAGCATTTATTAAGGCCGATTTTGCTTTCAGCGGTTCAATCGGCTAAAACCCTTAAAAACCGTAAAAATCCATATAAAACATTTACGTTTAAACGGTTTTAATATCAAGTTTTATTCATCAAATTTTAAGCCTAAATATTCATACAGGTCCTGTGCCTACATTTCACCACAAACAATTTATATTGATTGCATATGAAAATTTTTGTTTATAAAAAAATAAATGGAAAAGCGCCAAACTTTAAAAAGACATTTAGCGAAAAATCTGTACCTTAATCGAAAAATAAAGTACGCCATTGTAATCAGCATGTTCGAAATATATAGAACTGATGCTCAGACCTCCATCAATTTTTTGAGTGTCATGCAGTGTTATTTATAGCAATTTCATTGTACTAAAATTATTGATATTTAGTGAATTTTTTAACTTATTTTAGCAAATCGATTTTGAATTGCAGTTACAACAATTTTTCTAAAATTTACTTAAAATTAGTACACATATGTTGCTAAAATTAGAAAAAAAATACCGCTGGACTCAAAACGGGTAAATTTCCCATAATAACAGCAAAATTTTCAGTAGCCATTACGGACTTTTTTGATTGAGTGTATTAGCTTGTGCCTACAAGCAGGAAACCTGTAACTTTTAAGGAAAGCCAAAGGTTAATTCATCAATTTTATGTTTAAATTATATCAAATATGACGAAAAATATTAGTAGTAACAATAAAAAATAGCCACTTATTAATTAAATGGTGCGAAAAAAAAATTTCAGTTTCCTATTTGCAGGCACATTTTATAATTTTTTTTCAGTAAATTGGAGGATTGCATTCTCTTTATTTTCTAACCTCTTTGATTATGCCTAGCACACATTACTACTAAGGATTTTTACAAAAACGCCTTCAAAAACATTTTCTTTGGGCACCAAACAGCTTAAAAATAACAGACGTTTAGACTTAGCTGTTATAATAGTACAATAGTGAGGTTCTCCAACAGGGATGATAAATGGGATTTTCAAAATAGTACCAACTTGCTTAGAAAATAGTACTTTTTCGACCTCCATTGTACCAAAAAATATTTTTTGTATTCTACACCGCTCCTTGGGTGTATTGAGTTGGTGCTTATGATGTCGGTTCATTTGTCCGTACATAATGAACGATCCCTATAATCAAACTACAGTTCGCATTAAAAGAAAATTTGACGAAATTTGGTACATACGTTTCTGCTGCATCGATTACTAACGCTATTGAGAATGGTTAGAATTGGTCCATGTTTTGACTTAGTAATCATGAAGAGGTTCTATCTGATATTGAATGTATTGGTATTTAATGATATAACCCAATCAAAGCAATTTTATTTGATTTCTTTCACCGGAGCTATTTAATTTTATTCGTTAGTGAGGTAGTGATCATTCCTGGCAAAGACCTAGGCTCAAATTTGGCTTAGTTCCTCCCGGCTCTTTTTTATAGCGTTTTGTGCTCCGAAAAGTCCGAAAAATTACAAATACATATTTTATTTCTTCTCATAGCTTTTTAAAAAAAAATTAAAAACCCGAAAAAATCAAGATAATCGTTTTGGCTTTATCTCGCTAACTGTCGAGCCGATATTAACAACTCGGAGACTGGAATATTAGACGCAAAAATCGATATTTCAACTTGTTAAATGAGTTTCTATAGAATTATTTGGTATCGAATATAATAACTTTGTGCTGACGTTTGATTCAGATTTTTGTTTGAATGAAGTCCCTGAAAGTCGTATTCAATTTCGTTAGAAGGTGAAAATTATTTTAAAGGCATTTAATCAATTCAGCTTATTTGATTTATTCAACAATTAAATTAAGTACCACCTCAATTAATATAACTCTCGATGAACGCAACTTCTTGGTTATGACAACAATCCTTTTAAATCAAAAATACTAAATTTTATAAAAATTTTAACTCACCTTATTTTTAATATTTTTGTGTACATATTTTAATAATTTGTTTCATTGAATTACGTATTTTAAATTCCAATAGTTAATTTGTTCATTTTAAATACAATATTTGGTATGAAAATTAAAAAAAAAAAATAAAACATGTAAATTTGTAAATAGTACTAAATGAGTCATAGGAGTACCATAGTACTTTTGAGGTTCTAATAGTACCATAAAAAGTACTATGGTACTAACTTTATCATCCCTGTTCTCCCATATATGATTGATTATGTGAACGCGTTATTGGTATAACCACAACTGGTGTAGTGTTTGATTCTATCCGAATACAATTTTCATTTTCTGTCAGTGGTATTTCTATATCCATCGGTTCTTGTGTTGGATATACATATTATAGAAACATTAGTTGTTGATAAGTCCCGTGAATTGCTATTAGGTAAATCTGCTTTTTTTGGGGGTAATGGCCCTTTCTACCATAATTGCTGATATTCTCATTGAACGGCGGGGGTTTTCAGCTAAATTTTGTCCTATGTATTTACTAAGACGATTTTGTGGCGAATCTAATAATTATGAGGACTTTTAACCCTTATAGACATTATTGAACGATTAGCAGAGCGTTCTGCTGTGTTCACAATTTTACTAGGCGTTGCTATTTGTGGTAGACTTTCATCACGGCCTGTCGGGTGTTAAGATTACCTGACCCGATGATCGTCCCTTTTCTATTGTATATGTACGTTTTAAAGGTGACACCTTGTTAGATATATAAGACTGACTTTTTAAAGTTGCCTCCATAATTTGCTTCAGTTCTTCATCTTTACGTTGTAAAGTTTGCATTAAAGTATTAGTATGGCGATAAGATTCCATCGAAGTCGGTGACGGTTCAACAGTAGTATTTGGTTTATGATCTTCTATGTCTAAAAGTGAACTAGGGCTAGGTCTTGGACTGGGTGACGTCGGTATTACAATGGGTTGTTGAGAAAGGGGTGTACTAAATGATAAGGGCTGAAAATTTTCATCGTTGACAGTGTTCTCAAATTCTCGTAATAAAGTTCGTCGTCCTCCATGAACTTTCGTTGTTTAGCGCTTTAAACTTAAATGGTCACCTGGATAAATGCATCCGCCACTTTTCCACATAGCTGAAAGTCTCGGACTTATGGGTCTGGATGTACTAACAGACCTGGTTGGACTTGGGGGTTTTGATGTTATAAAAGCAGGGACGTGCGGTGAGGTTTTTGGCTGGGTGTTCACTAGGGTTCTTCAAATTGCAAGACATTCGAATTTTCCAGATCCTTAAGGCCCCATCAATGTTTTTACTACCTTTTAGAAGTATATGCAATCAAAGAAAACTTAAAAGAGTTTTTATCTTTAGGTCCCCAAATTTCGATAAAATTACGGCTATAGCTGAATAATAATGTAAAATTTTCAAATACAAAATTGTCAAATTTAATATAATGGAACGCGACCCGGGCTCAGACCCGGGAGGACCGTGGGGCCACAGTATTATGCAATTGTGGCTATTCAAATTAAAGAAAATTGTCTCACAATTCCAAAAATAAAACGATAAAACGTAGCCCTAATTAGAACCAAATTTCGACTAATAGGGGAGGTCGAAAAAAGTAAAAAATTAATATGAACGAAAATGGTACTAAAATGGGAGGAAATTTTCTCATGATTGCAAAAATGAGTTTTTTTTCAAATCTGTTGAACGTGAATCGAATTAGAGCCATTTTGTTAAATTTTAGACCTTCGGAAAAATAAAAAAGACGACTTTCACTTTTAGGTGTACGTAAACTTTTTGGGTTATATGAAAATGAAATTATGTGATGAAAAATGGAATTTAGTAATTTATATACGGGAATTGCGACACAAGGAAATCGCGGGATTTTTCGAAAAAAAATTTTTTTTTAAGATATCTTAAAAATACAACCAAGAAAATCAATCTTTTACGTTTCACGGTTTGTCAGAATTCAACTCTTTGACAGATGTCACTGGATATGTATAAGGGTGGAGCGATTTGTAAGGACAAAAATTTGTCGATATTGTGCCATCGATTTTTCGATAGCTTTTGGTATGAGGCAAAAAGTTCCACTACAACATATCAAAAAAATCATTTTCGAGGCGTCCAAATTTAAATTTTTTACAATTTTCTAATAAATGCTAGATTAGCGCCATCTTGCGGTGGCATTTTGAAAAAGTTAATGAAGTTGTAAACAATATAACATTACAACCTTTCCAGAAAGGTATTACTTATGAAGATCGGATAAAAAATGTGGCAACTAGAGGTAAAGGTATATGTGACCTTCTCCGAGAAAAGGGACCTAGTGTGTGAAAATGAAGTTTTGAGAAGAACGCATTTAAAGTTTCATAACGCATTATCACTTTGAACACACCTTCAGTTGGGAGATGCGATTTGGTATGGTTAATAAATAAATAAATTTTTATCAGAAATCTAACTCATTTCATCTTATTCTACACCCTTTTAGGGACCAGAATCCACTCTTAAGTCCAAACGCGTTTTTTGACACACTAGGTCCCTTTTCTCGGAGAAGGTCACGTATAAGTAAAATTATTTTCGCGAAAATCAAATTGGCTTCAAACATCTAAATTAGGAAATAAAAAATAATTGGTATTGTACAGATCGTAAAATATTTACCATTGAAAATCAGATCGTTTTCTATATTCATCACATGCCTGACTTTCAGCCAGGGCTACTGTTGATAATGAGTAGCTATTAAAGACGTTAATGTACAAATCCGTTATTCTTTAAAGACTAGATCATTTTTTATGAAATATGGGAATTTTCTTTGGACTTATAAATTTTTTTTAAATGTGTTAAGTTTTTTTGTATTTTAAATAAAAATTTAATGATTAGCCCGGCATTGCACTTCTTTTTTGTTGGAAGCTCATAGTTCCCGATTTATGGAGCTGCAAATGATCTATAACAATATTCAATGGCTTATTTCTCCACTCAAAACATATCGGACCAGAACAAAATATATATGTCGTTGGCAAGGTACTTGAAATACCTTACCAATGGTATTAACCTAGTACAAGCAGCGTCATGATTTTAAATGTTAATTTCTTTAAATTGGATTATTTAAATTAAAAAGAAAAAAACTTTTAAAAGTAAAAAAAGCTCAGAAAATATTAATTTAATGAAAAAATTGAGTAAAACATGTTTTACTCAATTGCACGCAGAGAAAATATATGGTTGCAATATGATCACAGCTATCAAACTATGATCACTACTGCCATACATGGTTTTTGCAATCAAATTATTTATGTATTAATCATAATTTACAAATGGTATGGTCGCCTATAATCATTTTATAGTTAAAATCTCTCTTTTTTCGGTTATCATATTATTCTCTCGTCTACAATCATATATTATCTGGACAATCATATTCCTCTCTTCGAATTACAATCATACCCAGCAAAAATATGTGTAAGTCATTCAAAACAAACAACTTTTAAATTGGTTACAATGGAGCGATAAGTACTCTTTTTCTGCTTCGAATGTATGTGCTTTAAAACAACTTTCAAAAATGTATATATGTATAATGTTGTTTTTTTCTTTGTAAAGCATTAAACACATAGACGACTGCAGCTACACGACTACAGCCTGTCAAAAATAAAATACACACGTTTATATGAAAACGATTATTTTGACACCAACACAGCTACACGGCTACACGACTACTTTTGCCGCTGTAGTCAACTTAGGATAATTTCTATTTTTGTTGGCTACAAAACAAAAATAGTGTTGACAATATAACAAAATATGTAAAACAGGACAATTTTTCCCGCTAGAGGCGAAATAAAATCGCTAGTTCTGACTAGAAAATCACCGTTTTGGGAACACTGAAGAAACAGCTGTTTATATTTTACAATTGTTTGAAGGTTTCATTAATTTATATTTGGAAATAACTTTATTGTGATGTTTTGTAAAAAAAAATGGATCTTACAAAATTAACAAAATATTCCTCAGCCATTATTTTAGAAGCACAAACCAAAAAAGATTAATATTTATCAAAATGTCAAATATTTAGGATTATCTGTTTACATGTTGCTGTCGTTTTCAAAAAAATTAAGTAGCTGACTACACGACTACAATTGCAGCCAGCAGCATTTGTAGTCGTGTAGCTGCAGTCGTCTATGTGTTTAATGCATAAATGCATTTGTTTGTAAATTACGAATTTGTTAGAGATTCCATTTTTTATCTCTAAAAAAACAAAATAGCTAATTTTATTAACGTACTTTATTAATTTACGATTATTTACATATTTTTTAATTATTCGTACATATTTTAAAAAAATACTTCAATTACAGTTCCCATTGAAAAAGGGAAGGAAATAAAGAATTGGATACCATTGAACCTCCTGGACTATGACCCAAATATGAATTCTTCTTTTCACTAAATACAAACATATAAAAGTTAATAATTAAAATGTATTGTTAAGGCTCTATGAAGTCGCTTGCGTGCTTTTGCACCGTGCACCAAAGAAATATGTTAATAAAATTTGTTGCAATGTTAACATATTTTATCGTTTAAAACATACCAATCAAGAGGTTCGTTAACAGAGGTTGGTCCCTTTCCTTTATATATATTTGTTCCTTTTACTCCTGCAAGGAGCATAGGGCCGCAAGGTCCCTTTCCTTTGCTTATATGTACATTAAAAGTTCTATAAATGTCACCTGCTTTAAATGTCGATATGCTTTAGTTGCTATTACACACTATTAAAAGTCGTAAAATCAAGCTAAATAAATAATTCTATAGTGACAAAAAATATACTATTTCTTCAACTTAAAAATAGATTTAAAAAAAAACTACCGTCAACTTTAAAATGTACATTAAAGTTCCAAATTTTAATTAAATTTAAAATTTTGCTAAATGAAATTTTTCAACATAAGAATTTAACTAATCACGATTGCAAATTATAGCGTTGGAACTTATTGCATCGTTTAATGAAAAAGTTGATTTTAAGCTAACGATGGTTGACTTGCAAAATTCAAATGACATGGTATTCGACTTCGAAATACGTCTGGGGAAAAACTGTCCTCCAACTGTTCTCGGATTCTTGAATGAATTTAAAGCTAAAATTTCAATCATAGATCTGCGGCTTCAGAAAATTTATAATGATGGCCTTATTACTGTAGAGTTGTAAAATGAAAAAATAGTTTCCTAGTACGCTTTAATATTCTGAAAATTCCTTGAGTATTGTTTAAAAAAAAAAAAAAAATCAATCAGAGGGTTACATATAACTGTTAGGCCCAGCTTTTAGGATGTAGATTATCTTTAAACTTAGTTTAACGCAGTTTATACCTGGAATACTGCTTCTAAAATCTATTTTATTTTTCGTTTTCGGTTTAACTAAACCAAGTTTTACTGACATCCCAAAAACTCGGTCTTAATGTATTAATCTTATTTAATTCAATATCGTAGCTTTTTCGAATTTAAAGACTGAAGTAAACATGTTACAAACTTATTTAAAAAACTGTTGAACAAAAATATAAAAAAATTGGTTTTGTCTGATTTTGACTTAATTGAATTGATTCAGATGCAAAAGAAGTGTTTCCTTAATATTGCCCCACAAATAATAATAAATTGAAGCTTTTGTTACACAATAGGTTCAGAAATTGGCTCTGTAAAGGCTAAACATTAATATTGCCTCTAAAATATGCTATTTCAGACATTGTAAAAATCACATTTAAATCACTTTTAAAAATGTATTATATTATATATTATAAAGAGTACTTCTAAATCACTCTAAAAATGCAAACAAAATGTACTCGTATTGACGTGATGAAAATGTATACCTAAAAACCATACTTTTATTAACATTATGTAATCACTTTTAAATTACTAACAAAATGCCTTAATTGAACTACTGACAACATGGGACATCACGTGTAAAATAAATCAGTGTTAGAGCTAAATTGTAACTACTTCACAATCAGTTGATGCTATTCGGAGTGCTTTTAAAATAACTTTTTTGCAATGATTTTGTTTTGCTGGGTATTAGTATCTGAGTTGAGAGGGATCATATTCACAATAATTGGTATAGTTTCGACAAACATGAGATGATCAGCATACCTTTTTAAAAGCGTCATCTATCAGTTAGCGTCAGTCTTGTTTAAGATTTTGTGAAAAGAAGTTGTAATAAGCACTAAAATAATATATATGTATTAAAAAAAAGACTTAAAAAATAGAAAAATAACTTATGGATATTCATTTTAATAGCGACATTGTTTTTGGAAGAAAGAACTCGCTCTACCCAAGAAGTCTAGAGAGATATAGATTGTCAAGAAATCCTCAAATAAAATTATTGTTTATTATGCAACAAAGTGTTTAGTTTTCTTTATTTTTAGTAATTTTAAAATAAAGTTAACAAGACTGAAATTTTAAAGTTAATAGGATTATGTTATACAACCAAGATATAAGAAAAATAGTAAAAAAAAAAATAGTAAAATATTACAAAATAGTAAAAATTACTAAAAATATAAGATGCAAAAAATAAACACACGAATCATGCACGGGTTATATATTCTTATTCACGCTCACGCACGAATCAAGTACGAATTTTATATTCTCAGACTCACGCACGAATCACTTGAGTATAGTAATTTTTACTCACGATCACGTGTGAATAACGTGACTCACGAACATTTCTAGCCACGCGCCAATCCCTAGTAATTACTAAATCTAAAACTAGTTCAAAATCATTGTTAACATAGAACCACATATAATATAATACGGTTTTATATGGACCCTATATATTTTTATATAAAATCACTTTGAAATAATTGCTTATGTGGGATGATATATGTATAATTATAGATGATTTTATAAAGAACGTTATATTGTTATATATTAAAGAAATCATGAAATATTGTAGATATGGAACCAAATTAAGTTATATATGGGTTCTTATTCGTCAATATATAATCATATCTAACACAAATTATGAAATATTTCTTATGTGGCTCCACATATAATTTTATATTATTATGTACAGTGTCATACTAAATTATATATAAACGTATATGTAATTATATCTGTAATATGTTACTTTATGTACTTATATATAGCATATGCAATTATAGAGCAATTCCATATGAAAGCGATCACCTTTTGGACGACCCCTCTCCGATTCTAAAATAAATAGTCTCAATCGATTGCCCAGCAAAAAATAATGTACCTACATATTTTTTTTTTTTTTTTATAGTGACTGGTTTAGTGGTGGTGTACACCACTGTCATGTGACAAAATTGAAGAATTCTTCATAAGGGACCTCATTGAAAGTTGTTTTAAAAAAAAAAATGAAAAAAAGGTATTGAATCAGGCTTTAATTGAAAAATAAAATTTTCCTAATTTTTCTCAGAAATTTACCTTTTTTCCCATGAAAATTAAATTTTCCCATGAAAATTAAATTTTCCGATTTTCCACAGAAGCTCCTAAATTTTCCGGCTAATTTTTTTTTTTTTTGGATTCCTCATAATTTTTGCTTTAAGAATCAGCAATAAAAAAATGGGCCCCGACTCCTTGTTTGGACAGGAGAGAAGCATTTAAGAGACCACCTTGTTCTCATTGTTTTTATATTTTTTATAATTGAATTATTTGTAATTATTTAACATTGTTTTATTTTATTATTAAAAATACATTTTAAAAATTATTTTACAGTTAAAAATACATTTATGAAGAAAAAATCTTTCTTATTTTGCTGCTTATACTTAATTACAATATTTATTAAAAATTTCAATTGTCTTGGCATCATTATAAAATTAAAGTAACTTTAAATTTAGCACGTCGGCAGACGAAGAGTACCGCTTTACATTAATTGACATATCAGAAATATTTGGTATGAAGCAATGAAACTTTTGCGTTCCAGTTATAGTTTTGACATTATTATATCTGTTTTGAATTCGTCGCTCCATGGCATCGTGTTCTTTTTGAGTGCATAAAACTGTGTTAATGGCAATTTCCTTGCTTTGAATCCACGAAAACAAATGTTGTACATTTAAGATCTGGTCAGTATATGGCCTTTGCAAAGTTGCCTTAGTCGCCATGCGTTTTAGGGTTCCCCCTAACGCATCGCATGGGCCCTTAACGTGGGACGTCGCAAAAAAGTGCCACTCGACCTTGCAGTTTTGTTCTTCTTCAATTATGCAAAGATTGTAAAAAATTTTTTTATTCTTGTACTGAGAAGCCGCGCCGTCTGAGAAAAACGTTACTTTGTCGATTGCATCGAATTTTGATCTTAAGAATTCAAACAGTTTCATTTGAAATAAATAAACGGACACATAATTATGAGCTAAACTCTCCGCGACAACAACAAGGCTTACGGTCTGTAGGATGCACCGTGCACTGATCGTTTGCCCAGTGATAAGCCTGAATTTCATCCTGAACGAGAAAAGTGTAATTCTCGGCAAAGTCGCTTATCACAATGAATTCATTTTGGGCTAATTTCTAGTTACTTTCCTTTAGAAATTTCGATTGCATCTCGGATATGAAATGGTGCGCCTTCAGTTCATTCAACTTGAATCCGAATTCCTCGATGAATTCCGGAATCTGCTTTACCACGGTCTCAAGGGAACATCTGCCGCTGCTAATTATCCACTGTTTGAAATGCACCTCCTGAATTAACAGCTGTTCAAACTTTTCCGCCAAATATTGCTCTAGCTCGTCAATCTTCGGACAATTGTCGCATTTGGACAGATGACAATTTTCCGTGGGGTATGCGCACAACGACTTCGACAGGAGGTCCCTATATGTTTCAATTTCACCGTGAAATACTTTCAATTTCTTGCATGGAAAGAACATTAATTTGATGTTTTGATGAAACATGCAAACGCAGACTGAACGCGTTCCGTGCCTGTCTAATGCCAGCACGCATTCTTTTGGTCGTAGGATGGCAAACTTAGAAAATCCCACTTTTTCTGCTTTTTCTCTTTGAACTGATGGTATGCTTCGGATAGATTACATAATAATAATCTGCGCTGCTTGTGTACTTTTTCTCCATCTTCACGTGTGATAACATAGTCACGTGTACCTGGGCAGGCGCGGCTGTTGTCATCATTGCAGTAAAAATCTTGAATCAATTTCACCGTTGCTTCGCTGAGGGTCCTTGAGCCAAATTTCTTGGTGGGAGTCGCCAATATGTCCTTCTGTCGAACTAATTCTTTGCTTCTTCTCGCAATGTAAAAAGATGTTTGAAACTGTTCAGAAATCTTGCGTATAGACCATGATTGAGGCAGCACAGATAAAATGAGATATTTCTCCGGAAAAGTGGTCGCTAAATTGAATTTTCTTTTCAACTGCTCAATCATTTGTTTGCCGTCATCAACGTCATCTGCTTGACTGCATTCGTTATCAGAGCCTTCATCAAATATTGTCGCGATTGCACTCATAACCTTGCCTTTTTTCTCTTTCCTGTATTTTTCACTTCGCAACTTTCTTTTTGTAATAGGCGATTCACCTAAAGTGGTAATAGCCTCATTCAAAGGACTCAAAGACATATTGACCATCGGAATGTCTGCCTCACTATCAGATGAAACATTTTGTTCAATTGTCATTTCACTCTCGGATTGTGGTTGCATTTGTTTCAATGCATTTGCTTGTTGAGACAAATCGATTTTACACTTGGGGCAAATGAATTCTGCTTCTTCACCGTATTGTATATTTAATTCATTCATGTATCGCTTCGAAACACCAGTTAATTTTAATACTTTTATCTTTTTCGAACGATGTCCACTCTTGTTAAACGGATTGCAGCAAAATTTATTCATTTTACTTTAAATTGTCTTTACAGCTTCACTCTTTACTTTACAAAAAATACACTTTCACGTTTAGTATTCAACTAAAATTTGACTCAGAGTGTGTGAAGTATTTATATTTATTTTTTGGTAAAAAATAGGTAAAAAAAATAAGCGATATTTGCTTTTCTTTAATAGGAAAATTTGCGTGAACTACTGGTCATAAAATGTTTTTTAAAGAGGGACTTAATTGGTTACTGCCAATAAGCCGACCACAGGTCATAAAATGTTTTGTAAATTTTTTAAATTACCAGGTAATAAATATTTCGCCATATTTATGGAAAATCCGTGTTTTATGACTTGTTTCTGCACGTGTCATTTTAGGCGAAATATTTATTACCTGGTAATTTAAAAAATTTACAAAACATTTTATGACCTGTAGCCTCAGTCGGGTTTGGTGTGCCATTACATGCCACTGCTGCTATTATCCATTGATTTATGGCCGATCTTGTGAAGGCAGGCAGACCATATTCACTACACACTCAACTTGGGGCTCTTAAAAAAAATTGATTTTTTCTTCATAAATGTATTTTTAACTGTAAAATAATTTTTAAAATGTATTTTTAATAATAAAATAAAATAATGTTAAATAATTACAAATAATTCAATTATAAAAAATATAAAAACAATAAGAACAAAGTGGTCTCTTAAATGCTCCTCTCCTGTCCAAACAAGGAGTCGGGGCCCATTTTTTTATTGCTGATTCTTAAAGCAAAAATTATGAGGAATCCAAAAAAAAAAAAAAAATTAGCCGGAAAATTTAGGAGCTTCTGTGGAAAATCGGAAAATTTAATTTTCATGGGAAAATTTAATTTTCATGGGAAAAAAGGTAAATTTCTGAGAAAAATTAGGAAAATTTTAGCCTGATTCAATACCTTTCCAACGAGCTATCACTCGTTGCGATCGCTTTAGTAGTTTTTTTTTTTAAAACAACTTTCAATGAGGTCCCTTATGAAGAATTCTTCAATTTTGTCACATGACAGTGGTGTTCACCACCACTAAACCAGTCACTATAAAAAAAAAAAAAAATATGTAGGTACATTATTTTTTGCTGGGCAATCGATTGAGACTATTTAATTTAAAATCGGAGAGGGGTCGTCCAAAAATTTGCCAATTTTGATCGTTTTCATATGGAATTGCTCTATGACAACAATCCTTTTAAATCAAAAATACTAAATTTTAGAAAAATTTTAACTCACCTTATTTTTAATATTTTTGTGTATATATTTTAATAATTTGTTTCACTGAATTACGTATTTTAAATTCCAATAGTTAATTTGTTCATATTAAATACAATATTTGGTATGAAAATTAAAAAAAAAAAATAAAACATGAAAATTTGTAAATAGTACTAAATGAGTCATAGGAGTTAGAGTTGTAAAAGTATTGAGTATTCCGGTACTGAGTACTCAATACTGGCTGTTTTTTTTGAGTATTCAATACTAAAACGGTACTACTCAATACTTTTAAAGATGCAATTTTCCGTAGAAATGTGTATTTTTCGTATGAAAATACAACTCTAAAAATAGTACTCTAAAAATACAACTCTGAAAATACAACTCTATTTGTGAAGCAAATAAATTTGTAACGAATTTTTGGGAATAATTTTTTAATTAATTTATTTAAAATGTTTTAAATTAATTAAAATATAAGTAACAATAATTATTTAACACGTGTATTTGAATTATTATTATTTTTACTAATAAATACGAATTCATAACATTTTTATTTTTAAATTTAAAAAAACCGTTAAAAGTATTGAGTAGTATCGAGTACTCAATTGAAAAGTATTGAGTAGTATTGAGTACTCAAAAAGTATCGAAATTTCACAACTCTAATAGGAGTACCATAGTACTTTTGAGGTTCTAATAGTACCATAAAAAGTACTATAGTACTAACTTTATCATCCCTGTTCTCCCATATATGATTGATTATGTGAACGCGTTATTGGTATAACCACAACTGGTGTAGTGTTTGATTCTATCCGAATACAATTTTCATTTTCTGTCAGTGGTATTTCTATATCCATCGGTTCTTGTGTTGGATATATAATAGAAACATTAGTTGTTGATAAGTCCTGTGAATTGCTATTAGGTAAATGGCCCTTTCTACCATAATTGGGGGTAATGGCCCTTTCTACCATAATTGCTGATATTCTCATTGAACGGCGGGGGTTTTCAGCTAAATTTTGTCCTATGTATTTACTAAGACGATTTTGTGGCGAATCTAATAATTATGAGGACTTTTAACCCTTATAGACATTATCGAACGATTAGCAGAGCGTTCTGCTGTGTTCACAATTTTACTAGGCGTTGGTATTTGTGGTAGACTTTCATCACGGTCTGTCGGGTGTTAAGATTACCTGACCCGATGATCGTCCCTTTTCTATTGTATATGTACGTTTTAAAGGTGACACCTTGTTAGATATATAAGACTGACTTTTTAAAGTTGCCTCCATAATTTGCTTCAGTTCTTCATCTTTACGTTGTAAAGTTTGCATTAAAGTATTAGTATGGCGATAAGATTCCATCGAAGTCGGTGACGGTTCAACAGTAGTATTTGGTTTATGATCTTCTATGTCTAAAGGTGAACTAGGGCTAGGTCTTGGACTGGGTGACGTCGGTATTACAATGGGTTGTTGAGAAAGGGGTGTACTAAATGATAAGGGCTGAAAGTTTTCATCGTTGACAGTGTTTTCAAATTCTCGTAATAAAGTTCGTCGTCCTCCATGAACTTGCGTTGTTTAGCGCTTTAAACTTAAATGGTCACCTGGATAAATACACCCTCCACTTTTCCACATAGCTGAAAGTCTCGGACTTATGGGTCTGGATGTACTAACAGACCTGGTTGGACTTGGGGGTTTTGATGTTATAAAAGCAGGGACGTGCGGTGAGGTTTTTGGCTGGGTGTTCACTAGGGTTCTTCAAATTGCAAGACATTCGAATTTTCCAGATCCTTAAGGCCCCATCAATGTTTTTACTACCTTTTAGAAGTATATGCAATCAAAGAAAACTTAAAAGAGTTTTCATCTTTAGGTCCCCAAATTTCGATAAAATTACGGCTATAGCTGAACAATAATGTAAAATTTTCAAATAAAAAAATGTCAAATTTAATATAATGGAACGCGACCCGGGCTCAGACCCGGGAGGACCGTGGGGCCACAGTATTATGCAATTGTGGCTATTCAAATTAAAGAAAATTGTCTCACAATTCCAAAAATAAAACGATAAAACGTAGCCCTAACTAGAACCAAATTTCGACCAATAGGGGAGGTCGAAAAAAGTAAAAAATTAATATGAACGAAAATGGTACTAAAATGGGAGGAAATTTTCTCATGATTGCAAAAATGAGTTTTTTTTTCAAATCTGTTGAACGTGAATTGAATTAGAGCCATTTTGCTAAATTTTAGACCTTCGGAAAAATAAAAAAGACGACTTTCAGTTTTAGGTGTACGTAAACTTTTTGGGTTATATGAAAATGAAATTATGTGATGAAAAATGGAATTTAGTAATTTATATACGGGAATTGCGCCACAAGGAAATCGCGGGATTTTTCGAAAAAAAATTTTTTTTTAAGATATCTTAAAAATACAACCAAGAAAATCAATCTTTTACGTTTCACGGTTTGTCAGAATTCAACTCTTTGACAGATGTCACTGGATATGTATAAGGGTGGAGCGATTTGTAAGGACAAAAATTTGTCGATATTGTGCCATCGATTTTTCGATAGCTTTTGGTATGAGGCAAAAAGTTCCACTACAACATATCAAAAAAATCATTTTCGAGGCGTCCAAATTTAAATTTTTTACAATTTTCTAATAAATGCTAGATTAGCGCCATCTTGCGGTGGCATTTTGAAAAAGTTAATGAAGTTGTAAACAATATAACATTACAACCTTTCCAGAAAGGTATTACTTATGAAGATCGGATAAAAAATGTGGCAACTAGAGGTAAAGGTATATGTGACCTTCTCCGAGAAAAGGGACCTACCCAGCAAAACCTTCTATTACCAGGTAAAGGGAAATGGAATAAGAAACCAAAAATTGTAACTACTTACACTTTGGTCGCATAACACATTATTTTAACATGGGGGTGTCATTGGGGGTAAATGGTTGCCTAAATCGTACCGGTATAGGCTAAAATAAGTGATTACGAAGGAAGTACTGAAATAATTCGTTACTTGTTATATTAAATTCACTAGTTAGCTAAAATAAGTACATACTTGTAGGGAGTGAAATAAGTCGTTACACATTAATACATATTTCATTGGTTACATATAGAGAATAAAATCAGGCGTTACCAGTAATGACTTTGTTTAAAAGTACACCGATCCGAGCAATGCAATTAGATTATAAATTTTTATTAAATCGTGCTTTCGCATAATAAGTAGTTATATAATGCAATACCAAGAACTTATTATTTTTACCCTTATTATATAACACAATATCAGTAATATATTATTTTAAAGCCTCCAAGTAAGTAGTGATATATCTCTATATCGGTAACTCATTATTTCATACCTCCCACATAAGTATTGATGTATCACAATATTAGTAACGTATTACTCTAAGTTTCTTAGTAAAACCAAGGGTAAAGGGGTACCCATTGCCAGGCAATGCGTGAAAAAGGTCCAACCCATTACCAAGGTTTTGCTGGGTAGTGTGTGAAAATGAAGTTTTGAGAAGAATGCACTTAAAGTTTCATAACGCATTATCACTTTGAACACACCTTCAGTTGGGAGATGCAATTTGGTATGGTTAATAAATAAATAAATTTTTATCAGAAATCTAACTCATTTCATCTTATTCTACACCCTTTTAAGGACTAGAATCTACTCTTAAGTCCAAACGCGTTTTTTGACACACTAGGTCCCTTTTCTCGGAGAAGGTCACATATAAGTAAAATTATTTTCGCGAAAATCAAATTGGCTTCAAATTATTATTTATCGTTTTATTTGACGCCGGACATCTAAATTAGGAAATAAAAAATAATTGGTATTGTACAGATCGTAAAATATTTACCATTGAAAATCAGATCGTTTTCTATATTCATCACATGCCTGACTTTCAGCCAGGGCTACTGTTGATAATGAGTAACTATTAAAGACGTTAATGTATAAATCCGTTATTCTTTAAAGACTAGATCATTTTTTATGAAATATGGGAATTTTCTTTGGACTTATAAATTTTTTTTAAATGTGTTAAGTTCTTTTTGTATTTTAAATAAAAATTTAATGATTAGCCCGGCATTGCTCTTCTTTTTTGTTGGAGGCTCATAGTTCCCGATTCATGGAGCTGCAAATGATCTATAACAATATTCAATGGCTTATTTCTCCACTCAAAACATATCGGACCAGAACAAAATATATATGTCGTTGGCAAGGTAATTGAAATACCTTACCAATGGTATTAACCTATTACAAGCAGCGTCATGATTTTAAATGTTAATTTCTTTAAATTGGATTTTTTAAATTAAAAAGAAAAAAACTTTTAAAAGTAAAAAAAAGCTCAGAAAATATTAATTTAATGAAAAAATTGAGTAAAACATGTTTTACTCAATTGCACGCAGAGAAAAGATATGGTTGCAATATGATCACAGCTATCAAACTATGATCACACTGCCATACATGGTTTTTGCAATCAAATTATTAATGTATTAATCATAATTTACAAATGGTATGGTCGCCTATAATCATTTTATAGTTAAAATCTCTCTTTTTTCGGTTATCATATTATTCTCTCGTCTACAATCATATATTATCTGGACAATCATATTCCTCTCTTCGAATTACAATCATACCCAGCAAAAATATGTGTAAGTCATTCAAAACAAACAACTTTTAAATTGGTAAGTGCTCTTTTTCTGCTTCGAATGTATGTGCTTTAAAACAACTTTCAAAAATGTATATATGTATAATGTTGTTTTTTTCTTTGTAAATGCATTTGTTTGTAAATTACGAATTTGTTAGAGATTCCATTTTTTATGTCTAAAAAAACAAAATAGTTAATTTTATTAACGTACTTTATTAATTTACGATTATTTACATATTTTTTAATTATTCGTACATATTTTAAAAAAATACTTCAATTACAGTTCCCATTGAAAAAGGGAAGGAAATAAAGAATTGGATACCATTGAACCTCCTGGACTATGACCCAAATATGAATTCTTCTTTTTACTAAATACAAACATATAAAAGTTAATAATTAAAATGTATTGTTAAGGCTCTATGAAGTCGCTCGCGTGCTTTTGCACCGTGCACCAAAGAAATATGTTAATAAAATTTGTTGCAATGTTAACATATTTTATCGTTTAAAACATACTAATCAAGAGGTTCGTTAACAGAGGTTGGCCCCTTTCCTTTGCTTATACATTAAAAGTTCTATAAATGTCACCTGCTTTAAATGTCGATATGCTTTAGTTGCTATTACACACTATTAAAAGTCGTAAAATCAAGCTAAATAAATAATTCTATAGTGACAAAAAATATACTATTTCTTCAACTTAAAAATAGATTTAAAAAAAAACTACCGTCAACTTTAAAATGTACATTAAAGTTCCAAATTTTAATTAAAGTTAAAATTTTGCTAAATGAAATTTTTCAACATAAGAATTTAACTAATCACGATTGCAAATTATAGCGTTGGAACTTATTGCATCGTTTAATGAAAAAGTTGATTTTAAGCTAACGATGGTTGACTTGCAAAATTCAAATGACATGGTATTCGACTTCGAAATACGTCTGGGGAAAAACTGTCCTCCAACTGTTCTCGGATTCTTGAATGAATTTAAAGCTAAAATTTCAATCATAGATCTGCGGCTTCAGAAAATTTATAATGATGGCCTTATTACTGTAGAGTTGTAAAATGAAAAAATAGTTTCCTAGTACGCTTTAATATTCTGAAAATTCCTTGAGTATTGTTTACAAAAAAAAAAAAAAAATCAATCAGAGGGTTACATATAACTGTTAGGCCCAGCTTTTAGGATGTAGATTATCTTTAAACTTAGTTTAACGCAGTTTATACCTGGAATACTGCTTCTAAAATCTATTTTATTTTTCGTTTTCGGTTTAACTAAACCAAGTTTTACTGATATCCCAAAAACTCGGTCTTAATGTATTAATCTTATTTAATTCAATATCGTAGCTTTTTCGAATTTAAAGACTGAAGTAAACATGTTACAAACTTATTTAAAAAACTGTTGAACAAAAATATAAAAAAATTGGTTTTGTCTGATTTTGACTTAATTGAATTGATTCAGATGCAAAAGAAGTGTTTCCTTAATATTGCCCCACAAATAATAATAAATTGAAGCTTTTGTTACACAATAGGTTCAGAAATTGGCTCTGTAAAGGCTAAACATTAATATTGCCTCTAAAATATGCTATTTCAGACATTGTAAAAATCACATTTAAATCACTTTTAAAAATGTATTATATTATATATTATAAAGAGTACTTCTAAATCACTCTAAAAATGCAAACAAAATGTACTCGTATTGACGTGATGAAAATGTATACCTAAAAACCATACTTTTATTAACATTATGTAATCACTTTTAAATTACTAACAAAATGCCTTAATTGAACTACTGACAACATGGGACATCACGTGTAAAATAAATCAGTGTTAGAGCTAAATTGTAACTACTTCACAATCAGTTGATGCTATTCGGAGTGCTTTTAAAATAACTTTTTTGCAATGATTTTGTTTTGCTGGGTATTAGTATCTGAGTTGAGAGGGATCATATTCACAATAATTGGTATAGTTTCGACAAACATGAGATGATCAGCATACCTTTTTAAAAGCGTCATCTATCAGTTAGCGTCAGTCTTGTTTAAGATTTTGTGAAAAGAAGTTGTAATAAGCACTAAAATAATATATATGTATTAAAAAAAAGACTTAAAAAATAGAAAAATAACTTATGGATATTCATTTTAATAGCGACATTGTTTTTGGAAGAAAGAACTCGCTCTACCCAAGAAGTCTAGAGAGATATAGATTGTCAAGAAATCCTCAAATAAAATTATTGTTTATTATGCAACAAAGTGTTTAGTTTTCTTTATTTTTAGTAATTTTAAAATAAAGTTAACAAGACTGAAATTTTAAAGTTAATAGGATTATGTTATACAACCAAGATATAAGAAAAATAGTAAAAAAAAAAATAGTAAAATATTACAAAATAGTAAAAATTACTAAAAATATAAGATGCAAAAAATAAACACACGAATCATGCACGGGTTATATATTCTTATTCACGCTCACGCACGAATCAAGTACGAATTTTATATTCTCAGACTCACGCACGAATCACTTGAGTATAGTAATTTTTACTCACGATCACGTGTGAATAACGTGACTCACGAACATTTCTAGCCACGCGCCAATCCCTAGTAATTACTAAATCTAAAACTAGTTCAAAATCATTGTTAACATAGAACCACATATAATATAATACGGTTTTATATGGACCCTATATATTTTTATATAAAATCACTTTGAAATAATTGCTTATGTGGGATGATATATGTATAATTATAGATGATTTTATAAAGAACGTTATATTGTTATATATTAAAGAAATCATGAAATATTGTAGATATGGAACCAAATTAAGTTATATATGGGTTCTTATTCGTCAATATATAATCATATCTAACACAAATTATGAAATATTTCTTATGTGGCTCCACATATAATTTTATATTATTATGTACAGTGTCATACTAAATTATATATAAACGTATATGTAATTATATCTGTAATATGTTACTTTATGTACTTATATATAGCATATGCAATTATAGAGCAATTCCATATGAAAGCGATCACCTTTTGGACGACCCCTCTCCGATTCTAAAATAAATAGTCTCAATCGATTGCCCAGCAAAAAATAATGTACCTACATATTTTTTTTTTTTTTTTATAGTGACTGGTTTAGTGGTGGTGTACACCAATGTCATGTGACAAAATTGAAGAATTCTTCATAAGGGACCTCATTGAAAGTTGTTTTAAAAAAAAAATGAAAAAAAGGTATTGAATCAGGCTTTAATTGAAAAATAAAATTTTCCTAATTTTTCTCAGAAATTTACCTTTTTTCCCATGAAAATTAAATTTTCCCATGAAAATTAAATTTTCCGATTTTCCACAGAAGCTCCTAAATTTTCCGGCTAATTTTTTTTTTTTTTGGATTCCTCATAATTTTTGCTTTAAGAATCAGCAATAAAAAAATGGGCCCCGACTCCTTGTTTGGACAGGAGAGAAGCATTTAAGAGACCACCTTGTTCTCATTGTTTTTATATTTTTTATAATTGAATTATTTGTAATTATTTAACATTGTTTTATTTTATTATTAAAAATACATTTTAAAAATTATTTTACAGTTAAAAATACATTTATGAAGAAAAAATCTTTCTTATTTTGCTGCTTATACTTAATTACAATATTTATTAAAAATTTCAATTGTCTTGGCATCATTATAAAATTAAAGTAACTTTAAATTTAGCACGTCGGCAGACGAAGAGTACCGCTTTACATTAATTGACATATCAGAAATATTTGGTATGAAGCAATGAAACTTTTGCGTTCCAGTTATAGTTTTGACATTATTATATCTGTTTTGAATTCGTCGCTCCATGGCATCGTGTTCTTTTTGAGTGCATAAAACTGTGTTAATGGCAATTTCCTTGCTTTGAATCCACGAAAACAAATGTTGTACATTTAAGATCTGGTCAGTATATGGCCTTTGCAAAGTTGCCTTAGTCGCCATGCGTTTTAGGGTTCCCCCTAACGCATCGCATGGGCCCTTAACGTGGGACGTCGCAAAAAAGTGCCACTCGACCTTGCAGTTTTGTTCTTCTTCAATTATGCAAAGATTGTAAAAAATTTTTTTATTCTTGTACTGAGAAGCCGCGCCGTCTGAGAAAAACGTTACTTTGTCGATTGCATCGAATTTTGATCTTAAGAATTCAAACAGTTTCATTTGAAATAAATAAACGGACACATAATTATGAGCTAAACTCTCCGCGACAACAACAAGGCTTACGGTCTGTAGGATGCACCGTGCACTGGTCGTTTGCCCAGTGATAAGCCTGAATTTCATCCTGAACGAGAAAAGTGTAATTCTCGGCAAAGTCGCTTATCACAATGAATTCATTTTGGGCTAATTTCTAGTTACTTTCCTTTAGAAATTTCGATTGCATCTCGGATATGAAATGGTGCGCCTTCAGTTCATTCAACTTGAATCCGAATTCCTCGATGAATTCCGGAATCTGCTTTACCACGGTCTCAAGGGAACATCTGCCGCTGCTAATTATCCACTGTTTGAAATGCACCTCCTGAATTAACAGCTGTTCAAACTTTTCCGCCAAATATTGCTCTAGCTCGTCAATCTTCGGACAATTGTCGCATTTGGACAGATGACAATTTTCCGTGGGGTATGCGCACAACGACTTCGACAGGAGGTCCCTATATGTTTCAATTTCACCGTGAAATACTTTCAATTTCTTGCATGGAAAGAACATTAATTTGATGTTTTGATGAAACATGCAAACGCAGACTGAACGCGTTCCGTGCCTGTCTAATGCCAGCACGCATTCTTTTGGTCGTAGGATGGCAAACTTAGAAAATCCCACTTTTTCTGCTTTTTCTCTTTGAACTGATGGTATGCTTCGGATAGATTACATAATAATAATCTGCGCTGCTTGTGTACTTTTTCTCCATCTTCACGTGTGATAACATAGTCACGTGTACCTGGGCAGGCGCGGCTGTTGTCATCATTGCAGTAAAAATCTTGAATCAATTTCACCGTTGCTTCGCTGAGGGTCCTTGAGCCAAATTTCTTGGTGGGAGTCGCCAATATGTCCTTCTGTCGAACTAATTCTTTGCTTCTTCTCGCAATGTAAAAAGATGTTTGAAACTGTTCAGAAATCTTGCGTATAGACCATGATTGAGGCAGCACAGATAAAATGAGATATTTCTCCGGAAAAGTGGTCGCTAAATTGAATTTTCTTTTCAACTGCTCAATCATTTGTTTGCCGTCATCAACGTCATCTGCTTGACTGCATTCGTTATCAGAGCCTTCATCAAATATTGTCGCGATTGCACTCATAACCTTGCCTTTTTTCTCTTTCCTGTATTTTTCACTTCGCAACTTTCTTTTTGTAATAGGCGATTCACCTAAAGTGGTAATAGCCTCATTCAAAGGACTCAAAGACATATTGACCATCGGAATGTCTGCCTCACTATCAGATGAAACATTTTGTTCAATTGTCATTTCACTCTCGGATTGTGGTTGCATTTGTTTCAATGCATTTGCTTGTTGAGACAAATCGATTTTACACTTGGGGCAAATGAATTCTGCTTCTTCACCGTATTGTATATTTAATTCATTCATGTATCGCTTCGAAACACCAGTTAATTTTAATACTTTTATCTTTTTCGAACGATGTCCACTCTTGTTAAACGGATTGCAGCAAAATTTATTCATTTTACTTTAAATTGTCTTTACAGCTTCACTCTTTACTTTACAAAAAATACACTTTCACGTTTAGTATTCAACTAAAATTTGACTCAGAGTGTGTGAAGTATTTATATTTATTTTTTGGTAAAAAATAGGTAAAAAAAATAAGCGATATTTGCTTTTCTTTAATAGGAAAATTTGCGTGAACTACTGGTCATAAAATGTTTTTTAAAGAGGGACTTAATTGGTTACTGCCAATAAGCCGACCACAGGTCATAAAATGTTTTGTAAATTTTTTAAATTACCAGGTAATAAATATTTCGCCATATTTATGGAAAATCCGTGTTTTATGACTTGTTTCTGCACGTGTCATTTTAGGCGAAATATTTATTACCTGGTAATTTAAAAAATTTACAAAACATTTTATGACCTGTAGCCTCAGTCGGGTTTGGTGTGCCATTACATGCCACTGCTGCTATTATCCATTGATTTATGGCCGATCTTGTGAAGGCAGGCAGACCATATTCACTACACACTCAACTTGGGGCTCTTAAAAAAAATTGATTTTTTCTTCATAAATGTATTTTTAACTGTAAAATAATTTTTAAAATGTATTTTTAATAATAAAATAAAATAATGTTAAATAATTACAAATAATTCAATTATAAAAAATATAAAAACAATAAGAACAAAGTGGTCTCTTAAATGCTCCTCTCCTGTCCAAACAAGGAGTCGGGGCCCATTTTTTTATTGCAGCAAGCAAAAATTATGAGGAATCCAAAAAAAAAAAAAAAAAATTAGCCGGAAAATTTAGGAGCTTCTGTGGAAAATCGGAAAATTTAATTTTCATGGGAAAATTTAATTTTCATGGGAAAAAAGGTAAATTTCTGAGAAAAATTAGGAAAATTTTAGCCTGATTCAATACCTTTCCAACGAGCTATCACTCGTTGCGATCGCTTTAGTAGTTTTTTTTTTTAAAACAACTTTCAATGAGGTCCCTTATGAAGAATTCTTCAATTTTGTCACATGACAGTGGTGTTCACCACCACTAAACCAGTCACTATAAAAAAAAAAAAAAATATGTAGGTACATTATTTTTTGCTGGGCAATCGATTGAGACTATTTAATTTAAAATCGGAGAGGGGTCGTCCAAAAATTTGCCAATTTTGATCGTTTTCATATGGAATTGCTCTATGACAACAATCCTTTTAAATCAAAAATACTAAATTTTAGAAAAATTTTAACTCACCTTATTTTTAATATTTTTGTGTATATATTTTAATAATTTGTTTCACTGAATTACGTATTTTAAATTCCAATAGTTAATTTGTTCATATTAAATACAATATTTGGTATGAAAATTAAAAAAAAAAAATAAAACATGAAAATTTGTAAATAGTACTAAATGAGTCATAGGAGTTAGAGTTGTAAAAGTATTGAGTATTCCGGTACTGAGTACTCAATACTGGCTGTTTTTTTGAGTATTCAATACTAAAACGGTACTACTCAATACTTTTAAAGATGCAATTTTCCGTAGAAATGTGTATTTTTCGTATGAAAATACAACTCTAAAAATAGTACTCTAAAAATACAACTCTGAAAATACAACTCTATTTGTGAAGCAAATAAATTTGTAACGAATTTTTGGGAATAATTTTTTAATTAATTTATTTAAAATGTTTTAAATTAATTAAAATATAAGTAACAATAATTATTTAACACGTGTATTTGAATTATTATTATTTTTACTAATAAATACGAATTCATAACATTTTTATTTTTAAATTTAAAAAAACCGTTAAAAGTATTGAGTAGTATCGAGTACTCAATTGAAAAGTATTGAGTAGTATTGAGTACTCAAAAAGTATCGAAATTTCACAACTCTAATAGGAGTACCATAGTACTTTTGAGGTTCTAATAGTACCATAAAAAGTACTATAGTACTAACTTTATCATCCCTGTTCTCCCATATATGATTGATTATGTGAACGCGTTATTGGTATAACCACAACTGGTGTAGTGTTTGATTCTATCCGAATACAATTTTCATTTTCTGTCAGTGGTATTTCTATATCCATCGGTTCTTGTGTTGGATATATAATAGAAACATTAGTTGTTGATAAGTCCTGTGAATTGCTATTAGGTAAATGGCCCTTTCTACCATAATTGGGGGTAATGGCCCTTTCTACCATAATTGCTGATATTCTCATTGAACGGCGGGGGTTTTCAGCTAAATTTTGTCCTATGTATTTACTAAGACGATTTTGTGGCGAATCTAATAATTATGAGGACTTTTAACCCTTATAGACATTATCGAACGATTAGCAGAGCGTTCTGCTGTGTTCACAATTTTACTAGGCGTTGGTATTTGTGGTAGACTTTCATCACGGTCTGTCGGGTGTTAAGATTACCTGACCCGATGATCGTCCCTTTTCTATTGTATATGTACGTTTTAAAGGTGACACCTTGTTAGATATATAAGACTGACTTTTTAAAGTTGCCTCCATAATTTGCTTCAGTTCTTCATCTTTACGTTGTAAAGTTTGCATTAAAGTATTAGTATGGCGATAAGATTCCATCGAAGTCGGTGACGGTTCAACAGTAGTATTTGGTTTATGATCTTCTATGTCTAAAGGTGAACTAGGGCTAGGTCTTGGACTGGGTGACGTCGGTATTACAATGGGTTGTTGAGAAAGGGGTGTACTAAATGATAAGGGCTGAAAGTTTTCATCGTTGACAGTGTTTTCAAATTCTCGTAATAAAGTTCGTCGTCCTCCATGAACTTGCGTTGTTTAGCGCTTTAAACTTAAATGGTCACCTGGATAAATACACCCTCCACTTTTCCACATAGCTGAAAGTCTCGGACTTATGGGTCTGGATGTACTAACAGACCTGGTTGGACTTGGGGGTTTTGATGTTATAAAAGCAGGGACGTGCGGTGAGGTTTTTGGCTGGGTGTTCACTAGGGTTCTTCAAATTGCAAGACATTCGAATTTTCCAGATCCTTAAGGCCCCATCAATGTTTTTACTACCTTTTAGAAGTATATGCAATCAAAGAAAACTTAAAAGAGTTTTCATCTTTAGGTCCCCAAATTTCGATAAAATTACGGCTATAGCTGAACAATAATGTAAAATTTTCAAATAAAAAAATGTCAAATTTAATATAATGGAACGCGACCCGGGCTCAGACCCGGGAGGACCGTGGGGCCACAGTATTATGCAATTGTGGCTATTCAAATTAAAGAAAATTGTCTCACAATTCCAAAAATAAAACGATAAAACGTAGCCCTAACTAGAACCAAATTTCGACCAATAGGGGAGGTCGAAAAAAGTAAAAAATTAATATGAACGAAAATGGTACTAAAATGGGAGGAAATTTTCTCATGATTGCAAAAATGAGTTTTTTTTTCAAATCTGTTGAACGTGAATTGAATTAGAGCCATTTTGCTAAATTTTAGACCTTCGGAAAAATAAAAAAGACGACTTTCAGTTTTAGGTGTACGTAAACTTTTTGGGTTATATGAAAATGAAATTATGTGATGAAAAATGGAATTTAGTAATTTATATACGGGAATTGCGCCACAAGGAAATCGCGGAATTTTTCGAAAAAAAATTTTTTTTTAAGATATCTTAAAAATACAACCAAGAAAATCAATCTTTTACGTTTCACGGTTTGTCAGAATTCAACTCTTTGACAGATGTCACTGGATATGTATAAGGGTGGAGCGATTTGTAAGGACAAAAATTTGTCGATATTGTGCCATCGATTTTTCGATAGCTTTTGGTATGAGGCAAAAAGTTCCACTACAACATATCAAAAAAATCATTTTCGAGGCGTCCAAATTTAAATTATTTACAATTTTCTAATAAATGCTAGATTAGCGGCATCTTGCGGTGGCATTTTGAAAAAGTTAATGAAGTTGTAAACAATATAACATTACAACCTTTCCAGAAAGGTATTACTTATGAAGATCGGATAAAAAATGTGGCAACTAGAGGTAAAGGTATATGTGACCTTCTCCGAGAAAAGGGACCTACCCAGCAAAACCTTCTATTACCAGGTAAAGGGAAATGGAATAAGAAACCAAAAATTGTAACTACTTACACTTTGGTCGCATAACACATTATTTTAACATGGGGGTGTCATTGGGGGTAAATGGTTGCCTAAATCGTACCGGTATAGGCCGAGCAATGCAATTAGATTATAAATTTTTATTAAATCGTGCTTTCGCATAATAAGTAGTTATATAATGCAATACCAAGAACTTATTATTTTTACCCTTATTATATAACACAATATCAGTAATATATTATTTTAAAGCCTCCAAGTAAGTAGTGATATATCTCTATATCGGTAACTCATTATTTCATACCTCCCACATAAGTATTGATGTATCACAATATTAGTAACGTATTACTCTAAGTTTCTTAGTAAAACCAAGGGTAAAGGGGTACCCATTGCCAGGCAATGCGTGAAAAAGGTCCAACCCATTACCAAGGTTTTGCTGGGTAGTGTGTGAAAATGAAGTTTTGAGAAGAATGCACTTAAAGTTTCATAACGCATTATCACTTTGAACACACCTTCAGTTGGGAGATGCAATTTGGTATGGTTAATAAATAAATAAATTTTTATCAGAAATCTAACTCATTTCATCTTATTCTACACCCTTTTAAGGACTAGAATCTACTCTTAAGTCCAAACGCGTTTTTTGACACACTAGGTCCCTTTTCTCGGAGAAGGTCACATATAAGTAAAATTATTTTCGCGAAAATCAAATTGGCTTCAAATTATTATTTATCGTTTTATTTGACGCCGGACATCTAAATTAGGAAATAAAAAATAATTGGTATTGTACAGATCGTAAAATATTTACCATTGAAAATCAGATCGTTTTCTATATTCATCACATGCCTGACTTTCAGCCAGGGCTACTGTTGATAATGAGTAACTATTAAAGACGTTAATGTATAAATCCGTTATTCTTTAAAGACTAGATCATTTTTTATGAAATATGGGAATTTTCTTTGGACTTATAAATTTTTTTTAAATGTGTTAAGTTCTTTTTGTATTTTAAATAAAAATTTAATGATTAGCCCGGCATTGCTCTTCTTTTTTGTTGGAGGCTCATAGTTCCCGATTCATGGAGCTGCAAATGATCTATAACAATATTCAATGGCTTATTTCTCCACTCAAAACATATCGGACCAGAACAAAATATATATGTCGTTGGCAAGGTAATTGAAATACCTTACCAATGGTATTAACCTATTACAAGCAGCGTCATGATTTTAAATGTTAATTTCTTTAAATTGGATTTTTTAAATTAAAAAGAAAAAAACTTTTAAAAGTAAAAAAAAGCTCAGAAAATATTAATTTAATGAAAAAATTGAGTAAAACATGTTTTACTCAATTGCACGCAGAGAAAAGATATGGTTGCAATATGATCACAGCTATCAAACTATGATCACTACTGCCATACATGGTTTTTGCAATCAAATTATTAATGTATTAATCATAATTTACAAATGGTATGGTCGCCTATAATCATTTTATAGTTAAAATCTCTCTTTTTTCGGTTATCATATTATTCTCTCGTCTACAATCATATATTATCTGGACAATCATATTCCTCTCTTCGAATTACAATCATACCCAGCAAAAATATGTGTAAGTCATTCAAAACAAACAACTTTTAAATTGGTAAGTGCTCTTTTTCTGCTTCGAATGTATGTGCTTTAAAACAACTTTCAAAAATGTATATATGTATAATGTTGTTTTTTTCTTTGTAAATGCATTTGTTTGTAAATTACGAATTTGTTAGAGATTCCATTTTTTATGTCTAAAAAAACAAAATAGTTAATTTTATTAACGTACTTTATTAATTTACGATTATTTACATATTTTTTAATTATTCGTACATATTTTAAAAAAATACTTCAATTACAGTTCCCATTGAAAAAGGGAAGGAAATAAAGAATTGGATACCATTGAACCTCCTGGACTATGACCCAAATATGAATTCTTCTTTTTACTAAATACAAACATATAAAAGTTAATAATTAAAATGTATTGTTAAGGCTCTATGAAGTCGCTCGCGTGCTTTTGCACCGTGCACCAAAGAAATATGTTAATAAAATTTGTTGCAATGTTAACATATTTTATCGTTTAAAACATACTAATCAAGAGGTTCGTTAACAGAGGTTGGCCCCTTTCCTTTGCTTATACATTAAAAGTTCTATAAATGTCACCTGCTTTAAATGTCGATATGCTTTAGTTGCTATTACACACTATTAAAAGTCGTAAAATCAAGCTAAATAAATAATTCTATAGTGACAAAAAATATACTATTTCTTCAACTTAAAAATAGATTTAAAAAAAAACTACCGTCAACTTTAAAATGTACATTAAAGTTCCAAATTTTAATTAAAGTTAAAATTTTGCTAAATGAAATTTTTCAACATAAGAATTTAACTAATCACGATTGCAAATTATAGCGTTGGAACTTATTGCATCGTTTAATGAAAAAGTTGATTTTAAGCTAACGATGGTTGACTTGCAAAATTCAAATGACATGGTATTCGACTTCGAAATACGTCTGGGGAAAAACTGTCCTCCAACTGTTCTCGGATTCTTGAATGAATTTAAAGCTAAAATTTCAATCATAGATCTGCGGCTTCAGAAAATTTATAATGATGGCCTTATTACTGTAGAGTTGTAAAATGAAAAAATAGTTTCCTAGTACGCTTTAATATTCTGAAAATTCCTTGAGTATTGTTTAAAAAAAAAAAAAATCAATCAGAGGGTTACATATAACTGTTAGGCCCAGCTTTTAGGATGTAGATTATCTTTAAACTTAGTTTAACGCAGTTTATACCTGGAATACTGCTTCTAAAATCTATTTTATTTTTCGGTTTAACTAAACCAAGTTTTACTGACATCCCAAAAACTCGGTCTTAATGTATTAATCTTATTTAATTCAATATCGTAGCTTTTTCGAATTTAAAGACTGAAGTAAACATGTTACAAACTTATTTAAAAAACTGTTGAACAAAAATATAAAAAAATTGGTTTTGTCTGATTTTGACTTAATTGAATTGATTCAGATGCAAAAGAAGTGTTTCCTTAATATTGCCCCACAAATAATAATAAATTGAAGCTTTTGTTACACAATAGGTTCAGAAATTGGCTCTGTAAAGGCTAAACATTAATATTGCCTCTAAAATATGCTATTTCAGACATTGTAAAAATCACATTTAAATCACTTTTAAAAATGTATTATATTATATATTATAAAGAGTACTTCTAAATCACTCTAAAAATGCAAACAAAATGTACTCGTATTGACGTGATGAAAATGTATACCTAAAAACCATACTTTTATTAACATTATGTAATCACTTTTAAATTACTAACAAAATGCCTTAATTGAACTACTGACAACATGGGACATCACGTGTAAAATAAATCAGTGTTAGAGCTAAATTGTAACTACTTCACAATCAGTTGATGCTATTCGGAGTGCTTTTAAAATAACTTTTTTGCAATGATTTTGTTTTGCTGGGTATTAGTATCTGAGTTGAGAGGGATCATATTCACAATAATTGGTATAGTTTCGACAAACATGAGATGATCAGCATACCTTTTTAAAAGCGTCATCTATCAGTTAGCGTCAGTCTTGTTTAAGATTTTGTGAAAAGAAGTTGTAATAAGCACTAAAATAATATATATGTATTAAAAAAAAGACTTAAAAAATAGAAAAATAACTTATGGATATTCATTTTAATAGCGACATTGTTTTTGGAAGAAAGAACTCGCTCTACCCAAGAAGTCTAGAGAGATATAGATTGTCAAGAAATCCTCAAATAAAATTATTGTTTATTATGCAACAAAGTGTTTAGTGCTATAAATTAAGTAAAAAAAGTAATTAACTTTTTTAATTTTATGTACTTATGTAGCAAAAATATTGTTTCAGAGCATCTATAGCAAGAAGTGTGATAGATTTTAGTTTTGTACGAAAATAGAATTGAAAAAAGTGCAAAATTAAAAACAAAAGTTTAAGTGCACGACGAAATGATCATAATATTTTTGTACTTATCATATTATATTCCTGATGATCATAATATGATCCCAAATGATCACAAAATTGTCTTCATAACAATAATATGATCATGAGGAAAATATTATGATCATAAGGAACGTAATATGATCACTAAAAACATGTTATAATCATTTTGGATGCATTGTAAAATTGTATTTTTAACAATATTTTTCTAGGCGCTGTCATCAGATGTTTCCATAATTTATTTTTAGTTATATATAAGTGATAACTAAAATTAATTTAAATTATTTAAGTTTGTAAATTAGTCATTGAATAAATAAATGTACTATTTTTAATAAAACAAATCGTGCACACCTTTTTCAGTCACCTTCAAGAGAATGCTGAGAAAAAACTATAGATATCATAGTATGATATACAGGACTATAATATGATAATATTTGGATCAGTTTGGAATCATAATGTAGTAATTAAGGGATCATATTATGATATAAAAATGTATCTCATAATATGATTGTCGTAATCATAAACCCAAAAATATATGATGTTCTTCGAATATGGTCATCCCAACCATTTTTTTTCTTTGTGTGTGAGTTTCGAACTTGTGTCTGAGATTAACTAATGTATTGTAATATATAAAATAAAATCAAAATTATTTTTCGTATCTATTTATATATAAAATTTTGAACGGTTTTATAAATTATATATTCCTATATAAACAATTTGCAATAAAGCAAATACTGATATATGATTTAATATAATTACATTTGAGAAAATTTCGAAAAAAAATTCTAATATATCATCATATAAAAACATATAAAGCCGCATATAATATTTTATGTTATCATATATTTTAATATTATAGTCTTTTTTACTCGGGTTATTATATGTTTTCATGGTTCGGATAAAATTATATATAATACGAAAAGTCATAAAATATTTTTTCCATGATTTGATGATTTCATTATCAATAATAGTCTATGCCTCAATGGTAAGTAATGTATATCCCATTTGATCGGGACAAGACTCGAATGTAAGTGGATCATTTGATATAATTTTGTATCCTTGTAAATACAATTATATCCAATTTGATGCAATTTAATACAACCATTCTTCGGATGCCATTATATCCATTTATATAAAATATTATATAAACTTTTTTACTCGGAAGTAATAATGACAAAAAATTACTCCTAAAAATTTAAATCTTACTAAAAATTTGTTCAAAATTTATTTCAAGAAAGTCTACAATTTTTTATACTAATTTACTTTTCCAGTGTATTACTACGTAAAGGAAAATATTTTATACAAATAATGTTATTTAATATTTCTGAAAAGAAATCCATTTTCATTAATTTTAAAAACAATATGGCGGAAAAAAGGCTAAAAAAGTTCTTATTTTAATGGCAACTTATATGCCAACTATTCCCTCATATGCATATAAACATATAAAATTTGTTGTTGGGATGAGTATGAATATTTAAATGCTATACACATATAAACTAGCATGTTGGAGGGGGTGGGTGATTAAATAAATAATGGTAGCTGAATTTTAAGTGTGGGTTGTGAATGAGGGCGAGTGAAGAATGGCGTAAAATGTGTTTTTAGGGGTTGTTACTTGATTTTTTTTGTTCTTGCTGAAGTATAAGCGTCTAAGACATTAAGAACCATAAATTTCTTAATACTTTTTTTTTTCTTTTTTTTATGTTTGCTAAAATTAATTATATTCGTTACAGCTCAAAGGTTTTTACCCAAAATAAGAAAGAAATGAAACCTTTTTCGTTTCTGCCATAGACATATATATTAGGATAGATTGATTCCATAAAATTATGAAATTTCGAATATAATGTAATACAATTTGGATAACATTTGCATCAAAATCTTGATTCGCTTTAGGCTTTTATTTTTATTTAAAGATATAAATTTTTTTAATAAAAGAAAATATCTTGAAGATTTATTTTTTCTTATTTAATCGACTCTAGGAAAAATTTTGTTTTCGAATTTTTTTTAATTTTATTTGGATGGAGCATTCTTTCCTCTATACGCTCCGAAAATTTCAATAAAAACTTCGAAGAAATTAAATTTCCACATATTTTTTTGTAAAATATGTTTTAGTCCCAAAGTAATACTCTATATGGTAAATTTGTGTGTAACACTTTTTGTTTGCATTTTTATTAACTTGTTTTTATTAGAAATCGTATATATTATAACAGCGCAGAATAAAAAGATAAAAAATACATAAAAAGATTTAAGAATTGCACGCAGTTTTCAAAGAAAAGCCAATGACGACTTCTTGATGGATGTTGAAGACACGTCATATGGGGCAGGTGCTGATGGCTTAACATAATTTATAAAAGTAATCAATATATATAAAAATGGGAAAAAGAATACGAAATAAATTAAAAAATTATAGCATTTTTACAAAAAATATGAGTAGCATTATGTATTGTATTTATTCATAGAATTATTTTTAGTTTTCCATTTTCTATTGTGCCACTTTATTTTTAGATTATGTTAATTATTCATAAAAATTCTTCCATGTATTATATTACTTTAATCATTTGGCCCATAAGGGCTTGGATTATAAATAAAAATAAATGAAATGAAAAAAAAAATAATATATCCACCTTCGTTTTTAAGACTATTACGTTTAATATATCAAATACCCATTAACCGATTCGTCCCAAATTTGGTGGACATGTAGTAAGCTAGGAGATATAACTTCTCTTCATTCACAATTTTTTGAAATTTTGCTGTTTTCTTTGCTTAAATTTAACTTCAGACTTCAAACGCGTTTTTCTCAAAACCATGAGTTCAAAATCGGCTGCCCCTGTACAACCAAGGTGGGTTAACCGATTTGTCAACAAAAAACTCTAGTCCTTATCGTGGCCCTTTTTTTGAATTTCAGTCAAATAAATTTTATATTCCCAAGTAAAATTGTTTTTTCTTGCCTTTTTTGGAATTTTCAAGTTTGTGTGGCAACTGTGTTAAAAAAAATTTTTTTAAATAAAAATCGCGCCACGATGAGGACTAGAGAATTTATCTGGTATTGAGAATTACTGTACAGTTTTAATTTCCAATAATTAATGAAGGCCGTACCGTGGCAGCCGATTTTGTCTTTTTTTAAAAAAGGCTAGTAATTAAGTGGCAATCCTGGCGATTTTGGTTGGAGAAATTTAAAACTAATATTTTTTGAAAATACTGCAATAACTTATATTCTAAACAAAAAGAAAATAATATAGTAAAAATATTGTTATTTGCATTTTTGACAACCGTTTAAATATGCCCCTTAAAATTCAGTTTTTACAGTATTTACCCCCCTTAATTTTAATTGGCAAGCCTTTGCGGATTCAAACTTAATTGACTGCTGTTTGTCCTTCAAATACCATTAAGAAAATAACTAATTACTGTTGTCGAAGTATCCATACCTCAAAAATATTCTTAAAGAAATAAATGTAATATCATTAATACTAATCAGACAATGAAATATTTTTTTTTGACCAACAAACGTCGATTTCTACAATTAAATTCAAAAAATGTATATTTCGCGATCCATCCTAATGTACGTAAAATGTATGTATATGGAAGGAGTAAGAATGTTAGTTCTTTTTTGTAACAACTCCTAGAACTTTGAAAACATTTTCTAATAAAAAGTTGTATGAAAAAGAAAAGACACGTGCTTGGCGTTAACTGAAATGTAAATGGGCTTTCTTTTTCTTCGAAATGTTTTTAATAATTTTTAGCTACTCTTTTAACCAGTTTGATCCGTATTTTGACAGAACTTTAAAGTTGCCTATTTAGGCTTTTTTATTAAGGAATTATTGTATACAGAGAATGGAATTTTTCACTAAACTAATAAAAATTTATTCACAAAGTGATTTAATTAGATTTAATGAAAAACTTCACAATTTTTATAAATGATTTACTGTTAGCTATATCAAAACAGCAAATATCAGATAAATGGCGGAAATAAAAAATAGCGCTGCCTATTTGTCAAAAATTTTATTATCTTAAAAAATGTCTACTTATTTATGACAAGGCAATGAACTTTATGTAATTACATGTTTATTGTCGTTAGCTTCAGAATAATATTAACTAAATATCTTTCAGAATCAACCAATTTGCAACAAAATGACATCGACTTGTTACTGCATATTTCGCAATAAATTCATATTTTTGCATATTTTAATATAAATGTATATTAAAATAATTAAATTAAAGAAAAATACAATTACTTGATTTCTGACGATGTTTAAACAATTTTTTAAGACAAAATAATAAAATTGACATGAAAATATTGAAAGCGTCGAAGGAAATCAATAATAAATGCATATTTTAAAAGTTTTAAATGCATATTTTTCGATTCTGAATACATATTTTATGTACACAAAACACCATTTTTAGTGCATGAACTTCCTTGTACGTATAGCATCTCATCGGAATGCGGATTATTCTTAAATGGAAAAAACGGAGCTATAAAATTAGGCCCAAAGTGAGAAATGGAAAATAGCCCTAAAAAATATGAACGCTAACAACTTTTATATCTTTGATTTGACAATATATTTTTTCCTGTTAATCAATGAAAATGCAATTCACGCCTTTTTGCATTTAGCAGACAATTTCGTATTAAATAATACTACAAGTTTTTATAGGTTCAATTGCAAATAAATTAGCAATAAAAAAATTTTAAATTGAAAATCGATTTTATATATTTGGGAACACTGCTTTAAGAGGAAAGATTTTAAAATTTGCAAATAAAAAGTTTACGCAAATAAGGGGTCTACCGACCACATTTTGGGAATCGCATTTTTTCATAATAGTGCAGTTATAAAACAAGAACTTGTATTTGTGTACAATTTTTACTATTTTTTAATTTTTATCTAAAAAAAAAACTTTAAAAGTACAATTTTTACTTAATATTTTATATATTTTTTTTTAATATTTTCTTCTAATTAACTGGGTACAATTTTTACTTTTCTAGTATATATTTTTTTTGGTATAGACCAAGAGTGGGCATGGATTTGTCCGCGAGGGCCATACAATAAAAAAAGAAAACTCCATATAAATCTTTAAATAAAACAAAAGCGGAAGGAACTAATGTTGTTTTTCTCAACTTTTTCAAATCTGTATTGGTATTTTTGAATTACATAAGTAGAATTCAACATTATTGGAAAACTTTTTTTTATAGTTTCTGCATTGACCCGCGGTGTCGGTCAACGAAAATCTAAAAACTCAACTAGTTATAAGAGACTGAATATTATTCAACCAACAAAAACATGTATAAAAATTCATAGCCTCCTGGATACCAATTTTTATTTAACAATTTCTTTGCACAGAGCAAAAAAATTCCGCCCTTTAAAGGGAAATAAGTGCATAAAGGGTTAATTTAGACGATGATTACAAACTTAAAGATTTTGTGGGTAATTTAAGTGCTTTTGCTAAATTAAAACGCCGACTTTTTCACACAGACCAACGCGGGGCAGTATAAAGACCAATGCGGCGCAGTATTATAGTCAGCACTAAGCACGAATTTTAATAAACCTTTATATGAGCAATAAATTTTCATTTCGCACTAAAGTAAAATTTAAGTTTAAACTCGTGCTTTGTTCTGACTATAAAACTCGCCCACTCAGCAGAAAAGTCTGTAATGAATACTGAAAATTTCTATGTTATTACTGGAAATTTAACTATTTTTCGCCCTTCGGTATAATTTGCTAAGTTTAGCAACTCAAGTAGTATAATGGAATTAATAGAACAAATATTAACCGCTCCTAAATTTTGATTAAATTGTTGTAAACTGTAATTTAAAAATTATTTGCTAAAATTAGCAACAAATTCTACTGAATTTTAAGTTTCACTGGAAAAACAACCTCCGTCATATTTATAAAAAGCTTCATAAATGTGATGAAAAACAAAAATAAAACTTGACAACCGTGATAAATTTTTTAAATGCAAAATGTCATGTTTTTTATATTTATGAAATGATAATTTATCATGTATTTCTGAATTTAAGTTGAATTTAAATACTTCTTAAGTAACGATTTTCTAAGCAGTTTTCAAATCAATCTTAGTTCCAACCATAAAATTGGCCCTAATTTTTATAAAAATTTTCGAAATAAAAAACTTTATAAAATTGCAAAATAAAATATAAAAAAAAGTTTTTTAATAAAACAAAACTAAATTTTAACTTTAACAAGTGCCGCACAAAAATCAACAAATGGCCCAATGGGCCGCATTTGCCCACAGTTGGTATAGACCAACAACCAGGGGATGTACCTACTAATGCAATGCATTGTGTTGATATCAGGAAAATAGGTTATGGGAAGGAGGAAATAGGCAGTAGTGTTCCTGAACGTTTGACTTGAACGTTTTTTTTTTGTGCCAAAAAGTCATTTTTCGCACATTCAAGAATGCTTTTTTTGTTGGTATTCAATTAAGAAAACATCAAAGCAAATAACGGCAAGTTTTGTTTTTGTAAAAAGATAACAACGACTGCTTAGCAAGTTGTCAAAATCATTGTTTTTGAACAAAGTGTTGAACGCAGTAGACAGTGCAATTTGGTCGAATTTTCAAATTTCTTTAAATAGAAAAAAAAAACACAAATTTAAACTAAATATGGAAAACAAAAGTGAAGTCCTTTACAATCCCTTCTACTGTGGATTCTAACACCGATTCTTTTTGTTTGAAATGGTCCCAAAAGCAACCACTTCATAGGTCCAAAGTGGAACCGGTTGCCCTAGAATCAGTTCTGCAACTAGTTCTAGAACTGATTCTACTTCAGTCATACTTTCCATATTGGATCCCAGGAACTCGTTCCGGAACCAGTTCCATGGAATTGGTTGCAGTGGAACCAGTTGTAGAATAGGTATGGTTGGCTACCGATTGTAAAAAATTTTCCTGGGTAACTTTTGATACCAGTTTTGCGAAAAAATTCAAAACCCTTTTTATACCAAAATAGATTATAATCGGCATTTTTTTATGAAATAATAATGATGATGATGAAGGATTTTACTTAAGCTTTTAAGTTTTAATTATATTTTTTATAAAACAGCGATAGAGAGTCTGCCTTTTCAGTTTTATCACTTCAATTTATAATTTTACACAATTGAAAAATTCCGTTGCAATATTTAGTATTCACTAATTGGATTTAATTAAATTACTTACAGTAGAGTGAAAAATTGCCATTTCTATTTCAGCTATTTCTCCAAGTTATTTGTCCAAGATGGCAAATATATATTTGGTGAGGTGCAGTTTTTTTTCTAAACATATTTCATAAAAAAGAATTGAATAAAAACCTTTTACTTGTTAGTTTTTCAATTTTTTTGTTTCTCTTTTAATTTTCATTCGTATTTTTTACTGACATTAAATTAATAGGCTCTTTCATATATTTCTGCTTTTATTGTGGTTTTATTAAATTCAGTTTTTTTGGATTATTAAATAAATAATTATTAAATCCAGCTTTTTTTTTGGATTTAATAAATCCACTTTTTGCATGAAAAATTCTAAATCGAGGTGATTAAAAAAAAACGCTAAATATGTCTGTCTGTTTGTCAAAATAATATGTCTGTTTGCTGAACAGAAAAATTTGTTACTTTCTCAAAATTTATTCCTGTTTTTTGGCTTAATATAACCCAGCAAAATTGTCGGATGCAAAGAACCAGTTGTAGAACAACTTGTACTTGCATGCAACCTGTTCTAATTTATATTCTAACATCGGTGTTTTTGTTTGAGTTTGTCCCAGAAGCAACATGTTCTTTTCCTCCAAACTAGAACAGGTTGCTTTGGAATCGGTTCTAGAACTAGTTATAGAACTGGTTCTGTAATAGTAGAACCTTAAATTTTGACTCCCAAGAACCAGTTCTAGAACCTGTTCAAAAAAATTTTGCTAGGAAAATTTGTTGTTTTCTTTAAATTTAACACATCTAAATTTATGTAAAAAATTAGTGAAACTACAGTTTTATTTGTAATTATACTGATCGCAAAATTTGTTCAAATTATATGGTCTCGGGACCCTCTCATCTAAGGCTACGTAACGATACTCCAAAGGAACATTTTTCTCTAAATGGACATTTTTTTAATGTCTAAGGCCGAACGCCCTACCATGGGCCATTTTTGGATAGAAATAAAATTTTCAAGGGTAGCCGAAATTTTCGTCAAATTTGCTCTATCTCTTATTTTTGATATATGGGCCATTTAAAAAAATTGCGAATTAAAAAATAGCGCCATCTTTAAAACTTGGGATACATTGGTTTCGCCATCTACCGGATAATAACAGAAACATAAAATTATATTTTAATAATAAATTGTGTAAAATTTAACGAATATGTTCTAAAAAATTAGTTATAAATAATTTTGAAAATTAATACTCAAAATTAGTTAAACTACTGAGAAAGTAACGAAAAAGTAATAAAAGTATAAAACCGAAATGAGTGCAAATTGTCCAGAAAATATCAATTTATTTTGGTACGTTTGTGGCAAAAGAGCTTTTTCAACAAATACTGCATTACTCACTGAGCAAGTGGAGCGTGCTTTTAAACTTTATTTTGATTCCGAAATAATTCGCGGCGTTTCGTGGGCCCCAGACAAAATTTGTAAAACGTGCTACAATGCTCTTAAGATGTGGATCCAAGGGAAACGCAGTTCACTTTCTTTTGGTGTACCAATGATTTGGACTGATCCAGGAGAGCACAATTCCGATAACTGTTACGCTTGCGCAAACAAAATATGTGGAGTAAATCGTAAAGGCCTTAAACGAAGAGTTTACATATCTGTTAGAAGTGCACAAATACCTCTACCGCATTCGGATGAAATACCAATTCCACCGCTTCCAAGTCCTGACAGAGAAACTTCTTTTTCTATTGAAACAATGGATCAATCGGATTTCACCTATAAACCAACACCAGAAGCCGGCCCATCGAACAAAATAATTACAATATCACAAGCAAGAATGGACAAGATTGTTGCAGAATTAGACCTTTCTCAACGTGAAGCAGAGAAACTTGCCCAGCTTTTGAAAGAAGGCAACAATTTGGAGCCTAATGTCAAAGTCACCGGATATCGAAGACGACAATTGCTATTCCAACGGTACTACACACTCAACGAAGGGAACACATTTGTTTACTGCCACGATATAAAGGGACTGATGGAGACGATGGCCATTAATTAGGTCGCAGCTGATTGGCGAATGTTCATCGATTCTTCGAAATCAAGCCTGAAAGTCGTTTTTCTACATAAATATAATAAAAAACCAAACATTCCCATTGGCTACAGCACAGACATGAGCGAAACATACGATTCGATGAAAATAATTTTGGATAAAGTTTGCTACACTGATCACATGTGGCGGATCAGTTGTGATCTGAAAGTCGTGGCGATGCTAAGAGGTGTCCAAGGAGGCTATACGAAAAACATGTGTTTCTTGTGTCTTTGGGATACCCGATTTAAAGGAAACCAATACGAAACGCATGACTGGCTTCCTCGAGATCCAACGGAGAAAGGACACAACTGCGTAAATGATCCACTGGTGCCCCTCTCCATATCAAACTGGGAATCGTAAAAAATTTCATCAAGGCCATTGTGAAGCAACCGAAAATTCTTGATTGTTTGAATAATATTTTCCCACGAATCAGCGAAGCAAAATTAAAGGAAGGTGTTCTGAATGGGCCGGATATACGAAAGCTCATGAAATCAAAGGAATTTAAAGGTGCTTTAGACGGTAATGATTACTTTGCGTGGAGGGCAGTGAAGAAAGTCATACGATATTTTTTGGGAAGTACGCGAGCACACAATTACCCCGCTCTTGTGACCAAGATGTTGCACTACTTCCAGAAAATTGGAGTGAATATGTCCCTCAAAATTCACTTCTTGCATCACCATTTCGAATACTTCAGCAAGCAGCTAGCCTCAGAGTCGGATGAACATGGCGAGCGCTTCTATCAAGTGGCAATGCCAATGGAAACGCGATATAAAGGCAAAAGGCTCGATTCGCTGCTGGCTGAAATTTGTTGGTGGTCGCAAAAGACGTACGATCCTGACAATGAAGATGAAGAAGAAGAATATACAATGGGAGTTTCCTCCGAGGGTAAGTCACAAAAATGAAGTTAACTGACTGATTAAAAACAATTGATTTTTTCCAGATGAAGACAGATCCTCATCCGATACAGACTCTGAACAAGTGGGCGAACCACCACGCAAGAAAGTAAAGGGCGCAAACAAACGAAAATAAGTTTTGCGTTCATCGATTTTTATAACCTATGTATCTATGTAATAACCTAATAATTACCTGTAATAATTTTTAATTTTACGTGTTAATAATAAATAATATATAATAAATATTATCCAAAGTCATTGAAACATAAAATCAATATTCTTGTCAAAATGAGATACCTTCACTTAATTGTGAATAAAAGCGAAACGCGTCCATCATGATCTATGTCTCATTTTGTTTAAAGGTTATGTGACTTTGCGTGAAAGTAATACGACTTGCATTTTTTTCCGTTTTGGATTTTTTATGAATTTAAAAAATATAAAAATTTAATATTTTAGGCAAAAAATATTTTTTTTCTTCATACATTTATTTTTACCGGCAAAACTGTTGAGTATATAGAAAAACGTTATATGAATTGTAATTTTTAATTTTTTTAAAATTGTTTGAGCAAAATCGGACTAGTGGTTCTCGAGTTATGTCAAAAAAGACCACCAAAGGTGACAATTTCCCCTATATGATAGTTACTAACTTCAAATCGATATATCTCGATTCCTAGACTTGACCCAGCGAAACGCCGGGTCACGTATAACTTGTTTTTGACCGATATAACATTTCCCGTTGGTTTCATCCCATCCCGATTTTGACTGTCGCATAGTGTAATATATGAGGGTAATAAAAAGTAAACCTTTAAGCTACCTAGTGTAGAAACGGTAATGACATATCATTATCTTTTGGAGTACCAGAAATGACACCCACTTACCTTCTGCATTATTTTAAAACATATAATAATGAGTTACTGATAATGACTTATTTTTATCATTATTTCAAATAGAAAATAATTTTTTAAATTTTTTTTAAAATTTTTTGAAATCTATTTTTAGACTCAATATTTTTTAAGCACTGGTAAGGATATATGTAACCACATATTTTTCGATTTTTTGTATGTTGGCGAGTAAGCTTACTTGTGTGCAGCAGGTCAAATATGTTTTTATCTATTAAATATTACATGTCGGTATAGCTCAGATGGTAGAGCTGTTGACTGGCAATCTGTAGACCCAGGTTCGATTCCCGCACCAGCAAATTTTATTAAAAAAAAAAAATACAATAAAAAATATTTTTTTTTATAGAATTAATTTTTTTGAAAATCTATTTTTAGACTCATTATTTTTGTCAGTACTGGTAAGCACATAGGTAACGATATATTTTTTGATTTTTCGTATGCTGGTGTGTAACGACAACTCATTATTTTTCGCGACAACGCCATATAAAGGTAATAAGAAATGTAATAACAAAAGTAAGTAGTTACCATTACCAAGTATGTAGTTACATAACCACATATCTGGTAATGATTTTCTACACTGGGTAGTATCGCCCACTAGTTAACTCAATTCACAAGCTTTTACTGTTTACTCCGAAGTCGAACGATATAAAATATAAATGCAAAGCGGCCACTGCGCAGTTATACGATTGATTACATTACATGGTACCAGCCGCCGGGTACCAGAAATACCTAATATCCCAGCAAAATATTGGTAATGACACCTCATTGCTGTCTGCATTACCAATAATGATATATCATTACCTTTTGCATTATGTTGTAATATAAAATAATGACTTCCTAATAACGGCCTATTGTAGTCATTGCTTTCAAATATAAAATAATGACTTACTTGCAATAGTTTAAATAAGTACTTTTTACAAAGTTAAATTTTATACATTTATATTTATTACATGTAAATATGTTTTGTGTTAAAATTTTTATGACGAGTTTAAAATTACACTCTAGCAAAAACTTTAATTTCTCTGAATGTATTTCCTGAAGCTAATAGTAGGTTTGTTCCACGTAATACTGGGTAAAGTCTGGTAAAATGAGAGTAAACAAATAATTATCTCAAAAAATGGTAAAATTGCTCACAATACCGGGAACGCACAAAACCACATTTCAAGCCCAAAATAAACGTCAAAGTTATTCATATAAACAAAAGCTATTTTTAACAATAAAATATCGAAGGGAATAAAGAGAAAGTGTTAGAACGCGGTATTTGTTAACGATATTAATTAATGTTTACAACTTTTGTTAATATTTTAATTATTTTTACAAATTTAAAACAGCTGATTTATAAACAACAAGTGATTTGACAGTTTAACCATTTTACCCGAAAAAAGTACGGGTAACTTCTGGTAAAATGAGAAACAAATTATTCTCTCATTTACCCAATTTTTAACAACAGAAACGCTTTTTGGTAAGATTGGGTTCCCGCGGGCACCCGCGGTAACGTACGTGGAACAGAGCTAATATTTGTGTAACTCCTTATTTTTAAGAATCAATTAAGCAGTCGGATAACCACTTATAATTCAACTTTTTGTAAGCATGTTTGTAACCACTTATTATTCAGAATCTCATAACTACTTAATTCTCATTTTTTCGTAAGCGAGCGGGTAAGCGTGACTACTTATAAAAACGACCACGCCAAACAAAAATAATGAGTTTAGACGGCAAAAAATAAGTTGTGCGGAGCTATGAATTTCTATTATATAACCTCTTATTTGGTAATGAAAGATTTTGCTGGGATTTTATGTGGCTCTACACTGAAATAATCTTGAAATTCTTTAAATTCAAGAATACGTTTCTAACTATGCGCAAAAAAGTTACAAATGTTCTTACAAAGAATATCAATTTGTACGGGAAGCTTCTTACAAGCATAAGCAGAACATAAATCTAAAAACGCAGGAAAAAAATTTATAAACTTGAATGCAAAAAAAGTTACCAAAATTAAAAAAAAGTTCACATCTCCACATTGGAAAAAAAATAACCAATTTTGATTTAAAATAACCAAAACGGCAACACTGTGCATAATGTTCAGGTGATTTTATTTGTTTTTTCGCTGCTCATATCTTTTACATCATTCGATGTAGGCGATGGTTGTTGTGGCCCGATATTTGTAATAGTCCGGGTTATAGCCCGAAGCCATACAAACAAAACATATTATTTTATTTATTTATTCTTTTATTATTTTAGACTAGGTCGTTAGAAAATATAAGGGTTCCCTTAGTAGTCTCTATTCAATTTTAATCGAAATAGGATAGAACCCCTCAGTAGAATTTTCTTGTTAGTTTACATGAAGAAGAAAAAAAAAACCTTTACGAAACTTTTTGTGTTTACATATTCTCATTCAAAGGTGGGTTGCTTCTACTACAGACATACACTAATAAGCAACATGGTGTGTGTGTGTGTGTGTGTATATATAAATATATATATATGAGTTTTTTTCGGGAAAATCTTAAAGAAGTATATAAAGTAAAAAAAGAAAAATATATATAGGAAAGACTTCGCGCTTTAGAAAATATCAAAAAGAATTATGCAGATGTTTGCCAACAAAATATATGAAGATTTTTTCGAACCAATAGGCAAACAGCTGCGTAAGCCTTGCAAACTCCCTATTGGATGCGTTGGTTTTTCATAACTTTTTCGTAGTATTTTTAACGTTTTTTGATTTGGCTGCAAAAATTCCGTTGTGTAATATTTTATGGTTGGTTTCTTATATATGTATGTATGTTCGTATCTATGCATGTTTTTTTTTGCTTAGACAGGAGCAGAAAAATCTTAAATAGATACCTTCAGAAAATGTTGTCGGCAACACAATTTCGCATTCGCACTAAAATACACCAGCATCCCCCGACCCTCTCACCCGACACCCCTTTCTACACCCATTGTCATTAAGGAACTGTCGTTAGTTAATACTTCGCAAAGCGGGTTATCTTTTAAACTTTATTTATTCCTGTTTAGAACCTTCTTTCAGTTTTGATGCTTGTCAAGAGCTACATGGAAAAAGGCCTAAATCCCTTTCAAACAATACCAAACTATAAAACCCAATTTACACTACAACCAATAACTAGATGTTTTTAAAAACTATTGGTTTTTGATATAAAATTTGTATGGAATTTGACAAGCACATGCGCGGAATCGAAAAAGAAAAAAAGGGAAAAGAAAAAAACAGGAAGCACGATACAAAGTTTTTCCAAAATTCAAAACTGTTCTAAAGCAAAATTCACCCTATACTGGATCAGGTCCTGAAACACTTTTTGATGAAAAAATCAGAAAATAATAAAAATAATTTTATGTAGTTTAGTTATGGAAAAAATATAAAATTAAAATTTGAAAAAAATCTTAACCCGTTAGGGACCGGCAACAGGTTAACATTTGAACTTTAATTCCAAATATTTCTGTTAGGGGGCGCTGCAAAACTATAAAAATTATAAAAAAATATTTCTTTGGCATAGATCTATACTTCACCGAAGTTTGGTCTGAAAATTCCCAGCCATTAAAATTGTGACAGGAAAGGCTTAAATGGTTTTCTACAGAAGGGTCATTACAATTCGAGTAATATTTCAATAAAACAGTCTCTGGAATGTTAGGGATCAATTTATCAAGATCTTAAAGATATCGTAGTAATGTTGTTGTTAGAATTTGAAAAGAAATTGTAAAGAGATTGTTTTATGAAACGGATCTCAGAATCTGAAATATTTTTCATGAAATTAAATCTCTATAATCTTAAAATTACACATCTTGTAATATATTATTACGAAGATAACCTCCCAATATCTATATTGAGACAAATACCGAGTAATAGGAATATTTTGATAACAAGAATCGGAACCTCTTTGTTAACATAAATAAAGTTGCATTCTTTATTTTATATAAGTACTCAACTTTTATAATATCAACTAAATTTGAGAGATATTTTTAAAGTATCTATCTAAAGCAAAATAACAAAAATATGGGGCCCGTTCAATAGGCTTAAATATAACTTAAGTAAGAAATTTTGTTAAAAATTTTTTAATTCTATTTATTATGAAAAAACATAATAAGAGTTTCATTAACTCTGCCACTTTTCTCCATCAGGATATTCTCCTAACAAATACTTCACAGAGTTTTTGTTTTACTAAATATTCTACATCTTCAGGAATGAAATATTGGTTATACTTATTAACTTAACTTATTTTTTTATTGTGATGCCATTAGGGTATTCAATTATCCGGCTTTTTATTTTAATCGATTAATCGTGCAAATAATTATTCGGGATTTTTTCTTAACCGGTAAATCGAACAAAATTCTTAAATTAATCGATTAATCGAAAAAATTTTATGTAAAATAATATACATACTCTTGTTGTGTTTTTAATAATTTTATTTAAAAAAAGGAACAAAAATAAATTCAGTAACTCTGTTGAAATTCATAAAGATAAAAAAATGTAATAATTGAGATCAGATTTTGTCAATATTTTTATTTTTTCTGTCCCCTCTTTCACATATTAAAAATTTATCCAAATCGGGGACAACCACACCCGAAAGAAGAATATAAGACCCCGTACATTAATTTGTATCTCTTTCGTATGCATTAAATACATAAAAGACGTAAATGTAGAGAGGAATTCTAAAATTTTTATTTTATTAATTCAGAGTGCTCACTATACAAGCTTTATTACATTAAACACTAATTATAATCAGTAATTCTAGTAATCATTAATTACAATAATTATTAATGTTATCATTTAATATCAACGTTTAAAAAGTCGTAAAAAATAATTAGAAATTTATTATACGTAAATAGATACCACTAATTTACTAGATAAGTCACAACAACAGTGTAGTAATTTGGAAGATGACAAAGCAAACTGTGATAATTTTATTTTGTTTTTTCTTTGGGATTGAAGATATTTATTAACGCTCCTACTTGAAAACATGAAATTCTCATTGAGTTGAAGCTAACAAATATTTCTAGAAATTCTAAAAAGTCGTCCATTAATTATTTTCTTAGGCCAGAATGAAATCCGGATAGGAAAAAGCCTACAGCTAATTATTTATCACAATTTTTTAAAAAATTTTTGAGTTTTTAGCACATTTACTTTAATAAAAAATTTATATTTTTTAAAAATTTTTGTAATTTTCTACCAATTTCGATTAATCGTATGAAATTATTCGAATTAATCGTTATTCGAAATTTGGACATTTTAAATTATTGGAACAATTTTTGAGAAAAATTGCTCGATTAATCCAATAACGATTAATCGATTGAATACCCTAAATGCCATACCCCTGATTCTTTTGCAGATTTTTTAATTTTGTAAATTTCTAATAAAAAATAATTAAAATAATGTAACCTAAAATTTTTCTCTATCAAATATCGAAATTTCATTTATACTGTCGTGCTTATAAGCAAAAACCATAAGAAAATTATTTTATTTGAAAATTTATATGAGGAACAATGATTTTAACTAAATGCAATTCATTTATCTAATTATCCATGGCTTCTGTGAATATTCTTCAAAAATGTTTGGGAAATTGGAGTTTTATCCCTTATTTAAATGAAAGATATTAAGCGTTCTTTGAACTGGTTATATATTTTTGTTTTTGTTTTATTAACGTGAGAATATATGGAAGACAATTTTAATTTTAGTGGTTCTTCCAGAATTTAATATTTCACATTTTTTGGGACAATAAACTAGTTTATACTTTATTCACCTAAATTTCAACTAGTTTTCTTGAGGATTTTAAAAATTTTCTTGAAAATTAGTTTCTTTTTATTGTAGAAAACAAAAAGAAAAGACAAACCCAAAGGACAAACAACCCCCAGTTTTGTCTTGTTTGTTGTTAAGATGTGCGCAAGTTTCACATAATTGTTTCCTTGGCTTAACAAACACCAAGCACTGCTGCTGACCAGTGTCCAGACATTATCTCCAGTCGTACAATATGCAATGCGAAAGGGTAAGTTTCTTTGTATTTTTGTTATCCCAAAAATAGAAAAATACTCAACAAGTTTTTTGGGTTACTTTTTTATATTTTCTTTATAATTTCCAAGTTTTTATTCTCTTTGAGAAAGGATTTAAGTCCCATGAAAACTTGTTTGAAGCAAGTAATGCAATAGTTTGTTTTTTTCTCTGTCTGCTAGAGAAAAGTGGTAAAAATTTTAATAAATATTTCAAAAATTGTAAAACATGTTTTCTATCAAATCTTTATCATTTTAAAATATTTCCATATTGCTAGTAGTCATATCCTTTCCTTACCAATTTTCCCATGACCTTCAATATCAATTAACACGATATTTTTAGTTTAGTTTTTTGTTATCCTACAAAAAATAAACGTGTCTATAGTCAGTTTAAATATTCGGCAGAAACATATATAATAAGGAAAATTTTAAAAATGTTATACAACAGGGTTCGTGACTGATTGCCACATCGCAAAAGTAAAATAAAAAATAGCTTGATTTTAAAAAAATAACTTGACAACCGATAAATTCAAAAAATTTGAAATTAACGATTTTGGTTGTCCAAATATTTGTTAATAACATCCAAGTTCAATTTTTTAGAACCGGTTACCTCTGACGCTATCCACGAACAGGTTCTTTTACAGGCGGTTTCATTGAATAGGTTCCAGAACTGATTTATGTGAGCCAAATTGTAAGGTTTCACTATTCCAGATATAGTTCTATGACTATTTCTAGAACCTGTTCAAAAATAACCTGTTCTGCCTGAAGGAAAAGCACTTATTACACATGGGTTAAACTCCATACAAAAAGAATTGGTTGTAGAACATAAATTATAAGCTATGCTATGCAGTATAAGTACACTAATAGAAGTAAATCTGTAAAAATAGCAGAAAAAGTTGCTAAAAATTCGTTAAAAATGATGCTGCAGAAAAAACTGCTGAAATTAGCAGATTTTTTTGCTAAATACTAGTAAAATAAGAACAGCAAAATTAAAACTGTTAAATATACAGAATTTTGGTTAAATTTTTGTTAATCGAAAATAGCAAAGTAAAGTAATCGAAATCAGCAAAAATTTTTGCTAAATAATTTGTAGCCTAAAAAATCACAAAAAAATTAAAAATTTTCGAAGTTTTTTTCGATTTTATTTTAAATGCAAATGAAAATCAAGTCTTTGGAAATAGCAGTTTACAATTTTTTTAGCAAATATTTCTGCTGATTTTAGCAGCATTCAACCAAATTTAGCTTAAAAATAGCAAACATTTTGTAGATATAACAGCATATTTTTGCTATTTTTAGTTTACTAATATTAAGCAAAATTTTCTGCCGATTCTGCAGTACAATTTGTTATTTTCAATTAACTAAAAGTAACTTAAATATAATTAAAATTCTGTAAATTTAACAGTTTTAATTTTTCTGTTTTCATTTTACTAGTTTTAATAAAATTTTTCAGTAAGTTTTCTTCACAAAGTAAAAGAAAAATTTCTTAAATATGATGAAAAAGCTTCATATATTTTATGAATCTACTTTTAATGAAACTTTTTCATTGAGTGTATGAAAGTTTTAATAAATGAAGTTTTTTAAAAAATTTTATGAAAAATTCCATTAATTCAATGGAAAGTTTCAATGGACGAGTTCCAATGCAACTTCGTTATTTTTATGCAAAAATTCATTAATATCATGCAGATAATTCTCTCAGTTTAGGAAAAAAATCTGCTAATTTCAGCAGTTTTTTCTGCACCATCATTTTTAACTAATTTTTAGTAACTTTTTCTGCTATTTTTACAGATTTATTTCTATGAATGTAGTGTTTCCAATTATTCGACCTAGGAGATTAACCGGTTATTGCATTATTCGAAAAATCGCTTAAAATGATTAACCATTTTTTCGGGCAGGTTAAGCGACAAAAATATCGATTAATCGCTTGAAACAAAGATAATATATTTTGTCTTGTCTTGTCTTGTCTTTTTTTGGTAAAACACAAAATATCAAGTTAACTCGACTGCTTGAGTTTATACAGCCTTTGTTCAGGAGCTTTTTAAAGAAATTTAGAATTTTGGGGTGTTATTTTGGTGGAATCTGAGGACACTTCAAAAGGGAAATGTTCTCAGATATGTTTAGTGGAAGTTAATCCTTAAAGTTAAGAGGTTTGCTATTAAAAAAGCTGCCAAGTTTTTTTTTTTAAGGAAACTTTAACTAATTTAAATATAAAGTATATACAATGCGGCCCTATGCTCCTTGCAGGAGTAAAAGGAACAAATATATATATACAATAAACTGTGGCCTTAGCGTCCAACGGACTTTATTGAGGCGAGTTGGAAATATGGGTTTGAAAACTAATTTTAATATAGGGGCAGTGTGACACACTTGATCCTTTAAAAGACTTGTTCCCCCCTACTATCTTGGAAAGTACATAATACAGAAAAAATGTCTTCTATCGATGGGTCCAAATATTGCGTTCATCACTTTACACTAATTTTTATGTTTTCTTTTTTTAGGTTTATTTAACTTCTGGGCATCATCACCTGTATTTTCTCATTTCTGTTATTTTGTGTACAAAAATGTTGGTTATGCAATTTTAAACATTATTGTGTAAGGCGTTATTCCACATTTTAAAAAAATCCGTATTTCATCTTGTAAGTTTTTACTATGACAAAATTAGAAAAATGACATTACCTATACACTTGATCCCTGTTTTTTAATACACTTGATCCCAGGGATCAAAAAAAAAACAAAAAAACGAATATTATTGGACAAATAAACTGTATATTGTACGTAATTTTTATTAAGTATGAGTTGCCTGCATTACTTTTAAGCTAATTTCGCCTAACAAAATCGCTTACAAGGAAGGTCTGTGCATATGGCTCACTCAGATTTGGATGAAATTTATATATGTGGTAGAGAAGATGGAAAAATAAGCAAGTGAAACTTTTAAGCGGTCCAATATGATATTTAAGAGTTCAAAAGTGGGATAAAAAATTACCCGGTTTTTCGTTTTTAGGGTTTTTGTTCATGTTTACAAGGAAATGTATACAAATTGGATTCCAGATGAAAGGTATTTTCAAGATCTATGAAGCAGTGTACTAAATTTACTAAAAAGTTTTCAAACAAAAAGGATTCCGACAACTTTGAAACTCACTTTTATCCCATAAATTTCAATTTGAGCCGATATGTTTAGAACCGAATGTTATTTAATTTTGTCCCATGCACCTACAAAAAAATGTTGTTGTACAACCGAATCGTTCAGTTGCTGTAACCGATAATTCGGTCGCCACAATCCAATTTCTGTTGTTCCAACTGAAATAGGGCAGCGGTTGGAACCAAATTCGGTTGGGACAACAATTTTTTTTTTTTGTAAGTTGTATCAGATATCCATATTTCGTCGAAATATAAAGGAAAACAAAAACATAAAAATTACAAGAATAAGGATTTTTCATATGTAATCTTTTCAATCTTAAACGAATTGTATTTTTGAAAACATATAACTAAACAGTTTACTTATTCCCAATATAGGGGCAACTACTACTAACTACTTTTTTCTTGTATACATTTGATCCCCGGGATCAAATGTCTTAATAAACACACATGATCCCCGGGATCCCCGGGATCATGTGTGTGTTACAAATAGGGATCAAGTGTATTCATGGTATAACACACTTGATCCTTTTATAGCGATTTGTATTTTTAATTATTACTCAAAAAGTTATAAAGCTAGAATATTTTTTTTTCAGAATTGAAAATACCTATTTCAGAAAGCTTTCAGAAAAATATTAAACCAAAAAAAATATTGAATAGTTTAGAAGATATTCGAATTCAACTTTTTCCGGATCAAGCGTGTCGCACTTCCCCTACATTAAAAAACGAGAAAAAAAACAAATTTAAGAAATAGGAAAAAGAAAAAAAATAAAAAAAGAGTTTTTAATTATATAAGCAATATTTATAGTGAGATTTATTTTAAGTCGAGCTATTCTAGATAAATTAAGTCACATATGAAGCATTTCTAAGCATTGAAGTAAATATGTATTCTTTTACTTCCTTTTTAAAAATCGAAATTCGTTCAATACTTTTTTAATTTTTATATTGTTTCTTGTATTAAACACTATTTGATTTTTAGAAAATGTTATGGTATGATGTTCAATATTAGGCAGTGTCTTAAAGACATAACAGTAATTGCATTTGACATAATCCACATTATATAATGTTGAGCGTGTAAGCGGCAGATTAAAAACTGTTTTTAACGCCCTATTTTGAAGTCTTTGTAAAGATTTAAACTCATTACTTGGCTTAAAGCCATATACGAGTATTATCGGTAGATAATTTAAATGATTGTGGATCAGTGATTGGGAGATAAGCAATTTTGTTTGTTTTTTTATTGAATTTTTGCTTGAATTTATAAATTAGATAAATACGGAACACAATTTTTGTTTTCAGGTGTTGTATATATGTTTACTAGGGTGTCCCTTATAAAAACCAAATGAAGTTAAAAACTTTTCGGGAAATTTTTCACTTTTGCGGCTACCTAAGCGCTACCTAAACAGTGTTAAGAAGAATCATTCCTGGGAAGTTCATATGTTCTAGAAATTTGTTTGATCTTAGGTACATTTTTGTAGTTGATTGTTTCCTTGAATTTTGAACGGACCTGAACAGGGAAAAAAAGGTAAAAAAAAAATCGAATTTTTTAAGTTTTTTGCGATTTTAATATTGAAGATGAATTTTTTTGATTTTATATGTTCACAATTTTTGTTCTTTATGACAAGAGCTTCAACTTTGCCTCAGAGAGCAAATCAAAATTCCGAACGGTTTGCAAGATATGAGCCTGAGAAAATGATCACCTTTTTGCGAAAATGACACCGAGGCCCCAAATCTTTTGGGGCAAAACTGGGAGACACGGGTCTTTTTTTATCTTTTATCACGTAGTGGTGTCCGTATATGGTTATATTTTTTCGTGTTGCACTGTGTAATTCGGATAAATATTTACCCCTAAATTTATAAACGCTTTGTAAAATTATAGGAGGTTTATTGAACAAATTTTGTATGAAAATGACGTTTTGTAAACCTGCTATTACTTTACAAAGCATTTATGAATTTAGGGGTTAGTTTTTATTAGCTTTGGACTATCGCGAAAAAACATGCATTTGCATGAAATTATAGGTAGTAATCCTATAAGACGAAATTTTTCTATTTGCGAAGCATGTGTTTCCTTGGGTATTGGTATAATTAAAGTACCCAGTCAGAAATCGCCAGTGGTACAAAAAATCAAGCACTGGCATACCACTGGGTAACCACGGTATGCCAGTGCTAAAATAAATGCCTGGCAGAACACTTATTTGGGACGCATTGCCAGCGTTTGCACAAAGCGTTTTACCAGTATTTATTTTACAAAAATTTCGGTGGTTTAAAAACCACTGGCAAAGCATTGGCTTAGAGTGATATGCCAAGGTTTGCAACCAGTGGTTATCCAGTGCTACCTAGCCAATGCTACCAATTCACTGGTAGACCAATGATTTTATAAAAATGCTAACGTTTCGTTAAAAAATGTGTGTAGTCAGAAGGTTCTGAGTTCAAATCCGGTTGGAAGCAAAAAAAAATGTTTGGATTTTTTTTTAATTTAATTTTTTTTTATTTTATAAAATAAATTTTTTTGTTTGTGGGAAAGCTCCTTCAAGACCAACTTTTTTTTGCCCTCCCAACACTGGCATACTAGTTATGTGTTTAGCCATCAAATATTATATGTCTCGTTAGCTCAGTGGGTAGAGTAATCGTCTGCCAATCTGACGGTCTGGGTTCAAATCACGGCAGGACCAAAGAAAATACATATGTACTTTTTTTAAATTTTATTTTGGAAAATATATTTTCAGAACACCTATTTAATGGTTTTGCCAACGTTTAAAAATTTTGTTCCTCCAGTGCTTTTGCGGCGCTTTTTGAACAGCCAGTCCTTTTGGCTAATGATGTTATCAATTTGGGAATGCGAAAGTACTTTTTGCCAGTACTTGTACCACCTGTTAAAGTGCTTTGCCACCGCTTTTCCGTTTGTATTTTTCTGACTCTGTATCTTTAAATCATCTGGGTATACTGAAATATCAATCATACGATTAAAATTTTTCCAAAGATGTGGAGAAACAATAACTTCACATTCATGTAACATTTTTGGAGTAATTTGATCATAACCACAACTTTTAATTAAATTTAGGTTTGAGATAATTTCAGCGATTTCCCAGTGTGATGTATGAAAGAAATTAAAATTATGTGGACACTGGCTTAATGTAGTAAGCCCGTTATATGAATCATTGTTTTTTGGCTTTTGTTGGCCCTTACATAACTATATTTTTGGAGAATGTAAATAGAATCATAATCTAGACTTAATTACCTTTCTAGTAATGTATAAAAATCCAAAATCGGTTAGAAAATATTTTAGTAATTGCAATTTCTTTAGAAATTGTTGGGTTAAAATGATATAAATTATGAAAATCGTAAAAAATAAAATATTTTTTAAAAAATTTACAATGTTATACTCTCGTTTCATTTCCAAGATCCACAAATTTTCAGATGTAAATGTTTGCCCCTTGCGTTATGATAACCTAGTCCCACGTATGGTCAAAGATGAGATTTTTTTAAATAAACTTGCAAAACTCTAGTTTTGCGTTTTTTTAAATTTTGTTCCACAAAATATAAAAAAAAGTGGTCAACACATTGAGGTTTATTAAATACACTTCAGAGAATAATTCTACTGAAAATTACACATATCCCTCTTTTAACTTAGCAGCAACGGCGTTTTAAATTTAAAAATTTTAGAGAAAAGTGTGATTTTGGGCAATAATTTAGATAATAGTATTAATTTTTGTGTTTTTAGCTAGCTGTAACAAAATTACTTCCGGTTTCTTTTAATTCTGATTAGGGATGCCAAACGAGAAATCCCGAAATCCCAGAATTTTCGGGATTGGCAAAATCCCGAATCCCGGGATTATTTCTCAAAAATCCCGGTATTTTCTTATTTTTTATAATAATATAAAAGTGAGCAATTTTAGATTTTCTACGTTTTTTCTTGAATTTTCTCATATTGACTAAAAATTGATGCCAAGATATTGGTAAAATTATAAATTAAGTAGATTTTTCGAGTAAACTATGCAAAGACTTTGCAGAGAAATTTGAAATTTTTGTAAACAATATTAAGTTTTTGAGTAATACATGCGAAAAATCAAGTTTGTTTGTTATTTGACCGATTTATTCTTCCAAGCGAAATTCGATTTCTGAAACTGGGACTGTAAGTTTTGGCTGGGAATCCTTCCATGCTGTAATTACACGATTTAGTGGGCAAGGTTATCGCAACGAATCTGTTTTAAAATCTGTTTACAAAATACTGGGCGCAAGTGTACTTAATGACAGGCCTTCATATATTATCCCAGCCAGAAAAATACAAACGGGAAAGCGATTGGCATCCCTAATTCTGATACAAGAGATTGTTTTCCGAAAATTTTGTAAAACTACGACAACGTTAACCATTTCTTTACCAAGGTAAAATGTGAAATTTTTAAAATTTTTTGATTTTTTCTTGAAGTATATCAAAACAATGTGTTGTTTCTTGCTGAATTTAATGAAAGTTATCCAAATAACTTTGTTAAAATCGAATTTTATACACAATAATAAAAAATTAGAATTTAACCCTTATAGGCATATGGAGTCGAAATGACCCCAAATTTTTAAAATGTAAAAAAGTGTCATTTGACATGAAAATTTGTATAAAAACCTTTAATTGAGAAGGTTCTATAAAAAAATTAACCTATTTGAAAGCATGGTGTCAAAATGACCCATTTTTAATGTTATATAACGCTGATTGGCTGAAAAATTTATGTAGAAACCATAAAAAAATCGAAATAAGTATTTTCCTGTAGAACTTTTACTTTAAGAGTTATAGCGCAAAGAAGCCTTGAACTACTTTAAGTCAATTTTTAGAGCTAAAAGCTGCTTGTGACTAGCCTGTTTTAATCCGAGAGGACCAGATTTTGCGGGGATATTATTTTTTACGGCCAATCTACCGGAAAGTTCGTGGGGAGGTGAAAAAGTAACACTTTTGCACATTCCATATACTTAATGGGTGCTCTAACCTTGTTGTAGTTATACCATATATAACTACATGGACAAGGTACATTGAGTTTCCACTGATGTTTGTTGTACCAAAAAATATTGGACCTAGGCCTATCTTTTAGTATACCGATCCACTCAGAATCACTTGTTGATTAGATTTAGCGATGTACGTCAGTTCGACTTTCCGTCCGTCTGTATATCTTTTGTTTACTTGTAACATTTTTTTATATAGTACATATACACTAATAGAAAAAAGTCCCTAAAAAATTAGTTAAAACTACTAAAAATTAGTTAAAAATGATGCTGCAGAAAAACACTGCTAAATTAGCAGATTATTTTTGCTATATATTAGTGATATAGGAACAGCAAAAATAAAACTGTAAAATATACAGAATTTTAGTTATATTTCAGCTAAATTTTTGTAAATGGAGAATAGCAAATTAACCTGCTAAAATCAGCAAAAAATGTTGCTAAATAATTAGTAGCCTAAAGAATCACCAAAAAATTTAAAATTTTCTAAGTTTTTTTTCGGTTTTTTTTAATGCAAATAAAAATCGAGACTTTTGAAAACAACAGTTTACAATTTTTTAGCAAATATTTCTGCTAATTTTAGCAGAATAGACTGCTATTTGAATTCAACTAAATTTAGCTTAAAAATTGCAAAAATTTTGTAGATATAACAGTTTATTTTTGCTATTTTTACAGTACAATTAGCTATTTTCAATTAACTAAAAGTTAGCCTAAATATAACTAAAATTCTGTAAATTTAACAGTTTTAATTCTGCTGTTCTCATTTTACTAGTATTTAGTAAAAAAATCTGCTAATTTTACCAGTTTTTTCTGCAGCATCATTTTAAACTAATTTTTAGTAACTTTTTCTGATATTTTTACAGATTTATTTCTAAGAGTGTACCCTTGATTAGACAATTAAAAAAATGTATTAGATTTTTTACAATTTTGATTGATTTTTTATTTGATTTCGATTTTATTCAATTTTGAAAGAAAGTACTCCGAAAATATATTTTTACGATTATGTATCGCTGGAAAGCTTATTGAAAACTACATTAGCTGATGTAGAAAAACATGGCATGTTGTATAACAACTAAAAAAGATATTCGGAAAAACTCCATTTTTCACACATTTGTCTTTGGCGACATGTCTGAAATTTATGAAATTTGAAATTACTTTTACATAACTGGAATGTGCTCTCAAAAAGAAAATGTTTGCCATAGTCAAGGGCCAAAGTGAATGGATTCTGAAATTTTGAATATTTGCACACATTTTGTATTTTGAATCACTAAAAAATAATTTCACAAAAAAATATGGTTGTTTGAATAGGTAGCACTTCAATCGCCTAACCTCGTATTATGTTATTTTGACTAATGCCATTTTCTTTTCTAAAAAAAATCTTAACATTAGGTTGGTTCAAAGTATTGAGGTCAATTTGGTGACATGGAAATGCTCTGTTTTATGTTTGTATTGTTGAAATTGAACAACCTTGAAAATAGTAATTTTGTCATTGAAAATCTCAATAGTACACTAAAGAGGTATGTATGTAGGTCATTGATGCAACTATCTATTCTTTTATGAAATAAAAAACTATAATTGCCCAGCAAAAATATTTCTGCCAAAGAAGCAATAAAAGCACCACTTCTAAGGCAGAGGCATCACTTCATTTCCGATGGTTTCATCGATGAATTTAACATTCGGTTGTCATAGGATGGAAGTATTCAAATATAGCTACATACCACTACTTATGCTTTGTATTAAGCAAGCAATTAAAATGAAATGTTTACTTATTCTTTAACATGATAATAATATTTTTGTTGTATTTAAATTGCGAAAATCAGTTAATTTATAAGAATTCATTAACATAAGTATTTAAGTTATATACTAAGAATATGTCAATAATAATAAATACAACCTAAAAAAGAAAATACAACGAATTTTTTTACTTCCTAAATAACCAACAAAATAACTGCAAAAATACTCATTCGGTAGTTCTTTATTATAATATTAAAAATAAGTGCTTTAAACAGCTTTCGAAATACAGCCCAGCAAAATCTTTTATTACCAAATAAGTGGTTATATAATGAAACTAAAATTTTTTACTACTTATAATTCGGCGTCAGTACTGGTTATTTTTGTTAGGCGAAGACGGTTTTATAAGCAGTCTAGCTTTCGCGCGACTACTTATGTATTTATAAAGATAATGTGAATTTGGAAACTATTTTTTATTTTAACAATTTTTTTTTTTTTTTTTTTTTTTTATTTAATTTAAAAAGATTTACAATTCATTTGCCTATATACCTTACAAAGCCATAGTAGCTTATCTGCAGGTTAAAAGTTAAACAAGTTTGTAGTAATCTACTTAATAAAGTTAGTATTCATTGCAAGTTCAAAAATGTTTTCTTAATTATTTTTTTAATTTTATTTGTGTTAGTAGTATTTATGATGTCTGGTGGCATCATGTTAAAAATTGTGGGTAACATAACGTTAAGTGTGCTTTTGCCATAATGGTTTTTGTACTTCCGGACGCTGTATCTTCCATCAGCTTTTCTTCTGGTGTTGTATTTATGGTCTATCTTGTGTAGAAATCTGGTATCGTTGTAAAATTCGATGGCCACTGTAGTATAATAGATACTTTTAACATTCAAAATATGTTCTTCAGTAGCTATTTTTTTGTTGTTGACATTTGTTAGGTTGTTTCTCGAGATGTTGTTGTTATTACTTAGCGCATTTGCGGTGTAATAATTGTTGTTGGTATTGTTGTTTGTGTTGTTATCGGTGCTTTCATTGTTTGTGGTATTTGTTTGATGAATGTTGTTGGCTGAGTTGTTTTCTGATATGTTGTTGTTAGTATGGTTTCTGATATTTGTTGTGATGTTGTTCAAATTTGTTATGATAGTTTGTATAGTTGCATTATTGGGTTGTATCGTTTTTGTGTTTTTTTTAAGTATTTTTAGAAGTTTGTTTTGGGTCTCTTGTAGGATTCTACAACGTTTTGAATTTCCCCATGCAGTTATTCCATGACGTATATGTGATTCCACGAGTGAGTAATAAGCTTGTCGCAGTACAGCAATACTATAGCAGTTTTTTAATTGGTATAGCATATACGCAGCTTTATAAGTAAGTCGTATTATTTAACAACTTGTAACCACTTATTTTTTAACTGCGTATAAGCACACGAATAACTACTTATTTTGGTAACTACTTATTTTATGTACTTTTGTAATGCAGCGAATATGGAAAACTACTACAACAAAAACGACCTTGTCGAACAAAAATTATGAGTTTTGACATCGAATTATATGCAGTAGACCCTAATTCTACTGCTTATTATTTGGATATTAGTAATGAGCACCCATTACTGAGATTTTGCTGGGAGTTAGTTATTTTTTAAATATATATTATATATAACTAACTCCCATATATATTATATATAACTAACTCTAACTCCCACTGGAGCGTAGGGCGCCTAGCTAGCCCTCCTTTCTTAGATTGGTGATAGGGCTGCTATCCTTGTATCCAATCCCACGTTGCAGTCATGTTTCAGCAAAAGTTCATTCATCATTTACCTACTTTCCTGAGACGCCAAGTTGTCCGTGGCCATTCAGGTTACATGACTGTGCGGCTTCTCACTCTAGCTAGCTTTCAGCGGGCGCTGGAAAGCCATTGCCCGGGAAATACTTGGTCTAAGACCGGAAGTAGTGAGCTGCTTGAACAGTCATACAAAGGAATCATTTCTGGTCACTCCCAAGTGAATGACAGTCAGAAACTTTCCGCACTACGTGCACATCATAAAAGTTGTTTTATATTTTTCCATAGAAAAACAACTGTAAAAACAATTAAAGCAACAATTACTGATTACTACACAAACAACTGGCATTCATTAACTGTCACACAACTGTGTACAACTGTTAAGACTATATAAATTGGAATCCGCATAAATTAAGACCTGAGTGTATTTTCACTATGTTTATTTTACTAAATACATTTTTTAATAAAATTAGAAATAGAAATAAAAAAATCTATTTTATTTGAAACAAAAAAATTAACAAAAGTCTTCAAAACTGTTTTGTCATTGATATCTGTGAGTCTGTGAAAACTTAGATAACTAGAAAATTAAATTTTAAAGATGGTTTAAATAACTTTCAATATATAGAAAATAGGTAATAAATTATGCTTCAGAATCAATGAAAGGAGTAATTTTTAGGTTAGGTATTAAGTTTATATCCAAATCACTACATTTAGAAGATGTACGCATGAATACTTTTGGAAATTCCTTATAATAACTTCAAAAAGAGCTCTAATATAAAACTAACAGAAACTTGGGAAGCAATGAAAGAAGTGATAATCAAAGAATGACTAACATTTATTTTTGCTGGGTGTGTTTCATTTTTATTCTTCGATTTATTAACCAAACATTCTGGGAAAACTATTTCTCTAGCTAAGTGTAAGTGTATACATTAGAGTGGGTTAAACTTTGTAAAATATGATAAATTCTAAAAAGTTTTTTCAAATTTTTCAAAATGCCAATTTTTTTTACTATTTAATACTATTTACTATTTACTTGTTAAAACAGTCTTGTTGTTGAAAGAAAAACAAATCTTTGTTGACATTTGGGACCAAAAGATATTTTTCAATGGAACTACATGTAAATATTTTGCAGATATTAATTCGAAAAATTAGCCACTCTAATGGAACATATATAATTCCATACATATGTGCCACAACAATGATGTTGTTCAACTTTGTGTAACAATTTCTAAAATGATTAGTCCAGACACTGGCCAAATCATACATCTACATACATACACTGCTTTTCACATGATAAGGTCACTTTACAAATTGTGATATTTTAGCGAACTGCTTCATTTTGTTAAATATTAAATATTATTAAATATTAAAATGGCGAAAACGGTATGCTCATTCTAAAAATTTGAAGAAATACTGGTATAATTAAGTGTTTTTGCAAAATATTTTTTTTATCAGAAAACAATAATAAAGGAATCCACAGTTGCACATCGAAAGTGCTGTCGGCGTAAATTAATATGATTTTTAAGGTTTAAAATTGTTTTTGATGTTAAAAAAAATCCGGAATTTCATTTTTAACAATATTAAAAAACTACTATTTTTTTTGGAAATTTTCTCCAAAAGTTATGTATAAAAGTTGGGGGTTTACTGTATTTTATTGAATTTTTTTAATGAAAAGTCTTAAAGAATCTGTAAAAATGTCATTCTTATAAAGCGATTGGAAAAATGGCATTTAATGGCAAATGCAAAAAATGCCCTATTTATTATCAATCAGGTCTCAAAAGTAAGAGACATATAATTCGTTTGAATTTATTACCCGTTACTTAAAGTATAAACTAATTTATATAATATTATAAATTTTCAATTTTTCTTTTAAAATAACGTATAACTTAATGGCTTTTGGAAAAAACTTTTCAAATGGTTAGAAAAATAAATACATGCTATTTTCATAGCAGAAAAGCTACTAAAAAATTAGTTAAAATGACCTTGCAGAAAAAACTGCTAAGATTTACTAATCTTAGAAGTTTTTTCTGCTAAATACTAGTAAGCTAATAACAGCAAAAAAAATCTCTTAAATATACAGAATTTTAGTTATATTTGCGTTAATTAATACATAGCTGAAAACTACAAATTCTACTGTAAAAGCTATAGAAAATGTTGCCAAATATTCCTAGACTAAAAATAGCAAAAGCGAACTATTATATCTACAACATTTTTGTAATTTTTAAGTTAAATTCAGTTGAATGCAAATAGTAGTCTATCTTGCTAAAATCATTATAAATATTTACTACATAAATAGTACACTGCTGATTTCAGAAGGCTAGATTTTTATTTCAATAAAAAAAAATTTAAAAAAGCTATAAAAGAATCTAATTTAATAATTTCAGTTTTGAGTTTTATTTAAGCTAGTAGGGCCTAATTTTTCAAATGTAAATAAAACAATAATTTATTACACTTTCCCCGACGTTTCGTCAATTTTTAGTTGACTTTTTCAAGGGTAAAACATGAACATGAAACAGCAAAACATTAAACACAAATTTAATTACACACGGCTAAAAAGTTAATGACACCATGCTCTCATACAGGATAATTTTAATTTTTTTTTCTAGAAAATACTAATTAAATGTTTTTATATAGATTTTCATATCGAATGGCACTTTATTGCATTTTAAAAATTTGGGGTCATTTTGACCCCATGTGCCTATAAGGGTTAATTACTAATTTTTTATTACTATATAAAATTTGGTGTTAACAGTGTTATTTGGACAACTTTCACAAAATTCCGTAAAAAATTCTTTTGATATACTTCCAGGAAAAATTGAAAAATTTCACTTTTGACCTTGGTAAAGAAAGGGTTAATGTTGTCGGAATTTTACAAAATTTTCTGAAAACAATCTCTTGTATCAGAATTAAAAGAAATCGGAAGTGATTTTGTTACAGCTATCTAAACACACAAAAATGAATACTACCCAACAAACAAATCGTACCGTTTTCGGTCCGTAATAAACGGAATCCAACTCCGTTTACGTATCGTTTTCCGGATCCGTATACGGGCCAGAAAACGGATCTTAAGGAACATCGAAACTGATTCGAATCCGTTGAAAGTCCGTCAATGACGGACAGTTTACGGACCGTTATGTCGTGTAAAAAACTGACAAGTCCGTTGAATGTCCATCATTGACGGACCGTTTACGGACCGTTGCGTCGTGTAAAAAACGGACAAGTCAGTTGAACGTCCATCAATGACGGACCATTTACGGACCGTTATATCGTGTATAAACGGAGTGACTCCGGACCAAAAGCAGACTATCTAAATTGACTAATTTTGAGCAATAATTTTTTGCTTTTTAATATATTTATTAATAATGATATTATTACAATTTACACTTTATTTATTACATCAATTTACCTCTCAGTTTACCTCTTTCTATAGCGCATCAATTTCCGATAGACACTCATAATAAAACCGATCATCTACATGCAAAAGAAAAAATAAATTAGTTATGGTTTAATTTATTGTATTTACGATGGAGTTTTGCATACGACTAAAATTCTCAAACTTTAGATCTGTTCCACGTCGTTACTGCGGGTTCCCAAATTACTTGAAACAACAACAATTTACACACAATTTTGGAAAAATTGGGCAGCCGTACGTGGAACAGAGCTTTTGTTACAAAAACAAACCATCTTCCACACACCATTGTAAAATACGCACTAAATTTGATTAATCTTACCATCTTGAAGTTATTTAATCGATAATGTATTGGACCTATTCCAGCTACCGCCACTAATTATCGCCAGAAAAGTATTTTTTCCAAACTAAAGGGTTGACGTTCAGTTTTTTAAACAATTTAATTGTTTTTATTTCGAACACAAATTAAAATCAATTGAGTCCGTATTTTACGGTACGGAAACGGAGTTAAAACGTATTGTGTTAGAAAATCCGATTAAACGGTCCGTTAATGTTCCGTATACGTACAAGCTTTGACGGATACATGTATTACGGACCGTAAATGTGCCGTAAAAGCCGGATTCATGATTCCGTACGTGCCGGAGAGTCCGTAAAAATGTTTCTTGGGTATTATCTTAAATTATTGGCCAAAATCACACTTTTCTCTAAAATTTTCAAATTTAAAACGCCATCACTGTTAAAAGGGGAATTTGTGTAATTTTCAGCAGAATTTTTCTTTGATATGTATTTAAAAAAACTTTATGCGTTGACCACTTTTCTTAATATTTTATTGAACAAAATTTAAAAAAAATCAAAATTAGCGTTTTGCAAATTTATAAAAAAAAATCCCATCTTTGGCCATACCTGCCACTAGGTTAGCATAATCCAGGAGACAAAAATTTATATCGGAATATTTGGAGATCTTGGAAATGAAAACTGGAGTATAAATTTGTAAGTTTTTGAAAAAAATATTTTGTTTTTTACGATTTACATAATTTATCTCATTTTAACCCTACATTGGTCTGGGGGAATTGCAATTACTGTAATACTGTCTAACCGATTTTGGATTTTTATAAATTGCCAAAAAGGTATTCAGTCTATATTACGATTCTATTTACATTTTCAAGAACTCAGTTATTTAAGAGCCAGTATTAAAAAAAAACCAAAAATGTGTTTTTTTTGGCTTGTAAATCGTATTACAAACTTCAGGGTCGATGCGGCCACCGTTATACGATAACCTTAATTTTTTGGTCGCCATTTTTTTCGTCCATGTAAGGAAGGTTGACCCTAGTGTTCACAAATAAAAAAACCGCTCGCAAATTCGAAATTTTAATTCTATCACTCATAGAAATAAATCTTTAAAAATAGTAGTTAAAAATGATGCTAAAATTAGCAGATTTTTTTACTAAATACTAGTAAAATGAGAAAAGTAGAATTAAAACTGTTAAATTTACAGAATTTTAGTAATATTTAGGCTAACTTCTAAATTTAGTTGAATGCTATTAAACTATTTTGGTTTTGGCAAAAGAACATTTTACAGGAACGCACAAACATCTTCACTGTTGCTTAAAATTGTTTGTATACATTAAGGGGACTCACGATGGGTATTGCAAACGATGCAAACGTTGAAAATGATTGCAAAAAACAACGATTGCATCAATACAACATCAAAATGTATGTATTTGCAATTTGCTTTATTTTTCTTCATTTGCAATAAAAAAACCTTTAGCAAAAATCACTTTGCATATAAGCTAAGTTGAAAATAAAACAAAACATCTGTTTTTAACATATCATCCGCCATATTATTATTTATAAAATAAGAAGATGTAATAAAAAATTGCTTGTAATTTTTTATTAACATAAATTTTTTTTTTTATTTTTTTTATTTATTATTTTATTATTATTTTTATGATTCACAAATTTTCTCAAAAATTACGATTTATTTTTACTTTTGATGTAAACAAAATCACTGTTGCCAATTTAGCTATTTTCTCGTCAAATCTAGCAATATTTTACCATTTTCAGCTATTTTCTAGTGATTTTTTAGTTTGATTTAGCAATATTTTTAGGAAGAAAGTTGGCAACAGTGAACAAAATAGCTCAAATATGCAACTGATCTTAAAAGGTCTTAAAACGATATGTTACAATTTGCATAGCAAATTACAAATATGCACATGTACCATCGTGAATACCCTTATTGTTTGTATACATAACAAAGTTTAAAAGCTTGTGGTTTAAAAAAAATTATACACTTATAAAAAAAAGTTAGTACAATAGTCTGTTAAACGTGTTCTGATTAAATTGAACTAATTATACCCTACACCACTATGTGGTCAGGGTATTATAAGTTTGTGCTGATGTTTGTAACACCAAAAAATATTGGTCGTAGACCCACCTTATAGTATACCGATCGGTTCAGAATTTTTTTTTATTTCGATTTAACGATGTCCGTCTGTCCGTCCGTCCGTCTGTCTGTCTGTCCATGCAATCTTGTGCGCACTCTACAGGTCGCAACTATTAAGATATTTTGATGAAATTTGGTACGCAGCCCTATGTTGGCCCAAGGACGAACAAGTTTGATTTTGGTGAACATCGGTCCATGTTTAGACCTAGTGCCCATATAAGGGTCCTACCAAAATTATACTGTTTATACGCTGCAGGTCGTAAATATTAAGATATTTTGATGAAATTTGGTACACAGACCTATATTGGCCCAATAACGCAGCCTATTGATTTTAGTGAACATCGGTCCATGTTTAGACCTAGTGCCCATATAAGGTCCTACCAAAATTATACTGTTTATACGCTGCTGGTCGCAAATATTAAGATATTTTGATGAAATTTGGTACACAGACCTATATTGGCCCAATAACGCAGCCTATTGATTTTGGTGAACATCGGTCTATGTTTAGACCTAGTGCCCATATAAGGGTCCTACCAAAATTATACTGTTTATACGCTGCAGGTCGCAAATATTAAGATATTTTGATGAAATTTGGTACATAGACCTATGTTGGCCCAAGGACGAAGCCTATTGATTTTGGTGAACATCGGTCCATGTTTAGAACTAGTGCCCATATAAGGGTCCCCCCAAAATTATATTGTTTATACGCTGCAGGTCGCAAATATTAAGATATTTTGATTAAATTTGGTACATGGACCTATGTTGGCCGAAGGACGAAGCCTATTGATTTTGGTGAACATCGGTCCATGTTTAGAACTAGTGCCCATATAAGGGTCCCCCCAAAATTGGCTTGGTTACAAACTGCAGGTCGCAAATATTAAGATATTTTAATGAAATTTGGTGCGCTGACTCACATTATAGAAAATTTTGACATAAGCCCCATTTTAACCCATTCGAATTTCGGATCCAAACAATACACCAGACTGGTGTAGGGTATTGTATAGTCGGCATGCCCGACTTTAACCTTTTTACTCGTTTTTCTGTTATTTTCTCTAAAAAAATCCGTACAAATAGGTCAACATTCTGCTAAAATGACAGGAAATAGTACACGTATATGCGCCAGCACAATTTTGACCTATTTGTATGGACTTTTTGTATGAGTGTAGATAATTCCTTTCCATTAAAAATTTTATTTTTAACAATCTCTGCAAAAATTACCTGAAAAAAATAAGTTATTTTGCTTAAAGGAAATTTGAAAAAAAAACTTTCAAACAATTCTTTGGAATATTGAAACTCATTTCGAAGTAAGTTGTTTAAGGGGGGTAGATACTGTAACAACAGGATTTTAAGGGGCATATTTAAGCGTTTGTCAAAAATTCAAATAAAATATTTTTACTATATTATTTTTTTATTTAAAATATATGTTATTGTAGTATTTTCAAAAAATACTAGCTTTAAATTTCTCCAACCAAAATCGCCAGGGTTGCCACTTCATTATTAGCCTTTTTTAAAAATGGCAAAATCGGCTGCCACTGTACAGCATTTATTAATTATTGGAAAATAAAAATGTAAAATGATTCTAAATACCAGATAAATTCTCTAGTCCTTATTGTGGTCCGATTTTTATTTTTTAAATTTTTTTTAAACAAAGTTGCCACACAAACTTGTAAATTCCAAAAAATGCAAGAAAAAACAATTTTACTTGAAAATATAAATATTTTAAAAAAGGGCCACGATAAACACTACAGATTTTTGTTGACTACGAAAGAAAGAAATCGGATCGAAATCAGTTAACACACCTTGGCTGTACAGTGGCAGCCGATTTTGAACTCATGGTTATGAGAAAAACGCGTTTGAAGTCTAAGGTTAATTTTAAGCTAAGAAAACAGCAAAATTTCAAAAAATTGTGAATGAAGAAAAGTTATATCTCCTAGCTTACTACATGTCCACCAAATTTGGGACGAATCGAGTAATGGGTATTTGATATATTAAATCTAATAGTGTTAAAAACGATGGTAGATATATTATTATTCATAATGCTACTGATATTATTTTGTAAAAATGATATAATTTTTTAAAATTTTTAAATTTATTTCGTATTTTTCCCCATTTTTGTATATATTGATTACTTTTATAACTTATATTCAAACATCAGCACCTGCCTCATATGACGTGTCTTCAACATCCATCAAGGAATCGTCATTGGCTTTTCTTTGAAAACTGCGTGAAATTATTACATCTTTTGATGTAGTTTTTATCTTTTTATTCTACCCTGTTATAAGATATACGATTTCTATTAAAAACAAGTTAATAAAAATGCAAACAAAAAGTGTTACACACAAATTTACCGCATGGAGTATTACTTTGGGACTAAAACATATTTTACAAAAAAAACATGTGGAAATTTAATTTCAGCGATTTTTTTTCGGATCGTATAGAAAAAAGTATGCTCCATCCAAATAAAATATAAAAAAATTCGAAAACAAAATTTTTCCTTGAGTCGATACCTCCCTTAAGAAAAGGGAGTTTTAAATTTTAAAGAAATGTAAGAGATTAAGTAGAAATAATTTGTTTCATCAAAATGATTAAGTATTCTCAAAAGATTGCGATTAGGCATCAATGCACTGTAGTCAAATTCCTTAAGCCTGGAAAAAGAGAATATTGGGAATCGAAACCTTTGAAAGACAAACAAAATTTATCGTAACCTCTCAAGTATAGATGTTGCACAGATATATCGCAATCACTGGTGCGGCTGAAGTCATAGAAGAGAACATTCTCCGAAAATGTTTTTAGAAACACACTCCGAAAAGTTTGTCGGTAGAATCTACTGAAAATGATAGTTAAAACAAATGTATATGTATTTACATACCTTTAAAATAACTAAAAATTTTGTTATTTTTAACTGCTGTAGTAGCTATTTTAACAGCTTCTTAATAAAAATGAAATTTAATTTCTTAATTAAATATACTAATTGAAAATTCCTATAAAAAAATATTCCTAGTTGCTTATCATTTGCAAAGTTTATTGCATTATTCTCCGCATTAATTGCAAGAGAAATTAATCTTGCTATAAATACTATTTTTTTAAATAGTTATTCTCTCTGTTCTCATCTTTGTTACAATTTAATTTTCATGCACTTTGCTAATGTTTAACGGTCATGCATTGCATATTTACATTTTAAGGCTAGTACTATATTTAGCACCAATAATAAATATTTGGAAGAAAAAACGTTAATTTATTTTATTAAGAAATATTTATTGAAATGAAAAATAATGAGAGTGAATGATAAGATATTATTTTTAAATGGAAATTTTAATGAAATACAAAAAATTTTTACTGATAATTAAATTTAGTTTGCATTACCAGTAAATTTTTACTGATTACTGAAAAAATTCCAGTAATTAGAAAGATTTTGCTGGTAATGCAAATTAAATTGCATTTGTTTTACTTATTTTATCGTAGCGAATTTAAAAACATTTTTTAGGGTGTACTTTAGATCTGAAGACCGCTTTTTGACGGCCTTAGGTACTTAATGATGAAGGACGCTTAGAAGGCCTATCGATTTAAGAATAAAAGTTTTTATAAAATCATTGCAGTTTTTACAAAAAGTTAAATTAATAAGTGACCTTATGAAATTGGATATGAGTGTATATATATAAATATGACTACAGCCATTTGGTTTGTTTATTTATAGATATTTATATGCATGTGTATACATATCTATTCAAGTCTGGGAAAGAATATACAAAATCCGACGAGCACAACAACCGGACAATTGAGTATTCACATAGTTAAACTGTCTGACCAACTGGTTGGTTATACAGTAAAACTTGTTAAAGCGAAATCGGATCAAGCGAATTCTCAGTTAGTATGAGTTGTGACATTTTGGCAGCTATTCTAATATAAAATATATCTGTTAATAGGAACTCGGTTAAAACGAACTGTTTCTGTTGCTCCCACAAACACAATTCCATATAATTTTATATTTTTAACCCGAAGTTTTCAAAATTTAGCATTTTTTTATAATTTGTATTTTCCCGAGTAAAAAAAATTGATCTCGCGCTATATCTAATCATATACAATTTGATATTGTTTAAGATCTGCTGTAATATATAGCTGATCCAATTAGATCTCAAAATTGGGTGTATCCAATCATATCGTATTAGATCCCATTGTATATATGGGGATAAACTAAGATCAAGTTATATCTCAAAATTGGGAGGTCCAATGATATCTTTGGGGATAAACCTTGATCTAATTTGATCCGAAAAATGGCCGATCCAGCTATATATTTGCGGATAAACTTAGAACCAGCAATATATTTAGGGATTAAGTATGATCTAAATTTATCCAAAAAATGACAGATCAAATTAGATCCAGTAATATATTTCGGGATTGCGTAAGATTTTAACTTTTCCGATAAATTGCAGATTTGGTAAGATCTTAATTTATCCCATAAATTGCAGATCGAATTAGATCCAACAATTTATTTCGGAATTAAAATGGCAGATCGAATTAGAAACAGCAATATATTTGGGAATTGACATCTAAAACTATCCAGAATAATGACAGATAAAATTAGATCCCGCATTATATTTGGGTACTACGTAAGATCTCCATTTATTTTGGATTAAATAAGATCCCAGACAGATATTAACAACAGATCAAAAAATAATACACTGGCAGAGCACTGATTTTATAAAAATGATAATATTTTGTTAAAATAAGGTTTAAACTCAGAAGGTCTCGAGTTCGATACCGTTCACGGCTATGCATTTTTTTTTTTATAAAATGAATTTCTTTTTATAAAATTAGAATTTTATTTTCTGTAAATGTTTTTATAAAATTATATTCTTTTCATTAAATTGAATTTTTTAAAAAAATAATTTTATTTACATCTTTTTAACGCTCTACACCATTTCCAATTGTATCAATTGTTTTTAAGATTTATCAATTATATTTCAGAAATAATCAATTGAATTTCAGTTTTATCAATTGTATTTCAAAACTTATCAATTATTTTTCAGATTTATGAATTGTATTTCAGAACTAGTCAATTGAATTTCAGTTTTATCAATTGTATTTCAGAAATTATTAATTGTATTTCCGAAATTCACAACTGTATTTCAGAAATTATAAAACTGTATTTCAGAAATTATCAATTGTATTTCAGAAATTATGAAATATAATTTAGAAATTTTTCTCTATTAACTATGATAAACAATCAACAAGTTTTGAAATAGATTTGATTATTTCTGAAATACATTCCATAATTTCTGAAATACATTTAAAATTTCTGAAATACAATTAATAGCTTCTGAAATACAGTTAATATTGTAGTTGAGTTACCATAGATGACCATATATTGTTTAAATGGCACCATATATGACAACATACTATTTAAATGGCACCATATATGATATGTTCCCTATTAAAAAAAAATAATATGGATTTATATGGTAATATATAACTTAGAGTGATCCATGTACCATTTGATCCGAAAAATGGCCCGATAAAATTGTATCAGTTGTTTATCAGTTTTTATCTAATTGTATCAGTTTAGATCTGACCTGATTAAATTATGTGTTAATCAGATGAAATTGTATCTGATTTTTGACCTGATACAATTTTATTGGTTTATATCACATGGTATCAGTTTGTACCTAAACTATATATATATATTTGTATACAAAATTATATAGTTATATCCCAATTTTGACCTGATATCAGTTTAAAACTTTGATACAATTGTTTAAGGTCAATGTCGGGAACAATTATATTTTATTTATATAAAATTGAACCAATTACGATCAAACCTGACACCATTACATATAAACCGATAAAATTGTATCAGGTCAAAAATCGGATACAATTTCATCTGATTAACACATAATTTAATCATGCCAGATCTAAACTGATACAATTAGATAAAAATTGATAATCAATTGATAAAAATATATCGGGCCATTCTTCGGATGAAACTGTATATTTATGTAACTATTTTTACTCGGGTTGTTTAAATGATACGATATATCAAAGTATATGGTACTATATATGGTAGCATATATTATCATATCTGGAACTGTATTAAAAATGTTTAAATGATACCATATAGCAATATATATTGCACCATATATAGTAGCATATATTATTATATCCGGAACTGTATTAAAAATGGTGTTCATGAGGTCCCATATATGAGCATATATTGCTGAAATGGCACCATATAAAGGGTTCTTCAATAAGAGCGCTACAAAAGTTTTTATAAATAAAACAAAAACGGTTTTGGATATCAATGAAATTCTTTATCCCTGTGAAAGTACGTTCGATGCCATTATGTATGGAAATCGATCTCTTTTGCATGGCCACCACGGGCACGCTTGCAGAAGTCCAGACGCTGAACCCAATTTCGACGGTTTTCAAGCATAAATCGGCCGATACGAAGTTCATCAATAGTCGCTGGCTTGTTGGCATAGACCATAGATTTGACGTAGCCCCACAGGAAATAGTCCAACGGCGTCAAATCGCACGACCGAGGCGGCCAATCGACTGGACCATTTCGTGAGATAACACGTTCTCCAAACTTGGTTTGCCATAAATTGATTGTGACATTCGCTGTGTGGCTTGTGGCGCCGTCCTGTTGGAACCACATGTCCTTAAAGTCCATATCATCCAATGGGGCCAAAAATATTCGGTTATCATTGAACGGTAGCGATTCCCAGTCACAGTAACGTGCCGGTCTTGATCATCACGGAAGAAGTACGGCCCAATGACGCCGCCGGCCCATAAACCGCACCAAACCGTAATTTTTTCGGGATGCAATGATGACTCATGGAGTACGTGTGGATTTCTGTCTGACCAATAACGCATATTTTGTTTATTGACGAAGCCATTCATTATGACGACCATAAATTGGACGTAGCCCTCTTAACGTTGAGGCCACTGACTCCGAATGTCTGTAGTAAATTTTAATAATTTCGACTCGTTGTTGGCTCGTATATCTTTCCATCATGAAATGGCAAACCTTACTAAAGAGAAATGTCAAAAGAGCGGCAAGAAATATGGCGTCGTTTGCTGTCCCTGTCTTTCTACTTTTGTAGCGTCCCTGTTGAAGAACCCTTTATGATAATATAAGGTTTAAATGGCACCATATATAGTAATATATTACTTAAATAAAACCATATATAAATATATATGGCACTATATTTAGTAGCATATATTATCGCATCTGCAACTGTATTAAAGATTTTGTTCATGAGGTACAATATATGACCATATATTGTTTAAATGCCACCATATATGATAATATATAGTTTAACTGTCACCATATATAGTTATATATTGTTTAAATTATACCATATATAATGATATATTCCTAAAATGCCGCCATATATAATTAGATATAGCTCTATATACAACTATATATGCAATAAGATCTGCCATGCTATGTAATATATAATTATATAAACCATATGTAATATTATAAAGGCCGATATCTATTTAGATGAAATTATATATGGCATAATATAAAGAAAAATTTTGGAAAAAGACGTCATATATAATTATATATGGATATACATAACGACTTGTATTTAATGACAATTTTCTGTATACACTTAAAATAATATGTCTATTGGCTGAACAGAAAAATTTGTTACTTTAACAAAATTTATTGCTGTTTTTTGGCTTAAAATAAAATTTGTTGATTTTAAAACATTTTTTGTTAAATTTAACGAATCCAAATTTAAGTAAAAAATTAGTAAAACTACAGTTTTATTTGTAATTATACTGAGTCCTAAAATTTTTTCAGATTTAGGGTCTCGGGACACTCGCCGGGTATATCCAAGTATCCAGTATATCCAAATTTCAAAAAAATGTCATAATTTTTCTAATTTTTTGTTTACGATATTATGTAAAATTTCAGAGTCTTTTAAGATCAGTTAGAGGTTTTATATAAAAAAAGTTGAGGGAAAAAAATAGGTTTTTGAGTTTTTCGATTTTTAAAATTGTAAAATTGCATAATTTAAAATTTTTTTTATTTCCCGATCAAAAAAATTTATATAAAGTCATATTTTTTTTTTTTTTTTTTTAAAGAGAAGCAACACTCAGGAAATTCTTCATATTAATTAACGAGTTGCTTCCTTTGGAAAGGGGATAGAGAATAAGTGAAAGGTGGTAAAAGATGAAGAGCTTCAAATATGGCAACACTGTAATTGCGCGAGATGATGAATTTTAGAACAGTTGTTGCGCGCCCTCTGATGGTGAGTTGGTGAACTTTTTTGAAGTTCATAGTCCTGCTATATTATTTTACTTTGGTGCGGTTAAGTGCTATGGGAACACCGAAGGAGGACGCTGCGATATGTATGAGGGATAGAAAAAACCCAGGACCGGAAACTTTTTATTTTTTGGTTTTTATCAAATATAAATATCGTAAAAGTATTAAAATAAAAATTCAAACGTACAAAAAAATAAAAAGAAAAAAATATTTATTTAAAATACCCCTCATGATGAAAATAAAAAAACTTTTTCTGTTTTAATTTTCGTTAAAAAAAAAAAAAAAAAAAAAATAGATGGAAAAAAAGAAACTTTTTGTGTTGTTATAAATAAAAAAAGAAAAATATATGTAAATATATTTTTTTTAATTTTCTTTTGCTGAATATATCTGGCCTAAAATGTGTTCTTTTTTCCGCGACTTTTTTTCGCTATTTGTTTTTTGCAACTAGCCACAGAACGTTGTTCTATGAATTGGGTATTATAGTCTCTTGAATGCATATTTAACAAAACCGCACCTAAAAAATTGTAAAATATTGGCGGAACGCAAAAAATACTTTATGGTACAAAAATTGTATTAAAACACCTTATCAGCGATTTTCATTCTGCAAACAAATATACTGATCTAAGAATTTTCCTTTTTGCAAATTTTTTCCCGCGACTTATTTTCGCAATTTTTTTTCAATTATCCACCAAACTTTGTTGTATGAAATGGGTATCATAGTCTCTAGATTACATATTTAACAAAACTGCACCTAAAAAATGGCGAAATTTTGGCGCAACGCGAAAAAATACTTTATGGTAAAAAATTGTATTAAAAACCCTTATCAGCGATTTGCATTCTGCAAACAAATATACTGATCTAAGAATTTTCCTTTTTGCAAATTTTTTTCCCGCGACTTTTTTTTTCGCGATTTTTTTTAAATATTTACCAAACTTTGTTGTATAAAATGGGTATTATAGTCTCTAGATTTCATATTTAGCATAATCGCAGCTAAGAAAACGCGAAATTTTGGCGGAACGCGAAAAAACACTTTATGGTAAAAAAATTGTATTAAAAACCCTTATCAGCGATTTTCATTTTGCAAACAAATACTGATATAAGAATTTTCCTTTTTTCAAATTTTTTTCCCGCGAATTTTTTTTTCGCGATTTTTTAATTTATCCAACAAACTTTGTTGTATCGAATGGGTATTATAGTCTCTTGATTTCATATTTAGCAAAACCAAACCTAAGAAAACGCGAAATTTTTGCGGAACGCGAAAAAAGACTTTATGGTAAAAAAATTGTATTGAAAAACCTCATCGGCGATATTCAGTCTGTAAACAAATATACTGATGTAACAATTTTCCTTTTTGCAAATTTTTACCCCCGAGACTTTTTCGCGATTTTTTTTCAACTAGCTACCAAACTTTGTTGTATGAAATGGGTATTACAGTCTTGGGTATTACATATTTAACAAAACCGCACCTAAAAAAATTGGTGGCTAATTGCAAAAAAATCGCGAAAACAGTCCCGAAAAAAAATTTCTAAAAAGTAAAATTCTTACATTAGTATATTTGTTTGCAGAATGAAAATCGCTGATAAGGTTTTTTAATAAAATTGTTTTACCATAAAGTGTTTTTTCGCGTTCCGCCATACCCATTTCATACAACAAAGTTTGGTGGATAATTGAAAAAAATCGCGAAAAAAGTCGCGGGAAAAAAATTTGCAAAAAGGAAAATTCTTTCATCAGTATATTTCTTTGCAAAATGAAAATCGCTGATAAGGGTTTTTAATACATTTTTTTACCATAAAGTGTTTTTTCCCGTTCCGCCAAAATTTCGCGTTTTTTTAGATGCGATTATGCTAAATATGAAATCTAGAGACTATAATACCCATTTCATACAACAAAGTTTGGTGGATAATTGAAAAAAAATCGCGAAAAAAAAGTCGCGGGAAAAAAGGAAAATTCTTACATCAGTATATTTCTTTGCAAAATGAAAATCGCTGATAAGGGTTTTTAATACAATTTTTTTACCATAAAGTCTTTTTTCGCGTTCCGCCAAATTTTCGCGTTTTTTTAGGTGCGGTTTTGTTAAATATGTAATCTAGAGACTATTATAACCATTTCATACAACAAAGTTTGATGGATAATTAAAAAAAAATCGCGAAAAAAAAGTCGCGGGAAAAAAATTTGCAAAAAGGAAAATTCTTACATCAGTATATTTTTTTGCAAAATGAAAATCGCTGATAAGGGTTTTTAATACAATTTTTTTTACCATAAATCTAAAATTTTATAAATTAAAAAATAAAAACTGTTTTTCTTAATAAGGAAACTTTTTTTTTCTACAAAAAAAACTTTTCTTTTTTTTGTACAAAATCTTTTTTTTTTATTTTTTCTTTTTCTTTTTTTGTTTGGGGTTGAAAATAAAAAAATATCATTTGTATAAAAATCATTTGTAATTTTTGTTTTTCTTTTTTTTATAAAGATAAATATATTTTCAATTTTGGATGAATATAAAAAAAAATAATTTAGAAATTTACTTTATTTTGAACAAAATACTTTTTTATTTCTTGATGAAAACTTAAAAATAAAGTTTTTGGTTTGTAAAATCCGGTGCCTGGAAAAAACTCATACATATTACTATTTTTCATAAATTGATGTTGCCTTGGTTGGGGCTCGAACCCGCAACCTCACGTGTAACAGTCCAACGCGCTAACCATTACACCACAGCGCCCACAGTAATATCTTCCCGTTGAAAAATGCTCATATACGCTCAAACATGTTCATATATGGTTTATGTATGGACACATATGAACAAATATGGATTTTTTATGAACATATATGGATTTTATATGAACATATATGGAAGTATATGTGATTCCATATAGGGAAAAAATTTCATATACAGACATATATGGAAGCATCTGTTATTTCATATATGGAAAAAAATGAGAGACAAATATGAGAGTATATGTTATTCAATTTATGCAAAAGGGACTTGTATATGAACATATTTCGAAGAATACATTTTTCCATATATGTAAAAGGAACTAATATTTGGATAAATATAAATATATTTAATGCCATGAATAAGAAAAGGAACATATGTAGCGCCTAATTTGAATGTCATATGTAAATTTATATCTATCGTACAACCTTATAATAAAGGACAGCAAAGTTCGCATGTATTCGCATATATTTAATAAATATATATGTTCATATATGTTCATATATGAACATATACTTAGGTGTTACCTCATTTTTCGGATCCATACATATATGGTTGAACCATAAATGTTCATATATGGACATTTTTCACCGGGTTGTTTTATTTTATAATATGCGAGTATATACATATATTGTCATGAATGGCCATATATAATTATGTTTCTTATGTGGTATTTTTATATATTGTCTTTTATAAAATTAGATATGAACCATATATGCCACATATAATGAGATATGACATATCTATTGTCATATATAGTTATAAATGATCATATATAACATAATATATGATCACATATGGTGGCATATATGCCATATATTTTGAGACATAATAATGTATGCCCCTTAAAAAAATTTGTTGGTTGCATGGTGTAAGATATTTTTAAATATGATTATATATTATATTAAATGCTGTAAGATATAATTACATATGATTCCATATATGGTGCAAGATTAACAATATAATTTGAGATATGAGTATATATGGTCCCACGTCAGTAATATTTTCTATGTGTTTAATATATAATTATATATAGTCACTAGGGTTTGGGGTTCGTGAATTCATGGGCGAGAATTCCCGGGAAAAGTTTGCCGGGAATTCCCGGGAAAATAATATATTTTTCCCGGAAAAACGGGAAATTTTTAAAATATTAAATTTTTTTAAATTTATTTTCAACCAATCAAAATGTTTGAAAATATATATATTTTTGTAAGGTTTTCATACACAAAATGAACAAAACCGTATGATTAAAAATAAAGTCGACTTTAAATTTAAAATACCAATAATTTTATAAATAACGTTTTCATTAATAAATGTGATATTTTCAAGTAAGTTTTTGATTTTGATTTTGCCGTATGTTACTCATCTGTTTAATACTATTATAATGTCAAGTATGTATCCGTTAAACTGGAAACATGCAAAAATTTTGCCATTACCTAAGTCGAATGGAGAATACAGACCTATAGCCATCTTGTGTTTCCTATCGAAAGTTTTGGAAAAACTTTTGTATAAACAAATGATTACATATGTCAATAATCAGAATTTGCTTAACAGTATGCAATCTGGTTTTCGTCAGAATCAAAGCTGCGTTACGGCTCTTGCGGAAGTAAGTGAGAATATACGGCAAGGACTGGAAAATGGGAACATTAATTTTTTAGTGCTTCTGGACCATTCTAAGGCTTTCGATACGGTAGACCATGATATACTCATTAAAAAACTGAAATACTTTTTTAGATTTAACGATACATCTACTAAACTTATATCATCATATCTTTCGAACCGCACACAATCGGTGTTTGTAAACAATGTATATTCAGATAGCTTATCCCTTATTAGGGGCGTGCCTCAAGGTTCTATTTTAGGTCCAGTTTTATTTTCCTTATACGCAAATGATTTGCCAGAGCAACTGACTAAATGTAAAGTACATTTATACGCAGATGACGTGCAGCTAACTTTAAGTAGCCCAGTTCAAAATATTGCTTCAGGTATAGCTTATCTAAATGATGACTTAAACAGAATCTACCTTTGGGCTTCTGCAAATGGACTCTGTCTGAACCCGCGTAAATCTAAATGCATTGTAATACGAAAGAAAAGTTTAGTTCCCTCGATTTCTGAGGATATTGTTTTAAATGGTGAGAAGATTGAAATTGTTAACACAGCGAAGAATCTTGGTATAATTTTCAATAGCAATTTGACATGGACTGATCATGTCAATTCACTGGTTGGTCAAACCTATGTAAAGCTACGAGCTGTCTGGTCAACACAATATTTCACCCCGTTAAGAATTAGGGCATTACTTGCCAAGACGTACTTGATTCCCTCCCTGATGTATGGTTGTGAATTATTTGGAAGCTGTGATACAGTTAGCTATAGAAAACTAAATGTCTTATTTAACAATATTATTAGATATGTGTATGGATTGAAAAGGTTTGATCATGTTTCCTCTGTTTCAAATAACCTTTACGGAGTCTCTTTCGAAAATCTGATAAAAATTCGCACCCTGATGTTCTTGCATAAATTAATAAACAGTCAAACCCCAGGTATTTATTTGACAAAATACGTTTTTTCCAATCGCCACGAAACCGAAATATTGTAATACCTCGACATCAATTCCTAATGTCTGAATGGCAATTTTATGTACATGCCGCTCGTCTTTGGAATAATCTTCCACTAAGTCAACAAGTAAATAGCAATGCTAATAGTTTCAAAATATTTTTATTTAATTTTTTCAAATAATTTTTATTTTTTTCTCTTTATGATTATCAATATTGTTATATTTGTAATAAGTTTGTTATGTTAATAATTTATAATTAATTAATAATATGAAAATAATTTTTTTTGTAACGTAATACGCTCCTGTACTATAAATATAAGACTCAGTCTTGTTGTACAGGAAATGGAATCAATTAAATTAAATAAATAAGTTTACTTTATTTTAATACACCTGCTTTCAAATTATTATAATCTTTTATATTAAAGAATAAAATGTCAGGAGTATCGAAACACTTCACAAAAAAGGACAATGCAGCGCAGTGGAATATTTGCCCTAAAAGACGAATGGTGAACGGAGGTATCTAAATTTGGTTATCCGACATCTAAATTTGGTTCACAAGAAAAAAAAAAAAAAATTGATGGTCATGCAACTTCTCTTGAAGAAAACAACAACAAGAATAACGTTCCAGCTAAAATTAGCAAAGTACCCGAAGACAAACGTGTAAGCTGAATAGGCATTGAACGATTTATGGTAGGGCAAACATTTTCTGAAATGGTATCAAAATTAGCCGCAGTCGACGGAATGTCAATCCATCATAACTAGATCTTCGTTTATTCGAGAAAGTTTTTATAATAAAAACCTGGCATTGCAAAAAAATGAAACCGAAGTAAAGAACATTATATTAAATTACTACAATCATGTAAAAGAGCAATATTTCTAACAATAGGAGATTTACTATAATCTTAGATGAATGGACAAGAATATTATAAAAGAGATATTTATGTACATATGTATAAATGGAAATAAATCATTTTATAACCTGGGGTTGGCTTATATATCAGGAAGATGTAATGCTGATGAAATAAAAAGAATTGTAGAAATAAGACTAGAAGAGTTTTATTTGTCTTTGGAAAATAACATTGTGGCCACCATATCTAATGGGCCAAATGCGATGAAACGGTTTGTTTCCGACAGTCCAGTAGTGGGTGCTTGCTGCTGCAATAATGCAATTCATTTGGCAGCGCTTAGAGTAATTTATGTGAAATCAAATGTTCAATATTCTGATATTTTTACTTTGAATTCTCACTACACAGACTGAGCTTGTACTAAAATAGTGTTTTTTTTTTTAACAAAAATTACTTATATACACGCAAAGAAAAAACATGGTTGGGATGATCATATTCTAAGAGCATCATACATTTTTGGGTTTATGATTGCGACAATCATGTTATTACATAGTTGGCCCAATCATACTCTTACCTCATTTTTATCATAATATGGTCAATAAATTATCACACTATGGTTGTAAAATTCTCCCAATATTCTTATATTTTAATCCTGCATATTATCATATTATTGTCCTATAATCCCTATAGTATTCTCCCAGTATTTTGCTGAAGCTGGATTAAAATTTCACGATACATCCAAAAATCATCATAATATTTTCCTTATGATCATAATATTTTCTTGATGATCATAATATTTTCCCAGTGATCCTATTATTGTCCTGTCGAAAATTTTGTGATCACTTAGAATCATATTATGATCACTAGGAACATGTTATGATTATTTTGTGCACTCTTTATATTTTCTTCAATTTTGTACATTTCTTCAATTTGATTTTCGTACAAAAGTTTTCTACGTGAGTACAAAAAATAGAAAAACACTTTTTTTTATCACTTTTTACTTATTTTATAACACTGAGCACTTCAAAGTAAAATCTAATTTGAAGGTTCCTGGTTAGACCGAATTCTTTCTTCTACAAACAATAGCGTTTTTTATAATCACTTGGATTTAATAAATCCAAAAAGTATTTCTAAAAGTGCTCAACAGATGGGGTTAGATTCTTCCTATTTTAAAAAAATTTTCTGTCCGACACTTCGTTCACCCTAATTTTTAATACCGAATTCGATGATGAAGGATTTTACTTTAACTTTTAATTTATAATTATATTTTACATAAAACAGCGATAAAAAGTCTGCCTTTTCAGTTTTCTCACTTCAATTTATATTTTTACACAATTGAAAAATTCCATTGCAATATTTAATATTCACTAATTGGATTTAATTAAATTACTTACTATAGAGTGAAAAATTGCAATTTCTATTTCAGCTATTTCTCCATGTCCAAGATGAAAAATATGTATTTGGTGAGGTGTAGTTGTTTTTCTAAACATATTTCATAAAAAAAAAATTAATAAAAACCTTTTATTTGTTAGTTTTTCAATTTTTTTGTTTCTCTTTTAATTTTCATTCGTATTTTTTTCTGACATTAAATTAATAGGCTGTTTCATATATTTGTGCTTTTATTGTGGATTTATTAAATCCAGCTTTTTTTTGGATTTAATAAATCCTTTTTTTGTATGAAAAAACACGCTAAATGTCACTATTAAAATGAATATCAGTAAGTTGTTTGCTATTTTTTGTTTTTTTATTTTTTTATTATGTATTATTTTCTTTGATTGCGTCTTATAACTTCTTTTCACAAAATCTGATACAAGAATGACGCTAACTGGTCAATGACGCTCATAAAAAGATATACTGACCATCATATAGTTGTCGAAACCATACGAATGATTGTGAACATGATATCTCTCAGAACAAATAATAATATGATTGTAATTCGAAGAGAGGAATATGGTTGTCCGGATAATATATGATTGTAGCCGAAAGAAAAATATGATAAGCGAAAAACGGAGAGATTTTAACTATAAAATGATTACAGACGACCATATAACTTGTAAAGTATGATTAATACATTAATAGTATGATTGTAACAACCATGTATGGCAGTAGGGATCATAGTTTAGTAGCCGTGATCATATTGCAACCATATCTTTTCTCTCCGTGTAGGTGGTTTTCATTAACAATTTGTTCAAAAATATTTACCGGGAATTCCCGGGAATTAAATTTTTTTATTCCCGTTTCCCGGGAAATAAAAAAGTCCGGGAAATCCCAAACCATAATAATCACATATTACCCAGCTTGGGCAGAAAAAAATTTTTTTTTTACTTTCTTAACTCAAATTAATTTACTTGTAAATATTTGTTTTACAGATCTTAAAAAAATTAACCCATTTTCTGCCAAAAGCACCTGAAAGTTATGTTTACTGCAACTTGGGATTAATAATATTTTAATATGTAATTATATATTGTCATATATATAACCCCACACATAATTATATATGCGACTGAGCTACTATTATCGAATCCCAGCTCGGGCACAAAACATTTTTTTTTTTACTTTTTTTGAACTCAATTTGATTTAGTTATAAATATTTTTTTACAGATCTTAAAAAGATTAAACCATTTGGTGTCAACAGCATCTGCAAATTATGTTTTCAATTAATAGTATTTTAAATATATAATTAGATATCGTAATATATAAAAAATTAGTTAAAGTTCTGAATTTGAGTTCTTCCAGAGCGAAAATGATTTTTTTTGTAATATTTCTACATACAATTTTTGCAATATTCTTATTTTTTACTCCTACTTTTTTTAAATACCAACAAAAAAACAGAGTATTTTTTCAAAAGGTTTGCTAACCTTATACAGGTCATACTTTCTTTAAAAGACATTTATATTACCTTTTCAACAACATGTATATTGTTCTTATCCCATTATTAATTTCGTAAGTACAGACTGTTGATATTTAGACTTTTAAGCCATATAAATCGGTGCCTAGACCGCTCAACAAACATTTTTTTTATCTTCTTCACCAAAAAAATTCCGTGAGTGGAAAAAATTTAAGATTTTTTAATTTTTTTTTTTGCAACAATGTTATTAATTTATTTTTTCTAAGTTACCCAGGTAGAAAATTACAAAGGGGCCAGCACTGGCAAAGCACGGAAATGGGTGGTATGGGTGCTTGCTAACAGTGCTTTCCCAACGCCCAAATGATAACACCGTTCCACGGTGGTACCAATACTTTACAAAGCACTGGGAAAGTACCCAGAAACATAAAAATCAAATGCTTTCCCAACGGCCAAATAAAAAAATTAAAGTGCTTTATATATTTAATCCTTTAATTCCCAGTGGAACATAGGGCCGCTTTAACTACACCCAAATGATAACACCGTTCCATTTAATTAAAAAATCAAGTGTTTTTCCTGCCACCAAATTATGAGCCCTCATCACTGAAGAATTTTAAATTACTCTAAAAATAGATGACTCTTGGAGTTATTGTATTGTGGAGTCAAAAATTATTTAAATATTCACTCTATTTTGTAGATTCTTTTTCAAAAATAAATGTTTTAGGAAAACACGCGCAAAGTCACCATTTCAAGCGTTGGTAAAGCGTCCAAATTTAGTGGTTTGCCAGTACTTCTTTTTGTAAGACCGCGGTCTACTTGCGCTTCACCAGTGCTTCTTTTTTGTTACCACACATAATTTCTACCTGGGTATCTATATTTATAAATTAATATAATTATATATAACTCAGTAACACGAACAATGTTGTCTCATATAGTCAGTCATTTTGTATAGCAGGCTGAGTGAGTTAAGTGGCCGACTACAACGCCAGCAATCTGGGTTCAAATCCTGCCAACGGCATTTTTTTTGTTTGTTTTTTTTTAATGAAATAAATATTTTTTAAATACTTAATAAATATTTTTTTTTTGATTTTTGTGTTATTTTTTAAATTATATTAAAATCTAAATAATTGCAAATATATCATAGCATACATTTTTATCTTAAATTATCCAATTCGATCTGCCAAAATTAGCTTATCCGTTTGTAGCTAATTGGATCTTAATTAATCCCATGGGATATTTTGGGAACAATCAGAATTTCAAATTTATATTATTGGATATTATTGGATCTCCCAATTTTGAGATCTATTTGGATTTAATATAATCCTGTAATATATTTGAGGGATCTGATTGGATATTACTGGATACCCCAATTTTGAGATGATCTTGGATAAGATTAAATGTTGATCTATATCAAATGAGATATGACTACATATGCTAGATATAATGTTTTTTTGATCGAGTTTTCAATATTTTTTTTTATAAATATATTTTTATACACTCAAAAAAATAAGTTAGTAGAAAAATTAGTAAAACGTCTTTATATCAAGTTTACTAGTTTTCAGCAATTTTTTTGCTGAAATTCCGTTTTCAGCAAAAGATTTAGTTATATTTTTTAGCACTAAACTAATTTGGAACTAATGTTTTGATAATTTATTTTGCTACAAAAATTGTGCTGATAACCGCAATTATAGCGTGGCAAGTTGTCTGGATGTAGTACAGACAACGGAAATGATAAAAAAGAAAAACAACTCTACACAATTTCTATATTTAAATTTTCAGCAAATAAATTAACTAACGTGAAATTTCATTACAAGTTTTTTGAGTTTTTTCAGTCTACTAATATTCAGCAAAAAGTTTAGTGATTTTAGCAGGGATTTTTTTCATTTGCAATCGATTAAGTGTTAGCAAAACTTTTGCTGAAGATTACTATTTTTTTCATTAATTCAGTGAAATATTTTACAGAATTTTATGAAACTTTTTAATTTAATAAATTCCTTTATTAGATATTTTTTGAATACCTGTAAAATATGTTACAATTTTATTAAGCTTTTTGCACTTGCTAAATATTTTTTTATTTATTCACTTTTCATTCCAACTTAGCAGTTACAACAACCAATTATAATAAATAATAACAAATGAAATTGCTTCCTAGATTGTATGAAGCATTTCATTGGCTGAATGTATTATTTATTGGCGGAATAATATTTTCATTTTATGAGGAGTTTCATTAATTTTATGAACTTTTCATAAACATTGACTTTAATAAAACCTGTTTCATAGATTCTATGAAAAGTTTCAATGGACGAGTTCCAGTGACAATTTGTGTACACTGAGGGAATTATCTTCACTACAGTAATGAATTTCTTCACAGTTTCAATGAAAATTGTCACTGGAACTCGTCCATTGAAACTTTTCACAGAATCTATGAAACGGGTTGCATTAAAGTCAACATTTATGAAAAGTTCATAAAATTAATGAAACTCTTAATGAAATGAATAGCGCACCCCTCCAATGAATAAATGATTCAGCCAATGAAGAGCTTCACAAAATTTATGAAGCAATTTCATTTATTATTATTTATTATAGTTGGTTGTTGTCGTTGCTAAGCTGGAGTGGATAAATAAAAAATATTTAGCAAATGCAAAAAACGTAGTAAATTGTACCATATTTTACGGATGTACAAAATATATCTAATGGAAGAATTCATAAAATTAAAAAGTTTCATAGAATTGTATAATAAGCTTAATTCAATTAATGAAATTCCTTAGAAATGTTTCTAAAAAATTAATATGATTTATAAAAAAATTTCATAGTCCTATATTTCATAAAAAAATTAATAAAAGAAAAATAATAAAAATTATAATATAATTCTCTCCGTATGAAAATTAATGCACATCACTAAAACTCGGCCTTGTGGTTATATAAAACTATTTGAGAATTTGAGTATTTGAGAATTAAATGTTTAATATAAAATTCTAATTGTATCAAAATATTTAAAAATTAATGGAATGACGATATTTTATAGACAAATTAAAAAAAATAAATACTATTCAACAATTTCATATATATACAGAACATTTTTATTAAATTTATGAAAATCTAATTTATGAAATTCAATGAATTTTTTTTAATGAAATTATGAAGTTTTATGAAAGAAAAGTTATGAAAAATTCCATAATATTAATTAAATATTATATACATAATGAAATTCTTCATCGATTCTACCAAAAAATTCTAGGAAATTATATTATTAATATCATGAAGGATAATTCTTTCAGTGTAGTAAGAACTATCTAGCTCCTCAAAATAGCCATCAAGCGCAGACTCCGCCTCTTCATTGTTGGCAAATCTTTTTCCACTGATCCATTTTTTAAAAAAATAATCCGATGGAGCTAAATTTGGCGAATGAAGTGATGAAGTATTTCTAAATTTAATTCATTGATTTTAGGCATCGGAATAGTGAATGTGTGAACTGATGCATTATCTTAATGAAACAACACTTCCTTTTTCGCCTTTAAAAATTCACTGATGTGTTTTACTATTGATGGCTTAAAAAAATATTAACCACCGCTGCGCCTTCGAACTTAAACCATATGTTTTATAAGGTTGCAACTTTTCACCAAAGTAATACTTTTGAAACTACTGCCGCCGCTATATTTATCAAGTCGGGTACTTCTGGGACCGGCGTCGTAATTCTCTCAGTGTACACTGAACGAATTATCTGCATGATATTAATGAATTTTTGCATAAAAACCAATGAAGTTGTGAAAAATTTCATTTTATTTATTAAAAGTTTCATACATCCAATTAAAAAGTTTCATTAAAACTAGATTCATAAAATATATGAAGCTTTTTGATCAAATTTAATAAAATTTTCATTTACTTTGTGAAGGAAACTTTATTAGTTTAGTGAAAAAATTCACAAAAACTCGTCCAGCAAAATCCTCTCTGTGTAGCTTTTTAATGTCATATATAGAGTTTAAATATTATAGGAATCAGGGGAAAAAGCATTGGTGGGGGGGGGGGGGGGCTTAATTTAAATATATGTATTTTAAATAATAATTTCTAAAGCAGTTATAGCGATCTCCGGGAGCTCCCCACAAAAAAGAAGCTCCTCTAAAAAAATCAAGACATCTCTGGGCTGGATCATCTAAAATGGAAAAACAAAATCTGGTGGAATTTGTTTGGGATATCACAAAATTTCTAAAAACGCAGAATTAGCAAGTTCATCTTAAAAACGGTAAAAAAAACGCGAGGAGGGTTATGTTGGGATGAAAACGTTGTTCTCTTGGCATCCCGATCAAAAAAATTTATACACACTCATACACGCAGAAAAAAAACAGGTGGAACTTTACGATTTTTCAACTGACCTAGAAATCTAAAAGGGGTTTTTAACGCATTTTAAATGAAAATATGAACTGTAACAGAAGATCCGTATTTACATGTAATTTATTTTTTAAACAAAAGACAAAAACAGTTATAAATGTATTTCTTTTCATTTTAACTGTATAATCATTAAATAAATGTACGGATAACTTTTTAAATAAACTACAGTCAGTTACTGTAATAATGTTTTCAGTGTAGTTTAGCCCGTAATATATAATTTTGTTTACTACTCGATTTTTATGATCGATATCTTCAATTAAAGTTACAGGTTTCTTCTTTCCAGGAAAAAAAAACTGCATTGAAATACTTCAACCCCTTCCAAAGTTATGGATTTTTGACCGCCTTCTCTGAAAATGTACCACTGTGCGACGGCGTTGTTTTTTTATGAAATAAATATTTTTTTTATTTTTTGTGTTATTTTTTAAATTTTATTAAAATTTAAATTTAAATAATTGCAAATCCTATCATATTATATGATAAATTTTGATCTCAAATTATCCAATTCGATCTGCCATAATTAGCCTATCCATTTGTATCTAATTGGATGTAAATTAATCCCATGGGATATTTTGGGACCTACCAGGATCTCAATTTTACATTGGCGGACTTAGGCCGGTCTGGGTGGGCAAAGCCCTTTCGATTACGAAAATATGTGTAACTACTTCAGCCTAAGTATTTAAAATTTGAAGTAAAAATTCCAAACGGTTATCCAGTTATTATGCTTTTATGCATTGGAGATACAAGTTTTTGATTATTATTTGCAAACTAGAAATATATCAATAATAACAAATATAAACTAAACGAGAATTGAATGTTCTTTAGTATGACTACACTCAAAAAAATAAGTTAGTAGAAAAATTACTAAAACGTCTTGTATATCAGGTGTACAAGTTTTCAGCAATTTTTTTTGCTGAAATTCCGTTTTCAGCAAAAATTTTTGTTATATTTTTTTAGCACTAAGCTAATTTTGAACTAATCTTTTACTAATTTCTTTTGCTACAAATATTGTGCTGATAACCGCATTCATAGCGTAGACGATAACCAGATAGACAAGATGTAGATGTCGCAGCTTGTCTGGAAACGGAAATGACAAAAAAAAAGAAAAACAACTCTACACATATTCTTTATATAAATTTTCAGCAAATAAATTAACTAAAGTAAAATTTCGCTACAATTTTTTTGAGTTTTTTTCAGTCTACTAATATTCAGCAAAAATTTTAGTGATTTTAGCAAGGATTTTTTTCATTTGCAGTCGACTAAGTGTTAGGAAAACTTTTGCTGAAGATTACTATTTTTTTGGTAAAAATCAGCTCGCTGATTTTCAGCAAACCTTTTGCTGAAATTACCAACTTTTTTGCAAGCACGCTCATGACTAAAAATTTGCTGACACAGCAACATTTTTTGCTGACTTTACTGACTTTTTTTTTTTGAGTGTACAGATCATAAATTAATATCACTTTCTGTTTAAATTATTTTTCAAATTAAAGAAAGGTGATACAATTTTTACAAGTAAATTACAAAGAATAAAAATTTTTTGAAAGAATTCGATAAGGCCAGCAAGACTTTCGCTACAAAGCGTCATTTGCCTTGAATGGGTTAATAACTGAATGGGTTAATAATTAATAATTGCCTACTTATTTTAATTTTTAAAATTCAAAGAAATTCAATGAAATTTTTTATTTTTTAAATAACTAACAAAAACAACTGTTTTCTCTAAAATTACTGTTTTGGTAGTAGTTTATTATGAAATTAAAAATAACTGTTTAAAACCACTCTAACGAAATTATGGTACTTTTCGTTACTTGTTTTCTTAAATAACAGTCATAAGAGTTGTTTTGCATTTTCTATAAAAAACACCTGTAATTACTGTTAAAAAAACAACTACTGATTACTACATAAACAACTGTCAGGTAGTGACTGTCAAACTTTTTTGAGTGCAGTTGACATGAAAATGGAAAAGGATGTTTAATAGGAAAATATCTCAGAATGTTTTTTGGTGGGATAAATATCTTAGATTTACATAATAGTTTTTTAAAGAAATAATTAGTTAAAATCTAACAAGAAAGTTACTTCAAACTAAGCACTACTCTTTTGATGAAATTTCAATATGTTATAGAAGCAAAAATTCGAAGAACATCTCTCGGTTTTTTGCCACCTCGGTAATTAAAGTGGTCAAATAAAAGGTTAGAATGGGTTCGTCCGAGATGGACGAAAAAGTGAGACAGGTTGATCTTAGATTTCTTTTCTCTATCAAATATTTATTTGCTTATTTCATTTCATCTACAGAATTAGATTCTTACAAATTACTATACAAAAGAAAATCTTAAAAACTAGTTGAAATAAAAATAACTTAAACTTATTCTCATTTACATTAAAATTTAAAATTAGAGAGAAACTATTGCAGCGTAATTAGATCTCTCAACGAGCATAGAATCTCAAGAGGATGCATGCTTCTCTTTCTCTGTTAACTGGGTCTGGCCGACATTTGAAGAAATTTTAATATGTGGAGATGGGCTAAGGTTTATTATAAAATTTTAATAAATATTAAAAAGTGTTTCAATAAAAATGCATAATATTTAAAAATATAGTCAAAAAACTAAACCCATTAGCTACAATTTAACTTCTTCAAATCTCAGCCAGAGACAGTGAGGGAGCGCATAACAGTACATGAGCATCTTGCATAGAGCCTGGATCTATGAACAGAAAATATCCAAATTTTATACTAATCTGAGTGTATAGCTTGGAATACATGCCTTGTACGAGATTTTCTTCAGAAAAATAGATGAAATTTTTTTCTGTGTTCTGTAAAAACATGGAGATTTTGATAGGATAAGCTACCAGGATTATTGAATTTTGAAAATTATGAATATTTTATCAGAAGGGATGGAGTCATTAAAAAAATTTGTTTTCTTTTGTATGAAAAGGTGTATTTTAAGACTAAGAGTCTGAGAATGGGCAAATTAACAGCCGAATATAAATGGGTCTCTTGCCCACCCCAGAAAAATGGTCTAAGTACTCCTATGCAATTTTATATTATTGGATATTATTGGATCTCCCAATTTTGTGATCTATTTGGTTCTAATATAATCCTGTAATATATTTGAGGGATCTTATTGGATATTACTGGATACCCCAATTTGGAGATGAACTTGCATAAGATTAAATGTCGCTCTTTATCAAATGAGATATGACTACATATGCTACGCTCATAGAAATAAATCTGTAAAAATAGCAGAAAAAGTTACTAAAAATTATTAGGTAAATTTGTATTTCAATTTCGTAAATTTCAGAAACGCGGCCATGCCGATCAAAAAAACATTATATCTACACTAATAGAAAAAAGTCCATAAAAATTTAGTTAAAACTACTAAAAATTAGATAAAAATTATGCTGCAGAAAAAACTGCTAAAATTAGCAGATTTTTTTACTAAATACTAGTAAAATGAGAACAGCAAAATTAAAACTGCTAAATTTACAGAATTTTAGTTATATTTACGCTAACTTTTAGTTAATTGAAAATAGCAAATTGTACTGTAAAATCTGCAGAAAATTTTGATAAATATTTGTAGACTAAAAATAGCAAAAATAAACTATCCATAAAATTTTTGCTATTTTTAAGCTAAATTTAGTTGAATGCAAATAGCAGTCTATTCTGCTAAAATCAGCAGAAATATTTGCTAAAAAAAATTGTAAACTGCTGTTTTCAAAAAGGCTAGATTTTTCTTTGCATTTAAAAAAAAATCGAAAAAAAATTTAGAAAATTTAAAATTTTTTGGTGACTTTTTAGGCTACTAATTATTTTCAAAATTTTTTGCTAATTTTAGCAGGTTAGTTTGCTATTCTCCATTTTCAAAAATTTTAGCTCAAATATAACTAAAATTCTGTATATATAACAGTTTTATTTTTGCTGTTCCTATATTACCAATATATAGCACAAATAATCTGCTAATTTAGCAGTTTTCTTCTGCAGCATAATTTTTAACTAATTTTTGGTAGTTTTAACTAAATTTTTACGGACTTTTTTCTATTAGTGTAGATATAATGTTTTTTTTGATCGGGATGGCCACGTTTCTGAAATTTACGAAATTGAAATATAAATTTAACTAGCCTTAAACTATTCGATTTCTGCCCATATTGTCCACATGTTATACCCATATTTGATACCTTTTTGAAATGTTTGACATATAGGCCCGAACTATTGCGAATCTCGTTAAATCGAATTATGTATAAAATTTATAAATTTGGTAGCTGAACTCTTAAAAAATTTGGTTGTTTTTTTTTTATCGTAACGGACAACAACTGAACAGTAATGGGTGCTCATTACCAATATCTAAATAATAAGCAGTAGAATTGGGGTCAAAACTCATTAATTTTATTCGATAAGTTCGTTTTTGTAAGTAGTTGTCCATATTCGCTGCATGAAGAAACGCACAAAATTTGTGCACCCGCTGCATTACAAAAATATATAAAATAAGTACACTCAAAATAGTTTGTAGTTTAAATTAAGTGAAAATGTAATTTAAAATAAATGAAAAATCACTTGAAAACCGGTCTACTAACTTCTCATTTAAATCAAAAGAACTTTTCATTTATTTTTAAATGTTAATAAATTAACTACAAAATCTTTAAAAAAAATAATGATTATTCATTTATTTCGTTTTTTTAACTTTCAAAAAATTAACTACAAAATGCGTAAGAATAAATGATATTTAGTTTATTTTGTTTTTTTACCTGACCTAGAAATCTAAAAGGGTTTCTTTTTTTAACAAAGCATTTTAAATGAAAATATTAACTGTAACAGAAAATAAACGACAAAAACAGTTGAAAAATATATTTCTTTTCAATTTAACTATATAATCATTTAAAAATAAATGTACGAATAACTTTTTAAGTAAACTACAGTCAGTTACTGTGACAATATTTTCAGTGTAGTTACCTAAATGAGTGGTTATTCGTGTGATGATACGCAGTTAAAAATAACCAATTCATAAATTGTAGAACTATGAAATATCTAAAAAAAAAAAACTCAGCGCGTTTTACCAACTTAACATGCGACGTAGCCACTTTAATAAAAAAGTACATTCACAAAAAAAAACAGTAGCACCAACAATGGACTTTGTAAAAGCAATCACATTTTTTTTAAATTGAAATTTTATTCCCAACAATTTTTTTGTTTGAAATATTTGTAACTCGTTTGTAAATTTTTGTCTTTCATATAAAAATTGTTTAAAAATAAAAATTCAAAGTTATAAAAAAAATAATTTTTGTTTTGGATTTACAAATTTCTTTGTTGGTGCCCCTTTAAAAAGTTTTTTTTTTTTTTGTATTTACAAATTTGGTATGAGAAAGGTATTTAAAAATTTAATTAGAATTTTGTAAATTATTTCTGTGTATCTATAAATTCGTGCCCTATACAAAATTTCTAAATTTCAATCAATTTTTCGTTAGCTAACAAAAATAATAATGAAATTTAAAAAAATAAACAATAATTTTTAACATATTAATGAAGAGCTTACTAATTGTTTTGAAACTAGATTTTTTCATAATTTTGAGAATGGAAAAAAAATTTCTTTTTCTGAATATTATATGAAATTCTTTGTTGAATTGTATGAACAATTTTATTAATAATAATATTTCCTACAACTTGACTCAATTTCGTAGAACGGCCTAATAATTCAACTAAAATTACCAACATTTATTAAAATCCAAAGGGTAATTTACATACTATAAATTGAAATAATAATATTGCAGTTCGCAATTTCGTTCGTATTTGCATCTACCTTAATGTAAAAATAATTAAAAGACAAAAACCTAATTAAGAAAAACTTTTGAAAAATTTAAGAAACTGCTATAATAATATTACAATATTTTCTTAAAAAGGCGGGTCTTTTCCATAAACATACGCTTACAACGCGGTTAGATTTTCGTCTTTTTTTTAATAAGAACCGCTGAATATATGTATATACATATAAACGCATACATACATAAATAAAATTAATGCGTAAACAAGCATGCATGCAACTTACGGTAGCGCTAAAAGCGCCTCTCTAATTTTAAACAGCCATATAGGGGCGTGGTTCAGCAACAAGCATATGAAGAGTAAACAACAACAGCAGCACAAAATAAAAATAAAATATTTAACTATATCACCACCACCACTACCACCATATCTAATACTACCACTAACATAAACACGTATTCTTAAAAATATTATGTGTATAACTAAATATATACGTAGTATACGTCTGTCTATATATTTGTATATACTTCTAAGGAACGACGTTGCTAGTCGGTTGGCCAGCATGGCTGTTGGTTGACTCAGTCAGCTACTTTGTAAACACATAAGGATATTTTATTATTTTCTTATTCTTATATAGTTTTTCACGATTTTCGGCGTTTTATGGCCTATAACATAAAGCTCTTTTCTCCAACCATACACATGACAGCATCGTCAATTTTATCATCATCATCAACAATATATACTTTTAAAATTCTATTTCTTTTAGATTCTGCAGCTGCTTCTATAATAATATAAATGTCGTTGTTGACGTTAACGTTCTCGTCTTCGTCGTTGGTGTAGTTGTAGTGTGACGTTTTCTAAAGTACAAAACAGTCCCCGATCAAAGTATTATGAAAGATTGACGAGCAAAAAAAGTCCTATGTATTTTTATACCCTACAGCACTACGTATCCAGGGAATAATAAGTTTATGCTGATGTTTTTAACACCAAAAAATATTGGACTTAGACCCACCTTTTAGTTTCAGAACCACTTTTGACTCAGAATCACTTTTTGTTTAGAATTAACGATGTTCATCTGACCGTACGTCCATCTGTCTGTCTGTCCATGTAATATTGTACGCACGTTTCAGGTCCAGGAAATGGGTCCATGTTTAGACCTAGTGCCCACATAAAGGTCCCCCAAAATTAGCTTATTCGCACGCTACAAGTAAATAAGATATTTTGATGAAATTTACTACGCTGACACACATGAGTACAGTGACGAACCCTATTTATTCTATATAGGATCGGTCCATATTTCGACCTATCGCCCATATAGGCTATATTTCCGATTTTCTCTTAAATGAATCTATATATACTATATTCCTCTAACTCCTACTGGAGCATAGGGCGCCGAAATTGGGACTTTCAGCAGAGGTGCTCGTAGTGCGGAAAGTTTCTGATTGCCATTAACTTGGGAGTGACCAGAAATGATTCCTTTATATGACTGTTCAAGCATCTCGCTACTTCCGGTCCTAGACCAAGTATTTCCCGGGCAATAGCTTTCCAGCACCCGCTGAAAGCTAGTTAAAGTGAAAAGGCGCCCAGTCATGTATCCCGAATGCCCATGTACAAATTGGCGTCTCAGGAAAGTAGGTAAATGATGAATAAACGTTTGCTGAAGCATGACTGCAACGTGGGTTTGAACACAAGGATAGCAGCCCTCTCACCAATCTAAGAAAAAAGGGCTAGCAACTCACTTTTCTGAACTTACCCTGCTAACGAATCGCTAGGTAAAATTTAAATTTTTTAATGTTATTATATTTTTTTTTATCAGTTTATAGTAAAATTTTGATACAATTCCATCTGAACCCAAATATTATTTGGCTTTTAAATAGACTGTTGTAGGATATTATACAGTCGGCATGCCCGACTTTAACTTTTTACTAGTTTTCATATAAGAATATATAATCGATTCGGATTTTTAGCGCGAAATACTTTTTTTTTTAATTTTGAATTTTTGGGAATTCAACGAAATTAAATATTTAACATTTCTAAAACAATAATATGGAAATCTCGTATCAAAATTAAAATAATTTTCAATACCTTGTGTATAATACTCTGAATTTTTGATATGTTGAAGACAGTATCATATCACCAAAAATTGTAAAACAAAAATCGAAGATATGCTTTCTAAAATATTCGCGAATATTTATATTTTTGAAAAAGTAAAAGATGTAAGTTTTCGTAGGAGGCAATATTTTTAAAATTCGGTCAATTACTTAAAAACTTAAAGCAGAGTAAATTAGAGTTGTTCCTCTTTTGCTTAGAATATTGAACTTTGACCCGTGCAAAACGTGCACTGAATAAGCAGATCATAGGGAGGTGGCATATCCATTTGCTAATTTCTTATGAAATCCGAACATATTCATTAAAAAAACAACTGAAATCATTAAGAAGTTTTTTGGAATGACTTTAATATGATTGACTGACTCACTGATACACTGACGAACTCTATATTGCCCAGTCGAAACTTCTGGAGGTAGGAAGGTACAATTTGTTGATGTGAGATGTTATTTTTGGAAAGTCCCACGGGACAAATCTCCCCCTTGTCATGTTTTGTACCATAAACGTCCTTTATAAATTTTATGACTGAGTCCTGAGTCCTGACCTGAGTCCAAGATCTCCACAGCACACTTACACAAGACGTGCATTGTGGTCTCATCCTACTGAAAACAAAGTCGCCACACAGGTGACTCAACCTGTCCCAGTTTCCAAGGTAGTACCTTAACCAGATGGCAGTGTTGACCCCATAGGGCTGCGGGGTCAACACTGCCATCTGTACATATGGGTGATATCGATATTGAGGAATCGGATACTCTTGATGCTCTGGGCATGAAAATTCAGTGTGATGTCCGATGGAATAAGCATGTTTTTCAGGTGTCGAAAAAAGCATTCAAGAGTCTAGGGTTTTTACGTCGGTGCAAGAAGTACTTCACTCCATCCGATTTACTCACTATTTATACTACCTATATCCGACCGAAGATGGAATACAACTCCCATATATGGGCAGGAGCTTCGAAGTCTATTTTGTAGCTTCTGGACCGAGTGCAAAAGAGGGCGTCGCACAGTGCTTCGTCACCATATAGCAAATCGGCAAAATTAGAGGAGTTATCGCAGAAGAATGAAATTGGGTGTGCTGGTTTAGAACATGTAAATTAAGAAAAATTCGAAGTTCCAGCAAAATCGGTGCAATCCCATACATCCTTAATCTAAAATTTTTAATTTTAGGTACAATTATAAACAGAATAAGACGAAAATTGGTTACTGCCGGTCAAATTGTGTCCCTTAACTCAGTGGTTAATTTTGTTTCATTCGGGGCAAGGACATGACTACCTCCCATATATCCTTTTTCTAAAAAAACTATATTTTGCCTACATTTATGATCAGAATGCAATTAAAACTTAAAATAGTTTGTAAAATAATACTTTTTAGCTCTTAGGCAAATTTTGTTTCATTCGGTGCAAGGATATGACTATCTCCCATTTATCCTTTTTCTCATTCATTATCAATTTTAAGGGCGCCACAGGCGAGCAGTATTATTGCTCAATTTTTACAAGTTTTTTATGGTGCAATGTTATTTTATTTTAGTAAAACCTTCACATGACAGACACATGGTAAAAAATATTGGTAACTTGTTAAAATTTAGTGAAAACAATTTTTGACAAAATAATCAATTTTCATAAGATATCCTGGAAATGAGTCGCTCCCCACAAAAAACCCGAATTATCATTTTTTCAATTTATTATTTTTCTTTAATAATAACTATTATATTACAAAAATAGCTTTTGACATTTCCAAATTGTGAATTTTAAAAAAAATTTGACGATAAATAAAATTTTGCATTTCTATTAAATTTATGGGCATTTCGGTTCTAGGTTAAAGTGGGTTAATGATATCGAGCGAAACCAAAATTCCGTATCTGAATAATTTTAAGTATATTTAATGAACAAGTTAAATAAAAAACTAGTGTTTGCAAAAAATTCGAATTTTGTGAATTTTTAATTGATATGCTATTTTCTTTTTCAAAAATGGGCCATTTTCGGCCTCAATTCAGCAGGGGTTAAAGTTAAAAAAAAAATTAAATTCTTCAATTTTGAACCTACTAGATGAAAAAAAAAACATCTACATACATATGTAGAAAAAGTTAAAAATTTAAAATTCGCGGTTCGAAATTTTAAGTTTTTTTTACACAAAATTATACATCCTAATGGACTATCTAAATCGTAAAAAAATAGACGTTATTTTTTATATTTTTTTTTAAATTTCACTAAACTTTATAAAATTTTACGTTTTTCGCAAAAAAAGTGTTATTACTTAAATTTTTTTTTTAAGTTTCTTGAATTTTTTTATTTTTACACCACATTAAAACGAAGCTTGTGTTTCAATTTTCAAATTCTTTTTTTTTTAACGTTATTATTTTAATTTTTGGTGGTACCTTAAAATTTAGGAATTCTAAACTCAGGTAAAAAGGTTTGAAAAATGTATAAAATTTTTAAATTTGCGGTTAAAAAAAAACAATTTTTTTCAAATTCTATTAAAGAGCTTCAAGATGTCCTAAAATCATAAATAAAAAAAAAGACGTTTTTCCATATATATTTTTTTACTCTACCAAACTTAAGCAACTTTGGGATTTCCAGTCAAAAAATGTCTTCAGTTTTCGATACCACCAAATATTATTCTATAAAAAAATTTTTTCTTAAAATAATTTCTGCTTATTGCGAATACTTATAGTGAATAAAAAATCCACCGTGTTTCAAAGAATTATCTTTAAAAATGAATTTTTGCCAATTTTTTTTGTAAAGCAGTTAAAATTGGATTTTTGTTTAACTATTTTAGCTCAAAATTTGTTTGACTTTTGCGCCCTCTGTTGTTAACAAAAAGAGGAGATACTGCATTCCTCTTTTATATTTATTTAGGGTATTATGTCACCTCTTCAAAAATGTATAAGTCACTAACGTTCCGCATACATTTTTTTTAATTTTGCCTATGGGACAAAGCACTGTCCGTCGGCGCTTATCAATGACAGTAGGGTATCCAGCTCTATTGACTCATTGGATCATCGTCGGGATGTGGGTTGTGTGACCCTGTTCTATCGGTATTACCATGGGAAGTGCTCTTCTGAAATAAGTGAACTTATCCCCAAAGCCCAAGTTTTTATTCGTAGTACTCACTTATCAAGTAGAACCCATCCGATTGTAGTCGATTGTCCAGCGGAGCGCACGGTGCATTACAGAGAGAATTCGTTTATCAGTCGCACCAGCCATATGTGGAATAAACTCCCCGCAGAAGTCTTTCCCTGTTACTTACAATATAGAGAAATTTAAATCAAATATTCACAAACACTACTCCCTTTTTCCTCCTCCCCATAACCTATTTACCTAATACCAACACAATGCACAGCGTTAGTAGGGGCATGTCCTGTTGGTCTAATATGAAAAAAAAACCTAAAATATCTAGTTAGGAACTCTACAACAAGCCCAATATCACTTCTAGGTATGTCCAACGTCCCTCAGTAGGAAAAGGGATAGACCAGAGCCTTTGCTGACTCAAACTGAATTTGGTTAAAATCGGTCAAAGTTTGGACCAAGTGCCTGCATAAAGGGCCCCAAAATTTGGCTCGTATGTTTGTTTGAAAACTACACGTCGCAAATATAAAAATATTTTAATGCAATCTTTTACGCTGACTCACATGTGTACAAGGGCAAGGCCTATTGATTTAAACTTCTTACACTCTTAAACTTCTTACTGGTTTTCTAATATTTTACCATTTCAAAGACAAAATTTGACACAAGTCAATTTGAACGCATTTAAATTGGAGATCTAAATATTAATTAACTTTAAACTATAACAGTCGGCGTGTCCGTCTTATATATATTTTCTTTATTTATAAAATTTACAGAGTAGTTATTGCAAATAAGATAAAAGTTCACGAAGAACAAAGAGCATCAACAAATTCTCTCCACTTTACTCGATCATTAGCTAAGATCTTTGCTTGCTTCCAAGTCAAATTACGAGATTTGCATTAATTTTTCATCATTTTTATCCATGTGTTTCGGGGCCTTCCAGGATTTCTATGGCCCTGTGAATTCCATTCCAGTGCATGCCTTGCTATTTCGTCAGGTGGCCTTCTTAGGATGTGGCCTATACAATCCATTTGCTCCTGCAGATTTCGGATTCAATTGGTTTGCAGTTAGCCAACAAGAGCAGTTGTTCATTGATCACACAGTTCGGCCAGAAAATTCGCAGAATTCTTTTCTGGTGCTTTTCGTAAAATGCAAACAAAAAAAAAAACTACTAAAAATTAGTTACAAATCCCCCAGCAGAGAAAACTTCTGAAGAGAGCATAAACGGAATTGGTTTACTAGATATAAATTATGAAAGCTTATCATAAATGAAATCCTCGATTTAATTGATAGAATGGGATGATGGTGGTGGCATACGCTAACGACTGTGCTTCTGATGAGGGGAAAATTCCTTCAAACGATTAGCAATCTCAAGGAATCGGAGGTTAAGGAGATTGGTCTTGGAGACAATCTTTCACTTTTTTTTGCAAGAAAACACATTCTGGTGAAGTTAGATCTCCCTAAACTAAAAGGAGTCATTCTTCAACTCTCTGTCTCATTATTTACCCTCAACTTCCGGAACACAAATACCTAGAAATTTTTAAAAAAGAATTCCTTTTGTGCTTTTTACACATGCAAGAATGCAATGGAGCACTGGTGTTCTGAAGGGCGGAGAATACGAAGCCAGGTCGTCTTGAGGCGATAAGGTGAAAACCCACCAAGGCAGCTCTCTGACTTACAATTAGATGCAGGAGAAGAAACAATATACTTCGTGAAGTTTATTGTGCGCAGCTGGATTTTGATATGGAATACATTTTTCGGATAGCGAACTTACAGAGAACTCAGGTAAAAATGTTGACCATGGTGGACTGACTCTGTTATTCAGAGTGAAAAAATTAAGATATTTACAAACGGTTCGAATATGGAAGAGCGAACAATGCTGGGAATTTATTCAGCAAGCTTGGATGTTTTGGTTCAACCGATGGAGCTGTTTGGGGTGATAGGACATATATCAGCGATGGAGGCGAGGGCTAAGTGTATGTCCAGGACTGATTGCGAGACTTACCAGCCCCTATGTACTTTTCCCAATCTAAAAAAAGGGAACCCGCACTGACAAGCGAATAAAGCCTTCTGATAACAAAAACATTCATTGTATAGACTGTGATTGACAAAAATGGTTTATCCCATTAGCATCACGCCATAATGGTACATCTCATTATGGGGTGATGCTACGAGCGTTATCGCTTCGTTTCGTGGCCACGGGATATACTTTGTAGTGCAAAAATTTTCATATAGAGGCAATTTAAAATACTTTGATCAATTGACACATAAACTAACTACTGGCGATTCTTTGGGTGAGACAAAACTGTGGCGGTCTGGTAAATTCTCTTGTGTTCGTTAAAATTTTCAATACAATTTTTTTCTTCTCTTCTTCTTCTTCCTGTAAATGAGAACTTTGCATAAAAAGTATGTTAATTCTTAGCGGGCACTGTACGATGGCCCACATGATGGTCTTCTGCGATCACTGCTGTCAGAATGAGAAGAAAATACAGTATCTGCTTTGCGAATCATTAATGCTGAGGGAGTACTGACTCAGATATCTGAGACGAAGGTTCTTCGATGGCCTTTATACCTGGGGAATGTGTCTTCATTGATTTAATTTTTTTTCGGGTAATCGCAATTGGCCATTTGGAGCGTTCCATAAACTACTAGAAACATCAAAGGGAAAAACATCAAGAGAAAATTTGAAGAAGTTTAGTTGTATATACTTAAGTTTAGTTTTAATTGATTACAAATAACAATATATCCTGCAAAAGCAGGATTAATATTTCCTAATTATCAGTTGACTTAAAATAGTAAATATTTTTGTTGATTTCAGAAGGGTAGATTGTTAAAAAAATTAATAAAAATTTGTATAAATAAAAATTTTTTCCTAAAAATTAAACTTATGTACAAATAAAGTTTTCTAAATTTAAAAGTTTTTTTCTCTCTGGATGAATCTTTTTAAAAAAAATTTTAGTTACAATTCCACAACTTTTAACTAATTTTTCGAAATGGGTGTTTGCTGAATTAATCAGGGTGTTCGAAAAAAACACTACATTGAAAGGATCATGATATTCTTCTTAGCGACTGTAGTGTAGCCGGTGCTGCAGCTTTATAAAATATGTATATAGTTAACTTAAGTACATGCTTTGCTCATTATGCTAAACAGCTCTGCTCATCATAAACAACAACAACAGCAGCAGCAACAATTGCCAGTCGTGAAAACGAAGAAATTCACAAGAATATAAAGCTATACCAAAAAAAGCTATAAAGGAGTAACCAAAATAAACGAATCCAAATGAAACGACGACATCCACAACAAAAATAATAAACACACTTTGTATGTGTGCTTACACATATACACATTCCAAACAGTCTACATTGGTGAAATTTTATAAGTGTGGATGTGTTGTGCTACTTAGTGGTGGTTTTTATTTAAATGTGTTTCTTTTCTATTCCAAGTCCTTTTTTTCGTTAATGTTGTTATTGTTTAAGGGAAATATAGCACTCTTAAGATATTTTACTTTTTCACTAACACCACCGCACACATATGCAATTATACCCACTCACACATAAAAACATTAACAAAAGACGTAAACACCCTTATTTGTTTTTATAATGGCGTCATTATAATGTGTGTGTATATTTTTTTCATTCGTTGCAAATCATCTAAAATCCCTCGAAGATTTCGAACATGTCTTAAAAATATCATCAAAAATATTGTTTAAAAACATAAAAAAATAACGCGCGTGTACAAAAAGAAAAAAAAATAACGAAAAACTTAATTAGAATCAGTTAAAAGGTGTAAGTATATGTGTATGCATGCCATCTAATACTCAATATGTTATTAAATTTATATTAGTTTTTACCCTACGGAAAATTTTAACAAACTGTCACCGAACTGGCCCCTTTATATGAAATAGACTGGTAACTTTTACATGGCGTTGTCATAGGAGGGGGAAATTGACACCTTGTGACATGTCACAAGACAAATCCTAGGACAGGTTACTGAACTCTCATAAAAAACAAAGTTCAGGGACCTGTCCTGGGATTTGTCATGTGACATGTCACAAGGGGTCAATTTCCCCTCTCCTATGACAACGCCATGTAAAAGTGGCCAGTCTATTCCATATAAACGGGCCAGTTCGGTGACAGTTTGTTAAAATTTCCCGTAGGGTAGTTCTACAAAATAAAAATAAATATTTCTCTGAATATGGCTAGGTATTCTATAAAAAACTTACGATTACCGTCCACTTTTGGAAGTAAAATTTCGAATATTTTAAAGATGTTAGTTGCAAAAATCTTGAATTATGTATATGGTGCAAAATTACTGTCTTTTAACAAATTTGCTACAATGCACGCTGGGAAAATATGGATTTAGCTGGCATAAAGTCCAATTTTAAAAGTCTAAATTTACAAAAAAAAGATCTCATTTATTAGCCAATCCATGCTGAATTTGGCCCTGTTTTTTTTTTAAATTTTTATTTATTGGCTTGTGGGTGCGTTGTCAAAGTTAAAATTTAGTAACAAAAAATAAAATTAAATAAAAAGTAGTCTCTAATGCCTGCAACTTCAATGTGTAATTAAACTCATAAGTGGTTTCTTTTTAAAAAAGTTCCTTTTGGGTCATTAGATATGGTATAATGTGTTGCTATTCCATCTTTTTTACTAGTCTAGAATATATATGGAGGTCACACAAGCGTAGTATATAACATAACTTTTTTTGAAAAATAAAAAATTATGTTTTAAGGTATGCAAGCGTCGGCAAGTGTATATTAAAAATGGACTACCTAGATTACTACTATCATAATCTCGTTTCGCCAAGGAGTGCCAAGAGACTATTTTGAGATTTCTTACTGCATTCACACTTTTTTTTTATTTTTTCTTTCAATTTATATTTTTTTAAATAAATGTTGTCACTCTTTTTAACAAATATTTATTTTAATATTAAACCGGGTTGGAAAGCAAAACCGTTAAAACACTGTTACGAACTCAGATCCCAGATCATTACCTTTATAATACCTTATAAAAGAAAAATGTTTTGTTTTGAACCAAATTTTTTTTCGACCTTTTTAACCTTCGGTCCACTATTCTTTCCTGTTATGGGTGATATCACTTTTTTAAAAATTTAAAATTTCGCGGCAGTGTAATGCTGATCTTTTTACTTTGAATTTCAAGATGCATTTTTTTTCAGTAATATAATTTATCATTTGGCTAGTTGTCAAATGGTTATTTCAATTATGAACCAGATACATAACTTATTTTATTCATTGAGTATGTAGTATGGTATTCAATTAATCGACTTTTTATTTTAATCGATTAATCGTGCAAATAACTAATCAGGTTTTTTTCTTAACCGATTAATTGAATAAAATTTAAAAATTAATCGATTAATCGTATTAAATTATTCGTTACTTGAAATTTGGACATTTTAAATCATTCGAAAAAATTTTGACCAAAATTGTTCGATTAATTGACTAACGGCTAATCGATTGAATACCCTAGTATGTAGTTTGTATATTATTTACTTCTTAAATACTGTAATATTACTACTATATAAATCTGTTATTACTAAAAAATATCAAACAAATTTTTTTCAGTATACTAATATTAAGCAAAAAGTTTTACAAGTTTTAGCAAGGATGTTTTTGATTTGCAATCGACTAGGTGTTAGCAAAACTTTTGCTGAAATTACCAACTTTTTGCAAGCACGCTCCTGAATAAAAATTTGCTGACATACATAGCAACATTTTTTGCTAACTTTATTGACTTTTTTTGAGTATACACGTGATTATACTGAAATTATTGGAATATTAATAGTGATTTCGAATTTGTAAAAAACATAATGCTTTCAGATTAGGGTTCCCAGATACCAAGAGTCAAATAACTGGACAATGGAAAAAATTCACCTGGATTTTAAAAAAATAACTGGACAATTTAAAAATGCATTTATATTTCAAAAAAACTAAAATTTTATATCAATTTTTTTTTTTAAATAAAAAATAATAACATAAAAAGCAAGGAAACGTAACAATTAAAATTCAGTCTTATGTCATATTTAAATCACATAAAAAAGTATAACTATTTTTTTGTTTGCCACATATATTTTGTATTTTTATTTACAGAATTTACTAACTCTTTTGCTTTAGATGTAAGCAAAAATGTTTGAAAATGTTTGCAACTTTCTTCAACATTTATTCTTATTAAAATTTCAGCATTTATTAGGTCGAAGGACATTCTATTCCTTTCTCGTGAGTATAGGTTATTTAAAATACTAAAAATTATTTCACAAAAAGCATTGCTAATTGGTATCGAAAAAAAACCAACGAGATCAATTTATACAGATTTTGTACGTTATTTTTTTATCGCATTTTTGAAAAATGGACCATATCTTATCAATTGGAATATCTTACGGCAAATTATCAAAGCTTTCTCGCAGGCAGCAGAAGTCAGTGTACAACATATCGTTGTCAATTAAATTTAATATTTCTTAAAAACTGATTTGCTTCTAATTTGAAAGTTTTTGTTTCGTGATAGCAAATTTTTTTTAAAATAGTTCCAACTTTGCTTCCATAAAACTTGTCTTTTAACAGATTTTTAAGACAATTCAATATATTAGTCATTATACTGAGCAGGTCTGTAATAGTACAGGAATCACTTTCTAGGGCTAATACTGCTGAATATTAGTTTAATTAATAAAAAATTATAATTAATAAAATAATTATTTTTAAAAATTAAGGAAATTCTTTTTTAACTGGACAAATTGTATTTTAGCTGGTAACTGGACAAGACCCAAAATAACTGGACAATCCAGGCCATTGCAACCCTATTTCAGATCTAATGCAGTCATGTTAAGTCAAAACAATAAACAAAACTGGGCATTAAACTAAAATCTTAAAACCGCGATTACTTGGAAACTGGTACATTGATTTCAAAAGATTTGCTATAACAGCGTTAAGCAAACACTATTTTATTAGAAATAATGTATGTATAACAACCCTACTAAAAAAAATAATATAACTTTTGATATTATATATAATTATATCCGAAAAATGAGAACATCTAATTGTATCAAATTAGATCGTACTATGATCATATTAGATCTAATTTGACACAATCAGATCTAATTTGATGGAATAAGATATGGTTTGATACAATTTTATCCGGATTTTGTCCTCATCCAAATGTATAAAATATAATATAATCATATCCAGCTAGATATAATGGTATATAATTCGATACAATTATACATAATTATATGCGGCATATGTAATTAGATATAGGTCTATATATAATTGGATATTGTAATATGTTGAACTATATATTGTGCAATATATAACAATATATAGTTATATATTTACGATATAATTTGGTAAAATTTTATATACCCGGTGAAAAATGTTCATATACGCTCAAACATGTTCATATATGGTTTATATATGGACACATATGAACAAATATGGATTTTTTATGAACATATATGGATTTTATATGAACATATATGGAAGTATATGTGATTCCATATATGGAAAAAATTTCATATACAGACATATATGGAAGCATCTGTTATTTCATATATGGAAATGGCACTCATATATGGACAAATATGAAAGTATATGTTATTCAATTTATGCAAAAGGGACTTGTGTATGAACATATTTCGAAGAATACATTTTTCCATATATGTAAAAGGAACTAATATTTGGATAAATATGGAATTATATTTAATGCCATGAATAAAAAAAGGAACATATGTAGCGCCTAATTTGAATGTCATACATAAATTTATATCTATCGTACAACTGGTACAACCTTATAATAAAGGACAGCAACGTTCGCATGTATTCGTATATATTTAATAAATGTATATGTTCATATATGTCCATATATGAACATATACTTAGGTGTTACCTCATTTTTCGGATCCATACATATATGGTTGAACCATAAATGTTCATATATGGACATTTTTCACCGGGTAATTATATCTTGGTATATATGTTCCAATATATAATTATACACAATTTTATATGATAATATATGACTACATCAAAACTTTTTTACTTGGGAAGAGAAGAAATCGAAAAATGCCAAAAATTCAGTATAAGTGATTTTGAAGTATAAAACTAAAAAAAAAAATTATAAAATTTCATAATTTTTTTTTCGCTAACATAAGGTGCGCTTTTTTATCCTTAATTATCGTGGAAATGCTCTCTTTCCAATGATACCCATCAGGCAAGTAGCTAGGAATTTTTTAATGGGGGGGGGGGGGCTTTTTAAAAATGTTTTGTTTAATGTTTTCCGTTTTTTTTTGCTTACTGGGGAATCTTATAAAACTTAAAAAAGCTCGTTGTTTTAAGTTAACTGTGCTCCTTTACTTTTTGTGTAAAGTTCAAATAAATGAGAGTAAACACAAAATCCTCTATCTAAATCACAAAATTACCCAAAAGTACGGGAATGCACAAAATCACTTTTCTAATCCAAAACTATTTAAAAGAAAAAAAATTAAAGTGCGTATAGTTTTATGGTGTTTTCTTTTCTAGAAAAAAATGTTGCCTTGTTAAAGTGTAAAATTTTAAAAATGTTACCCTCACCCCAATAAAATGCTACATTTTTCCAATCAGAATAGAACGATAAAATCACTTATTTGCATTTTTCAAAACACATGTGTATGTATATATTGTTGTTTCATGTATATGCAATATTGTTTACGCTAGCTACTACTATACGATAGCCTAGTGGTTGTGATGCTTGCCTTTCGCTCGGGATGGCCAGGTTCAAATCCCAGCCAAGATGAATTAATTTTTATATCCTACTCTCTTTTTCTTTTTTCAATTTAGAAGTTTTCCTCCATATTAAAAAAAAAATTTATAATTTTTTTTATTTATTGGTAGCGTAAAGACTAGTAAATACTAAATAAAACAGAGCAAATTATTAAAAAACGAAATAAAATTTTATAAAAAAAAAATTATAAAAAAAAATTTATAAAAAAAAATTTTATAAAAAAAAATAAAATTTTATAAAAAAAAATTAAATTTTATATAAAAAAAAATAAAATTAAAAAAAAATGTTGTGGTCCAACCGGGGTTTGAACCTGCGACCTTCTGCGAGTTTGCTGGCTAACAACATTGCAGTATATACACATAACTTTGATGAAAATAAAAAAAAAAAACAGGGCAACCCTCTACCCCGTAAATTTTTTGAGGGCGGAAAATGTTGCACTTTTGCACTTTATTAGACAAAATTTTTAGAAAAGAACACAATGCCCTCTCAGAATATTACCCTTAATTTAGAAAAGAACACAAAAAAGGCAATTCAAAAGCAAAGTGCAAAAAAATGCAACATTTTTGTCAGAAAAGAAAACACCATTAGTCTCAAAAGTTGCACAGAAACACATATTTTTTGCATTTAAATGATTTTTTGACTTCGTTGAGTTAAGTTTTATATATATATAGAAGTTTTATTTTGTGTATTTTTTTGCTAATTAAAATTTAGAATTTTCACAATGGTGTTATTTGCGTATCATTGGTGTTAAAGTCGGGAATGCCGACTATACAATACCCAACACCAGTCCGGTTAAAAGCCAACTAATGTTTGGATCCGAAATTCGAATTGGTTAAAACGGACTTGTGTCAAAATTTTCTATAAAATGACAAAAGAAGAAAAAATCGAAAATATAGCCCATATGGGCGATAGGTCCAAATATGCACCGATCCTTTCTAATATCAATAGGCTTTGCCCTTGGGACCATGTGAGTCAGCGAACCAAATTCATCGAAATATCTTCGTATTTGCGACCTGCAGCGTGTAACCAAGCCAATTTTGGGTGGACCTTTATAGAGGCACTAGGTCTCAACATGGACCTATTTGAACCAAAATAAATAGGCTTCGTCCTTGGGTCGACATAGGTCTGTGTACCAAATTTCATTGAAATATCTTCGTATTGGCGACCTGCAGCGTGTAAATAAGCCAATTTTGGCGGGACCATTATATGGACACTAGGTCTAAACGTGGATCGATTTTAACCAAAATCAATGGGCTTCGTCCTTGGGTCGACATAGGTCGGGGTACCAAATTTCATCAAAATATCTTAGTAGTTGCGACCTGTAGAGTGCCCACAAGAATGCATATAGGGTATAAAAAGAGAATTTAATAGAGACAGAGGCAGCAAATTTTATAAAAATATCTGTAAGAACGCAAAAATATCTGTAAGGGCCTAAAGGTTTTTAAAACTTGTTTAATATTACAACTAAGAGTGGCCAATAGCCGTTAAGGAAAATTTAATTTCTTACTCTTTTATAAGTTCTAAACTAAATTATATATTTCAAGTGTAATTTGATTTCTATGTGATACTTTTGGACAAATTTTTAATTTATTTGTGCGGCTTCCTTGTTCGATATATAAAGGTCCCAGCAAAAAAAAAAAAAAAATTGGATGTAATGCTTTACAAACTACTTCTTTCACTATCCCCTCTGTCACATTGAAATATTTCCAAATCAGAGTGAAACACACCACAGACAATTCTGGTGTAATTAGCATTTTATAAAGTTAAGCCTGAATTATATATATATATTTGTTCCTTTTACTCCTGCAAGGAGCATAGAAGCCTGAATTAGTCAGATGTAAATGTAGCGCTCTATAATATGTTCAATAAGTTAAAGAATAGGACAACTCGAAGATTACTTTGTATCTCTTTCATATGCAATGAACACATAAAAAGCATAGATGTAGAGAGAAATTCTGTTGAGAATTATTTCTCACTCTACGTTGATATCCCTCTATTCTTTTATTTTATTTGCTAAAGGATATTATGAATGCGGAGTACTCACTAAACAAGCTTTATTACATTGAGCACTAATTGAAATTAATAAATAATCCTACACTAATAAAAAAAATCCCGTACAAATAGGTCAAAATTGTGCTGGCGCAAATACATGTACTATTTCCTGTTATTTTAGCAAAATTTTTACCTATTTGTACGGGCTTTTTTAGAGAAAATAACAGAAAAATTAGTTCAACTTAATCAGAACGCGTTTAACAGACTTTTGTACTAACTTTTTTTTATGAGTGTTATTATTAATTATATGAATGCCTTTGTTTAATATCAACAACTAAAAAAAGCAAAAAAAAATATAAAGAATTTGGTTATACGTAAATAGATACCACAAAGTTCCTAGATGTATCAAAACAGCTAAGTAGTATTTTGGAAGATGACAAAGCAAACTTTGATAAATTTTATTGTTTTTCTCTTTGATATTTAAGATTAACGCTCCTAGACGAAAACAAGAAATTCTAAATGGGATTAAGCCAAAAAATATTTCTAGAAATTCTAGGAAATTTTCGCCTAATGAATTTCTTAGGTCAGAATTAAAACCGGATAGGTACAAGCCTGCAGAAAATTATTTTTCGCAATAAGTTTTTGGATTTTAGCATATTTACTTTAATAAAAATTATATATTTTTTAAACATTTTTGTAATTATACCCTACATCACTACGTGGTCAGGTTTGTGCTGATGTTTGTAACACCAAAAATATTGGACCTAGACCCACCTTATAGTATACCGATCGACTCAGAATCACGTTTTATTTCGATTTAACGATGTCCTTCCGTCCGTCTGTCTGTCCATGCATTCTTGTACGCACTCTACAGGTCGCAAATATTAAGATATTTTGATGAAATTTGGTACACCGACTTATATCTGCTCAAGGACGAAGCCTATTGATTTTGGTTAAACTCGGTCCATGTTTAGACCTAGTGCCCATATAAGGGTCCCCCAAAAATTATATTGTTTATACGCTGCAGGTCGCAAATATTAAGATATTTTGATGAAATTTGCTACACCGACCCATGTTGGCCAAAGGACGAAGCCTATTGATGTTTGTAAAAATCGGTCCATGTTTAGACCTAGTGCCCATATAAGGGTCCCCACAAAATTGTAGTGTTTATACACTGCAGGTCGCAAATATTAAGACATTTTGATGAAATTTGGTATACCGACTTATGTTGACCCAACGACGAAGCCTGTTGATTTTGGTTAAAATCGGTCCATGTTTAGACCTAGTGCCCATATAAGGGTCCCCCAAAATTATTTTTTTTATACGCTGCGGATCGCAAATATTAAGATATTTTGATGAAATTTGGTTCACCGACGTATGTTGGCCCAAGGACGATGCATATTGATTTTGGTTAATATGGGTCCATGTTTAGACCTAGTACCAATATAAGGGTTCCCCCAAATTTATATTATTTATACGCTGCAGGTCGCAAATATTAAGATATTTTAATAAAATTTGGTTCGTTGACTCACATGGTCCCAAGAACAATGCCGATAGATTCTAGATAGAATCGGTCCATATTTGGACCTATCGCTCATATGGGCTATATTTACGATTTTCTCTTCTTTTATTATTTTATAGAAAATTTTGACACAAGTCCCATTTTAACCCATTCGAATTTCGGATCCAAACATTAGCTGGCTTTTAACCAACCAGACTGGTGTAGGTTATTGTATAGTCGGCATTGCTGACTTTAACCTTTTTACTCGTTTTGATTTGACGCAAAATTATTAGTTGAATCATCTTTTGACGCATAAATATTAGTTAAACCACCTCTGTTTATGGTTATTTTAAAATATTTTAAACATTTATCTACATTCTTTTGAACGCAATCTGATGCAAACAATTTTGGTTACGGAGTTCACATTTGGTTACTTTTTTTGTTTTCTTTCAGAAACGCTTTGTCAGAATTTTCTTTCCGAAACAAAATCGTATGTTGCCTACAAGGTGAATCCAAATATGCCATTGTTTTTCTTACTCGTTAAATAGTTTCCTGTAAAAATTAGGAACGGAGTTTACAACATTTTTTCAAATCTTATTAAAGACATCCTTTTTCATCTCGAAAATGTTACATGCAGCAGAAAAACTTCTAGTCTGTTATACTAGATGATTATTTACAGTCCAGCGATCATTTGAGTATAAATAACATTATACTTTTCGCAATATAATTAATAGATAACTCCAAAATTCGTGTGTATGCATTTTTATCAAAAATTATGACGAAAAATCGTTACAGAGTTGATATCGTGTTAGCATAGACATACGGAAAAGTTTGTAGAATGTATTAATTTTTCCTAAAAGCGTTACTTTTCCTCTTCATAGAACTTCTTATAGTTAGTGTTTAGCTTCATTGGTTATTAAAATACAAACTATTAAAGTTAAAAAACCTTATGAGTTACTGGTTACGGAGTTTACATTTGGCCTATAAAATTGGCCACAAATTTTATGTATTAACCAAAAATTGGTCAGATTGTTATAAATTTTGTAAAACAGGTGACAATGCGCTGATATGTATCGAAATATATAACTCAAATGTAATCCATGCGTTAGAAATTAGCTGGTTACATGGTTTTTATCACATTTTTTGATATCACCTATATACATATTTAAAAAGATATATTTCAAAAATAAGCGGATGGAATATGTAGTTATTTAGCTTGCGGCAGATTTTATAGTAAAAAACTAAACTTAATACCTCCTTTTTGTAGGAAGTTTGGTTTTGCATAGCTCTGGTGATACCTGTCCGATTAGCCACATTTTAGTGCTTTCGCGTATAGCCGCTGTCGATGAACTAGAAACCATTATAAAAAATTATCCGGAAACTGACCTACTAAAATAGTACAAACATAGAAATATATTTTTATAAACTATTTTTTATGTTGTTTTAGAATTATTTATTCCGCTTATAACTCACCTGCTTAGGAATAAAATCAATTGTAAAATTGTTGAACCGACTTATTTGTGTCAACGGTTTAAAAATAATAAATACAGTTGAACCTTCTTACTCTTTTTGTTAATTTTGTATTTGATGGAGCTATTTCCTAAAAGAAGACATGTTGAGATGGCTTTCACTTACATACCGAATGAAGATAAAAATTAATTAAGTAGGTTTGAGGTTAAGAATAAGAATAAACATTTTTTTCTCCAAAGTTATAAACACATTTTTTAATCTGCAAATCAGACTAGATCTAGTTTCTGCATTTTTCTTATGGACAGGCTTCATCAATGATTTTCCATTAAATTGTATTATTGTTTATATTTTTATTGTCAGATTGTCTCTATATGATAATTTTTTCAACAACCTGTCGGCTGTAGGAATCGAACCCATGCTCTCCCACATTACAAACGTAACTATACTAGAGTTCGACAGCTTAGCCATCTCACCCTCGTAAGGCCTTGCTCATAGTGTGGCTAATTCATAGTTTTTCTTTCCTATTCAGCTTTCTGTTATTGTTTTTTGCTCTCAGAAGTGATCAAACAGACATACAAACATTCTACTTTAGATTTTCTGTTTATCTTCTGTCACACGGTTTATTACATAAGATTAAAAAATGGGAATCGGCGGAGTTTAATTATACCCAATAAGCATTCGGACCAATAAGCATTCGGAAGAAATATCACCCAAAAGTTATGAAGACAATGGGTGCGTTCGACAGATACAATTTAATAGTCAAAAGTTCTACAACAGTTGTACAACTCTCTGCTGATCACTAACCGCTCAGTCTGAGCGCTCAGGTAGCGCTGTCATATTTTGGTTCCGTAAAAAATGTTTGCTACTTTTGATCAATAAGTGATACATTTGTTGTTGTTCATTTACAATAAAAATTGTTATGTAAGAATGACAAATAAAAACGTACAAATATAATTCGAAAACAAAAATTTTAAAAAATAAAAGGAAACTATTGAAAAAGTGTATTTAAAAACAAAACAAATAAAACATCGTTCCGCAGTGTAAGTAATCACAAAGCGCTACAAGTCACCGGTATCAGTTTAAGGTTTCAAAGAAGTATTTTGAACAATTTATCGTTTCAAAGAAGTATTTTGAACAAATCTTTTTATCAACTGAAAGATATGTCGGCGATATTTAAAGAAATGTCAAAAATAAATTTTGATTTTATTTGAAAATTTTCGTGCTGGGGTTCCGTTGAATTTAAGATATCTTGGGCAATTTATATTGCAAATATTAAGGTAAGTACCTAAACAAATTTGTTTTTACAATTGTACAATTTCAACACAAATTCAAATCCACGAAAGAGTGGTGGATATATGAAAATGAAGATTAATATTGGTGAATTAAAACTGAAAATGTTTATAATAAAAAATTATAAAATAAAAAACGTACTTTTATCTTATGAATAGTTGTCAGGCGATATCATATTTTAAACTTCCAGATGATATTTTGGCGATATATACGATACCTTTTTTTTATCGTCCAGTTGATAAATTAGTGAAATCGCCAATTTATCTTCTAAAACAATTGCTGTGAAGTATTGCATTCGGGACACGTTTTTTAACAAATGGGGTATGTTCCAAAATACGAAGATGATTGTTGCCGCAATAAAATTTTTCATACAGGCATTACGATGGGGAATCGCCTTCATATTGCGATGTTTGCTGGGGACCAGACCTTTAAAATTAATTCAATCATCAGTAATAATTTAATTTCTAAAAAAGAACCAATAAAATTCTGATTCTCGAATTATGTCTGGATTTATGTGAGTCGCGCAAATTATCATTTTATTTTTTGATTATCGAATTACAATTGTGTTTCTATGATTCGCAAATCAATTTTAGTCATTAATATATCTATAAAAAATAAACTTGCATTGAATACTTTAATTTAACAATAATTTCAAACACAAAATTAAATTTACTCTTAATAAATCAATGTTTTAAATTGTAATGCAGTCTTTTAAACGAATAAAAAAATATACATTAATTCGCGAATCAAAACAAAAACTTTGATTCGCGAAATAAAAAATATGGAAATAATTCGCGCGAATTATCTTATTTTTTACTATAAAATCCGCTGCGATCTAAGTAAATATGTATTCCATCCGGCTATTTTTGAAATATATCTTTTTAAATATGTATATTAGACTGTCCCTTAAAATAGCGATTTGTCGATTTTCGTTCATTACACCCCCCAGTTTTATTGGAAATGGTCCCAAATGGAAGAAATCAATTTTTTTTAGAACGTTAACCTGTGCCGAAAGTTGGACGAAAATGGCCCATTTTGGAAAAAAGGGTATTACTATTAAAAATTCCCAAAATTCGATATTTCGAAAAAATTATTTTTTTATTCCATTTATTGATTTAATATAGTCAAAAGGATTCAGACATGTAATTTTGACTTCATCGGATATAATTAACCCACTTTAGCCAGGAATCCAAAATGACCCACGAATTTGATAAAAATGCAAAAACGTGTTTTTTTGTAAATTAATTTTAAAGATTTTATAAAATGCCTAATTTGGAGATGTCGATTGCTATTTGTACCACATAATAATTGATATTAAAGAAAAAAAATAAATTGTAAAAATGATAATTCGAGTTTGTGTTTGGAGAGACTGCTTTCCAGGATATTTTACAAAAATTGCTCATTTTGTCAAAATTTAAACAAAATTTGAATGTTTTCATAAAATTTTAAACAGTTTTCAGAAAAACATCACTTAGATTTGGTTAGACTATAATTATCTTTACATTTGTTTAAAAAATTTTTAACCCTTAGTGGCCTGGCGTCAGAAAAAACCCATGAAACTTAATATTAATTATGACTACGAGATTATAAATCCATTAAATTGATAAAAAAAAAATCTCAACTGGATAAAAATAAATATTTTATGTAACCTGATCCAGATGGGGTTGATTTTTATACTTTTGGCCAAAAACGCCCCACTAGGAAATTTACAGAATAACAACTTTCATAATTTTCGGAAAAATATCACTTCAAATGGATAAAAAAAAATCTTTTTTCCATTTGATAAAAATTATTTTTTTGTGTAAATTGATCCATATAGGGTTAATGTTTAATTGTATTCCCCGCTTTAGCTTCCATTTTTTCTTGTTACTTTTTTTTAAGCTGCCAGTGGATAATTGAAAAGTGAACATTTATTTTGTGCTTAAACTGTTTAGACAGCAGTAGGTTTTTTGTGTGGTTCAAGCATATAAACAAAAACTTAAAAACAATTGCTGACTCTTTTAGAATAACTGAAAATTATTCAATGCCCAGGACAAAAAGTGAGGAGAAAGAAGTAGTTAAAGCACTGCAACTGTTGAATAGGGAGTTGTTCTTTTTCGGGTTTTTCACCGATGAATTTAACATTGGCTGGGCATAGGAAGGAAGTTGTGAGTAAAACCTTAATTTACTCACGTGAACGTGAGTGAGTGTGAGTAGATTAAAAATGTTCGTGAGTGAGTGTGTGAGTAAAATTTTTGCGTGAGTGAGTGTGCGTGAGTCGAATTTCAACGACTCACGCCTTTTTTTTGGCTTTTTCAGTAATTGTTTTAGGCGGATTTATATTTTTAGATATTTTTAATACAAAATAAATGGCAAAATTTCATACTCGTCTAGGGTTTCCCTAACATTTTTTATTATTTTGTCGTATTTATTTAAGAACGTCAATTTTAAGGATGAAGGAATGGAAATATTTTAATTAATGAATTTTGGTTTAAATGACTACTTTTTAAAACAATTAGTTCTCTTATCAAGTCATAAAAATCTATGATATACCTCCTGCAAACTTACTTTAGATCTTATCAAATTTCAGACTTAAATATAAGTTAAAAATACTTTTATGACTTTAAAAAAATTGCATCTGCCAAAATCCATATTTTAGCGTTTAGTATCAAACTTAAAGTGTTAAAAAAAATTTGTGATATTTTCTTTCGATTTTCATTTTAAAAGATTCATTAGACCTATATTTGAATGTTTGTGCGGGGAACTTCGGCATTATAGAGTTTCAAAAAGCTCTACCATTCGTAATTTTTTAAAATTATACTAAAGTTTATTAGGTTATAAAAAGTGTTTTAAAAACCAAAATAAATAATTTTATTTTTTTCAGAATTTATAGCTTGTGAAGTTATTTTTTTTAAATCAAGTTATTTTTTCTCGAATGTCGAGGTTTTTGACTTTAGTAATGTTGCAATTATAGTTACAACTTTTAATAGGCACGTAAATATTAATAGGCATATTTTTAACATACCCAATTTATCGCTTGCCATTGTCAATTGCTCCATTAATACTGCTACTGCCAATGTCAATTGCTCCATTTATCCTTCTACTGCCCAAGGCCTCTAAAAAGCGGTCTTCAGATCTAAAAAAATTTCTAGCTAAATAACAATTTTTATAAAATCAATTATGTCAATAGAAAACATAATTTTCTTCTTCTGTTGTACAACATACGATTTTGAAGCGATGCCCAGGATAATCTCAGCAATGGGTGCTCATTACTAATACCTAAATAATAAGCAGTAGAATTATTATCTATTATAATTCAGCGTCAAAACTTATTATTTTTATTCGACAAGGCCATTTTTGTTAGTATTTGCAACGACCATATAATTAAAAGACTAACCAACTCTCCCTACCTCTGTTAAGTCACTCTCTTCTTAATTTGTATTGAAAATTCAGCCATAAGAATTACACACGTCTGCAAGGGCTAACATTTTCGATACAAATTGTCAATGTTCGAAAGAGGCGATGAAAACCGCCTGGTATTTGTCTATATTAGCTCTATTACAAAAAGATAAAATAAAATCGTTACCATTATATAAGAATAATTGTAATTTAAAAATGTTCATTACTTTTGTTAACATTACTTTTACACAATGTTAAATAATTTTCTGTTTTCGTAACTTTTCATTTAAAATTTTGGTATGCCGATTCCTCGCTTCTAGCCAAAATAGCAAATAAGCCAAAATTTTGGGGTCTGAAGCTGTGAAATGCCCCATTAGTGCTTCTCAATCACATTTTTTAATATGAAAATTAAATGGAAGAATAAACATCGGTTACCATTTCATAAATTAATGATAATTATTTCGGCCCATCTTTATCCTCCTTCCCTACACTTAAAATAATACGTCAGTAGAAAAATCTGCCAAACGGGTTTGGAATCGATTTGACTAATTTTTAACAAATTTTTAATTGAAATACTGATTTCAACAAGGATTTAAGTTATCTTCATTTAACACAATACTAAAAATTCTCAGTAGTTTAACTTTGAATATTAATTTTCAAAATTATTTATAACTAATTTTTAAGAACCTATTCGTTAAATTTTACACAATTTATTATTAAAATATAATTTCATGTTTCTGTTATTACCCGGTAGATGGCGCCACCAATGTATCCCAAGTTTTAAGGATGGCGCTATTTCTTTCCCTCCCGATTTTTTTAAATGGCCCATATATCAAAAACTAAGAGAGATATAGCAAATTTCACGAAAATTTTGGCTACCCCTTACTACGTAATAGCCCCGTGAAAATTTTATTTCGATCCAAAAATGGATAAAAATTAAATTTAACAGAAAATATGTTAAAATCAACAAATTTTATATTAAGCCAAAAAACAGGAATACATTTTGTGAAAGTAACAAATTTATCTGTTTAGTCAACAGACATATTATTTCGACAGACAGACACATTATTATTTCATAAAAAAAATGCCGATTATAATCTATTTTGGCATAAAAAGGGTTTTGAATTTTTTCGCAAAACTGGTATCAAAATTGTGTAACAACAATCTTGCTGAAACAGAAGCGTTTAAGTACGTCATTGCATTCGCAAGATGCAAATTTTGACCTTTTTGCCAAAATAGGCCTGAAAAGTTTATCCTTAATGGACCTATAAATATTGTATGCTCTATGGAATAATATTCCACCAAAATCTTTCATTACCTAATGGTTAAATAATTACACTAATATTTTTATTACTTATAATTCGGCCTCAGTACTACACCATTCCCAATTGAAATTGAGAGCTTTCCATGTAGTATTGAGAATAGAACAATTGAAATTGGGATTTTCCATTTGATAATGGGAAAGAAACAATTGAAATTAAGATTTTCTATTTCATATTGAGAAAAAACGAAATGAAATTGAGATTTTCCAATTAAAATTGAGAAACGAATAAATGATATTGAGATTTTACAATTGAAATTGAGAAAAGCATACATGAAATTGAGATTTTTAATTTGATATTGAGAAAAGAACACATGAAATTGAGATTTTACATTTAAAATTGAGAAAAAAAGAAATGAAATTGAGATTTTCCAATAAAAATTGAGAGAAAAATAAATGATATTGAGATTTTACATTTGAAATTGAGAAAAAAACAAATGGAAATTAGATTTGTTCATTTGAAATTGAGAAAAGAAAAAATTAAATTGAGAAATTTTTAATTGGAATTTAATAAAATTCTTGTGAATGAAATTAAGCCTTGCACGGAGATAAAAATACCAATAAGTTGGAAATACCTTACACGGCCAAATATATTCCAGAAAAGCTTTCCACATTGAGCTGGTTACAATGAATAACTTTCAGAATACGTTACTCGTCTGAATGAGTATGCCAGAGCCGGTAATCAAATACATAGTTCGGCTGAACGAAATAAATTTCAATTTGAATTCGCGCTACCCAAACGCTCCCATCATCACATGGCCCAAATGTTCATTTGATCGGAGCGATTGGAAGGACCATTACGCGTTATTAAAATGGATGAAAATAGAAGTTCTGTTAATGTACCTGCTGCTAGGGAATGTATAAAAAATTTTCTGGTGAGATGGAAGGAGATAGGGAACTTTCAGAGTAGGTGGTAGTTGTTGATAATGCTACTTGTTACAACAGGCTCGAAACTGTATTTGAAAACTCTTTCGGAACTCTGCTCAGTTTGAGCCCTTAATCCCCCATGCTCAACACCATTGAAATAACTCCTTACCTTCCGAATTATTTCAAAGCAAAAAGTAAGGACTTACCTATCACTGATTACGTGTTGCATGAGTTATAAACGCATAGTAATGATTAAAACTTTTTTGAAAATCTATTATTAGACACATTATTTTGTGTTTTTTTGTAAGGAGTATACCTTTTTTGTGTTTACCTTTCGACATCATGAACAAAAATACGAAGCACAACCATTCATTTACTTTTTAAAATTTTTTTATAAAAATCTGTTTTAGACACATTTTTTTCCATCCTCGTAACCACATAAGTAACCACTTATTTTATCACCTCCTCCCAATACATTACCTTGGATCTAATCGCCTGTAAAATTGATCAGTGAAATAAGGTATAAAGTAATATATGATTTAATAAAATTTGTTCTTTAATTAAAGTTTTTCCCAAAATCATTTGATTTTTTCTCAATTACATTTATTCTTTTCTTAATTTAATTTATAATTTTCCCAATTTCATTTGCGTTTTTCTTAATTTCAAATATAAAATCTCAATACCATTTGTTCCTTTCTCAATTTCAATTGGAGAATCTAAATTTCATTTGTTATTTTCCCTATATCAAATATAAAATCTCAATTACATATGTCCTTTTCTCAATTTGAATTGGAAAATCTCAATCTCATTTGTTTCTTTCTCAATTTTAAATGGAAAGTCTTAATTTCATTTGATTTTTTCTCAATTTCATATGGAAAATCTCAAAATCAATTGTTCATTTCTCAATATTAAATAGAAAATCTTAAAATCAAATGAACTTTTCTCAATTTCAAATGGAAAATCTCAATTTCAGTTGTTCTTTTCTCAATTACAGTTGGAAATGGTGTAGTAATTTTTGTTAAACGAAGTTCTTTTTTATAAGCAGCCTAGCTTACGAGCGACTTAGTATTTAATTTCAAAAATAAGGTGATAATGCTAATTACTTACCTAGGAAGGTTTTTTGTTCCAAAGAATCGGTTGTGGGATAGCTACTCAACAAAATTTTGTGTTCCAAAGACGGTTGAAGAATATCTACTTTTCCTTTACAACCCGTTCTACTGTTAATTCTAACACCGATTATTTTTGTTTGAAATTGTCCCAAAAGCAAATGCTTCTATAACGCCAAAGTGGAACCGGTTGCCCAAGAATCAGTACTGGAACTAGTTATAGAACTGATTCTCCGTCAGTCATACCTTCCATATAACATCCGTGGAACTGCTTCCGGAACCAGTTCCATGGATAAGGTTGCAGGGGAACCAGTTCTAGAATCGGTGTGGTTGTTAACCGATTGTACAAAAATTTACTGGGTACCTTTTCTTTACAACCCCTTCTACTGTCAATTCTAACACCGATGATTTTTGTTTGAAATTGTCCCAAAAGCAACCACTTCTATAGCTCCAAAGTGGAACCGGCTGCAATAGAATCAGTTCTGGAACTAGTTCTACAACTGATTTGACGTTAGCCTACGTCATCATAGTTCTGGAACCAGTTCCATGTAATCGGTTGCAGTGGAACCAGTTGCAGAACTAGTGTGGTTTGAAACCGATTGTAAAAAATTGTGTAGGGTATTTACAACTCCCGCCCGGGAATTTCCGAAGCTCAGAGCCTATACAGGGCGCATTTTCGAGTTTAATTTTTCTTAATTTTTGAATATTATTTTTTTCTTTTGTTTCACGTGAATCACGCGTGAGTGTGACTGAAAGTTCAATTTACTCACGTGAGCGTGAGTGAGTGTGAGTAGTAATTTTTTTATCGTGAGTGACTGTGCGTGATTAGAATTTTTTTTTTCGTGAGCGTGAGTGAGTGTGATTGAAAATTCACTCACGTGCCCATCTCTAGTTTGAACCCAGACTTGTTGTCATTTCAAGCAGACGCTCTACCCCTTGTCTATCGCTTCTTGTACATGATAGCTGACTTTTAGCTGTCTTGTTCAGTGAATTGTTTTTATCTTCCTTTCTTTCAGTTTTTATTATCAAAAATATATAATATATTGGAATAATATATAAAGTTGTTTTTTTAAAGTGTTATTTTTTATAAAAAATAATACACTCATAGAAAGAAATAAAGCTGTAAAAATAGGAGGAAAAGCTACTAAAAATTATGTAATTAAAAATGACCTTGCGAAAAAACTGCTGATATTAGCAGATTTTTTTTTGCTAAATACTAGTAAGGAGAAATAAAACTGCTAAATTTACTAAATTTTAGTTACATTTAAGTTAACTTTCAGTTAATTAAAAATAACAAATAACCTTGATAAAACTCGCAAAAAAATTTGCAGCATATTAGCAGGCAAATAGTTTTTTCTGCTAGGTAATTATACCCTACACCACTATGTGGTCAGGGTATTATAAGTTTGTGCTGATGTTTGTAACAACAAAAAATATTGTTATACCCTACACCACTATGTGGTCAGGGTATTATAAGTTTGTGCTGATGTTTATAACACCAAAAAATATTGGTCGTAGACCCACCTTATAGTATACCGATCGGTTCAGAATTTTTTTTATTTCGATTTAACGATGTCCGTCCGTCTGTCTGTCTGTCCATGCAATCTTGTGCGCACTCTACAGGTCGCAAATATTAAGATATTTTGATGAAATTTGGTACGCAGACCTATGTTGGCCCAAGGACGAACAAGTTTGATTTTGGTGAACATCGGTCCATGTTTAGACCTAGTGCCCATATAAGGGTCCTACCAAAATTATATTGTTTATACGCTGCAGGTCGTAAATATTAAGATATTTTGACGAAATTCGGTACACAGACCTATATTAGCCCAATAACGCAGCCTATTGATTTTGGTGAACATCGGTCCATGTTTAGACCTAGTGCCCATATAAGGGTCCTACCAAAATTATACTGTTTATACGCTGCAGGTCGCAAATATTAAGATATTTTGATGAAATTTGGTACACAGACCTATATTGGCCCAATAACGCAGCCTATTGATTTTGGTGAACATCGGTCCATGTTTAGACCTAGTGCCCATTTAAGGGTCCTACCAAAATTATATTGTTTATACGCTGCAGGTCGTAAATATTAAGATATTTTGATGAAGTTTGGTACACGGACCTATATTGGCCCAATAACGCAGCCTATTGATTTTGGTGAACATCGGTCCATGTTTAGACCTAGTGCCCATATAAGGGTCCTACCAAAATTATACTGTTTATACGCTGCAGGTCGCAAATATTAAGATATTTTGATGAAATTTGGTACACAGACCTATATTGGCCCAATAACGCAGCCTATTGATTTTGGTGAACATCGGTCCATGTTTAGACCTAGTGCCCATATAAGGGCCCTACCAAAATTATACTGTTTATACGCAGGTCGCAAATATTAAGATATTTTGATGAAATTTGGTACATAGCCTATGTTCGCCCAAGGACGAAGCCTATTGATTTTGGTGAACATCGGTCCATGTCCCCCCAAAATTGGCTTGGTTACAAACTGCAGGTCGCAAATATTAAGATATTTTAATGAAATTTGGTGCGCTGACTCACATTATAGAAAATTTTGACACGAGCCCCATTTTAACGCATTCGAATTTCGGATCCAAACATTAGTTGGCTTTTACCCAGACTGCTGTAGGGTATTGTATAGTCGGCATGCCCGACTTTAACCTTTTTACTCGTTTTTAACTTATTTTTAGTAGTTCAAATTAAAATGTTTACAGCAGTTTTCTTTTTCTGTTAGTGTAGTAATAAATACATTTCGTAAAAATTTGATCAAAATGAATTTTTAAATTACAATTTTTAAATGCAAACGAAATTGTAATATTTACTTTTTGGTATTTAAAAAAAATATTTCAAGAATTATATTTTTAATTAGAATTTTTACATTTCCATAAAATTTCATTAAAAATGAATAGCAAATTGAAAAAAAAAAATTTTTAATTGTTTCAAAAATTAATTGAGTGTACGAAAATAAAAAAAAAATTTACATTGAAAACTACAAAAAAAGTTACAAAAACTTTTTTCCGACCTGGTACGATTCGAACCCGCAACCCTCGGATTTCTGTACCAGCACATTCCTGTGCAAACCCCACACAAAATATTAACTTCTTATCACCCATGACAAAGAACTTCTGACTAGCATATATTCATTGCAGCATTACATGTTGTGGAAAATACATTCCTAAGGGAGTAATTCTTTGTGATGTAATGAAGGAAGTGATTCATTTAGAAGTCATTCCATTTATTTTTGCTGGGGACTTCTGCTGATGCTTTTTAAATTATTTGAAGTTGTAGTTAAAGTTAAAAGAAAAACTTATTAGCGAATGCCAGGCTTTGAATCACTGCATATAGGGAATAAAATATCACGTTACCAGTAATGATGTTGTTTAAAAGTACACCGATCCGAGCAATGTACACTCAACCAAAAAAGTCTGTATTGGCTAATGAAAATTTTGCTGTTATTACGAGAAATTTAACTGTTTTGAACCCAGCGGCATTTTTTTTGCTAATTTTAGCAACACATTTCTGCTGATCTGTAGTACAACAAAATTAATTATCCGTATAGGGTTAATGTTCTCACTTTTCACAAAAAAAAAGACCCGCTAGGAAATTTACAGAATAATATCAGATTTTTATTATAATGGGTTATGCGATAGAGAGTACAAAACTAACGAAGAAGCGCAATTCTCTGTAGCCCCAATCTTATTTTTAAGGGTTAAAAAGGTGGGGTCGAAAGTGTCGGTATGTTAATAGCAATTTTAGTTTTGTAATCCTATTAGATTTTAATTAAAAGCTTTTGTTTATTATGCGTTTATTGCTTTCTATTTGGAAAGACGTTATTCTAAAAATTTCAAAGTAGGCTTTTTTTTGCCGAAAAGTGAAAACATTAACCCTATATGGATCAAGTTACACAAAATAATAATTTCTATCAAATAAAAAAAAAAGGTTTTTTTGATCCATTTGAAGTGATATTTTTCCGAAAATTATGAAAGATGTTATTCTCTAAATTTTCTAGTGGGGCGTTTTTGGCCAAAAGTATAAAAATTAACCCCATCTGGATTACGTTATATAAAATAATTATTTTTATCCAGTTGATATCTTTTTTTTTATCAATTTAATGGCTTTACAATCTCGTAGTCATAATTAATATTAAGTTTCATGGGTCTTTTCCGACCCCAGGCCACTAAGGGTTAAATATTTTTTAAACAAATGTAAAGATAATTATAGTCTAACCAAATTTAAGTGCTGTTTTTCTGAAAACTGTTTAAAATTTGATGAAAACATTAAAATTTTGTTTAATTTTTGACAAAATGAGCAATTTTTGTAAAATGTCCTGGAAAGCAGCCGCTCCAAACACAAACTCGAATTATCATTTTGCCAATTTATTTTTTTTCTTTAATATCAACTATTATGTGGTACAAATAGCAATCGACATCTCAATTAAGCATTTAAAAAAAATCTTTAAAATTAATTTAAAAAAAACACGTTTTTGCATTTTTATCAAATTCGTGGATAATTTTGGATTTCAAGCTAAAGTGGGTTAATGATATCCGATGAAGTCAAAATTATATGACTGAATCATTTTGACTATATTAAATGAATAAATGGAATAAAAAATATTTTTTTTTCGAAATGTCGAATTTTGGGAATTTTTAATATTAATACACTTTTTTCCAAAATAGGTAATTTTCGTCCAACTTTCGGCACGGGTTAACGTTTTCCAAAAAAAATCGATTTCTTCCATTTGGGACCATTTCCAATAAAACCGGGGGGTGCAATGAACGAAAATCGACAAATCGCTATTTTAAGGGACAGTCTAATATACATACATATATATTTCAATTTTCATATGGGATCCCTACTAAAAAAAAATTATATGGCTTTTGATATTATATATAATTATATACGAAAAATGAGAACATCTAATTGTATCTCATTATGATCATATTAGATCTAATTTCACACAATTATATCTAATTTGCTGGAATAAAATATAGTTAAATAAATTTTATCCGGATTTTGTCCTCATCCAAATGTATCAAATATAGAGCAATTCCATATGAAAACGATCAAAATTGGCAAATTTTTGGACGACCCCTCTCCGATTTTAAAATAAATAGTCTCAATCGATTGCCCAGCAAAAAGTAATGTACCTACATATTTTTTTTTTTTTTATAGTGACTGGTTTAGTGGTGGTGTACACCACTGTCATGTGACAAAATTGAAGAATTCTTCATAAGGGACCTCATTGAAAGTTGTTTTAAAAAATAAAATAAAAAATAAAATTTTCATAATTTTTCTCAGAAATTTACCTTTTTTCCCATGAAAATTAAATTTTCCAATGAAAATTAAATTTTCCGATTTTCCACAGAAGCTCCTAAATTTTCCGGCTAATTTTTTTTTTTTGGATTCCTCATAATTTTTGCTTTAAGAATCAGCAATAAAAAAATGGGCCCCGACTCCTTGTTTGGACAGGAGAGGAGCATTTAAGAGACCACCTTGTTCTCATTGTTTTTATATTTTTTATAATTGAATTATTTGTAATTATTTAACATTATTTTATTTTATTATTAAAAATACATTTTAAAAATTATTTTACAGTTAAAAATACATTTATGAAGAAAAAATTAATTTTTTTTAAGAGCCCCAAGTTGAGTGTGTAGTGAATATGGTCTGCCTGCCTTCACAAGATCGGCCATAAATCCATGGATAATAGCAGCAGTGGCATGTAATGGCACACCAAACCCGACTGAGGCTACAGGTCATAAAATGTTTTGTAAATTTTTTAAATTACCAGGTAATTAATATTTCGCCTAAAATGACACGTGCAGAAACAAGTCATAAAACACGGATTTTCCATAAATATGGCGAAATATTTATTACCTGGTAATTTAAAAAATTTACAAAACATTTTATGACCTGTGGTCGGCTTATTGGCAGTAACCAATTAAGTCCCTCTTTAAAAAACATTTTATGACCAGTAGTTCACGCAAATTTTCCTATTAAAGGAAAGCAAATATCGCTTATTTTTTTTACCTATTTTTTACCAAAAAATAAATATAAATACTTCACACACTCTGAGTCAAATTTTAGTTGAATACTAAACGTGAAAGTGTTAAAGTGTTTTTTTTGTAAAGTAAAGAGTGAAGCTGTAAAGACAATTTAAAGTAAAATGAATAAATTTTGCTGCAATCCGTTTAACAAGAGTGGACATCGTTCGAAAAAGATAAAAGTATTAAAATTAACTGGTGTTTCGAAGCGATACATGAATGAATTAAATATACAATACGGTGAAGAAGCAGAATGCATTTGCCCCAAGTGTAAAATCGATTTGTCTCAACAAGCAAATGCATTGAAACAAATGCAACCACAATCCGAGAGTGAAATGACAATTGAACAAAATGTTTCATCTGATAGTGAGGCAAACATTCCGATGGTCAATATGTCTTTGAGTCCTTTGAATGAGGCTATTACCACTTTAGGTGAATCGCCTATTACAAAAAGAAAGTTGCGAAGTGAAAAATACAGGAAAGAGAAAAAAGGCAAGGTTATGACTGCAATCGCGACAATATTTGATGAAGGCTCTGATAACGAATGCAGTCAAGCAGATGACGTTGATGACGGCAAACAAATGATTGAGCAGTTGAAAAGAAAATTCAATTTAGCGACCACTTTTCCGGAGAAATATCTCATTTTATCTGTGCTGCCTCAATCATGGTCTATACGCAAGATTTCTGAACAGTTTCAAACATCTTTTTACATTGCGAGAAGAAGCAAAGAATTAGTTCGACAGAAGGACATATTGGCGACTCCCACCAAGAAATTTGGCTCAAGGACCCTCAGCGAAGCAACGGTGAAATTGATTCAAGATTTTTACTGCAATGATGACAATAGCCGCGCCTGCCCAGGTACACGTGACTATGTTATCACACGTGAAGATGGAGAAAAAGTACACAAGCAGCGCAGATTATTATTATGTAATCTATCCGAAGCATACCATCAGTTCAAAGAGAAATACCCAGCAGAAAAAGTGGGATTTTCTAAGTTTGCCATCCTACGACCAAAAGAATGCGTGCTGGCATTAGACACGCACGGAACGCATTCAGTCTGCGTTTGCATGTTTCATCAAAACATCAAATTAATGTTCTTTCCATGCAAGATATTGAAAGTATTTCACGGTGAAATTGAAACATATAGGGACCTCCTGTCGAAGTCGTTGTGCGCATACCCCACGGAAAATTGTCATCTGTCCAAATGCGACAATTGTCCGAAGATTGACGAGCTAGAGCAATATTTGGCGGAAAAGTTTGAACAGCTGTTAATTCAGGAGGTGCATTTCAAACAGTGGATAATTAGCAGCGGCAGATGTTCCCTTGAGACCGTGGTAAAGCAGATTCCGGAATTCATCGAGGAATTCGGATTCAAGTTGAATGAACTGAAGGCGCACCATTTCATATCCGAGATGCAATCGAAATTTCTGAAGGAAAGTAAGGAGAAATTAGCCCAAAATGAATTCATTGTGATAAGCGACTTTGCCGAGAATTACACTTTTCTCGTTCAGGATGAAATTCAGGCTTATCACTGGGCAAACGACCAGTGCACGGTGCATCCTTTTTGCATTTATTTCAAAAACGAAGATAACGAACTACAGACCGTAAGCCTTGTTGTTGTCGCGGAGAGTTTAGCTCATAATTATGTGTCCGTTTATTTATTTCAAATGAAACTGTTTGAATTCTTAAGATCAAAATTCGATGCAATCGACAAAGTAACGTTTTTCTCAGACGGCGCGGCTTCTCAGTACAAGAATAAAAAAAATTTTTACAATCTTTGCATAATTGAAGAAGAACAAAACTGCAAGGTCGAGTGGCACTTTTTTGCGACGTCCCACGGTAAGGGCCCATGCGATGCGTTAGGGGGAACCCTAAAACGCATGGCGACTAAGGTAAGTTTGCAAAGGCCATATACTGACCAGATCTTAAATGTACAACATTTGTTTTCGTGGATTCAAAGCAAGGAAATTGCCATTAACACAGTTTTATGCACTCAAAAAGAACACGATGCCATGGAGCGACGAATTCAAAACAGATATAATAATGTCAAAACTATAACTGGAACGCAAAAGTTTCATTGCTTCATACCAAATATTTCTGATATGTCAATTAATGTAAAGCGGTACTCTTCGTCTGCCGACGTGCTAAATTTAAAGTTACTTTAATTTTATAATGATGCCAAGACAATTGAAATTTTTAATAAATATTGTAATTAAGTATAAGCAGCAAAATAAGAAAGATTTTTTCTTCATAAATGTATTTTTAACTGTAAAATAATTTTTAAAATGTATTTTTAATAATAAAATAAAACAATGTTAAATAATTACAAATAATTCAATTATAAAAAATATAAAAACAATGAGAACAAGGTGGTCTCTTAAATGATCCTCTCCTATCCAAACAAGGAGTCGGGGCCCATTTTTTTATTGCTGATTCTTAAAGCAAAAATTATGAGGAATCCAAAAAAAAAAAAAAATTAGCCGGAAAATTTAGGAGCTTCTGTGGAAAATCGGAAAATTTAATTTTCATGGGAAAATTTAATTTTCATGGGAAAAAAGGTAAATTTCTGAGAAAAATTAGGAAAATTTTATTTTTCAATTAAAGCCTGATTCAATACCTTTCCAACGAGCTATCAATCGTTGCGATCGCTTTAGTAGTTTTTTTAAAACAACTTTCAATGAGGTCCCTTATGAAGAATTCTTCAATTTTGTCACATGACAGTGGTGTACACCACCACTAAACCAGTCACTATAAAAAAAAAAAATAATATGTAGGTACATTATTTTTTGCTGGGCAATCGATTGAGACTATTTATTTTAGAATCGGAGAGGGGTCGTCCAAAAGGTGATCGCTTTCATATGGAATTGCTCTATCCTAGAATCTTTTTTGGTGAAATAAATATCTTAGATTTAATAGTTTTTTAAAGAAATATTTAGTTAATATCTAACAAGGAAGTTACTTCAAACAAACCACTACTATTTTGATGAAATTTCTATATGTTATAGAAACAAACATTCTAAGATGAACATCTCACGGTTTTTGACTCCCTCGGTAATTTAAGTGGTCAAAATATGGGGTTCGTCCGAGGTGGACGACAAAATGAGACAGGTTGATCTCAGATTTGTTTTCTCTATCAAATATACTCTAATCTGCGAGTATAGCTTACAATACATTCCTTGTACGAGGTTTTCTTCAGAAAAAAAGATGCACTTTTGAGAATTTTTTATAAAACATGGAGATTTTGATAGGATAAGTTACCGGGATTAGGTATTGAATTTTGAAAATTATGAAAATTTTATGAGAAGGGAGGGAGATATTTTTAAAAGTTTTTTTGTATGAAAAAATTGTAAGCATAATGTCGAAAGTGTTTTATAATATTAAGAGTGTGAGAATGGGTAAATAAACATCCGAATATAAATGTTTCCCTTGCCCACCCCAGAAAAATGGTCTAGGTACGCCTATGGATTTAACAGAGATAAGGAGAGTCTTTTACAGTGTTGCCATTTCAGTGCTTTTCGGGTATTTTTTTGGTGCTTTTTTCCTTCCCGTACCCGGTGATTTTTTACAAATACCCGATTATAAAAAGCGGTTATTTACAGTGCTTTTTCAGATTTCTGGCAGTGCTTTTTGTACAGTTTATATTTTTGGTATTTGTTATCCTTTTTTAAATTTTTCTTGAATTTTCTGTCAAAGTTGGAAAATAATACGAAATATACAAAAAATACATTTTTTCACAATGTTTGTAGTACAATTTTGAATAACAACTTCGTTATATTAAAACTTCAAAATTTTGAAATATTAGTTTGGTGCTTTTTTACCCCTTTTTTGGTAATTTTTCGAACCTTTTTTACACGATTTTACAAAGCTAAAATGTGTTTTTAAAATCTGGACTTAAATTTTTAAAAAAATTATTATCGTGTTTTTATCAAAATGGGGTAATTTTGGGTAAATTTTAACCCTTTTTACCCGTTTTCAAAATGCTCACGGTGCTTTCCTGCCTTCAAGAGTTGGCAACACTGGTCTTTTAGTCGTTGATTCAACAACTGCTTTACAGTTTTCCAAACCAACGACTATATAATTAAAAGACTACCCAACTCTCCCTACCTCTGTTAAATCACTCTCTTCTTAATTTGTATCGAAAAATTCAGCCATAAGAATTACACACGTCTGCCAATGCTAACATTTTTCGATACAAACTGTTAATTTTCGAAAGAGGCGATAAAAACCGCCTGTCCAAACTTGTGTGGCGATTTTAAGAGGCATTGACTTATTGGCGGACTTTATGTAAAGTATATCTAATTGCAATTTTTAAATTTTATGATTTTGATGCCAAAAAGTTTCTCAAAACAATTTTTTTGAAAAATATTGAAAACTCTTCTGTTTTTAGGTGGGAAAATGTCTAAAATTCTACTAATTGGCTAGGAAGATAAATTAGTAGATTCAAAGAGCTCTTCTTTAACCCTTTGGCGAGTGGCGTACATGATAATGTACGTCGACTTCATCGACTCGTCACTGATTTGAGTTTTAAACAAAGCGCTATTCATTTACTGTTATCGGTTCGATATTTTGTTCTTATTAAAATTTTATGCAGGCTGTGAAATTTCAAAACAACATGAGAGCAGCATAGTGCGTTTTGTATTGTGATCATCAACGCTGCTGAGAATGTGTTTAAATTTAGAAGTTCAAAAAAGGATAAAGTTTAGTCTCAAAAATTGTGTGATGAATAAAATTCAAAAGGTTTTATGTGGAGATTAGTAATAGGAAAAATATAAAACTGAAATTTTAAAAAAATTTTAACCCGCTCGGAGCCGGCAGCATGTTAGTGTTTGAACTTTGATTCCAAATATCTCCGCTAGGGGGCGGTGAAAAGCCATAAAAGTAATAAACAATATTTCTTGGGCATAGATCTACATTTCCACGAAGTTTGGTCGGAAAGTTCCTACCCATTAAAATTCCCGTGACAAAGGGTTAAGTAAAAATATCAAAATCACAGAGTTAATCCAACGACTATATAACTAAAAGACTTCCCAACTCTCCCTTCCTCTGTTAAATCACTCTCTTCTTAATTTGTATTGAAAAATTCAGCCATAAGAATTACACACGTCTGCAAAGGCTAACATTTTTCGATACAAACTGTTAAATTTCGAAAGGGCGATGAAAACTGCTTGGTTAATCAATAAAAAGCATCTGAAGTCTCTTGATATAAAAATGTAAAAAGATTTTTTGAAAAGAAAATATCACAAAGTATTTGTTGTTTTTTTGTAAGAAAAATATATTCGTTATGCGGACACCACCTCTTTCGAACATTAACAGTTTGTATCGAAAAATGTTAGCCTTTGCAGACGTGTGTAATTCTTATGGCTGAATTTTTCGATACAAATTAAGAAGAGAGTGATTTAACAGCGGTAGGGAGAGTTGGGTAGTCTTTTGATTATATAGTCGTTGCAGACACTCAGGGAACTTCTGCACTCAGAATTTTTTAGTTGTTTAAGTAGTTTTTTTTAGTTTTGTTATTTTAATTGAAATATCATTCGTTTGAAGAAGAACTGTAAATATCAACTACATTCAGTAGGGAGAGTTAGGTAATATTTTAATTATATAGTCGTTGGTGAAGTGGTCCTTTTTTCAAGTGAACTATAAATTTTTTTTAAATACATTAAAAACCGCTTTACATACAAAATATTTTAAGTGTATATTAGCAATCTCCAAGGTTGTATGGAGGAAAATAAATTTTGAGTTGTTGACCGGCCTACCCCCTGGAAATATTTATTTTGGTGTAAAAATACGTCGCCCAAAAATTTAGATTAATCGGAAATCGGGAAGGCGTGCCGCATCGGCCCTGAAATTAGGAACACGATTTTACAAGGGGAAAATATGATTTTATGTATTTTCTCAAAAATATTGATATTTTAAAACTAATTGGAATTCAAAACATTAAGCAATCATGATTTTGAGTGAATTTTCTTTGAACTAAAGCAGTAAAAACTTAAATCGGTTAAAAAACAGCCGATTTATTACAATTCCTCCGGCAATTGATGTTTCGCCGACCACATACCTAATCAAGAAATTCGGGTCCAAATTTTTAAATTTATTGAAATAATCTACTACAGAAACATTTTTTTTTTTTTTGTTAAAAAAACTTGTTTCCAAGAAACTCAAATAAGAAGTATTTTTTTATATTGCTTTTCCTAAATCGTTTTAAATTAGTGCCAAAAAGGTAAGAACTTTTAAACATTGTTTTCAAATCTATAATTTTAAATGTTTCAAAATGTTCTTCGGGAAATTTTAAAAAATCAAAGATTGGACTTCAGGGTTTTATTAAGAACATATTAGAAATTAAAAACTAAAAAAATTGTAGGAATTCCTTTTTCGTTTGGCATATACTTTGTTTCACCGGATTGAGAGAAAATATCGATTTTTTGGCATTTATTTAGCTTTTAGGCAAATTTTTATTTTTTCTTCTTTTAATTTTACAAGATTTTGACCAGAATATAACAACACAAGATAAGATATTTCAATTACAAAAATTATGGCAAAATGGTAAAATCTTAGAAGATTTTAATTTTTTTACATCCCAAGTAAAAAAGTTTTGATACAGTCATATATTATCATATAAAATTTTGTATAATTATATTTTGGGACATATATACCAAGATATAATTATATAAAATTTTACGAAATTATCCTAAATATATAACTATATATTGTTATATATTGCACAATATATAGTGCAACATATTACAATATCCAATTATATATAGACCTATATATAGTTACATATACCTCATATAATTAAGTATAATTGTATTGAATTATATACCATTATATTTAGTTGGATATGATTATAGAGCAATTCCATATGAAAGCGATCACCTTTTGGACGACCCCTCTCCGATTCTAAAATAAATAGTCTCAATCGATTGCCCAGCAAAAAATAATGTACCTACATATTTTTTTTTTTTTTATAGTGACTGGTTTAATGGTGGTGTACACCTCTGTCATGTGACAAAATTGAAGAATTCTTCATAAGGGACCTCATTGAAAGTTGTTTTAAAAAAAACTACTAAAGCGATCGCAACGAGTGATAGATAGGTATTGAATCAGGCTTTAATTGAAAAATAAAATTTTCCTAATTTTTCTCAGAAATTTACCTTTTTTCCCATGAAAATTAAATTTTCCCATGAAAATTAAATTTTCCGATTTTCCACAGAAGCTCCTAAATTTTCCGGCTAATTTTTTTTTTTTGGATTCCTCATAATTTTTGATTTAAGAATCAGCAATAAAAAAATGGGCATCGACTCCTTGTTTGGACAGGAGAGGAGCATTTAAGAGACCACCTTGTTCTCATTGTTTTTATATTTTTTATAATTGAATTATTTGTAATTATTTAACATTGTTTTATTTTATTATTAAAAATACATTTTAAAAATTATTTTACAGTTAAAAATACATTTATGAAGAAAAAATCTTTCTTATTTTGCTGCTTATACTTAATTACAATATTTATTAAAAATTTCAATTGTATTGGCATCATTATAAAATTAAAGTAACTTTAAATTTAGCACGTCGGCAGACGAAGAGTACCGCTTTACATTAATTGACATATCAGAAATATTTGGTATGAAGCAATGAAAGTTTTGCGTTCCAGTTATAGTTTTGACATTTTTATATCTGTTTTGAATTCGTCGCTCCATGGCATCGTGTTCTTTTTGAGTGCATAAAACTGTGTTAATGGCAATTTCCTTGCTTTGAATCCACGAAAACAAATGTTGTACATTTAAGATCTGGTCAGTATATGGCCTTTGCAAAGTTGCCTTAGTCGCCATGCGTTTTAGGGTTCCCCCTAACGCATCGCATGGGCCCTTACCGTGGGACGTCGCAAAAAAGTGCCACTCGACCTTGCAGTTTTGTTCTTCTTCAATTATGCAAAGATTGTAAAAATTTTTTTTATTCTTGTACTGAGAAGCCGCGCCGTCTGAGAAAAACGTTACTTTGTCGATTGCATCGAATTTTGATCTTAAGAATTCAAACAGTTTCATTTGAAATAAATAAACGGACACATAATTATGAGCTAAACTCTCCGCGACAACAACAAGGCTTACGGTCTGTAGGATGCACCGTGCACTGGTCGTTTGCCCAGTGATAAGCCTGAATTTCATCCTGAACGAGAAAAGTGTAATTCTCGGCAAAGTCGCTTATCACAATGAATTCATTTTGGGCTAATTTCTCCATACTTTCCTTCAGAAATTTCGATTGCATCTCGGATATGAAATGGTGCGCCTTCAGTTCATTCAACTTGAATCCGAATTCCTCGATGAATTCCGGAATCTGCTTTACCACGGTCTCAAGGGAACATCTGCCGCTGCTAATTATCCACTGTTTGAAATGCACCTCCTGAATTAACAGCTGTTCAAACTTTTCCGCCAAATATTGCTCTAGCTCGTCAATCTTCGGACAATTGTCGCATTTGGACAGATGACAATTTTCCGTGGGGTATGCGCACAACGACTTCGACAGGAGGTCCCTATATGTTTCAATTTCACCGTGAAATACTTTCAATATCTTGCATGGAAAGAACATTAATTTGATGTTTTGATGAAACATGCAAACGCAGACTGAATGCGTTCCGTGCGTGTCTAATGCCAGCACGCATTCTTTTGGTCGTAGGATGGCAAACTTAGAAAATCCCACTTTTTCTGCTGGGTATTTCTCTTTGAACTGATGGTATGCTTCGGATAGATTACATAATAATAATCTGCGCTGCTTGTGTACTTTTTCTCCATCTTCACGTGTGATAACATAGTCACGTGTACCTGGGCAGGCGCGGCTATTGTCATCATTGCAGTAAAAATCTTGAATCAATTTCACCGTTGCTTCGCTGAGGGTCCTTGAGCCAAATTTCTTGGTGGGAGTCGCCAATATGTCCTTCTGTCGAACTAATTCTTTGCTTCTTCTCGCAATGTAAAAAGATGTTTGAAACTGTTCAGAAATCTTGCGTATAGACCATGATTGAGGCAGCACAGATAAAATGAGATATTTCTCCGGAAAAGTGGTCGCTAAATTGAATTTTCTTTTCAACTGCTCAATCATTTGTTTGCCGTCATCAACGTCATCTGCTTGACTGCATTCGTTATCAGAGCCTTCATCAAATATTGTCGCGATTGCACTCATAACCTTGCCTTTTTTCTCTTTCCTGTATTTTTCACTTCGCAACTTTCTTTTTGTAATAGGCGATTCACCTAAAGTGGTAATAGCCTCATTCAAAGGACTCAAAGACATATTGACCATCGGAATGTTTGCCTCACTATCAGATGAAACATTTTGTTCAATTGTCATTTCACTCTCGGATTGTGGTTGCATTTGTTTCAATGCATTTGCTTGTTGAGACAAATCGATTTTACACTTGGGGCAAATGCATTCTGCTTCTTCACCGTATTGTATATTTAATTCATTCATGTATCGCTTCGAAACACCAGTTAATTTTAATACTTTTATCTTTTTCGAACGATGTCCACTCTTGTTAAACGGATTGCAGCAAAATTTATTCATTTTACTTTAAATTGTCTTTACAGCTTCACTCTTTACTTTACAAAAAAAACACTTTAACACTTTCACGTTTAGTATTCAACTAAAATTTGACTCAGAGTGTGTGAAGTATTTATATTTATTTTTTGGTAAAAAATAGGTAAAAAAAATAAGCGATATTTGCTTTCCTTTAATAGGAAAATTTGCGTGAACTACTGGTCATAAAATGTTTTTTAAAGAGGGACTTAATTGGTTACTGCCAATAAGCCGACCACAGGTCATAAAATGTTTTGTAAATTTTTTAAATTACCAGGTAATAAATATTTCGCCATATTTATGGAAAATCCGTGTTTTATGACTTGTTTCTGCACGTGTCATTTTAGGCGAAATATTAATTACCTGGTAATTTAAAAAATTTACAAAACATTTTATGACCTGTAGCCTCAGTCGGGTTTGGTGTGCCATTACATGCCACTGCTGCTATTATCCATGGATTTATGGCCGATCTTGTGAAGGCAGGCAGACCATATTCACTACACACTCAACTTGGGGCTCTTAAAAAAAATTGATTTTTTCTTCATAAATGTATTTTTAACTGTAAAATAATTTTTAAAATGTATTTTTAATAATAAAATAAAATAATGTTAAATAATTACAAATAATTCAATTATAAAAAATATAAAAACAATGAGAACAAGGTGGTCTCTTAAATGCTCCTCTCCTGTCCAAACAAGGAGTCGGGGCCCATTTTTTTATTGCTGATTCTTAAAGTAAAAATTATGAGGAATCCAAAAAAAAAAAAATTAGCCGGAAAATTTAGGAGCTTCTGTGGAAAATCGGAAAATTTAATTTTCATGGGAAAATTTAATTTTCATGGGAAAAAAGGTAAATTTCTGAGAAAAATTAGGAAAATTTTATTTTTCAATTAAAGCCTGATTCAATACCTTTCCAACGAGCTATCACTCGTTGCGATCGCTTTAGTAGTTTTTTTTTTAAAACAACTTTCAATGAGGTCCCTTATGAAGAATTCTTCAATTTTGTCACATGACAGTGGTGTACACCACCACTAAACCAGTCACTATAAAAAAAAAAAAAATATGTAGGTACATTATTTTTTGCTGGGCAATCGATTGAGACTATTTATTTTAAAATCGGAGAGGGGTCGTCCAAAAATTTGCCAATTTTGATCGTTTTCATATGGAATTGCTCGATATTTTCATATTAAAACTCCTTTTCCAATTTCGTATCAAATGCATTCTGTTGCTTATGATTCTAATGCTGTGTGATTCTAATAGTTTTTCTTAAAGAAAAAACAGTTTTATAATCAGGATTCGTAAGTAAGAATTCTTAAAACAACATTTCTTATTTAATAAATATTTAACACTTCTTTGCATGATGATGGAAATTTCCATCATAATATTTACTGAAAAAAAATGCAAACAAGCACGTGATTTGTAATTTTTTTGTTACTAGCATCAATTTACATGACTATTGTTTCAATTGGAGCACATCTGTGAAATAATTAAAGTAAGCTTTATTATCAATTACTTAGCAGGTTTAAACTTGTCACCTAATACATTACAGTGATTTTTTCACAAAAAAAAAGAAAAAATCATGCAAAGAAGGGTTAAGACAAAAGTTGATCTCAAAACTATCCCTTAGATTCCAACAAATCCCAACCAAAAAACACAGGATTAGTGGATATTTAGAAAAACAAAAAATAATATTGTGATACTTTTTTGCTTTTTCCACCCCAGACTGGCCTAAGTCCGCCAATGGTTAAATCACTCTCTTCTTAATTTATATCGATAATTCAGCCACAAGAATAAAGGCATAATTAGTTTGTACGTAACGTGCCGTGACGAATCAGCTGATTTGTTTTTGTTCTATGAAACAGCATTTGAGTCGTTAGTTTGTGTGTAATGTAACGTGCCGTGCCGGATGAACCTGTTGAAAACAGAATTTTTGTTATCCGTTAAGTGACAGTGAGCTGACAGCTGCTATTTTGAGATCTGAGACGAATGTCTTAAACCGGCTAAGCTGATCCGCCGTCTAATTTTGGTAACCGCCGCCGTCGAAAATTTTTTTTAGATGATAAAAATTTAAAAATAGTATATATTTTTTTTAATGTTCTTTTTTTACCGTTAAGCCGATGTTTTGTATGTGTCAACTTAAAGTTGGCTAGCCGATCAGCTTTTGGCTCACAGCCAGTTTTAAGCCGCCGCTGCAATTTTTTTATTTAGCCACCGCAACCGATTAATCTGGTTGGGGCAGATCTCTGCTAAGAAAATCAACATTAAACAGCTGATACGTTGTTACGGAAAATACTAACTACACAAAAGAGCCATCCGGCACGGCACATTACAGAACCGTCACGGAACGCAAAGACTAATGGAGCCTTTACACACGTCTGCAAAGGCTAACATTTTCGATATGAATTGTCAATCTTCGAAAGAGAGCGACGAATACCGCCTGGTTAAATAGAAACAGAGGATTTCTTAATAATTTTTAAATTAAATTTAATTTTCTCTGTTTCTTTCCTATTTGCTGGCTCCAGGTGGTTTTCATCGCCTCTTTCGAACATTAACAGTTTGTATTAAGAAGAGAGTGATTTAACAGAGGTAGGGAGACTTGGGTAGTCTTTTAATTATATAGTCGTTGCTGGCTCTTAATTTTTCTGGTGGAAAATATGGGATTTAAGTTATTTCTTGTTTTTGTTTGCAAAAATTATTTTTTTTTTTGGGGATTTTGGGTAATTTTCAATTTTACTTTTGACATTTTTTCGTGTTTTTTTGGGATTTTTCGTATTTTGCTTTTTGGGCCATTTTGGATGGGTGATTTTCCATTTTATTTTGGGTCATATTGCTTAGGGTAATTTGCCTATAGCCGCTAAAATTAATTAGCGACAATGGCGTACTATACAGCTTAAATACATATTACTTATACAACCGTTAGCACAGCAGCACCTTCCATTCAGTTTTTTTCTATACAAATTCTTTTTGCAACAAATAATAATTTTCACACAAATCAATAAATTAACCCACAAAATAATTTAAAATATAGCTCTTACTTTTACATGTAGTATTGCGATAAAACTTTATGTTGGTAACATATAAGCAGCCGAAAAAAACTCACCACTCTTTTTTTTAAACATATTTGCTTTTTCATTGTAAAAAAATTGTTCATAGTTAAGACAATCACCCCATTTATATAACAGCAATAAACAGCCGCTAGATGGTTCTCCGTTTCCTTTTGGAATGAGGATATAACAACATCTTATCAGACTATTTCGAATATTTTATGTTGATTATATGACATACTTGGGAATTATTTTTTGGTATTAAAATTTAATTGGCAATGATTTGTTACTTTAACTCTTTAACTACCCTTGTACACTACATTGTACACATCTTTAAAAGAATATATAAAATTTGAAAATGCCTCTATGTATACGTCGTTTCATGTTTTTTCCATAACCAGACTGATTTCTTGCAAAATTTCTGACAACATTTTGACTATGTCCAATTTTCTTTGCAATATTTCTATAACTTAGAGACCGGATTCCACACGGAGAAAAAAGACGTTTTTGTATATATTTGGAGGTAATTATATGTATGTTTACAAACTACCATATATGTGACCTTCTCCGAGAAAAAGGACCTAGTGTGTCAAAAAACGGGTTTCGATAAAAATGAGAAAAACATTAAAATTTTATTTTTAATTTAACTTTAAATGCGTTCTTCTCAAAACTTCATTTTCAGACACTAGGTCCCTTTTCTCGGAGAAGGTCACATATGTATTTGGAGTATTCTTCCAATTATATTGTTTTTATACAGGGTCCGCCATCTAAGGTTTTTTTTTCCAACTAGTGCTTATTTCGTGAATGGTAACACTTAGCTCATGTCTGATTTGACAGATAATTAGTTTTAACCTTCCGCTTAGCGAATATGGTTGTGCGTGGTTGGTCCTGAGGCATAATTGGGCCATTTTTCTCCGAAAATGAGCAAGGAGTGGCCGTTACAGTCAATGGCGATCGTTATCGGGCCATGTTGAACGAATTTTTGTTCACAAAAATTGAAGAGGAGGATATTGGCAACATTTGGTTTCAACAGGACGGCGCTACGTGCCACACAGCCGAAGCTACACTCGATGTTTTGCGCCCTGTTTTTGAAGATCGCATTATCAGCCGCAGAGCTGATGTCGTTTGGCCACCTCGGAGCTGCGATTTGACACCGTTGGACTATTATTTGTGGGGTGCCGTCAAAGATAAGTGTTACGCCGACAAGCCAGGGACAATATTCGTGAAGCCATTGGTGAAATACAGCTGCACACAATCGATAATGTGCTTAAAACTTGGGCCGATCGTGTAGGCTACTGCATGGCCAGCCGAGGCAGCCATATGAATGAAATTATTTTCCATTATTAACCGGAAGGATTGTACTTTCAAATATAAAAAGAAATTTGAGAAAATATTCGGTAGTTTTTTTTTATAGCATTTTCAAAAAAAAAAGTTATTTGGCGGACAGATGTGAAAAAATTAAATAAATTAATATAAATAAAACATAAAATTGTGTTAAAGAGAAAAAAAAATTATTTAATTGTGTATATTAAGTATTAACTTATTATAAGGGTTTTTAATTAATATTTGTTAATAAAAATAAATAAAAAATAAATGAAGAGATTGTAGTTATTGTTTTTCAATGAAAGATTTGTATTAGATGTAAAATTCAATGTGATTTATAATATATTTAGTTATTAAATAATCGCCAAAAAGTAGATGTATTAATTTTACTTTTCATGTTTTTCCATTAAAATATAGAGAAATTTGGAGAGTAGAATAAATACGCCTATTGTTTGGCATATATTAAAATTGCTTTATAACTAAATATATTATTTATATATAACATTTGCATGGAAACATAATTTATTTATGACACACATATTATATGTTTGCTGCGAAACATATATATACTTGGCGATAGCGTCATTTCATTTCATCCAAACATGAAAATATATATTGTTTCTAGTAAAAACACGGCGAATATGTTTAACAACCCAGCAAAAAAATCCATTACAAAAAAGTTATTTTAAAAGCACTCCGAATTGCATCAACTGGTTGTGAAGTAGTTACAATTTAGCTTTGACACTGATTTATTTTACACGTGATGTCCCATGTTGTCAGTAGTTCAATTTAAGCATTTTGTTAGTAATTTAAAAGTGATTACATGATGTTAATAAAAGTATGGTTTTTGGATACACATTTTCATCACATCAATACGAGTACATTTTGTTTGCATTTTTAGAGTGATTTAGAAGTAGTCTTTATAATATATAATATAATACATTTTTCAAAGTGATTTAAATGTGTTTTTTATAATGTCTGAAATAGCATATTTTAGAGGCAATTTTAATGTTTAGCCTTTACAGAGCCCATTTCTGAACCTATTGTGTAACAAAAGCTTCAATTTAATATTATTTTTATTATTTCCCTTTTTCAATGGGAACTGTAATTGAAGTATTTTTTAAAATATGTACGAATAATTAAAAAATATGTATAATCGTAAATTAATAAAGTACGTTAATAAAATTAACTATTTTGTTTTTTTAGAGATAAAAAATGGAATCTCTAACAAATTCGTAATTTACAAACAAATGCATTTATAAGGAATAAAACAACATTATTGAAAGAAAGTTGTTTTAAAGCACATACATTAGAAGCAGAAAAAGAGCACTTATCGCTCTATTGTAACCAATTTAAAAGTTGTTTGTTTTGAATGACTTACACATATTTTTGCTGGGAATTTCCCCAAATATATATATTAGACTGTCCCTTAAAATAGCGATTTGTCGATGTTCGTTCATTACACCCCCCACTTTTATTGGAAAAGGTCCCAAATGGATAAAATCGACTTTTTTTTTGGAAAACGTTAACCCGTGCCGAAAGTTGGACGAAAATGGCCCCTTTTGGAAAAAAAGTGTATTACTATTAAAAATTTACAAAACTCGAAATTTCGAAAAAATTCGTTTTTATTCCATTTATTCATTTAATATAGTCAAAATGATTCATACATGGAATTTTGACTTCATCGGATATCATTAACCCACTTTAGCCTGGCATCCAAAATGACCAACGAATTTGATAAAAATGCAAAAACGTATTTTTTTAAAATTAATTTTAAAGATTTTTTAAAATGCCTAATTTGTATATGTCGATTGCTATTTGTACCACATAATAGTTGATATTAAAGAGAAAAAAATAAATTGGAAAAATGATAATTCCAGTTTGTGTTTGGAGCGACTGCTTTTCAGGACATTTTACAAAAATTGCTCATTTTGTCAAAAATTTTAATGTTTTCATCAAATTTTACACGGTTTTCGGAAAACCAGCACTCAAGTTTGGTTGGATTATAATTATCTTTTCATTTCTTTAAAAAAAAATTAACCCTTAGTGGCTTGGGGTCAGACCCATGGAAGTTAATATTAATTATGACTACGAGATTGCAAAGCCATTAATTTTTTTTTTTTTTTTTTTTCAAATTTTCTGTTTTATTGAATCTTTCTCTTAAGGAATTTACAATAAGTGAACAAATCTTAAATCTATTTTCTTAATGGTTAACTGCCAGCGCAGTCAAGCCAATTTTTGTGAGCAGGAGTGTATGTATATGTTAGCTTCGAGCAATGTCCAGGGTGTCTAATCTTCTTAGACGCTGATGCCCTGGATATGTAAGTAAATTTTGAGCTAAGCGGTTAGTTTAGACACGTATTTGATACTATGCGTTTTAATTTCGTCGCGGACTACAGGGATATTGAGATCTTTGTGGATATTAGAATTACGTATGAACCATGGGGCACCAGTGATAAATCTTAATAATTTCGATTGTCTTCTTTGTAATTTGTCTATGTTCGAGGCTGAGGCTGTTCCCCAGAGTTGAATACCGTATGTCCAAATGGGTTTTATTATGACTTTATATATAATCACTTTAAAGTCCAAACGAAGAGTAGAGTATTTATTAAGAAGCCAGTTTAACTGAGCAAGTTTTAGATTAATTTGAGTTATTTTAGAATCTATATGATGTGCCCAAGTAAGATGTCGACCTAGGTGAATTCCGAGATACTTAACATGATTTTGATGTGGTACTACAGTGTTATTAATGATAAGATTGGGGCAATTTTCCCTTTTAAGAGTAAAGGTTACGTGAACACATTTTGAAGCATTTACTTTTATTTTCCATTCGTCGAGCCATTTTTCTACATTATAAATGTGAGACTGCAATTGGAAATTCGCCATTTTGGGATTTTGGTGGACGCTCATAAACGCCGTGTCATCAGCAAATGTGAAAGTGTGAGTAAGTGGATGAGTTGGCATATCTGCGGTGTAGAGAATATAAAGCAATGGACCCAGTATACTACCTTGGGGAACTCCAGCACAAATTTTCCTACTTGATGATTGACAATTTTTAGATTTTACTATGAACGATCTTTGTGAAAGATAACCTTTTAGTAGTTTGTGGGTATTGGATGGCAACAGAGTTATTATTTTATGTATAAGACCGTCATGCCATACTCTGTCGAATGCTTGAGAAATGTCTATAAATAGAGCGGAGCAATATTGTTTGGCTTCAAATGTCATCCTAATGAGAGTAACAATGCGGTGAACTTGTTCTATCGTGCTATGTTTTTTTCTAAAACCAAATTGATGCATGGGAATTAATTTATGTACCTCTATGTGGGATGATAATACGTTGTAAAGGATTTTTTCGAAGAGTTTTGATAGCACCGATAATAAACTAATTGGCCTATATGATGTTGCAAGACTTGCGTTTTTTCCAGGCTTGGGAACCATTATTATTTCCGAAATTTTCCAAGAAGTAGGGAATACACCAGTTCGTAGTATAGCATTGAAAATAAACAAAACAATTTTAAGCGCGCCATCTGGTAACTCACAAACCATTTTTGGAGTAATCCTGTCCGGGCCTGGAGACTTTTTTACATCGAGGCTTTTTACGTTTTCTTTTAGAATAGAGAATCGGATTTTTATAGGTGAGGAAATTGTATCGTTTATATGTGGAAGATTTATTGATGAGATTGTATCGTTGGGAGTAAAAACTTTTTCTAAATGATCAGCAAAAGTTTCAGCCTTCTCAATGCTGCTTTTAGCCCATGTTCCATTTTCGTTGCGTATGGGTGCTTCATAATTTGTGGGATGTTTTAGTTTTTTTGAAGCCTTCCACAAATTATAGTCTGAATTTTGTGTTGGTTCTAAATTTTGTATGTAGAATTTAAGGGAGGACTCCTTATTTTCTTTCAGAACACGATTTAAATTAATATTAAATTAAATTTATAAAAAAAAAATTCCAATTGGATAAAAATAATTATTTTGAGTAACGTGATCCATATGGGGTTAATTTTTATACTTTTGGACAAAAACGCCCCACTAGGAAATTTACAGAATAACACCTTTCGCATATCCCAATTTAATAAAAATCTGATAAATGTTATTCTGTAAATTTCCTAGTGGATCTTTTATTTTGAAAAGCGATAACATTAACCCTATATGGATCAAGTTACTCAAAATAATTATTTTTATCAAGTGTAAATTTTTTTTTTATTCATTCAATGTGATATTTTTCCGAAAATTATGAAAGGTGGATCATTGACTACAAACGGATGTGCTCTACTTGATACAAAGTTCAATTGATTTAAAAACGAGTAAAAAGGTTAAAGTCGGGCATGCCGACTATACAATACCCTACACCAGTCTGGTGTATTGTTTGGATCCGAAATTCGAATGGGTTAAAATGGGGCTTATGTCAAAATTTTCTATAATGTGAGTCAGCGCACCAAATTTCATTAAAATATCTTAATATTTGCGACCTGCAGTTTGTAACCAAGCCAATTTTGGGGGGACCCTTATATGGGCACTAGTTCTAAACATGGACCGATGTTCACCAAAATCAATAGGCTTCGTCCTTGGGCCAACATAGGTCTATGTACCAAATTTCATCAAAATAGCTTAATATTTGCGACCTGCAGCGTATAAAGAATATAATTTTGGGGGGACCCTTATATGGGCACTAGTTCTAAACATGGACCGATGTTCACCAAAATCAATAGACTTCGTTCTTGGGCCAACATAGGTCTATGTACCAAATTTCATCAAAATATCTTAATATTTGCGACCTGCAGCGTATAAACAGTATAATTTTGGTAGGACCCTTATATGGGCACTAGGTCTAAACATAGACCGCTGTTCACCAAAATCAAAAGGCTGCGTTATTGGGACAATATAGGTCTGTGTATCAAATTTCATCAAAATATCTTAATATTTGCGACCTGCAGCGTATAAACATTATAATTTTGGTAGGACCCTTATATGGGCACTAGGTCTAAACATGGACCGATGTTCACCAAAATCAATAGGCTGCGTTATTGGGCCAATATAGGTCTGTGTACCAAATTTCATCAAAATATCTTAATATTTACGACATGCAGCGTATAAACATTATAATTTTGGTAGGACCCTTATATGGGCACTAGGTCTAAACATGGACCGATGTTCACCAAAATCAATAGGTTGCGTTACTGGGCCAATATAGGTCTGTGTACCAAATTTCGTCAAAATATCTTAATATTTACGACCTGCAGCGTATAAACAGTATAATTTTGGTAGGACCCTTATATGGGCACTAGGTCTAAACATGGACCGATGTTCACCAAAATCAATAGGCTGCATTACTGGGCCAATATAGGTCTGTGTACCAAATTTCATCAAAATATCTTAATATTTACGACCTGCAGCGTATAAAAAGTATAATTTTGGTAGGACCCTTATATGGGCACTAGGTCTAAACATGGACCGATGTTCAAAAAAATCAAACTTGTTCGTCCTTGGGCCAACATAGGTCTGCGTACCAAATTTCATCAAAATATCTTAATAGTTGCGACCTGTAGAGTGCGCACAAGATTGCATGGACAGACAGACAGACGGACGGACGGACGGACATCGTTAAATCGAAATAAAAAAAAAAAATTCTGAACCGATCGGTATACTATAAGGTGGGTCTACGACCAATATTTTTTGGTGTTACAAACATCAGCACAAACTTATAATACCCTGACCACATAGTGGTGTAGGGTATAAATACTATTGTCCTTGTTTTGTTGCTCATATTTAACATGAAAACGAAAAACCGGTACAATATTTTTGTATGCAATCTAGCTTGAAAATATTAAAAGATTTAATACCCAGTGTAGAAACGGTAATGACATATCATTATTTTTTGGAGTACCAGTAATGACACCCACTTACCTTCTGCATCCTTTTAAAACATATAATAATGAGTTACTGATAATAACTTATTTTTATCATTATGTATTTCAAATAGAAAATAATTTTTTAGATTTTTTGAAAATTGTTTGAAATCTATTTTTAGACTTAATATTTTTTAAACACTAGTAAGGATATATGTAACCACATATTTTTTGATTTTTTGTATGTTGGCGAGTAAGCTTACTTGTGTGCAGCAGGTCAATTATGTTTTTATCTATTAAATATTACATGTCGATATAGCTCAGATGGTAGAGCAGTTGACTGGCAATCTGTAGACCCAGGTTCGATTCCCGCACCAACAAATTTTATTTAAAAAAAAAATACAATAAACAATATTTTTTTTTATATAATTTATTTTTTTGAAAATCTATTTTTAGACTCAATATTTTTGTCAGTACTGGTAAGCACATACACACAAAAAAATTCTAAAGGGGATATTGCCTTGGCTGGCAAAGGTAACCTATTTTTGGATGAAATTAAAAAAACAAGTTTTATTGCCTTTGCCAATAGGTATACAGAATACCTTTTGGAAATGTAAATTCTACCTATAAATACAGGCAACAATTCGAAAATTCATTTACGAAATTTAAAAATGAAAGTGTCAAAATAAAATTTTCATTTTATTATTTTCTTTTGTTTTGTAATAAAGACAATTTCTTTTTACTTTTTAAAATCGTTGATCAATCATAAACAAAAAATTGTTTCAACGAAATAGAAGTAACGTATTTTATTGAAAAGATTTGTATTTTGGTTAATTAAGTCGTTTTTTTTTAGATGAGTATATTAATAATATGGTGAATTGTATAATCTGCCCAATTGTTTCCACGTTGTTTGTGCAATTTGTAACATCCTTGCAAATAAATTAAAAAGGGTGTTGTTTTGGAATACCTTACTGTTAAGATAACATATCAAATTCTCCCGATCACAAAACCATCTATACAACCAAAGGCATACAGGCATTTTCCAGCTTCTTAAGAGTGAAATCTTCAATCGATCAGGATTCAATCGAAAAAAGATTGATACAAAAGTTAAACTATTTACATTTGCAATTCAAAATGTTTATTTTCCAACGATTCTCTTTTCTACGATAAATTGTGACTTCTTCCACAGAAGAAACCATCAGAATCTGAAATCATCACGAAAATCTGACTGTTTTTATAGAAAAATTCATCGGAAGGGTTTTAAGAAATAAACGATATTTCTATAATAAAATCTCCTTAAAATCTCATTGTCCTTCTGTTGTAAAAAAAAAATAATCAGATTCTGGAGGTAATTCTCTGTAGGTAAAGAAAAGGCTATTAGATTTTGAAAAGTCTTTCCTATAGAAAAAGCACCGATTTTTAGGACTTTTTCCTTAATAAAAATCTTTTCGGAATTTTTAATAGAAAAAACTCTAGATTCTGATGACTTTTTCTTGCAGTTAGTCCGTTGGCCCTTTCGTATAGAAAAAAACCTTAGATTCTGTTAACTTTGAATTTTAGAAGAACCCTTAAATTCTGCAAACCTTTACAATCTAAGGACTTTTTCCTTTAGAAAAATCTAAGTATTTCTTTCTATAGAAAAACACTTAAAATCTAAGGATTATTTATAATTATATTTAAGGAATTTTTCTTGTAAAAAAACCTTTGTTATCCAGATTTCCTACAGGAGACCCCCAAAAACTTTTTGACTTTTTTCTTTATAAAAACTCGCAGAATCTAAGGACTTCTTCCTACAGAAAAGGACTAAATCAAAGGGCTTTTCTCTTTATAAAGCTTCCCAGATTCTGAGGACTTTTACTTTAGAAAACCACTATGATTTTGAGGACTTTTTCCTAATACCCCCAGATTCAGGGCCCTGTTTCCATTAGAAAATCGCTCAGAATTTTATGATTTTCTATAGAAAAACCCATAGAGTTTAAAGACGTTTTCTTATAGAAAAACCCACGGAATCTAAAGACATTTTTTAATAGAAAAACCGAAGAGTATTTCTATTAAAGAAGTACACACATAACTGCGACTTTTTCTTTCAAATTCTGATGTTTTGAGGGTTTTTCTACAGAAAAAATTTGAGTATTTTATAGAAAACCGCTAATTTAATGCTGTATAATGTAGTATTTGTGTAATTAAATAATTTGTGAAATTTAAATGCATTTTTTATATATTCTTTAACAAATAAATTTAGATTTAAAAATAAAATAATTTTTATTGGGGAGCTTTTTGTAATAAAATCTACCTATTTTTAAAGTAATATTACCAATATTTAACCTACTTTAAAATTGGTAGTACACCAATTTGTCATAGTCAATTTAACAAAACTTGTAGGTGATTTTTCGAACATAAAAGTCAAATAGGAATTACCTATTTTGTATGGTAATAGTGCCGTAAAATATAGCAAACTCTATGTTGCCTTTGAAAATAGGTGATATCACCCTATAATTTTAGGCAATATTACCTATAGTTTTTTTTGTGTGTAGGTAACGATATATTTTTTGATTTTTCGTATGCTGGTGTGTAATGACAACTCATTATTTTTCGCGAAATAGCCATATAAAGGTAATAAGAAATGTAATAACAAAAGTAACTAGTTACCATTACCAAGTATGTAGTTACATAACCACATATCTGGTAATGATTTTCTACATTGGGTACTTAACATACCCAGCCAGACTTTGTATGGGATTTCTTAACACGTAAATATATCAACAAAACAAGCCTGTTGATTAAAAAAAACAAAATATATATAATTGATATATTACCAGGCAATATGCATAGTAGTACCCATATATTACCAAGGTTTTGCTGGGATGTGTATTAATTCTGTCTCCTCTATCACATATTCGAATTTCAACGCAATCAGAATTCTTACTTGCACAGAAAAATTTGTTACTTTAACAAAATTTATTCCTGTTTTTTGGCTTAAAATAAAATTTATTGATTTTAACACTTTTTTTGCTAAATTTAACAAATCCAAATTCAAATAAAAAATTTGTAAAACTACATTTGTATCTGTAATTATACTGAGTCGTAGAATTTATCCAAATTTAGGGTCTCACTCCCCGGGCCTACTCCATATCATGTGAGGGCATATAAGGCCACTCCATTTAAACATTTTCTCCGTTTTGCTCTATCTCGCTTAGTTTTCGAGATATGGGCCATTTTATGAAGTAGAAACTTTTTATTAAAAATTTCCGAGGGTCCAAGGCCCCGTCAAGGTCCATTTTTGGATAGAGATAACCCCTTTCGCTGGAGTATTATACGGTTAGGGGTAGTCGAAATTTTAATCAATTTTGCTCTATCTCTCTTAGTTTTCGAGATAGCGCCATCTTTAAAACTTCGGATGCATTGGTGGCGTCATCTACCGGGTAATAACAGTAACATGAAAATATTATATTTTAACAATAAATTTTGTAAAATTTAACGAATGAGTTCTGAAAAATTACTTTATAATAATTTTGAAAATTAACAATTACTTAAAGTACTAAGGATTTTTAGTATTGTGTTAAATGAAGATAACTAAAATTTTTGCTTAAATCAGTGCTTCAACTGAAAATTTCTTAAAAATTCAAATCGATTTGAAACCGGTTTGACAGATTTTTCTACTGACGTATTATTTTAAGTGTGGGAGCGGTTCTTTGTTAGGCCTTTTACGTAAAAGCTATTTTATTTTACTGCATTAAAACCTACAAAAAATGTGGACTAAACTAAGTGGACCTGTTACTGATAGCTGAATTCCAATTTGAGTGAAGCATGCAAAACAACTTCTCCATCACACTGAATTCATTTGCATCATTATCTCAACTGGTGATTTCATCATCAGTAACGATTTGTCCACTTATGACCACCGATGTGTTATTCTTTATAATAACTTTTGTGACCTGTAGCTATTTTGTTGTTACTATTTTTTAAAATGTTTTCAGAATATTTTATTATGGCAAGAGTATGAAACATTTATAAAAAATACAAAATCCAGTTAACAACACAATTTGAATAACCTAATTTTGTGAGCCAACGAGACAACAAACCATCAGCTTAATTACGATTTAACTCATTCTATTACCGATGTGCTTTTTCTGTTCGTTTCGTTTAGGCTGCACTTGTTGCTTTTGCAATAATTCGCAGACCAACCAACACCCAAAGGTCATCATCACTAAATGGCAGCAAAACAACTGACAAAAAAATTCAAACCACATTTGTCAAGTTAATTTCATTAACAAGACCATGAGAAATGAGCTCAAATTGTATGTACAGATATTAGGGTGTCCCCTTATAGGCACATAAATCTATCTGTATGCAAACAAAAACCGAACTAGCATAATCATTAATAGCAAAATTACAAAAAAATATTTGACACCTTACACCAGTCTGGTTAAAAGCCAAACGAAATCCCATTGAGGTGAAATGGACTAGTGTTCAAAATTTTCTATAAAAAGATAAAATAAAATAGGATAAGAAGAATCTCTGATTTAACCTAATGTTGAGAGAAAATCGGAAATATAGTAGACTTGGGCACTCCAGTTTGTTTTGGTGATAGCTCTTTTAAGTTTAATGTGTTGTAATGAACTAGTTCGCTCTTCTAGTTCAATCGTTTTTTGACAATTTCTTTAATCGTTCATACAACTTAACGAACTATTCATTCGTACAGTGTTATTTTTAATGCAATATACACAAAAAAAAAACAAATGCCAATGTACTAATTCAAGAACTGCTCATAAATCAATTATGAACCAAACCCTAAGTTTTATTGTTTATGAATAAATTCTTTTTATTTAAGAAAGAGTTCGTAAAAAATTTGCCAATGTACGAAATCTTAATATTTATAAACGTGCTCTTAAAGTGTCTTACAGTCGCATAAAAACAATTTACTGCAACGAAAATAAGAATTTCCAACAGGTGGAGTTGAACGAAGGTGGCTTCTACTAAATATTTTGTATTTGTGTTTGTGAGAATATTCTATAGCATACATGGCCAAATGCGGCCCATTCATGCGGCCCCTCATGCATTTTAAAATAATCAAAAAAAAAATTTTTAATTTTAAACGAAATTTAAAAAGCAAAAGGAAATTGAAAAAAAATTTAAGTCTGAATTTAAAAAATACATAATATAGAAAACAGCGATAACAACATAAACATCCATGGGGCCTCAAAAAAATTGCAGCGAACAACAAATATCGACTTTTTTTCCTCTACAACTTTTTGAAGTATTTTCGCCTCCTACATAAGAATATTAAGTGAAAATTTCTTTCTTCTTTATTTAAACCTTAAGCCTGGGAAAAATACTTTATGGCTCAATATGACGTAGAAGTATTTAGGAGTCTTTTATTTGTTATCATTTTGAATTAAAAAGAATTGCCTTTCATTTTAGGAAATGTTTAACCCTTTGACGACCAATGTTTGATATATGTCCCATTTTTATTTTTTGTTATATTTTCCACATTTTCCAACCGGTTTTTTTAAACTGACTTGTATTAATAGAGGAGAGTTTTTGCTTTCAGATTATACCAAATAATTGGCCCCACATGTTCTTAGCGCCTAATTAATTGACCCCAACTTCTGAAAAATAAGTTTTTTTGTTCATATTTTTTGGATGTCATTTATTCAGATGTTATTGGTTTTGCAAGACCAAAATTTTTGATATAGCATGGACCTGTGCTTCCTGTTTTCAGAAATACCAAAACATTGGGAATATTTTTGTTTTCTTGCCTACAGGGACATATGTGTCCCATTGGTCGTCAAAGGTAAACAAAGAAGGAGTTTTATTTTTTTCATTAAATTAAACAAAAAGTTAATAAAATTAAATAGTCTTCATTCAACCAAACATAAAAAAGACCTAGGAAAAAGATATTTTTTTTTTATTTTTTTTTTTTTATTTATTTAGTCTATGGATTAATCCTTACAGACATTATGGATTAATCCTTACAAATATTACATTTACAAATCATGTTAACATTTATGCATTTAGAAACAAAATAATGTTGCGTTTAATAACGTTGACATTCAACGGCAAATCTATTAAATTATAATGATCATTAAAATCGCTACACATTTTTCTAAACGGATCTGCATCTGCATACACTTGACGATTGAACGGTATAAATAGTGGTGCGTAATAACGCGTTGATCGTGAAGGAACGTTGAGCGCAATGTTGTCCACTATAAAAATATCACCATTTATTAAGTTTATTAAAAAACTAACATTAAGCATTGTCCTCCGGCTTTTCAAAGAAGGCAATTTGATTTGTGACAATCTAGTTGTATATGACGGTAGATTTAAATAATCAGGATATGAACTTCTTAAGCAAAATAGAAGAAATTGCTTTTGAACCCATTCAATTCTGCCACTGCGAATGTTTGACAATGGGTCCCAAATAACAGACCCGTATTCTAATATCGGTCTCACCAGAGATGTAAACAACTGTTTTGTAACTATGGGATCTGTGAATTCTTTTGCCCATCGTTTTATAAAGGCCAGAACTCCACGAGCTTTGTTAATTGTCATTGCAACATGTTGAGCAAAATCTAATTTAGCGGCTAATAGAACACCTAAGTCCATGATAAAATCCACTTGCTCCAACTGATAGCCACCAAGAGAGTAAAAGCCAAAAGCACCAATTGTTCTAGAAAAGTGCATGGTTTTACATTTTTTTAAATTTAATTCCATTAAATTTGTGCAACACCATATATAAAAACTGTTTAAATCGTCTTGTAGGTGAATTTGATCGCAAAAATTATTAAAACTTAGAAATATATATATATCGTCGCCTAAATTCAAAATCAAGTTTTTGATTGATTATGATGCACTATACTAAATACATGTCCCTTCAAAAATTTAAACTTATATACAGAAATAAATCTATAGTCAAGAGAGGAAATATATCCTTTAATTCCAAAATATGTGTAATTCTACAATGTTTTTTGCTTCTCCTCTAAAAAGACAATAAGTTTTGTTACATCCTTCTGCAATTCAGGTGACGATATATCGATTGACTTTCGTTTGGTTTTACTCATAGCTCTTCCAAATAACGAATTATAATTATTCTAAATTGGTTGAATTCTATATGCTCGATCATATGATGGATGGTGATGGCTTGGTTGCTGAATATTGTTTGTGAAATCCGAATTTCTTCAAATCGTGGCCGAACCATAACAACCAAGAGGCACAGAGTATACTGGTGATGTTAATTGGTGGGTTTCATCATTTTCATATGCGTTAAGCAGTTCTATAACTTCATCATCTGCTGCATAAAATCGACGTTGATTATTTCTTTTCTTCTTGTAGTTATATATTACAACGTGCAGCATTTTAAAATTTTGCTCTCACCCACGGAGGAATCAAAATATATTTGAAGGTAGACACCATTTATAGATGAACTGCATATGCATCACGTCAGACGTCCTTTTTAAAGGACTTCGTAATACTAATGCATACTAAAATTGCAATACATATTTTTTTCACTTCTCTCCAAAATGGGCATCAAACAAGAAAAGATAATCTCCCCAGTTAAGTGATAATAAAAATTTTGACAAAAAATGATGAAGAAAATATTCTTTAAAATTTTCAGTAGAAAAAAAAGAAAAGCTTTTTTTAAAATGTAGAAATTCTCCTCTTTCATTCGATCATTTGATTTGATCAGCATCATGGAATGTACAAAATATCCTTAAAAAAGAGTTTGCCAAAAACCATGCGCTGAAAATTTAAAGTCCTTTTTAAGTGATCATGAAAACTTGAGTACGCATTTTTACTAAACGTGGTTTCTTCACTTGTTAATCGATTTTTCCAAATGAGCAAAATTATTTTGAAAAAAACGTTAGAACACTCGACTTTAAGCAGAAAGCGCGATATGCAAACTACCTCGCATGATAAGAAAAACAAAAAAATCTAGTAATCGTTGTTCACAAATTTTTACTGTTGACGACCAATGTAATATATATGTCCCATGGATTTTTTTCGATGAAGAAAATATTTTTGACGACACTTTTGTTTAGAAATGTTGGGTCGATTATCACGAATCCAAAGAAAAAAAATACAAATTTTCCAGCAGTTCATGTTCGGTCGTCAAAGGGTTAAGGCTGTTTTGAGAATTGTCTTTGAAACACTTAAATTTGGTAAAGCAGTTAAACACAATAAAATTTTATTTATACACTACACAATTAATAGCTTAATCTGCTATTTTTACAGATTTATTATTTAAAAGGGACTTTGCAGAAAAATTTTTGCTAAATATTAGTAAGATTAGAAGAGCAAAGATAAACTGTTAAACTGCAAAATCAACAGAAATATATTATGAAAAATAGTAGACTACTGATTTCACAAAAATAGATTTTTATTTTCTTAAAACAATTTAAAAATTTTCTGTGTTTTTTATTCTACTAATATTCAGCAAAATTTGTTGCTGATGCCTGGTTATATATCAGGTATGGGCACATAAATGGTTTCCTAAGCAGAAATCTAAAGTCAAAAAAGGTTCATTGAATAGCCTTCGAGTTGTTGGTTTTTCTTTTTTATCCCCTCACCCAGGGAAATACTTTATGAGTCAAAATTGAGGAGAAGTACATCGAAATCTTTTCTATTTTTGATCCAATAATATTTAAAAATTTTGACACAGACTCAATAAATGTTTTTTTAAATATTTTTCCCTCCTTAATACGAATCTGAAGTCAAAAAACTTTGTCAAATTAATATTCGAAAATATAGTTCTCTTCATTTCTAAAAATTTAGTTTAAAGTTTTCACAAATTTTTCAAATATTTTTAAATTTACTATGGATTTTGATCAATTGTTTTATTTATTGAAATATGTAACATGAATTACTCGACAAACGGAATTTTGATACAAAACGTATATAATTTTTAAAGAAAATCTGAATGTAAATGAAATTTAAAACTCATACATACCCAGGAAAAAATTACCCATTACCTTAACAAGGCATTGCCATATAACCGCTTACAAATCTCATTGCCAAATTTCTTTACTGCATTACCAAACACATTCTAACAAGATCGTAAAAAAAGCAAGAGGTATTGTAATCAATTCTAAAAATCAAAACAAACAAGGCATGAAAGTCATTCAAATATAATTATTTACTAACAAAAGTTTTCAAAAATTAATAATTTACTTTTTAAATTATTTGATCTTAGAAAGTAACCGTTTACATTTTGGTAGTAAAACAACAAATTAAAAAGTAGTTCCACATTTTGAAAAGAGAAGTTATTTAGTTTTAAACATAACAGCGAAAAAATTATTTTAAAAATTTTGTGCTAATACGGCATTTTAATATTTAAAGGACTATTTCCCATTTCTTCCCAATAAATTTGCGCTTTATCACAAAATTTTATTTTTGATATACACAATCACTGCATGAAGAGTAAATAAATGTTTAATGGTTATTAAAAAAGTAAACCAGAAAAGTTGTTTTCGATTAAATAAATAGTAACATTACAAAGAAATATATTTTTTAATTTTTCTTAGCAGTTATTCAATACAAAATATAAAAAATTACTAAAATTTCTTTTAAGTTATTATATTGAGAATTAAAATAAAAGGAAAATCTATTGTCTTTTGCAATTTTGTCAGTTAATCGATTAATTTTAATTTATTGCTTTGTATTTTGCAAAACGTCCAAAACAAATCTTTTGGCAAAGTAGTTTAAAAAGGCCAACAAAACCCCATATTTTTTCATTTGATACATACCATTTTTTTCTGACTTGAAATCAGTAAAAATTTTTTAAAATATAACCAAAAAAAAACAATTATAATGCCAATATAATGGTTCAGTTGCTGCAACAAATTTTTTCGGATAATACTACCGAATTTTTGTTTAGGACAGCGAATTTCCGTTCTCGGAAATAACCCTATTGGAAATTTTAACAAACTGTCACCGAACTGGCCCCTTTATATGAAATAGACTGGTCACTTTTACATGGCGTTGTCATATGAGGGGGAAATTGACCCCTTGTGACATGTCACTAGACAAATCCTAGGACAGGTTACTCTCATAAAAAACAAAGTTCAGGGACCTGTCCTGGGATTTGTCTTGTGACATGTCACAAGGGGTCCTATGACAACGCCATGTAAAAGTGACCAGTCTATTCCATATAAAGGGGCCAGTTCGGTGACAGTTTGTTAAAATTTCCCGTAGGGAAATTACATTCTAAAAACTAATTTTCTGATAGATACAAACGAAATATTCCACTAGTACACCGAACCAATCCATTGGCTACACTCAAAAAAGTTTGACAGTTGTTTGTATAGTAATCAGTAGTTGTTATATTTAACGGAAATTACAGTTGTTTTTCTACAGAAAAATTCAAAACAACTTTTATGACGGTTATTTAAGATAACAACTTACGAAAAGTACTGTAATTTTGTAACAGTTGTTTAAAGCAGTTATTTTTAATATCATAATAAACAACTACCAAAACAGTAATTTTACAGCAAACAGTTATTTTTGGTAGTTAATTAAAAAATAAAAAATGTCGTTGATTTTTTTTATTTAAAAATTCTTGTTTAGTTTATATTTGTTATTATTGATATATTTCTAGTTTGCAAATAAAAATCAGAAACTTGTAATGCATAAAGCATAAAAACTGGAGAACGGTTTGGAATTTTTACTTCGAGTTTTTGTAATATTTTTTTGTGATATTTTTGTAATCGAAAGAAAAAAAATTATTTTTTTTATTAAAATATAACTTTTATAAACAAAAACATTTGACTATAAAAAACAGTAGTTTTTACCGATTTCGTCAGTTGTTTTGAAATTTTTTTAGTAAAAATTTATCAGTTAATTTTACGACATTAGTAGTTATTTTTAATGCATTTGTTAGTTATTTTTCAGAAGGTAAAAATAACACAATTTTTAGTTATTTTAAATGTAGATACCTTTGTCGCCTTTTTAACTGCATATATCTTTGTTTTAACTGACATTTTCAGTAGATTCTACCGACAAACGTTAGTGAGTGTAATATGTTTTCTCTTTGCTGATATCTGATTTATTTCTGCCATAGAAAAACGTTCACATTCTGACTACTTTTTCCATTAAAAATGGTTTATATACAATTTTAAGGTTTTGGGAACCTTTTCTATCGAAAAACCCTCTGATTCTGGGAACTTTTCCTTTCGAAATTTCCACATAAAAACATTCAGATATTGTTGTTAGGACAATTGAAATTTTTTAATTTATTTATTTAATTTATTAATTTATTTAATCTATTTATTTAATGTATTTAATTTATTCAATAATTTATTTAATAATTTATTTAATAAATTATTTAATAATTTATTTAATAATTTATTTAATAAATTATTTAATAATAATTATTTAATTTATTAACTTATTTAATTTATTTAATTTATTTAATTTGTTTAATTTATTTAATTTACTTAATTTATTTGATTTATTTTATTTATTTAATTTATTTAATTTATATAATTCATTTAATTTATTTAATTTATTTAGTTTATTTATTTTAATTTTTTCATATAATTTATTTAATTTATCTAATTTATTTAATTTATTGAATTTATTTGATTTATTTAATTTATTTAATTCATTAAAATTTAATTAATTTATTTATTTTATTTGATTTATTTAATTTATTTATTTAATTTATTTATTTAATTTATTTCATTTTATTTAGTTTAATTTATTTGATTTATTTTATTTTATTATATTTTATTTTATTTATTTAATGTTGATAAGTAAGAGTGGAAGTACAGCTAATATAATAAATATACACTAAACCTGATATGCTATTTAGTATTTGTCTAATTTAGTATAAGTCGAATTCTATTAGTTTAACCATAACCATAAAGCGATTTTAATATTCGCTTCCCTTTTCTGTAATTTGCAAGGTGTATTGTAAGGCCTTATATATAAATTCTAAAGAACTACCTCTTTTATCAAAAAAACAAGCTTGTGCTAAAAAGTATAAAGTAATTATAAAAAAATAAAATCTGATTTAAGCTATAAATTATCATGCAAGACGGTGGCTCAGTGGAAGAGTATCCGCCTGACACGCAGGAAGCCAGGGATCAAATCCCAACGAAACACATGTGTAAGTTTTCTTTATTTATTTTAAAATTTAATTCGTAAATTCTATTTTGAGAATATCTATTTTTAGAAACTCGCTTATTCTTTTTATTATTAGAACACCTTCTTTTACTAAAAATCAAAGGTGTTCTGTAAGAAAAATAGTAACTAGCTACCATTGCGATTCCAAAGAATCGATTGCATTTAGTCTCACGCCTTGTTAAAAGAAACAAGTTGGTAATCCAATTGGGAAGGCATTCTACCAAAAATACCTGATTCCCAACTCGATTCCCTATTTTGAAAATTTTTTGCTGGGTAGGTCTACAATATTTTCGTATCGAAAATTAATAACAAATATCAACCTCCCTGATTGCATTAAATTAATTTTCAAACTTTTAAAAATTCAATCATAAGACTGATAACACAGCCAGAATATTTGAATACTTTTATGAGAGTTCTTATTCAGTAAGTCAAATATTATTTTAGGATTAAAAAAAATACTTAACAACGGGGCGCCTTTAAACTGCCGCCATTTTTGCTTCATATCGGGTGGTTCCGGAACAGCCTCGTAACTTATATTTATTGTTTTCGTTATTTTTGCTTTCATAAAAAAGTATCAAATTTGGTTTGGGCAAAATAAAACTTCCTGAACCGAATATATTTAATTCTAGTGTCCTTGTTATACCTAAAATTGAAAACTTAAAAAGCTTAATTTTTAAGGAACACCATAATATCCACAATATTTTTAAAAAAGAAATTAACAAAAAGCGGGATGTACAAAAAAATTGAGCTTGATTTATGAATGCTTAAGGTTCGTTTTTTTGTGCCGTTCAAAAATACCAAAGGGTAACAACCAAAGCCAATACGACCACATTTGACATTTATAACTGTTGCTATTTTTTAAAAACAAAATATAAAAAAATATCTAAAAAAATGTGGAAAACTGCGTGGAAAAAAGTAAACTTAAGGAGCAGCAAATAGACAACAACAACAAGATTACAAAAAAATACTCGTATGTATATAAATCACAGTAAGGGGACGCTATCTAATGGCAATACCTTGAAAAGAGACAATTTATATATTTCTATATTGTCCATTGCCATTCTTGAATTTGTCCATTCTTAGAGTTCACTCATTTTTTTTTTACTAATTTCAACTAATTGTCGATTCTAAAAAATTAACGAAATTTAGAAAACACCGTTTAAAATTGAACTTGTTCGTGAACTAAAATGACCAACATTACACCATATACTTCCTTCGATATAGATTTAGGAAATAAATAATTGTATTGCATAAAAGGATATCATCGAGCAAATGTCATAAATATTATACAATTTCGAATTGTTAGTTACCCCGTAAAATTTCCTGTTTCAAAGAAATTTTCTGTTTGCAATCCCTTCTACTGTCGGTTTTAACTCCGGAACAGAGATAAAAATATCACCAAATTTGAAGTAACAAAAAATAATTGTTAAAATTCAATTTCCATTTCAATAACATTTTTATTGAATCAAATAAATATTTTGTTGATATGACAATTTTCCAAGTTTTCCTTTAATTAAACTTGTTTATTAAAAATCGAAAAACGTGTTTTTTGAAATTCAGCAGTTTTTTTGCTGACTCGGTCATTATCGTCAATTCGAGTCAGTGAACTAGTTCAAATCTTTCTTTTTTTGTGATTGAACTACACAGAAAAAATAATTGAGCTAAAATAACGAATTAAACATATGATTAAATTAAAAACTGTTTTTAATCAAATACTTAATTGAATCAATTAATATTTTAATTCTTTCAATTAATCCTATACATTTTTTAGTATTTAATAGTATCATTTGAATTATAAGTGCAAAATCAATTAAAATTTTAATTAATATAATCAGTTTCGTAATTAAAATTTGTTTTTAATTTTTTCCGTGTAATTTGTTTGTTTCAAAGTTTTTTAAGCACTATTCACTTTTTACATATTTCTTCAAAGTTAAAATTTCCCATACATTTTGTATGAAGCGCAAAGATTTGTTGGGATAACTAAATTTCGCCAGAATAGAATCTGTTCTATGTTCATGACGAAAATTTCATAGTTCTCTTATTTAGTAACATTATTTGCTTTTAGGGTTTCAACATTTTAATAAAAAAAAAATCGGAAAATCTGCAACTTTATCAAAAAGAAAAAAAAATAATTTTGGTAATTTTTTTTCATGTACTTTGACCGCTTTTTCTGAGATACAAATAATTATTGCAAGATCGAACATTGATGATCAGTTCATATCATTAAAATGGTGAATCTTTCAATTGAACTAGAATGTTCCAATTCGAGTGGTATATTAGTATTAGGGATGCCGAACGGGACTGGTTTTTACAAATCCCGGGATTCGGGATTTTGAAAATTTCAATCCCGGGATCCCGGGATTTTTCGGGATCCCGGGATTTATCGGGATCCCGGGATTTTTCGGGATTTCGGGATTTTTCGGGGTTTCGGGATTTTCTTGTTTCATCATATTTTTGATTTTAAAAGTAAATAGCTGAAATAAACCCTAAAAATTTAAATAATTCATTATAAATCTACTTATTATTTCTTGCAGTATGAAGAAATAAACAAATTAGCCGGATTCACAATGCTGGAGTACTCCACGCTGCAGAGTTGAGGGTATTAAATAGAGATAGCATGATACAAAAAATATATAAGTGCAAAAAAGAAAGGAACAAAATCCACTCAGAGTGGAGTACTACAGCATTGAGAATCTGACTTTAAACAGAAACTACATTCATAGAAATAAGTATATAAAAATAGCAGAAAAAGCTACCAAAAATTAGCAAAAAAGGCTTCGCGATAAAAACTAATGAAATCAACAGAACTTATTTACTAAATAATTGTTAAATTTCCGAAATATAAGAAATATACCAATGACTTAAATTTAAGCAAATTGCAGTTTACCTCTGAAGAAACTTTTTAACCAAAAGTAGCTAAAACACTGCTATATCTACAAATTTTTAGTTATATTTGGCTAAAATTAGTTAAATGCAAATACAAACTACTCTGCTGAAGTCATCAGAAATATTTAGTGACTATTAGTTTTTTAAATCAACTAACAAAAAATATTAAGAACATACCTCTGATGATTTTCGAAAGGCAGATTGTTAGATTTTTTAATTTAACAAAAATTTACTGTTTTTAGTCGACAAAATTATTTTGCATGAAGTTATGATTTTAGCAAATCATCAATAAAATAAATAAAAACATGTCCGTACGATTTTCAAAAGTTGCACAACTGAATAAAAGTTTTTAAATTATTAAGGTTTTTATTCAGCTTTATTTAATTTCTAATCTATTTTAATCTGTTATTTATGAATGGGAAAAATTAGTTCTTTAATAACATTTAATAAGATATTAGATTAATGTGATTTAGGTCGAATATAACAATGAAAACAAATAAAAAAAGAGATAAAATATGTCAAATAATGAAATCGGAAATCCCGGGATTTTTTCACGACCAATCCCGGGATTTCGGGATTTCTAAATCCCGAAAATCCCGGGATTTTCGGGATCGGGATTTCGGGATCGGTATCCCTAATTAGTATACAATGGAAAGTCAAAGACAAGCGCGCATAAAAAAAAATATTGAAACTTTTAAAAATAATGCACTGTGGACTCATAAAAAAACTTGCAACAGAAGTACTCGTGACCAGGCAAATTTCCAGAGTGGTAAAAAAGTTCAACAAGGAAAGCCTGGAACGTCAAAAAGGTGCAGAAGCTATTGAGGGCGATCCAAACACTTCTGGCCGCGAAGTGGCACTGTGCGTACAATATTCAGAAGCTTTTGTGAGCAGAATTGAAGGCTAATGTTGAACGTTGATGCCAAACAATAAACAAAACTTCTCTGTTACATTTTTTTAGTGGAGCACTTTTTATTATATAAAAAATATGATTGTAAAAATGTGTATTTTTTGTTCAACGGGTGTTTTTTAATTAAAAAATAAAATCAACAAATTTGATCACTAAATTTTGTTTTGAATTTCAACAAACTAGTTTTCTGAGGGACAATTCTGTAACGTTTTAACGACAAAATTCGGTAGTTAAATTAACAAGTTTTCATAGAAAACTGACAACTTAACTACCGAATTTTGTCGTTAACAAGTTAAAGAATCCCACTACTGATATGGCAACACTTGTGTTAAAATTGCTTTGAATTGAATGAATGTCTATTTAATTGAAATAAATTCAATAATCAAGTAGCAAATATGTTCTTTGTATTTACAATTCTAATTAAAAGTTTAATTGTATTTACAAACCATTTTTATCTGTGCGAAACATTTATATAGATGTCACTACATTGCTAGATCTGTCAACAATGTAGTACTTTGAAAGATGACAAAACAAATTGTGGTAGATTTTTGCTTTTGTTTTTTCTTTTATTTTTCTTTTTTTGTTTTTTATTATTTTTTTTTAAACAGACATTTTAGAATTTCACATTAACCCTAGAAGTGCATCACTATTTTTCTCGCTATTTGTAAAGCACGGTTGATGTTAGTCGATTCGACTAACAATGCACTTCTAGGGTTAAACAAGCATTTTAAATTTTGAGAATTTGTGTAGATTCTTGGATTCAAGAAGGAATTTCTTTGTTCAGGAAACATGACAGATTCTACATTTTTTCAGGAGATAATTCTCAAAATTTTTTTACAATGATCTTGTGTTTATAGAATTATTATTGAAAATGTTAACCATTTTTTTCCAAATTAACAAATTTTTTGATTTATTTTACTTAAGAATCAATATTTAGGGCCAGTTTTATTGTCAAAACAAAGATCGATCTCAAACGAAATTACTTACTTATGAAAACAATCATGCTTAGTTCTGACTATAGAACTGGCCCTTATATTTAAAATTAAAACAAAAGTTTTTTATTATTATTTTCTTAGAATTTTTCCAAGTCGGACTTTAAAGTTTTTGTTTTGTTTTAAAATTTAAGTGCACATCTATTAAAATCTCTTAAATGAACTTCTTAATTAATTTTTTAATTTTCGTAGTCTTAGGATCACCATCTCAACCGTAAGTAATGCTCAGAAACACCTTAAAATATCGGAAAAAATGTCACTTAAGTAAAGTGTTGTTTTTCAAACGCATCATTTGGGTGAAATCAAAAAATGTGATAAGTTTTTGGGCCAAATTTGTGAGAAGCAAAAAGTGTTAATATTTCGGTTTTTTCATAATGGAATCAGTAAGTTTAGTCATTATAGACCTAATTGCAAAAAATCTCTTCTACAAGTTGTCGCAATACCTTTTTTTTCCACAATTTTAATTTTTTGTGATAACGGAGTTTACATTTCCACAAGCAAAAGATATAAAAAAAAAATTGCGTAAGAATTTTCTTCAATTTATTTGTTTTTCGTATTTGGGTTTTCAACTTTCTTTCCAATAATATACAATTTGTGTTTATTAAATTGGTGGTTGCGCGAATAAATCTACAATTCATTCAGCGAAAAAATTTTACAAAAAAATGGTTCAAACTCCAACGACAAATACAAAATTTCATAAAAACCCTTAAAGGTACCCTGATAGATTTCCGTGTACACTCTAAAATCGTCATTTGACGCATTTTACGTACCTTGCCAGCTAGAGGGTTAATTTCACAATTTTTTACTATTTGAAAAGACATATTTTCCTTTTTTCATATTTCCTGCTTATTTCGCAAATTTTTTTTATAATTTTTGACAACTAATATTAACTTCATACTGCACTATGTATTGTAAAGGGTTACTTCCCTTGCAGGTACTTGCTGTAACTTGACCCTTGAGATTCATTTTATGGTCATCTCTTTGGTTGAATATTGGTTACAATTGTGTTTATTTTTTATTGCATATTTATTATCATGTATGTACTTATGAGTTGATATTTTTTTCAAATATATTTTGTATATCAACAATCAACAAGTTTTTTTATTCACATAAATGTTTGTATAGCACCGTGCTACAAAAATGAACTTTCGTTTGAAAACATGAGAAAATCAAAAAGATTTTAATTAAAGAAAGGTGATACAATTTTCACAAGTAAATTACAAAGAATAAAAAATTTTGAAAGAATTCGATAAGGCCAGCAAGACAAGGCGAATGATACTGGTGATGGCTTTATAGTGAAAGCCGAAAAAACGTATTCTGTTTTGCGGGCCTTATCGCATTCTTTCAAAATTTTTTATTCTTTGTAATTTACTTGTGAAAATTGTATCAACTTTCTTTAATTTGAAAAATAATTTAAAACAGAAAGTGATATTAATTTATGATCAAACTAAAAAACATTCATTAATTAAATTTTTTAAAGATTTATTGAAAAATGCCATTGGGATGCAGGAACTGAAATGCTTTTATTAAAGAGTTTTATTTCATTTCATTTATTCAGTCTATGGATTCCTTACAGACTATGATGTCACAATTTTAGAAGAATCTAAATATTAATTTATGCATTATTTTATTTATAAATTTACAAATCTAAATCCAGAATACAAATATTGCTTAAACGCAGATTTTCGTTCACAAATTTCTATTTGTGGTTTTAATTTAATTTGTTGATGATGGTTAATATCATTCAGCTAGATAAACGTGCGGGTCAAAATGCTATTAAGAAAATAATTGGTGCAGTGCACATTGGTACATATTTTACATGGCGGCCAAAAATCGTTTTTTAACCCATTTTAAAACTAATTAGCTTATTTAAAAGAAAATACCTTAGAACTTATGGAGCCAAAAAATGAAGGCTAAATTTTTACTATTTCACAGTGAACAGGGTTATTTCAAAAAACCCTTTTTCTGTTTTTTTTTTTTTTGTAAAGTTATGCATTTTTTAGATATTTTTATAGTTCAAATATTCATAATTTTTTTTTCAGAGGTGTTAGCTTCGGGTAAATTTTTTTAATTGACCGCTAAATAAATTGTTAGCAGGTACAACATTTTTTTATTCTACATTACTCAATAGTTTTTCTTTATAATTTTTAAATTAGGGTATGCTATTAACGAAAATGTTCGCCTTTATTGGAGCATAACTAAAGTGCGTCAAAAGTGGTCAAAACACATTTTATATTGCCGGAAAGGCCATATTCCCCTATTTGAAGCCCTTCATCTTTCACCACTTTGCACTTCGCCTCTATCCCCTTTCCAAAGGAAGCAACACGTTAATTAATAGGAAGAATTTCCTGAGTGTTGCTGCTCTTTAAAAAAAAAAAAAAAATAATAATGGGGTACAATATACAATCATATATTTTTTTGATGCCGCCCAAAATAAAATTTGATCCGAAAAATGGTTGTTTACACTGTATTAATTTAGTTCAACCTTGGATCTAATATGATGAAATACGATCCGAAAAATGGATGTGACATAATGATAATCAAAAAGTCATTTCAATAGAATGGACAATTTAATTGAATCTGAGCGATCTTTAAATGAATTATTTTTGTCTAATGGTATCAAATAAAATGTAACTTTTTGTGTTAAATCTAATTTTATATAATTAGATAAACCCATTTTTTTTCAATAAAATTTTAAATTGTTTTAGGTTATTTCCGAATTTCATAGAAACTTGCTGTATGAACAATAAAATTATAGGTAAAGTCATAGTAAATTAAAAAAAAAATCCAACTTGGAGTTTGTTTTCCTCCTTTACTAGCTTATTTATTTCCGTCGCGGTTTTACATTTTGATTAATCCTTAAATGCTCACTGAACCTCTGACGATACAACAACAACAAAAATTCTACGGCTTTATTTTGAGCTCAATTAAAATGAAAACTTCACTAATGCGCTGCGCTAATAAAACCTAAGCATTCTTTTATAAAAATATTTAGAATTGCGCCTTCAATTAATGATAAGAGCCGAAAAAAAGAAAATTAGCGCTCTTAATTAAAAACTCAGAAAAGAGTTTTTTATGGTAACATGATAATGATAACCAGGGCAGCGACTTTCATGCACTTAAAAATAGAAAATATGCGCTTTAAATATGCAGTAAAATATGAAGTAAAATATGCACTACAAATCCAAAATTTTGCACTAAAACCCCAAAAATATGCACTAAAAACCCAAACCATTATTTTGGAATTTTTTAAGTGAGGTTTTTTAAAATTTATAATCAAGAGACCATATTACCTTATACAAAAGTTTGGTAATTAGTTTGCAAAAAAATTTGGGAAAAAAATTTTCAATACATTCGTTTGCAGAATGTAAATCGCTGATTAAGTTTTCAAATTAATCTCTTGTACCATAAAGCCTTTTTTCGCTCTCCGCTATATTTTTGCAATTCTTTAAGTGCGATTTTTTTAAATTTATCTAGGGGGTAAAATTCCAATTTCTTATACCAAAGTTTGGAAGTTCGTTTTCAATAAAAAATTCGCGAAAAAATATTTCGCAAAAAGGAAAATTTTTGCATCAATATATTCATTTGCAGAATGTAAGCTGACTAAGCTTGTTGGTTAGTTTGCAAAAAAATTGCAAAAAAGAAAATGTTTGTATCAATATATTCATTTCCAGAATGTAAATCGTTGACTAGGCTTTTTAATAGATACTTTGCACCATAAAGACTATTTTCGCGTTCCGCCATTACTTTGCAATTTCTTGAGTGCGTTTTTTTTAAATTCATATTCTAGGAACTATAATAACCATTTCTTATAAAAAAGTTTAATGGTTAGTTTGCAAAAAAATCGCAAAACAAAATTTTTGCAAAAAGGAAAATTTTTGCATCAATATATTCGCTTGCAGAATGTAAATCGCTGACTGAGCTTTTTAATCAATATTTTGTACCATAAAGACTTTTTCGCGTTTCGCTATTATTTTGCAATTTTTAAAGTGCGGTTATTTTAAATTCATGATCTAGGAACTATAATACCCATTTCTTATAAAAAAGTTTAGTAGTTAGTTTGCAAAAATAATTCGCAAAAAAATATTTTGCAAAAAGGAAAATTTTCGCATTAATATATTTGTTTGGTTAATCGCTGATTAAGTTTTTTAATTAATTTTTTGTACCATATACAATTTTCCACAATTGCGCGTTTTGAATATAAGGTATTAATTTATCGTTCAAATTCGCGAACACCATAAAAACTAAAGAACGCAAAATAGCGGATTAAGTTATAAAGTTTGTATATTTAGTTTTTTATTGTACTTTATTTCTTATTCCGTTAATCCATCAAAAAATTATTCAAAGCGTTATTTTTGAAAAATTCCGAATTTGGCATATAAGACGCCACGTAAAAATATTAATTTATTAATAAAATTTGCAAACACCGAAAAAATTAGAAAAAAAAATGTGAAATTGCTGGTTTGATTTCAAGTTTTATGTATTTAATATTTTTTATTGTAGGCATTTGAGTTTTCATTTTGAATTGTTCAAATAACTATTCAAAGAATTATACAAACACTTGTTAAAAATAAAATTCTCTAAATTTTGAGATTTTTATTTTCCAAATTTAAAGTTCATACATTTTTGGGAAATTTATTTTAAACAAAAATAAAATTTCAAATATTTATGGATTTTTAAATAAAATTCAGAATTTTTCCTTGTCTGGTTTTGACAAGTCACGGGAGTGATACCTTCAGGGCAATTGAGTGGTATGTTCTCGTTTTACCAGTCACGTAATAGGTATGTACTTTGAGGGCAATTAAGTGGTATGTCGTCGTTTCATCAGTCACGGGACTAGTCATTTAAGTATAACTATCACTGCCTTACCCACAGCAATGAAAAATTATACCAATCCTGTAATAAGTCTTGCTTTAACCAGTCACGGGATAGGTACTTTTAGGGAAATTGTCCCCTCATTCCCCGTAGGGTATATATATATTTTTTTAAAACAGACCAACACTCAAGGGATGCCTCTTACTAGTGCAGTGCATTGTGTTGATATCAGGAAAATAAGTTATTGGTAGGAGGAAGGAAAGGGAGAGTAGTATCTGTGGACATTTGATTTAAATTTCCCTATATTGTAAGTATCTAGAAAAATATCTGCGGGGAGTTTATTCCACATACGGGTGTTCGACTAATGAACGAATTTTCAATGTTATGCGTTGTGCGAGCCACTGGGCAATCGACAACAAATATTTAAATGAGATCTACTGGAAAAGCGTGTGTTTCTAACAAAAACACGGGCCCGGGGGATAAGTTCACTTATCTCAGCGGAACACTTCCCATGATAATATCGATAGAACAGTGTTACACAACTCACATTCCGACGATGCTCCAATAACTCAATAGAGCTGGATACCCTACTATCATTGTTGAGCGCCAACGCCCTCCTTTGTACGCTGTCCAGAAGCTCCAAAATAGACTTTGAAGCTCTTGCCCATATATGGGTGTTGTATTCCATCTTCGGTCGGATATAGGTGGTATAAATAGTAAGGAGATCGGAAGGAGTGAAGTAATTCCTACACCGGTTAAGAAAACCTAAACACTTGACTGCTTCTTTCGACACTTGAACAACGTGATTTTTCCTACTGACATCATGTTGGATTCTCATGCTCAGAAGATCTAGAACTTCGGATACCTCAATATTGATACCACCCATATAAACAGCTCACGTTGATGGCCCTATGGGTCAACAAACAACATTGGCTCTTGTTTGCATCAAAATCGACCCTATTTACGCGACCCCATTCGGAGATTGTCAATAGGTCGCAATTGATTAATCAGCCTTTTGCTCCCAACCTGTGAAAGAGTAGGTAGGATTTGTAGTTTGGACAAGAAAGTCGTTTAGAAAGATAAGAAAGAGAGAAGGAGAAAGAACGGAGCCTTGCGGTAGCCCTGCACTTAACTGAAACTCACTGGATGAGACCCCATATATAATAGTTTTTATAACGTAATCCCTGAGAAAGCTCGATATGACTCGAGAGAAGTCATTACCAACACCAAAAGCAATAAGCCTTGACACGAGAGTGTTATGGCACACACGATCAAACGCCTTGGAAATATCCAAAGCAATTACATAACTTTCACAAAATCTGTGAATGGACCAACTCTCCGAAAGAAAAATTAAAAAAAAAGCTCAGACAATATTAATTTAATGAAAAAAAGGAGTAAAACATATAAAAAATTGTTTTTGATGAAATGAGTTTCGAACTTGTGTCTGAGATTAACTAATATATTGTAATATATAAAATAAAATCAAAAATATTTTTCGTATTTATTTATATATTTATATTCCTTTATATTCCTATATGTGACCTTCTCCGAGAAACGGGACCTAGTGTGTGAAAATTAAGTTTTGAGAAGAACGCATTTAAAGTTTCATGACGCATTATCACTTTAAACACAGAAGTTCATTTTGTACGTTTTTATGGGGTAAATAAATTTTTATCAGAAATCTAACTCATTTCATTTTATTCTACACCCTTTCAGGTACCAGAATCCACTCTTAAGTCCAAACCCGTTTTTTGACACACTAGGTCCCTTTTCTCGGAGAAGGTCACATATAAACAATTTGCAATAAAGCAAATACTGATATATGATTTAATATGATTACATATGAGAAAATTTCAAAAAATGTTTCTAATATATCATCATATAAAAACATATAAAATCGCATACAATATTTTATATTATCATATATTTTAATATTAAGAAATATATGTTATATATACTCTTTTTTACTCGGGTAATCAATTTAATTATTATTCGGGAATATATGAAATTAATTCCCTCTTCTGAAGCTATAAATCAGATAATATAAATTATTAAATCCTTGCACAAAGGATAAATTTATCCCAGCGATTTTTTAAAAAATGTTACTTATGAATAGGGTTTATGTCCCGCCCTTTTTCGGATCCCGCAATCCCGGGAATTTCGTGCGGGATTTCCCGGGATTTTTTTAAATTCTTTTACAGAAATTTTAGCTAGTATTAATGCAATTTTGGAAACTTTATTTAAATTTAAAGCATTGATTTTTTAAACTAATTTAAACAAAAAATAAAATTAAAAAAATACGATTTAAAATTTAATAAACTGAATTAGGCCAAATTGTTTTCGGATGTCAGTTGAATTTGGTTTATTTAAACGGAAACAATTTTTATCAGCCATTACAGAGTTTACCAACAAAAATACTTTTACATATTTCGGAGAAAACTTTTTTCTTTAAAATGATGATCTTTGTTCAAATAAAGCAACATTTGTATAGGCTGATTTACACTATAAGATTTTCGGAAAGATTTTGCAACCATGCCTACAAGTTTTGCTGTATACTGAAGTAAAATCGTACCGAAAATCTTATAGTGTAACCAGCATAATACAACATTTCAACATTATTATTTCAGTTCCAAATACCTCCTAAAAACTAGGCATTAAATTTAAAAAATTGTTAATATTTTCGTATTTTCAACTGACATAAGTATTTTGAGTTTCTCTAACTTAAAATAATTTCTTTTAAAGTTCAATTGCTATTCTATTATTTCAATTGTATTTTTTAAATATTATTTGTTTTCAAAATAATCCATCAGATGCTTTTTCAAATTATTTTTGCTTTTTTATATGTTAATTTAAAATGCCACTAAATATGAAAATTCTATTTTTTTTAAGTAGCTGTGGCATAAAAAATGTCTATTCAAGAAAACCAATTAAAGTTAAACTATTTAATAATGTTTTAGTGTTTATTTTTATAAAACGATTAAGGCGAATTTGCCTAAAAATTTGTGTGGAAAATACTAACTTTCAAACTATTTTATAAAAATAATTCTAGACGAATACTTTTGAAAATCTGCGTAGAAAGAAACAAAATATCTAGAAATAGAAATTTATGGATTTCATATTTGAGAAATATTTAAGCAACAAATCGATCAGAATTCTGACTATAAAACCAATATATCCTGAAAAAAGGGATGAAAATAAAATACCTGTGTCTTTCACTTTTTCTATATCAATTCGTTTAACCATTTAAACCGCCAATTAATATTTAGTTAATATATTTCTAAGAGTTTTTTTTTAAATTAAGACGGCCTTCCATATAAATATAATATTAATTCATGATTTAAATCGTTAAACGAATTGATCTAGAAAAAGTGGAAGACATGGATACTTTATATTTAGCCAACAACCAAAAGATTAACTTTTTCGGACGGAAATTTTAAGAGAAATCGAGTTTTTAAAGTACAACATATGTCGAATTTATATATTTTCTACCGAGCGGGAATTCTTGGGATCCCGGGAATTCTGAAAAAAATCCCGCTGTCCCGGGAAATGAAAAAGTCCGGGAAAAGAAAAGCCCTACTTATGAATGAAGGGTATGTTACATATTTTACCTTTTTCTTAAAAACTTTTAAGATATTGGCAAAATGTTATAATTTAAAATATAAAGAAAATAATTTTTCATAGAGATAACGCTTTTTTGGAGAATAAAATTACCTAGTTGGATAGTTCCATAAAATAAAAGCTAAACTGGAAAAAATTTCAAAAAAATATTTCCATTGGAATATTTTTAATCAATATTATCGCGAAAACCGTTAGTAACACTTGTTGAAATTAAGATTTCATATTCATAATTATCGTCGAAATATTTAATAGCTTTGATGTATCTCGTTGTATGATAGGATTAGCGGGCGAAGCCCGCTACGTTGTTAGCGTGGCTTAAAGTTTAGAATTAAATTTCTTTTAAATAAAACACAATATTTGTTGTTAAGGTAAAATAATTGTTAAGGTAAATTTATTGTAATGTTTAAGTACAAACACTATTTTTTGCCTCTTCATTTTTATATAAATAAATCATTTAGTATACCAACACGTGAGCATGTAACAACTAATTGTCTGTTGTTCAAGTCATCGGCGTAGATAAGTCGTATTTGTGGTGGGGAGGGGGTGGGGGGGTCTGTGCCCCCCACAATTTTTTTTAAATTTGCTTTTTTATTTAAAGTACAGTTGTTATAATAAAAAAGCCTTCACCCAGCCACCACAAATAAATAATTCTGATACAACAATGGGTTTAAAATAAATAAATATTTGATCACTTTTTCTCATGAAAGTGGATTGTTAGTAATGAATCCATTATAAAATGCAATATACGTGTGTATGTCAAGATAATTTGGTAAAGTGCGAACTTAAGTAGATAGACCCGTAAGTAGTTTTGTTCATTTGTGTTTTGAATGAAAATAAACAACGTAAAGTAGGGTTTGCAAGCGATTTATAATATTAAAGGTAGCGGGCAAAGCGTGCCTTAAAGTTTTTTTTAATTCCAGTTTATGTAAAGGGAGACCTGGAAATTCAAGTAAATTCCCAAATTCAGTTGGAAAATTTACCGCGTCGGTTTCTTCCACCGGTGCTTCGTTACCTACAGTTTAAATATCAGAATATATAAGTTCCATTCCTTTTCTAAGGTTTTTCTCATTTAGAAAATTTGTTTAACTTTTTGGAGAGTATGTTTCAATGCTACATAAGTTTCATATTCCGTGGATTCCATTTTTACCACGTTCCTGTCCAAAGTCCTAAAAATGCCTTGGCGATAAGTTAGCCCATACTCCAAAGAAAACATATTACAGATTACAGGTTTCTAGCCGAAGGGTTCGGTTAGTCCCTCAAGGGCCGTTTTTACCCCTCCCGGTAGGAATTTTCAAAAATTCCGTCTTAGAGGACGTCTGCGTTGGAGGAGGAACCTACTACATACATAATTTTAGGTCTCTATACGCAGCAGTTTGGCCAGGCCGTCTAGGGGGAAGTTTTTTCCCTTTTTACGCCTCCCGGTATGAATTTCCAAAAATACCGTCTTAGGGGACGTCAACGTTGGAGAAGGAACCCAATTACAGAAATTAAGCTCCCTAGTTCCAGCAGTTTGGCCAGGCCGTTAAGGGGGAGACTTTTCCTGTTTTTGACCCTACCTGTAGAAATTTCCAAAAATCTCATTTTAGCGAATGTCTACAATAGAGGAGGAACTTTAATACCAAATTTCAACTTCCTACCTCTAGCGGTTTGGGCAGACCTTTAAGCGGCACTTTTCGCTTCATTTATCCCCATTTTTGCAATGTCCCTGTCCAAAAAGCACCTTCCCGATAAGTGAGCGCATACTCCAAGGAACATATGTTTTACATTTCAGGTTTCTAGCCAACTTTTACTATTTGTGCTCCTCTCGGTAAGAATTTCCGAAAATCCATCGACAGGGAATTTCAGCTTCCTAGTTCCAGGAGTTTAAGCAGGCTGTCAAGGGGTACACTTTTTCTTTTTTTGTCCCTCCCGCTTGGAATTAGGCTGGAAGCGGAACCTAAGTACCGAATTTCAGCTTCCTAGTTCCAGCAGTTTAGACAGGTGGTTAAGGGGTCACTTTTCCATTTTGAGCCCCCATTTTATAACGACCCTGTCCAAAATTCAAAAAACTATCTTTCTAATAAGTTAGCCCTTACTCCAGGGCTCACATTTTAAATTTCAAGTTTCTAGCCGAAAGAGTTTTTACAGTCAACCGAGGGGAGGCTTTTCTTCTTTTTGCCCCTCCCTTTAGGAATTTACAAAAATTCCATCTTCGCGGCTATCTGCAATGGATGAGGAACATTCATAACAAATTTTAACTTCATTACCTCAGCGGTTTGGGCAGGCCGTTATTGGGGACATTTTTCTCTTTCAACCACCATTTTTACTATGTTCGTGTTCCGAAATAGAAAAATTACGTTGCCGGTGAGTTAGTCCTACTTCAAGGAATAGATATTTAAAATTTTAGGTTGGCCAAAAGGGATTGGGCAGGCCGTCAAGGAGGAGACTTTTCCCCTTATTTCCCCTCCCAATAGGAATTTCAAAAATTCCGTCTAAGCGGACTCCTACACAGAAGGAGGAACTCACATACCGAATTTCATTTTGGGATATCCTGTAGGGAATTCCAAAAATACAAACTTAGTCGATGTCTACTACAGTGGAGGAACCTTTATACCAAATTTCAACTTCTTACCTCCAGTGGTTTGGGCAGGCACTTTTCCAATTTGTGAGACTGTTTATGGGGAGACTTTTCCCCTTTTTGCCCGTTCCGGTAGGAATTTACAAAAATCCCGTCATAGCGGACGTCTACGGCGAAAGAGGAACCTACATACCAAATTTCAACTTCCTAGCTTCAGCGGTTTGGGCTGAGCGATGTTGAGTCAGTCAATCAGTCAGTCACGTTATTCTTTTATATATAGAGATTAGGGTTTGGGGTTCGGGAATTCCCGGGCTATCCCGGGAAAATAATATATTTTTCCCGGGAAAACGGGAAATTTTAAAATTATTGAATTGTTTTTGCTTAGAATAGGATTTTTTAATTTTATTCATAAAAGACATTTTAAATACCAAAACAAAAATGTTATTGTTAAAATCTTTTAAAATGGAATCAATTTCTTTGACACACAAAAAAAAAATCGTTTCCAAGTAATTAGGAGCATTTCAACTAATAAAGATTTTTTCATAACTGATTCAAAATTTTAGTAGTAAAACCTAAAAACTTGGTAAAATGTTTAAGAGAAATATGAACAAAAAGTTTTGTTTCTTACAAATAATCGCCCTTACTATCTAAATTTTTCAAATGTATATTTTAGTTAAATTCGACTTTGTTAAAATTTTGGGTGGCAGTATACCTTGACTTGGTTTATATTTGGAGCATTCTGATTGGTTAATTTATTTTCAAACAATCAAAATATTTGAAAATATAAATATTTTTGTAGGGTTTTCATACACAAAATGAACAAAACCGTATGATTATAAATAAAGTCGACTTTAAATTTAAAGTAATCCCCTATATTAAGGGACAATAATTTTATAAGTTACGTTTTCATTAATAATTGTGTAATTTTCAAGTAAGTGTACTAATATATTATTTTATATTAAAAAATAAAATGTCAGGAGTATGGAAATACTTTACAAAAAAGGACAATACAGCGCAGTGCAATGTTTGCCCTAAAAGACTAATTGTTAACGGAGGTAGCTTATCCGACATCTTAGCCTTATCCGACATATAAATTTGGTTCACAAAAAAAAAAGTTGGTAGTCATGCAACTTTTCTTGAAGAAAACAACAACAAGAATAACGTTTCAGCTAACATTAGCAAAGTACCCGAAGAAAAAAGTGTAAGCTGTATAGGCATTGAACGTTTTATGGTAGGGTAGGGCAAACATTTCCTGAAATGGTATCTAAATACCGGCGGAATGTTAATCCGCACCCTAACTAGATTTTCGTTTATTCGAGAAACTTTTTATAATAAAAACATGGCTTTGCCAAAAAATGAAAAAATGTAAAGAATATTATATTAAATTACTACAATCATGTAAAAGATATCATGATAAAATAAATATCGAGCCATATTTCTAACAATAGGAGATTTACTATAATCTTAGATGAATGGACAAGAATATCACAAAAGATATATTTGAACATATGTATAAACGGAAATAATTAATTTTATAACCTGGGGTTGGTTTATATATCAGGAAGATGTAATGCTGATGAAATAAGAAGAATTGTAGAAATAAGACTAGAAGAGTTTTATTTGTCTTTGGAAAATAACATTGTGGCCACCATATCTAATGGGCCAAGTGTGATGAAACGGTTTGTTTCCGATAGTCCAGTAGTAGGTGCTTTCTGCTGGAATCATGCAATTCATTCGGCAGTGCTGCGAGTATTTTATGTGAAATCAAATGTTCAACATTCTGATATTTTTTACATTGAATTCTCACTACACAGACTGCATTTGTACCGAAATAGTGTTTTGTTTTAACAAAAATTACTCGGCAGTAAACATGCCTTGAGTAGCTGGAAAATTCGAATGTCTTGCAATTTGAAGAACCCAATTGCATTCATTATAGACGATCAGAAAATAAGAGACATTATTTTTCTTAGCTACCAAATCTCGATTTAAGCGATAAAAGGAGAGGTAAAAAACCATTCCATTTGCGGATTTCTCAATTTTTCATATTTGTTCCAAAGAAAATTGTGCATCCAACGGTGCCCAGGCGTGTTAAAGTTTTTGAGTTTTTTTAATGAAAAATCGACGTAAGCGACATTTTGCAGTCATGGAAAATGTAAACTCTCTATAGTCTGTCCTCTAGGAATGGTAGCCTAGATCTCCCAGAAAAACATGGTAATTATAGATTACCAAGTAATGATAAGTCATTTCCTTTTGCATTATTTTATACTGTACAGCAACGACTTACTGATAATAAGTTATAGAAGTACTTAAGTATCGATTTAGTATTTTTAAATATTTATTTATTAATTTGTTTTGAATATTTTACCTACTATGTAATTAGAAAAATTTCCAATGTAAAAAGTTATTTTGCCAGTATAACCAATTAGTGATTTCACAATGTAGGGTAACCACTTATTATATCAGTAACTAGATTTAGCGGCGTGCCTTAGGCCTAGTTTTGGAAGTCAGTTAAACCGAAAACGAACTTTGTCGTATCGTGCGAGCCCGGTACTTTATTAGTTAGCACATCTTAAAGTTTAAAATGTAATTTATTTTGGATAGTAAAACTATTCTATTAAAGTAAAACATAATATTTTTTGTTAATGTATAAATCTTCAAAAGCCCCTTTCTTAAGCCCCGGAGTCCTCAGGTGGCAAATGATCACAAATTTAGTGAAAATTAAGATTCAGGCTTATAATTTTCTATTTTTTGGTTAAACAGAAGCCGAGGATAAACATTTTTTACCCTACACCACCATGGTGAAAGGGTATTATGGGTTTGTACTGATGTTTGTAAATGCCAAAAATTATGGCATTTCATTCAGATTTTTCTCTACATGTTCGTTAATGTTTTGCCCATTTAATAATTCTAGGTCACTTTTTGGAATATGACACAAATTGTATATGGTATAGGTTGTGTCATGTTGGGGTTTGACCGACTATAATTTTTTGACTTTTGAAGTCTAATGTTGTATAGGAGCTACTATATTTTTCGCTAAAATATATATGTTGCTCAAATATGTTCAACAGTACCTGAGTTAGAGGAATTTCATTTATAAGCAGGGTTGGCAACCGAAACGAATTAGAGTTGATTTTAAAGTTCATACTTAAATGCACTTATCACCATAGTATTGAAATTGAACCCGACTTGATTGGAAGAAGAGAATTTATGCGGTGTATATTCTTAGGCTGTACGAATTAGTGTTTATAAGTAACCAAATGTTCTTAAATATGTAGAATCTCTGACACTAAAATGTTGATGTAAATCCATTAATATAAATTTATTCGTTTCGGTTGCCAACCACGATTAAAAGACAAAGTACAAATTTTTCCCTAAATCGTTCAATAGGAAAGGAGGAATTGCACTTTAAAAATATTGGGTTATATGAGATGTGCCACTACCCGTTTTCCCATCCCAGCCCCTTTTGAGGTATGCATTGTATTTTAATATCGTCCAACATATTTTGATATCTTTAAATTTTAGGTTATTTTGAATGCTCTACGTTCCATTTTACTGATCCAGTCCACTTTTGGGAAAGTGTTAAAAAATATTTTTAAAAAACGCAGTGCAATAAAATTGAGTTGTGCGGTGCCACACCCCCTCTTCATATACCACCCACATTTATCGCATTGTTTAGCAATATTGTTTATAAAGTGCCGTGATTACTTTGATTGAAATAGGATTGAGAGGAGCCAAGAGAAACTTATATCAAAAGGTAAAATTAGGAATGTCGCAACATTTGCATGTATGTTCTATCGTATTGTTGATAAAGTTTGTGTTCACATTCAGACCTTTGAAGAAGTACTTTAAAAAAAAAAGAATTTTTTTTGAAATTGTCTTTTTTTACAGATACTTTTAGGGAAAAAATGCTTGTTTTTAAGAAAAAGTATTTTTGGAAAATGGTATTCTTTTTTTGGAAAAAGTCCTTTTTGGAAAAAATAAAATTTTTTGTTTTTGACCTAGAAAAAGTTTGAGAGCTGTTCCCAAACTAACCAAATGTCTCCATAATAAATTGTGGATTGAAGATATCTCCCCACAGCATGCGCAATGCTTACATATATAGGTATATATATAATTTTTTTTTTGAAAAAAGTATTTTTTTTTTGGAAAATTTTAGTATTTTTCATAAGAAGTACTTTTTTGAGGAAAGGTACTTTATTAAGAGCTATTTTTTTGAGAAAAGTTACTTTTTTAAATAAGGTACTTTTTTGAAAAGGTACTGTGCAGGTACTGGTACTGGTACAGACAGACAAACAATCACATTTAAAATATTAGTAGGGATAATATAATAAGTGGAGTAGATTAATGTAGAGTAACCACTACACTCTAGTTATAAACATTCGCATTATCGTTTGTAAAGTTTAAAGCCTACACACGAAGGAACATTCGTCAGAACATGCCCATTTTCTGAAGAATGTTCCTTCGTGTGTATCAATGTTTTGTGTTGAAATTCGAGTTATTAAAATGTTTTGATATTTTGTGTTTCCAAACACAACGTTCTATCTCGTGTATCGATGTTTACTGTTTTTGCCATGTTAGTTCATTGAGTCTGTCTTGTAATTTACGCAGTAAAGAAAATAAAAGAGACGAAAGTGGCGAGAATTTCAAATAATGAAAACTGGATTAATTTTATAAATGAATATAAAAATTTGCGAGAATTATGGGACATAAAATGTGATAGCTAAAAAAATAAACTTAAAAAACAGCAGCATATGAAAAATTAACAATTAACAAAATAATTAAATTTGATTTCCTTCCGCGCATATTTGATGTGATTAGTTCGACAAACAAACAGGACTGATGTTTCGTTTGAGGTTTTGTTGTGTGTGGCATCGTCTGTATTAAAAAAGTAAAGAAAATGAAACACATGTTCTGACGAATGTTCCTTCTTGTGTAGGCAACATACGAATTATTTTCCATTTGCAAAAAAAAATTTTAAGTTTATAACACGTACGTCGTATACGTACGTCGCAGTAAAAAAAGAAACCCCTTTTTAGAATTTAAAGTAGAGATGGGCACGTGAGCAGAATTTTGCGTGAGTGTGAGTAAAATCTTAACGCACTCACGTGAGTGAGTGAGTGAGTGTGAGTAAAAAAAATTCGGTCGTGAGTGAGTGGGTCAAATTTCTGCGTAAGTGAGTGGGCATGAGTCCAATTTTACCAAATTTTTTCTCGACTTTTAATAAATATCTCGTTTAATAGTTTTTCCGATTTTATATGTTTGGGATTTTGAAATAAAAAAAGTGGAAAAATTACATATTCATAGCAATTTTTAGATTAACTTTCACAATTTTCCTCAATTTTGGCAATCTTTTCCGGTAAGATTTTATTTCGCGAATTTACGTGATTCACGTGAATCACACGTGAGTGTGATTAAATTCTAAAGTGAGCGTGAGTTAGGGTGAGTAGAAAAAATGTTCGTGAGTGATTGTGCGTGATTGGGCACTCACGTTTCCATCTCTAATTTAAACGAATAAAAATGTATATTTTTCTTCTTCTATTTAATAGTATATATAACAGGGATGATAAATGGGATTTTTAAAATACCAACCAGCTTAAAAAATAGTACTTTTTCAAACTCTATTGTACCAAAAAATTTTGCATTTAATTTGTTTTTTTATCATTATAAATTAACAAATAGAAAATCATAAAGAATAAAGAGTTCTGTTATATCTAACTTATACAGCAATAGAAAAATATAAAAATTTTAGTCAAAACAACTGAAAATACGTTAAAACTTACCGTGCATAAAAAAATGCTATCAGATTACTTTTGTAAAATATTCGTAAGATAAGAACAGCAAAAACCAAACTGTTAAATTCATATACAAAATTTTAGTTATATTTGAATAAATTTGAGTTAACAGAAAATAACAACCTAACCTGCTAAAATCAGAAATAAATAATAATTAGTAGACTAAAAAATCACAAAAAAATTAAAATCTTGTAAGCTTTTTTTCGATTTTTTATTTTATTATTTTAAAAATCTATTCTTCTGAAATCAACGGTTTATTATATTTAGCAACCATTGCCGTTGATTTTAGCAGGATAGACTGCTATTTTCATTCAACTAAATTTAACTTAAAAACAACAAAAATTTTTTTGATATACATAACAGTTTATTTTTGCTATTTTTAGTCTACTAATATTATATTTTCTGCAGATTTTTGAAAATAAATTTTTATTTTAAATGAACTAAAAGTTAACTTAAATATAACTAAATTTTGTAAATTTAACATCTTATTTATTTCTGTGAGTGTAGGGTTCAGAATTTAAAATCCCTTAAAACCGTATTTAACTTCGTTTAAAAGCGAATATTGTTTAAAGGCATTTAAGGGCCTATTCCACCTTGTGAATGTCATAAGAATATTTTCGAATGAACAAATTGATTGACAATCGAATCAAATGAATTTAATGGTTGAATTAGGTGGATTAAGAATTCACTCAATTCTTTGAAATAGGGTTTAGGTATTTAATCATTCAGAATGGAAAATCGAATGAATGAATGAATTCTTTAGAAGCTCGTTTCAAAAAACACAACAATTTCTAGATTTCTTAATTATCCTTATTTTTAATATTTTTTTGTATATACGTATGTTAATAATAAATGCGAAAAAACATTTTTGATGTGTTAACTTGAGTTTCAATATTTTAAATAATAACAATAATATGTATGTATGAAAATTAAAAAAGCACAAAAAATTAAAAATCGGAAAATGTGTAAATAGTACTAAATGAGTCACAGGAGTACCATAGTACTTTTGAGATTCCAATAGTACCATAAAAAGTACTATAGTACTAACTTTATCATCCCTGATACATACATAAGTATTAAAGGCCTGCATGAACGCATTTAACCCTCTATTTAAAATCTTCAGATTTTAAATAGTTTTTGGCTAAATAACAATATTTTATTAAAAAAGTTGTACTACATCCATAGAAAACCTAACTACCTACATTTTTTACCTTCAAACTTTTTTTTGTATAAGGAACGGTTTTCAAGCGAGAAGCATGTACATATAATAAAAATTTAGTAAATTTGAAAAAATTAACAGAAGAAAATATTTGAAAAATCGCCAGAAACACATTTACGATGTGGCGTACATTATCGATAATAATAAAACAATTATAATAATAACTATTATTATGCTTTCTGAATTTTAATTGATATTTTCTGAATTTCAATTGATGATTTCTGAATTGAAAAAAGTGTAGTGAATGTTTCACAGCCTGTTTTAAATGCATTCATGCGGGCCTTTAATAAGTGTGTATGTTGTGAAATAAAAATCTTAAAAATTATATATATGTATGTATTAGGGATACCGATCCCGAAATCCCGATCCCGAAAATCCCGGGATTTTCGGGATTTACGAATCCCGAAATCCCGGGATTGTTCTTGAAAAAATCCCGGGATTTCCGACTTCATTATTTGGCATATTTTATCAGTTTTTGTATTTATTTTTATTGTTATATTCGACCTAAATCACTTAAAAATCTAATATCTTATTAAATTTTATTAAAAAAAAACTAATTTCTACTATTCGTAAATAACACAGGCCGACAAAATTTGATGAAATTTTCTAACCAAGAATCAGACTTACTTTTCCGACGGTTTTAGACGTGCTGAATCCGAATCTGACCTAGAAGTGCAAAAACACGTTTTTGGGTACATTTGAGGTCCTATAACTTCCAGAAATTTATTTTGATCATAATCGGATTCAGCATGTCTAAAACCTTTGGGAAAGTATAGTCCGATTCTTGGCTAGAAAACCTTGTCACACATTAAATAGATCTGAATATAAACCTAAATAATTTAAAAAATTTTATTCAGCTTTAAAACTATTAAAAACCGTAATTCGGATTTATTCAATCTTTTAACGGACATGTTTTTATTTATTTTATTGATGATTTACTGAAATCTTAACTTCATGCAAAATAATTTTACCAAATATTAGTGTACCAAAAACAGAACATTTTTGTTAAAGTATTTAGTAAAACCTAACCATCTACCTTTCTGAAATCAGCAGAGATATGTGCTCAATATTTTATATTAGTACACTTAAAGAATGCAATATATCACTTAATATTTTTGATGATTTCAGCAGAGAGGTTTGTATGGTCAATCAATTAATATTAGACAAATATAACCAAAAATTTGTAGACATAGCAGTGTTTTTTGCTACTTTTAATTAAAAAGTTTTTTCTCAGAAGTTTCAGAGATAAATTGTAATTTGTAATTAATTGAATTAACCTTATAAGTATATTACTTATATTTCGGAAATTTAACAATTATTTAGCAAACACGTTCTGCTGATTTCGGTAGTTTTTATGGCGAAACTTTTTTGCTAATTACTAGTAACTTTTTCTGCTATTTTTACGCACTTATTTCTATGGGTGTACTTTCGTTTAAAGCCTGATTCACAATGCTGTAGTACTCCACTCTGAGCTGATTTTGTTTCTTTCTTTTTCCCACATCTATATTTTTTGTATCATGTCAAATGTACTTTTGTCTACTCCACTCTGCGGCGTTGAACACTCCAGCATAGTGAATCCGGATTAATTTGTTTATTTTTTTATACTACAAGAAATAAATAAGTAGATTTGTAATGAATTATTTTAATTTGTAGGGTTTATTTCAGCTATTTATTTTTAAAATTAAAAATATAATGAAACAGGAAAATCCCAAAACCCCGAAAAATCCCGAAATCCCGAAAAATCCCGGGATCCCGATAAATCCCGGGATCCCGAAAAATCCCGGGATCCCGGGATTTCAATTTTCAAAATCCCGAATCCCGGGATTTGTAAAAACCAGTCCCGTTCGGCATCCCTAGTATGTATGTATAATTGAGTTTTTCGCTTAAATTAGCATAAATAATAACCTGTACAACCATTCTTACTAATTCTTAAGAAAACAATTTTTTCCTTCTTGTTCTCATCACAAAATTTTATCTTTTATATTGTCATAAAATAAAAATGGATGGAAATAAATTTTAACATCTACAACGCCAGGCAACATAGAAGTAAAAAATATAATAAAAAACTACAACAAAACACCCTTTTTTACTCCACTTCTACCATCATATTTATTATATTCAACAAAAGGCAGCAGCATCAGCTCTTTACGAAAATGAATACCACCACCATCAACGGCATCATCGTCATTATTTTTTATTTTTTTTAAATAGCGTTAGTAACTCCCATGCCCACCACCACACCAACGCCACCACCACCATCGTCATCATCAACATCACTAACAAAAGCATAAGCATTTTGCATACATATGTACATATGCAAAGTACAGTGTAAAAAAGCTATAATGAATTTAAAAAGATGACTGGCTTAGACGTCTTAGAATATGAAAATATTATTGTAAGGAACGGTAGAATTCTTTGACAGCGATCACAATCGTAAGGCTTAGATGTTTTTTAGGAAATATATTTAGAATTATCGTCAACAGTTTGGTAGTGTAAACTTAGCAAATTGATCGGTGGGTTCAAAAGATATCACACCTTAAATCCAAAAGTGGCACAACTCAAAATGTTCCAAAATTGAGTTTTTTCCATAAATGAATTCACAGTACACATCTCTCACTACTTCAAAGATTCCTTTTTCATCACCATCTTCTTTAACTGAAAATCCCATTATGTCTGTTTTTATGTTAATTGCCTTGCTTCTGCACGATTAACTAAAGAGAACTATTTTTAGTTGGGTAAGGAGGGGTTCAACGGAGCCAATTTTTTTTGGCATAACTATTATTACGTCAGCGATCATGAAAATCGCAAAAACTTCAAAATCGCTGCGGCAGAAAATGTATGGTTCTCAAAGGGTTAAATATTCGAATATCCAAAAATCCTTTGTTTGGTTTTCTTTTCGTCATAACACGAAGTTATATTCGAAATTTCAATTAACTGTTTTTATTAGTTTATGAGAACCATAATCTAATGAGAAACCATAATAATCTCGGAGATTATGGTATATTCGAAAAATTAGACTTCCTTAACAAATATCGCGAATATATTGCCATGTTGAACTGCTTATACATATAATGATTTTTTTGAAGTCCAAGAGCCCAATAAACTTATTTACAAAAGGTATAAAATTTTTTTGTCCATTATCAAATTTTAAATATTCTTTTAAATATGCGTACACTGTAGTGTACAAGGGTAGTTAAAGAGTTAATGACGAATAAGAATTAAAAAAATGTCTTATAAATAGTAACGAGTCCCTTTTTCAGTTGCGCGCCGGGTTTCGCGCAGATTTTAACTCACTTTTTTGACATTCATGTTCAAAAAGAAAACGTCTTGCTGGTAATATATTGTATATGGGGCATTCGATGCCAAATCACTGAGTTTTTAGCCCGACCCTCTTCGATTTCGCTAATGTTTTGATAAATTTTGTTGCGGCTTTAAAGCAATTTCAGCAACAATTTTCAGCCTTTAATTCCGAACTGGTTTTGAGTAGAAATGTTTTAAATTTTTGAGCAAACAATTTTCCATTAGCAATAGACCAGGCATAAATGTCGATACCCTAAAAAAGTAGGATATAATTTTGTTCGTCTTTAAATGTAGTTTTAGAAAAAAAAAATTTAGATGTAATTCTCACTTAGTTAAAAACGTTTAAAAATTAAAATCAACTTTTTCAAAAAGACCAACCACTTCGATTTTTTTATTAAAAAAAAAAAATTACAAAACTTTTACCTTTCACGCCATAGTTCAAGATTTGATCGCAATTTTTTCTATTTTTTCGAATATTAAAATTTTTTTTTTATGACACTTGTCTCTCTTGGATTATGGCAACCAGATATGACCAAAGATGGGGTTTCTTTTGCAAATTTTCAAAATCTTAATTTTGAGTTTTTTTAAAATTTTATTTGACAAAATATAAAAAAGTGGTCAACGCATTGTTTTTTAATTACACCTCAGATAATAATTTTACTAAAAATTACACATATCCCTCTTTTAAGACTTTTCTCTAAACCTTTCAAATTTAAAAAGGCCGTCACTACTAATTTAAGAGATTGATATTTGTAATCCTTAGTACACTCAAAATAATACGTCTGTTGGCTGGACAGAAAAATTTGTTACTTTAACAAAAATTTGTTTTTCTTTTGTTAAATTTAACAAATCTAAATTGAAGTAAAAAATTTGTAAAAATACAGTTTTATTTGTAATAATACCTTCCCGGGCCTAGTCAATATCATGTGAGGGCATATAAAGACACTTTTGTGGAGCAAAAAATTGACCCGTTTTGCCTTATCTCGCTTAGTTTTCGAGATATGGGCGATTTTATGAAGTGAGAGATTTTTATTAAAAATTTTCGAGGGTCCAAGGCCCCGCCAAGGTCAATTTTTGGATAGATATAACCCCTTTCGATGGGGTATTATATGGTTAGGGGTAGTCAAAATGTTCATCAATTTTGCTCTATCTCTCTTAGTTTTCGAGATATGGGCCATTTTAAATATTTTATTTTAACAATAAATTTTGTAAGATTTAATGAACAGGTTCTTAGAAATTAGTTATAAATAGTTTTAAAAATTAAAACTCAAAATTAGTTGAATTACTGAGGATTTTAGTATTGTGTTAAATGCAGATAACTAAAATCTTTGCTTAAATCAGTGTTTCAACTAAAAATTTGTTAAAAATTAGTCAAATCGATTTGAAACCGGTTTGACAGATTTTTCTACTGACGTATTATTTTAAGTGTAGAAGTATTCTCTGAGGTGTAATTAAAAGAACTCTATGCGTTGACCACTTGTTTTATATTTTATTGAACAAAATTTAAAAAAAAACTCATAATTAGAGTTTTGGAAATTTACTAAAGGAATCCCATCTATGGTCATACCTGGGAGATGGTTAGCATAATCCAAGAGAGACAAAAATTCATATATGAAATTTATAGATCATAGAAATGAAACTAGAGTATAATATCGTAAGTTCTTGAAAAAACTACATATTTATAAATTTTTTTTAAAAAATGAATGTTTTTTGTTAGATTTGATAAAATTTTTTTAAAAATTATATTCTCTGTAGTTTACTTGTATGATCTCAAATCTAACAAAAAAGATTCAGATGAAACCAATTTTTGCTGAGTAGTCCCATATCCTGAAGTAAATATGTAGCTACAAGTTTCTATGCTTGAAGCCCTCTTGGGAAACGTCGTAGTTTAAGGACAGAATTTAAAACCGTTTGTATTTTGAAAAAAAAAATGGTGTTCCCTGTTAACGCTGACGACCAAGTATGGGCGGTATAACTCGATTCCCACGGCAATCGGACTATGTGCCGAAACATGTGTGCCGACTATGTGCATTCGAATTTTCTAATTTATCCGAGCAAAGATTGCCACTCCGGCTTTAAACGAAAATTATTAACTACATATAAATTTTCTTTTTAAAGCCGTTAGTATTTTAAAAAACAACAACGGTTTGCAAAGTGCAATATTTGTCTTCAAGAAGAAACTTTGCCCAAATATTAACCGATTTCCTCCAAATTTTGAACAATTCAATAAAATTGCCTGCAAATACTATGCCAAGGTTTAAAAGGATTAATTCTTTCATTCAATTTTTAAAAATTAATGAAATTTGTGTTAAATTTCATTCCGTAATAGCATTCTTATGGAATTAATTCGATAGCTTAATTCCCAATAGCTTTAAATTATATGAATTCATTCTATTTTGATTGAATTCTAACTGAATGAAACCCAATTTACCTGAATTCAATTAATAAAAAGGTGAATGAAAAATGATTTGTTTTCATTCACTTAATCAAATGAAAAATTTTAATTTGCATGTAATTGCTGAAATATTAGCATAATACAAATGAAAAACGTTTAAAATTCATCTAACAGAAATAAATAGTATTGTATGCTTTGTTGCAGCTTGTATGCTTTGGTTTTGATTATATGTTAGTTTCAAACTACACTGCACTTAGTGAATGGTAATAAAATTTCTTCATTCAATTAGTAAAATGGTGAATGAACATGCGATTTGGATGATTCAAGTTAGGAATTCATTCAATTCATATTAAAGCTTTGGGAATGAAGCTTATGAATGAATTCTTTACGAATGGTTTAAGGGAAAGGTACATGAATATTTTTAAAATCTGAATTTAATTTTTCGTGTTTTAAGCTTAAATTGAATTAAGTTTTTCGAAGCTCTGATACTATGTGACGAGTTTCAACCGAATTATAAAAAAATTTTTGGAAATCCAAAAAAACCATTTTTGGTAATCTTTTGTGAATATGTTAAGCTTTTATTTTGCAATAGAATATTTGTTACAATTTTTTATATTTTTTCATGAATTTCAATTAGGATAGGTTAATAAACAAAAATCGCTGGAAATAATAATTTGACTTGCTTTCAGAGTTAAAAATTTAAAGCAAAATACCTGAAAAATATAAACCCTGTTACATTTTTGCTCCTCATTGTATATATGTTTGGATCAAAACAAATACATCTACGGACAAACACATATGTATGCACAGCGCATACTCCGAGAACATTTTTTCGATCCACAGTTTACTATGGAAACTGCAAGCTTGTATGGATGAAAATAAATTTTGAGTTATTGACCGGACTACGCCTGTAAATATTTATTTAGGTGTAAAACTACGCCCCCAAAAATTTAAGACAATCGGATATCGCGAAAACATTCCGCGTCTTTCCTGAAATTTGAAAAGGGATTACATGGGGAAAATATGACTTTTTGTACATTCTCTTAAAAACACTGATATTTTGAAACTAATTCAAATCAAAAAATTTAAATAATCGTAATTCGGAGTTAATTGTCTTTGTAATAAAGCAACAAAAACTTAAATCGGCTAAAAAACAGTCGAGTTATTACAATTTCCCCAACTGGCAACTGATGTGTCGCAGACCACTTAATCAAGAAATTCGGGTCCATATTTTAAAAACTATTGAATTAATCCAGGGTTGGCAGGCAATACCGCTAAAATGCCATTATCAAAAAATTCAAAAACCTTTCAACTGACTACCGTTACCCCTAAAATGGCGTTACCGAAATAACCGGAATACCGTTATCCTTAAAATACCTTTACTGAAATAACTGAAATACCGTTATCCTTAAAATACCGATACCGAAATAAATGAAATATTGATTACCTTAAAATACCGTTACCGAAATACACAAAATAGCGTTTTCCTTAAAATACCGTTACCGTTATTTTTAAGCCTCTGCTCTTGGTCATTGTACATTAGAGCGTACCACCTTACAGGCAAAAAAAAGTGCGCCGTACACCCTCCAATATGAAGTATTTTTGCAAGGAGGTTTTTTCCTTAGGTTTTTTTTGCCGAACGTAGGGGTCGCCATTTTACATTTTTCGTTATATCTTTGGTATTTACAGTCGGATCTTAAAGTATGATACATCGATGTTTTTCTCTCGGGGAGACCAGTGTTTTACTCTAACGACATTTTGACGTCAAGTATCCCGTTCTAGTAGTTACCCACCAGATCTCAGTTGCTACCACCCTAATGTCAGAAAATTAAAGCTCGCAAAAGATCACTAAACTTTTGCTAAGGAAGTTTTTCGCTAAACCTAGTAGAAATTTTTTTTATATATTTGTTGCCGAACGTAGGGGTCGCCTTTTTAAATTTTTTTTAATTGGATTTTTACTATATAGCAAAACTCTGGTCTCCTCGGGGCAAAAAAATCGATATATCACACTTTAAAATCCGATTTTAAATGCCAAAGCTATAACAAAAAAATAAATAAAGTTAATTAATTCGTTTCGTTTTTACTTTAGTTTGGTTCTTCAAAAAAAAAAAAAAAAAATTCCGTATGCAACGAAATAATAATTAATTTACCCTTACCCTTAAAACACCGTTACCGCTATAACTGAAATATCGTTAACCTTATAATACCATTACCGAAATAACCCAAATATTTTTATCTTTAGAATATCGTTACCGAAGTAACTCAAATACCGTTATCCTTTAAATAGCGATACCGAAATAAATGAAATAGCGTCCCGAGTAAAAATGGTTATATAGGAAATTATATAATTTAATATGGACTAATATGTTTATATATAGTCAAGTGTGACACTATATTTTTGCGGATATAATAATGTATAGCTTTGAGTTTTTCAAAAATTTCTTATATGATGTCATATATAGATCAGTATAAGTATATATGTCCCCATATATATCAATATGTAGCATATCTAGTTACATATGCTATGACAATTTTAATACAGCGTCATATATAATTAAAAAATGGCTTTATCGGAAAACATATAAAGTTTTATATAGCTCAAGTATAGCGCAATGTAAAAAAATTATGTTTTTTGAGATATATTTATGTTTGATTTCAAAATATAAAAGGCGTACTCATTATAACTCGCAAATTCCTTGTAAACCTTGTGTAAATACAAGCCATATTTTTTATGTATGAAATTTGAGTTTACGGGTAGAATACAAGTTTATATGAGAAGGCTTAAAATGCTTGGTTATAATTACCCTACGGGGAAAGGGACCGGTCCCAGATGACTCGCAGGATAGGTCCCAAGGGGGCGGAGACCGGTCGTTGATCGGTCTTTTTGTTTGAAAGAGACATATCACTTTAACATGGCGTTGTCATTGGAAATGACCAATTGCCACAGTTTAGACACATTGTGGCAGTAAGGTGGTGTGTCTAAAAATAGCTTTTCAAATAAACCAATAAAAAATTAAGAATTAAAAATAATCTACTTGGCGTCGAAGTAGGGCTCGATAACACAACCCTCTGCTTGTAAGGCAAACGCTCTACCGTCTCAGCTAACGTTGCTTATGCGTGATGGGTGGCTGATGGTCAAGTTATATGTTTTTCGTTTCTGTTGAAATAAAAAAGAGAAAGAAAAAACAAACACACACACAGCAAATAAAAAAACATGGAAAAGAAAAAAAAATAGAAAAGAAAACAACATTAACACACAAATATGGTGGAAGTGCCTTGAATATGCCCCCGATTGACCGGTCATGGGATAGGTCCCTTAATGGCAGTTGACTTGTTTTTTGCGTTGGCCATAATTAAATTAAAAAATCAATTAAAAATTAGAAAATTACCTCAAAACCTCTAATATAAATAAAAATTTTAAAAATTCCCCAAAGAAAAGTTAAATGAAATACCAATTGTTAGAACTAAAACAGCTTTAACATTAAAAAAACGTTGAAAATACAAAACTTTAAATTTCTTAGCAAAATATTATAGAAATTTAAAATAAGAACTAAAATAAGCAAATCGTGAAAAAATAAAGTTAAAAATAAATAAAAGAGTAAAATAAATAAAAAATATTTTTAAAAATATGCCGCGAATTTTGTTTTTATTTCGGTATCGGTCAAGTTTTTTTAAAAGCAACAGTGAAAATAACGGATCAGAAAATACTTAGAAAATGAATTCATTTTCTTTTGTTCATATTTGTACTAATTTAGTAATATGCCTTCGGTTGACCGGTCACGGGTTAGGTCCTTGGAGGGCAATTGACTCCTCATTCCCCGTAGGGTATGTACAACTTCACCTAAATACTTAAATTTTTATTTAAATTTTAAATTCTTAACTTAAGGGTGTTATTTTTTAATAGTTTTTTTTTTGAACCTGAAATATAAAGCGTTATATAATTATGTATTTCTACATCAAATTAGATATAACTATGTCGGATGAAAATCCGGATAAGATTCTATATGATTTAATATATTTATCCGGTATAATTTTATCCACCATTTTTCAGACCATAGTATATCTCCAATTATATTAAATAAGATGGGATCATAGTATTTTTTTACCCGGGGTTACCTTTAAAATACCGTTGCCGAAATAACCTAAAATATCGTTACCATAACGATAACCACATTCTTTTCGGTTACCATCCATGAAATAATCTACTACAGAAATATTTTTTTTATTCTATAAGTTCCAATAAACTCAGATAAGAAGAATTTTTTATAGTTTTTATGTTTCGTTTGTATTTTATGCCAAAAAGTCAGCATTTTTAATCAAATCTACAATTTTAAATTTTTTTAAAATAGTTTTTAAGAAAATTTTTAAAAATCAACGAATGGACTTTAGGCTTTTATTAAGAACATATTAGAGACTTAAACAAAAAAATTGTAGGAATTCCTTTTTCATTTGGCTAGGGCAGAGATTTTATTTCATATGTTTTTGACTGAAATATTACAACATAAGAACAAATCCTCCAAATTACGACAAAATGGAGATCCAATAAATAGCCGTGGTTTAAGATAAAAATTCAAATTTTAGGAGATATTTTACTTTTGACCTTAAACAGGGGTTACTTTTTTGTTATTATTTTTTTTTTTCATAAACCGTTATTTTAATTTAATTTTTACTTAAAAGAAAATGCCGAGTTTTTTGGGAAAAACTGCCGATTTTTCATAAAAACTATCTTTCTGTTGGCATTAATTATTTTATTTAGATTGTTTTATCGCTCTTTACCTAAATTCAGCAATTTTTTTATTGGATAATAATTGTTGGATATTGGCTGTATGTACACTCTAAAAAATGTTTGAAAAATTTACTACTATAAAATGGGTCAAATTTTGTTTAAATTTCCGAAAATTCGGTAAATATAAACAAAAAATGCGTAAAATTTTTTTATACACAATTTCATACTAATACACACACAAAGTATTTTTAGGCAATATGTGTTTATAAATAAACACATTATGCCTAAGATTAATACCCCTTTTGTTAAAACAACTTTTTACGCACAAAGTTGGTAAATATACTAACATGTAATAGTAATAAATATTCTGACATTTTGGAAAAATTTTAATTGAAAAAATTTAAATCAAATTAAAAAAATCTAAAAGCGATTATTTTTTGTGAACAGCAAATATCAACCTAAGAATGAAGTTGTTGTTGGTAACACTATGCGACAGTCAAAATCGGGATGGAATGAAACCAACGGGAAATGTTATATCGGTCAGAAACAAGTCATACGTGTCCCGGCGTTTCGCTGGGTCACCCCTAGGAATCGAGATATATCTTTTTTTTTGACATAACTCGAGAACCACTAGTCCGATTTTGCTCAAACAATTTTAAAAAAATTAAAAATTATAATTCCTTTAATCTGTTCATATAAGGTTTTTTTACCGGCAAAACTGTTGAGTATATAACAGTTTTGCCGGTAAAAATAAATGTTTGTTACCGCTACCATAAAAATCAATAACCTTTTGTTTATTACTTTTTTTAATATTTTAGGCAAAAAATATTTTTTTCTTCATACATTTATTTTTACCGGCAAAACTGTTGAGTATATAGAAAAACGTTATATGAACAGATTAAAGGAATTGTAATTTGTAAAATTGTTTGAGCAAAATCGGACTAATGGTTTTCGAGTTATGTCAAAAAAAAGACCACCAAAGGTCAAATCGATATATCTCGATTCCTAGGGGTGACCCAGCGAAACGCCGGGACACGTATAACTTCTCTTTTACCGATATAACTTACCCCGGTAGTTTGAACCCTTCCCGATCACTGACCCCTACCATTTGTCTCACAGTGTAATTGTTGTTGGCACATGTGGTTGTGCAAATCTCTTTTCAATTGCTGTTAGTTCAATAGTTATAACAATCTTTTGTTATACCAATGATACAGATAATAACATTTTATATAAATTTAATTTATTTAATTTGTCTTTGATTTCTGAATTAATTGCATTATTATACCCTACACCACTATGTGGTCAGGGTATTATAAGTTTGTGCTGATGTTTGTAACACCAAAAAATATTGGTCGTAGACCCACCTTATAGTATACCGATCGGTTCAGAATTTTTTTTTATTTCGATTTAACGATGTCCGTCTGTCCGTCCGTCCGTCCGTCCGTCCGTCTGTCTGTCTGTCCATGCAATCTTGTACGCACTCTACAGGTCGCACCTATTAAGATATTTCGATGAAATTTGGTACATAGACCTATGTTGGCCCAAGGACGAACAAGTTTGATTTTTTTGAACATCGGTCCATGTTTAGACCTAGTGCCCATATAAGGGTCCTACCAAAATTATATTGTTTATACGCTGCAGGTCGTAAATATTAAGATATTTTGATGAAATTTGGTACACAGACCTATATTGGCCCAATAACGCAGCCTATTGATTTTGGTGAACATCGGTCCATGTTTAGACCTAGTGCCCATATAAGGGTCCTACCAAAATTATACTGTTTATACGCTGCAGGTCGTAAATATTAAGATATTTTGATAAAATTTGGTATACAGACCTACATTGGCCCAAGGACAAAGCCTATAGATTTTGGTGAACATCGGTCCATGTTTAGACCTAGTGCCCATATAAGGGTCCTACTAAAATTATATGGTTTATACGCTGCAGGTCGCAAATATTAAGATATTTTGATAAAATTTGGTACACAGACCTACGTTGGCCCAAGGACAAAGCCTATTGATTTTGGTGAACATCGGTCCATGTTTAGACCTAGTGCCCATATAAGGGTCCTACCAAAATTATATTGTTTATACGCTGCAGGTCGCAAATATTAAGATATTTTGATGAAATTTGGTACACCGACTTATGGCAGCCGAAGGACGAAGCCTATTGATTTTGGTGAACATCGGTCTATGTTTAGACCTAGTGCCCATATAAGGGTCCCCCCAAAATTATATTGTTTATACGATGCACGTCGTAAATATTAAGGTATTTTGACGAAATTTGGTACACAGACCTATTTTGGCCCACGGACGAAGCCTATTGATTTTGATGAACATCGGTCCATGTTTAGACCTAGTGCCCATATAAGGGTCCTACCAAAATTATACTGTTTATACGCTGCAGGTCGCAAATATTAAGATATTTTGATGAAATTTGGTACACAGACCTATATTGGCCCAATAACGCAGCCTATTGATTTTGGTGACATTAGTTGGCTTTTACCCAGACTGGTGTAGGGTATTCTATAGTCGGCATGCCCGACTTTAACCTTTTTACTCGTTTTTATTTTAAATCGTTTTCGCTTAATTTATTTTATTGTAGTATACAACTCATTATTAATAAAGTGAGTGCTAACAATTAATTTATTGTTTTATTTAAAAACGAGTAAAAAGGTTAAAGTCGGGCATGCCGACTATACAATACCCTACACCAGTCTGGGTAAAAGCCAACTAATGTTTGGATCCGAAATTCGAATGGGTTAAAATGGGCCTCGTGTCAAAATTTTCTATACTGTGAGTCAGCGCATCAAATTTCATTAATATATCTTAATATTTGCGACCTGCAGTTTGTAACCAAGCCAATTTTGGGGGGACCCTTATATGGGCACTAGTTCTAAACATGAACCGATGTTCACCAAAATCAATAGGCTGCGTTATTGGGCCAATATAGGTCTGTGTACCAAATTTCATCAAAATATCTTAATATTTGCGACCTGCACCGTATAAACAGTATAATTTTGGTAGGACCCTTATATGGGCACTAGGTCTAAACATGGACCGATGTTCACCAAAATCAAACTTGTTCGTCCTTGGGCCAACATAGATCTGCGTACCAAATTTCATCAAAATATCTTAATATTTGCGACCTGTAGAGTGCGCACAAGATTGCATGGGCAGACAGACGGACGGACGGACAGACGGACATAGTTAAATCGAAATAAAAAAAAATTCTGAACCGATCGGTATACTATAAGGTGGGTCTACGACCAATATTTTTTGGTGTTACAAACATCAGCACAAACTTATAATACCCTGACCACATAGTGGTGTAGGGTATTAAAATGTTTTTGGGTGGTTTAACTTTAAACACTGCTGTGGTAAATGTACGCATTTTTGGGGGATTTTTACGCATTTTCGTGGATGTTTACGTATTTGTGAGTATATTTACACGTAAAACATGCTTTTTTACTAAAAAAATTAGTAAATTAAAATATCAATTTCGAAAATTCTTTTAATTCTTACGCACTTGCAATGTGAAATTACTCAGTATTTGAGCACCAACTTAAACATAATGTGCGTATTTTTTTCAATTACACACACAGAGTAAATTTACCCAATTTATAGTAGGAGTACAATTTCCTACTATAAGTTGGGTAAATTTCAACAGAATTTAATTACAGTGTAGTTGTTGTGATATTTGAGTAAGCTGAGAAGAGTACTGTACTGTCAGCGAATGTAGTAGTTAGTTATATCATGATTTGATGTTGAAGTTGAACAAAAGGTAAAGAATGGGTCCGAGGACACTTCCCTGGAGTACTCTAGTTTTCATTGGCAGTATGTTCCCTTCAAACATTACAATACGAAAACTGGAAGAAAAACTTTATTGCGGCAATAATCATATTCTTATTGCGGAATATCCCCCCTTCGGGAGTATATGTGCTCTCTATGGTGATCATGCGCGGCTACAAAATCGAAAAAGAAAAAAAAGGGAAAAAAGAAGAAACGAGTAAAAAGGTTAAAAAAAAAAAAGGTTATAGTCGGGCATGCCGACTATACAATACCCTACACCAGTCTGGTGTATTGTTTGGATCCGAAATTCGAATGGGTTAAAATGGGGCTTGTGTCAAAATTTTCTATAATGTGAGTCAGCGCACCAAATTTCATTAAAATATCTCAATATTTGCGACCTTCAGTTTGTAACCAAGCCAATTTTGGGGGGACCCTTATAGGGGCACTAGTTCTAAACATGGACCGATGTTCACCAATATCAATAGGCTTCGTCCTTGGGCCAACATAGGTCTATGTACCAAATTTCATCAAAATATCTTAATATTTGCGACCTGCAGCATATAAAAAATATAATTTTGGTGGGACCCTTATATGGGCACTAGGTCTAAACATGGACCGATGTTCATCAAAATCAATAGGCTGCGTTATTGGGCCAACATAGGTCTGTGTACCAAATTTCATCAAAATATCTTAATATTTGCAACCTGCAGCGTATAAACAGTATAATTTTGGTAGGACCCTTTTATGGGCACTAGGTCTAAAAATGGACCGATGTTCACCAAAATCAATAGGCTGCGTTATTGGGCCAATGTAGGCCTGTGTACCAAATTTCATCAAAATATCTTAATATTTACGACCTGCAGGGTATAAACAGTATAATTTTGGTAGGACCCTTATATGGGCACTAGGTCTAAACATGGACCGATGTTCACCGAAATCAATAGGCTGCGTTATTGGGCCAATATAGGTCTGTGTACCAAATTTCAGCAAAATATCTTAATATTTACGACCTGCAGCGTATAAACAATATAATTTTGGTAGGACCCTTATATGGGCACTAGGTCTAAACATGGACCGATGTTCACCAAAATCAATCTTGTTCGTCCTTGGGCCAACGTAGGTCTGCGTACCAAATTTCATCAAAATATCTTAATATTTGCGACCTGTAGAGTGCGCACAAGATTGCATGGACAGACAGACAGACGGACGGACGAACAGACGGACATCGTTAAATCGAAATAAAAAAAAATTCTGAACCGATCGGTATACTATAAGGTGGGTCTACGACCAATATTTTTTGGTGTTACAAACATCAGCACAAACTTATAATACCCTGACCACATAGTGGTGTAGGGTATAAAAAGCAAGAGGGAAAAAGGAGAGAAAAAAGGATAAAGTAAAGAAATACTAATTTGTTATGCATAATTATATGAAATATAAAATCTTTTCTTTATTTTCATTTAACCAGTCATCATTTAAAAAATTTCAATAGATATTTTAACAAATTTGTTAAAAAAAATTATAATAATTGAATTTTTTCTAATTTCAAATGACAAAAAACAAATTATTTTAAAATTTCGCATTTTTTAATACAAAATTCCGATTTTAATTAAAAAATTTTTAAATAAAATAAAATAAACGCAAAACAAATGTATATTCTTTTCAGACTCCGGCGACGTTTTTCGTAAAATTTTCAAAGTTTAATTAAATGAAATCAGCGATTTAAATATCGAAAAATGGATTCTTTAAAATTTCTGAAAAAATATATGTTATTCCTCAATACTTTATTTTTGTCTTTGCGAAATCTTATACTGGCAATCTTATTGGCTCCTTTTTCATACAAATGCTTAAAATCAAACAGTTATTTTTAATTAAGTACTATACCACAACTCAGAAACCAAAGGAGTACCAAACTAATATTTGACAGTGTCATTGATAAAACTAAGAACTAATACAAAAATATTAAAAAGCGGAGTAATATAAAATGACTTTAGTTTTTATTTTCATTTCAAAATACTAATTATTCATGTGGCGCAATCATGGCTTCAATTATAAAAAAATAGAAACAATTAATTCATTATAGAAAAATTCTCAGGAATTTAATTTTTTTTTTGAAAAATCAGGAATTATCAAATTAAAGAATGAATTGGATACCAACTTTAAGTATGATTTCAGAAGCTTTAAAGTAATATATGAACCAGTCACATAGCTAAAATAATACAAAACTTAGACCCAAATATGTAAGGAAAGTTTGCAGCAAATTTGATCATTTTCCCCAAATTGAATACCAATTTTAGCTATACAAAGTATTCCAAGTTATAGCAAGTTTGATATAATTTAAATAGGAGTGCGGAAATTTCAATTGTTGATTTTATATGTTTTCATCCTATAGTTTCCAAGTTATTTAATATAAACCTTTTTAGGCATTGTTAACCCATCTTTGTTGGAGGTCAAATACGTATCAAATATTAAAGTTTTTGATGAAAAATATAACTTATAATTTTCCGTTGGACTTTATATAGTCTTTTATATCTAAAGCGTCGCTCATAAAATCGTTAACCTTGCGCTGCGGAGACCAAACACGTCCAACAAGTGGTGTATGGCCAACCAAAAGTGGTTAAAAAATATTTTTTGTGTAAATTTTAAAATAATTTGTTACCCGATATTTTTGTCTTTTAAATAAATGTTTTGCAACTGAAAAACAACCAGAGACTTGAGCTGGAGCCGCCACTAATGGCGATACTCCCAAGCAATACGAAAGCGATACTTCTGAATGATAAATCGACGATATCGCTACATAATCGTATATCGTTAATTTATCACCTGGAAGATAAAAAGGTGATATCACTAAATTAACTCCTCGAAAGAGACTAAACGATTTATAATTTTCATTATTAAATTTAAAAAGAATATCTGCATCAGGGATGATAAAGTTGGTACTTTTTATGGTACAATTAGAACCTCAAAAGTACTATGGTACTCCTGCGACTCATTTAGTACTATTTCCAAATTATCATATTTTACTTCTTCTTTTTTAATTTTCATATTTAATTTTTTTTAAATTTTCATACCAAATACTGCATTTAAAATTAACTGTCGGAGTTTTACATAAAAATGTGTTGAAAAACCCAAGTAAAAGATTTTAAAATTGAAAGAAACGTAATTAAATGAAACAAATTATTAAAATATAAAAAATAAAGTGAATTTAATTTTTTCGAAAATTTTAAATTTTTTATTTAAAAAAATCCTTAATAATAGCAACTTTTAATTATTATGATAACCAAGAAGTTATCAAATATCGATTTCTCCGATATTGATTTTTCAGATTATTTGGGTTTTTTTTTAATTGACCCGTTGGTTTTCTAGATTAGTCTAACAGTTAAGTCTCGATAGCAAATAAATAGCAAAGAATAAAAAAAACATGAAAAAGCAATAAAATATTCGTAATTAATCGAACTTTTCGGCATTTAGAATGCTGTAAAAAAGAGCCAGGAGGAACTAAGCCAAATGTGAGCCTGGGTTTTTTTCTTGGAATTATCACTACCTCATTAACGAATAAAATTATATAGGTCCCCTGAAAGAAATCGTCTAAAATCGCTTTGGTTTGGTTATACCATTAAAATCAATACATTCAATATCAGATAGGACCTCTTCATGATTACCAGATCAAAACATGGACCGATTTTAACCATTTTCAATAGCGTTAGTCTTTCATGCATTACAAACTGATGTACCAAATTTCGTCAAATTATTTTTAAAAGTTCGACCTGTAATTTGCTTACAAGGATCGTTCACCCACCGGTCCACCCGTAGGGGTGGTTAAAATTGAAAAAAATATTTTTTTGGTATTATGGAGGTCAAAAAAGTACTATTTTTTAAGCTGGATGGTACTATTTTGAAAATCCCATTTATCATCCCTGGTCTGCATACATAATCCATTGACAATACCATTGTTGCCATCATACCCGGTTTTTTCCCCGCACTAAATCTTCATTTTTCACGAATTTGTTTCCCATATTTCTTATAATTGTGTTTTGTACAAAATTTGTATTATTTTTTCCAACATTTTAAAAAATTTTAAACGAATTGTGTTTATCTTCCAGATGATAAAAAGGTGATATTGCCGCAATATTATCATAAAAAAATTATGACAAAAAACACAATTTTTGATTTGGTTTTTCCAAATATTTTCCAAATGATAAAAGGAAGACAATTTCAAAATACTACTTGATTATTTTCATTCAAATGAGAAATAGAAGACCTCGCTTTATTATCTTCTTGGAAGATATCTTCCAAATATTTGCAGGGTTGGAACAAAGGTCTTTGAATTGAAAAATGTTTCTTGGTAGTAGTTCTAAACATGATATATCAGAAATATTTCTGTTAAAACAAGAACAAAATTTTTTGAATATTTTTTTCCAAACGTCGCGTAAATAACTTTCAAATAAAAAAAGAAAGAAAATTTCAAAACACTATTTTTAGCTTCCAAATACATATGTATATGTGTAACATATATATTTTATTGTTTAACTGTATGTTCTATTCATATACATATGTATGTACAATATATGTATATTTTTATGTGTTTAAAGAAAATATTTTCTTCTGTGTGAATGTACGAGTACATAGGGTATGATTGTTTAATTTCAGTGTAAAGTTAATGTGGAGAAACACTCATCCTACTTAAGTTTTTTATGATTAAACAATTATTTAAATTTTTGCATTACTCGTAAAAAAATACAAAAATTGGATACACAAAATATGTGCGTAAAATTTACTTTTAAGTATTTTTACATTGTAATATTTTTGGATAAGATTTTATTTCCCCTAAAAAGATAAAATTTGATTTACTTGTCAAAGGGGTTCTTAACCCTCTAATGCTCTTTCTTCTGATTACAATAATATTTAAACCATGTATTTGGCGTTGAAAATCTACTATGGAACAAATATTAAAATTTTAATTTTTCGCTTTATTTAGGCGATATAGCACAACAAAGGTTGAAGATGTATCTTGAAACCCAGTAGTCATATAATTTCAGTTTTTACTGTAAATAACACTATCAAAAAAATAAAATTACATACCGAAAATTGTTGGCGAATTTGGCACTAAACATCAATAAATTTTGACGAAATTAGTTCTGCTTACTACCTCTAAGTATATAATCTGTGTTTAATTTTAAGAAAATCTGTTGGCTAGTTCTTGAGTTGGAGAGATATTTGTAAAACGTATCTTGGCGTTATCCTGTGAGTCCTGGAGAAAAAATTTTAACTGATTTTACAATTAGAGACTTTAAACTAGCTTTGTTATTATCGGTAATGTACGCCAGATCCAGTTTTGGCAATTTTTCAAATATTTTTTTCTGTTTTAAAAAGTTAATATTTTCAAATTTTCTAAATTTTCACTTTACATGCTTCTCACTTGAAAACCGTTCCTTAAAAAAAAAAGTTTTAAGGGAAAAAGTAGATACCCGAGTAAAAAAAATTATATATAATCATATGTGGCATATATTAAAATTTATAATTAGACATGTCGTTATGTATATCCATATATAATTATATATGACGTCTTTTTCCAAATTTTTCCTTATATTATGCCATATATAATTTCATCTAATTAGATATCGGCCTTTATAATATTAGATATGGTATATATGATTATATATTACATAGCATGGCTGATCTTATTGCATATATAGTTATATATAGAGCTATATCTTTAGCAATATATAATTATATATGGTATCATTTAAACAATATATAACTATATATCGCGCTAGTTAAACTAGATGTTATCATATATGGTGCCATTTAAACCATATATTATCATATATGGTGGCATTTAAACAATATATGGTCATATATGATACCTTATGAACGAACTCTTTAATACAGTTCCAGATATGATAATATATGCTACTATGTATAGTGCCATATATATTGATATATGGTATCATTTATACAATATATTACCATATATATTGCCATTTAAACCATATATTACTATATATAATGCCATTTAAACAATATATAGTCATTATTTTGAAAGTAGATTATATGTACCAAGTTTTGTAAAAATCGAAAAGGGTCATGTCCAAAATCTTCCATTTTTGTATCCATTTTATATGGAATGATACTTTAACAAAATTTATTCCTTTTCATTTTAAAACTTTTTTTTGTTAAATTTAACAAATCTAAATTTAAATAAAAAATTATTAAAACTACAGTTTTATCTGTAATTATACTGAGTCGTAAAATTTATTCAAATTTAGGGTCTCGGGACCCTCCCCGGGACTAGTCCATATCATCTAAGGACATGTAAGGACAGTCCGATGGAGCAAACATTTTGTCCGTATTTCACTATCTCGCTTATTTTTCGAGATGTGGGCCATTTTATGAAGTGGAAAATTTTGATTAAAAATTCCCGAGGGTCCACGGCCCCACCAGGGTAAATTTTTTGATAGATATAACCTTCTTACGGAGGATTTTGTATGGTTAGGGGTAGTCGGAATTTTCGTCAATTTCGCTCTATCTCTCTTAGTCTTCGAGATATGGGCCATTAAAAAAAAATCGGGAAGGGAAAGAAATAGCGTCACCTTTATAACTTCAGATAAACTGGTGGCACTATCTACCGGGTAATAACACAAACATGAATATATTATATTTTAACAATAAGTTGTGTAAAATTTAACGATTGGGTTCTTAAAAATTAGTTATAAATAATTTTGAAAATTAGAACTCAAAATAAGTTAAAGTATTGAGGATTTTTAGTATTGTGTTAAATGAAGATAACTAAAATCTTTGTTTAAATCAGTTTTTAAACTAAGAATTTGTTAAAACTTAGTCGAATCGATTTCAAACCCTTTTGACAGATTTTGTTACTGACATATTATTTTAAGTGCACCTAAGTTTTTATCTGATTCTTCAAAGTATCCATCACTGTCTATTTGTTTACAAATTGTATTTTTTACTCTCTTTAATATTTGCTGTTTCATTTCATCAATCCATTACCAAGTCAATACAAAATTAAGCAAGTGTCGTACGGGCTTTAGGGATAAGCGATATGGAACATAGTTGGGGCTGGATATCTCCTAACTAATACGAGATATCGAAGAACGGATTGCAGACTTAGAAAGAGGCCATATGAATTGTAAATAACCAATTCTTAACTCAATTTAGCCAAAAATGGTCTACAGGTCAAACCAATTATCAAACGACGGTGTGCTAAAATCCCAAGACTTATTTAACCCTTATTATCCTATTAAGAACCGATATTTTCAAAACGGTATTTGATATGACAGCGCGGTAAAAAGCATAAAATTGTATAATTATTTATAAGATTATTAAAGGTTGAAATAACCGAAATCGAGGCATTTTTAATCTTAGCTATCTGAAAAACTACTTGACTAATTACAATAAAATTTATGATTTAAGTAGGATATTATCTCTTCATATTATGTGAATAGATTTTTAATAATTTAAACATTTTTTTGAGAAAGGGCTTCGGAGCTTAAACGAAGAAAATACATTTTGTCTGTTACCATTTGTAAGATCTTACACCACAAAACCATTATTTTGGCCGGATCTAACTACACCTTTTGCAACTGTAATTCAGAAAATATCAATTGAAATTCAGAATTTCCATTTGAAATTCAGAAAATATCAATTGAAATTCAGAATTTCCATTTGAAATTCAGAAAACATCAATTGAAATTCAGAATTTCCATTTGAAATTCAGAAAACATCAATTGAAATTCAGATTTTCCATTTGAAATTCAGAAAATATCATTTGAAATTCAGAAAATATCAATTGAAATTCAGAAAATATCATTTCAAATTCAGAAAATATCATTTGAAATTCAGAAAATATCAATTATTATTCAGAAAACATCAATTGAAATTCAGAAAATATCAATTGAAATTCAGAAAATATCAATTGAAATTCAGAAATCGTCATTTGAAATTCAGAAAATATCAATTGAAATTCAGAAACCGTCATTTGAAATTCAGAAAATATCATTTGAAATTCAGAAAATGTCAATTGAAATTCAGAAATCATCATTTGAAATTCAGAAAATATCATTTGAAATTCAGAAAATATCATTTGAAATTCAGAAAATGTCAATTGAAATTCAGAAAATATCAATTGATATTCAGAAAACATCAATTGAAATTCAGAAAATATCAATTGAAATTCTATTGATATTTTCTGAATTTCAAATGACGATTTCTGAATTTCAATTGATATTTTCTGAATTTCAATTGATGTTTTCTGAATTTCAATTGATATTTTCTGAATTTCAAATGATATTTTCTGAATTTCAAATGATGATTTCTGAATTTCAATTGACATTTTCTGATTTTCAAATGATATTTTCTGAATTTCAAATGACGGTTTCTGAATTTCAATTGATATTTTCTGAATTTCAAATGACGATTTCTGAATTTCAATTGATATTTTCTAAATTTCAATTGATATTTTCTGAATTTCAATTGATGTTTTCTGAATAATAATTGATATTTTCTGAATTTCAAATGATATTTTCTGAATTTGAAATGATATTTTCTGAATTTCAATTGATATTTTCTGAATTTCAAATGATATTTTCTGAATTTCAATTGATATTTTCTGAATTTCAAATGGAAAATCTGAATTTCAATTGATGTTTTCTGAATTTCAAATGGAAATTCTGAATTTCAATTGATGTTTTCTGAATTTCAAATGGAAATTCTGAATTTCAATTGATATTTTCTGAATTTCAATTGATATTTTCTGAATTACAATTGCAAAAGGTGTAGTTGTCATTATGCAAGGATACGACTGACTGGTACAAAAACAACGAAATCGATTTTGTACCAAAAGCAAACAATTCTTTCTTGGATATTCTTTTATTTAAGATAACAAAGTGGTTCGAGTTTTGTTATTTCAACCTTTATTAAAGAGTTGCCATATATTGATTTCAAAATTTTAACGACTAATTGTTTTTAAAAAGCTGAAAAAAATTACAAAACAAAAATTAAAAAAATCTTAAAAATTGCTTACTAATTTTTCGTTAAGAAATCTTGATTATTTATGTAGATTTTACTTAAGAGAACACATTAAAAATATAATTTTTAAAATCTGGATCCACTGAAGAATGGCAGCGGGTTATCCATTGCTAGAGGGCATGATACGATAATAAAAAGTGTAAGAAAATCATACTTGGGTACAGGTCTTTGGCCCAACCAATTTTCGTTAAAAAATTTACACGATTTCTTAATTCAGTAGAATTTGGGTTAACAAATTGTGAAAAATAATCTGTTGAAGGAATGTGCCTACTCCGATTTCATCCTTGTATAAAGCCTCATTAATACTGAATCCAAAACTAGTAGTTTTAAAATAGACTAGAACTAGACTGTCAAATCCCATACAAATTTTAAATCGACAATTAAAAAAAACAAAAACTTCTAGTTTTGGGTTCAGTATGAATAAGGCTTAAGGAAATCGTCAGGGGATGACGTTTTTAGAATTTATAGAAATATTTGTTTGATTTAATAACAATGAGAATTTATTGTTCTCCTCTAGGAGCCTTGTTCAACATTTTAAATATAAACAAAACAACAACAGCAAAAATTTTTTTACCACAACTTGCTTTTTCATCTTCTAAACTACTGACCTCTATTTATGTATAACCAGCCATAAAAAATCATATGTTTTCTTTTAGTGTTATTCTGTCAGAGGGGCAATTCTGTAACTTTTGTCAGTTTACTATGAAAACTTGTTAAGTTAATAACCGAATTTTGTCGTTAAAAAGTTAGAGAATCCCACTACAGATGTACTTAATAAATTCATAAAGTGCAATTTATATTTATTATTATTTATATTTATTTATATATTTATTATATTTATTTATATTTATATGCAAGTTATAATTTTTGTTTAACAAAATAAAAAAAAATTAAATTGGGGTTTTGAAAATTGTTTTTAAAAAATTTGCTACATATTTTCGGCCATTCCTAGGCACCTTTAGAGTTAGCCTAGATAGACAAAAATTGACATCTCAGTATTTTTGGATCTAAAGCACCGTAAAATGTTTTTCACGTGGAAAAATTTCACTTGAACTTTAAAGGCCTTAAATGGCAATTTAATTTATAAATATAAACATTTTTTTAATTTTATAACAAACACACAATTACAATAAAATCAAAATGTCACTTTTTGTGTGAAAACAAAGTCTACTCAATTTTCACGTGAAACTAATTGTCATGAAAAATCATTTTTTTTATATGGAGCATAATAGTTTTTTCACGTAAAAGTCAAACTGCTTAAAAAATAAAAAAAAAAAAATCACAACAATTGTATTTTTTCATGGATTTTATACATTCAAAATAATACCTATAACAGAAATATTTCTAATATTTGTGTTAATATCTTGTTAGTTCTGCTAATTTTTAAACAAAAACAAATTAGAAATAGTTGTTTATAATTACAAACGTACACTGAAAATATTATTACAGTTACTGACTGTAGTTTATTTAAAAATTTATCGGTACATTTATTTTTAAATGATTATACAGTTAAAAAGAAAAAAAATATATTTTTCAACTTTTTTTGTCATTTATTTAACAAATAAACTACATATTACAGTTAATATTTTCATTTAAAATGTTTTGTTAAAAAAGAAACGTTTTTAGATTTCTAGGTCAGTTCAAAAAACGAAATAAACTAAATATCATTTTTTCTTACGCATTTTGTAGTTAGCCAGGTAGAAAAATACAAACGGCGCAATGTTGGCCCGGTATTGGAGGCGGTAGTACATGTACTGGCAATGCGTCGGATTTTTAACTTTCAGTGTACTGGCATGTTGTCGAAATGATAACACCAATAAACGCTTGGCCGTAGTTAGTTGCCAACGTTGGCGCAGGCTTGGGATTTTATTTTTTTGGTATTATCGCAGTACATTTAATAACAAATTTAGTAGTTTGCTAGAACTTTACTGACCTCTTAGTGTACATCACAGATTTTTAATGTATTCTTTCGAAACTTCACAAGAAAAGAATGGCGATGTCTCTCTTACATAAATAATTGTGTATAAGATGTAAAAATACGTAAAATTTATAAAATTTTTAATTTTAACAAATTAAAAAAAGCTCGTTAAATTTCAATAAACAGTACTGGTAAAGCACGTTTTAAGTAGTACTGGCATTTCGTCAAAAACAGTGCTCTTCCAGTACAACTTTTGTTGTAACGTTGGCAATTTCTACCTGGGTAATTTTCTGAAAGTTAAAAAAAACGAAATAAATGAAAAATTATTATTTTTTAAGGATTTTATTTTTTTAATTTAATAACATTTAAAAGTAAATGAAAAGTTCTTTTGATTTAAATGAAAAATTAGAGACCGGTTTTTAAGTGATTTTTCATTTATCTTAAATTACATTTTCAGTTAATTTGAACTACAAACTATTCTGAGTGTATATTTTGAGTGTAGTCAAGTGGTCTTTGAAACAATAATGGCATGGGGAGTGCGTAATAAGTGAAAATTTTTTAACCAGTTTTTAATTTCTAATCAATTGGTGATTTTCATATTTTATTCTTATATAGCAGATTTCATATTTTATTCTTATATAGCAACGGTGGGCAAATGCGGTCCTTTGCTGATTATTGTGCGGCCCTTGTTGAAATTTAAATTTAGATTTTTTTATTTCAAAAATTTTTTTTAATATCTTATTTCACAATGTTCTAAACTTTTTTATTTCGAAAATTTTTAGATAAAAAATTAGGGCCAGTTTTATTGTCAGGGCTATGATCGATTTGAAAATTTCTTTCTTAAGAGATATTTTAAGGAACAATTGATATTACTCTTTGGGCCAGTTTAGTTAGAAATTTCTTACTTAAAAAGTATTTAAGACAAAAATCGATCGACCATGAAACTGGAAAATAATTCTTTACAAAATAAATTCAACATCTTTTACGCTACTGTCGACATTGACAACTACTTTGTCACAAATTTAAAAAACATGTAATTTTGTATTTAAAAAAAAACTTTGTCACATTTTTCAAGTTTTATTTTTGTTTTTCATCACATCACAGGTTTTTCTTCGAGCAAAATTTTTTTGTATTTTCAGCAATAATTTCTAGATTACAGTTTAAAACAATTTTACTAAAATTTACTAATTTTTTCTAGCTCAAAATAGTTAAATTTCCAGTAATAACATCAAAATTTTCAGTATCCATTTCACACTTTTTTGTTGGGTGGACGAGTTTTATAGTCAGCACAAAGCACGATTTTAAACTCAGATTTTACTTTAGTAGAAACATTGTTTGAAAATTTCTTACCAAAGTGTTATTAAAATTCGTACTTTGTGCTGACTATAATACTGCACCGAATTGGTCTTAAATTTAGAACTGTGTGAAAAAGTTGGCGTTTTAATTCATCAAAAAGCACTCAAGTTACTGACTAAATCTTTAAGTTTGCAATCGTCGTGCGCAACGAAATTATTAAATTAAAACCCGAATCAAGGATATAATTCTTTATACATGTTTTTGTTTTCGGAATAATATTCAGTCTTTTATAACTCGTTGAGTTTCAAATTTTCGTTGGCCGATTCCGCGACACCGAAGGTTTATGAAAAAAGTTTTACAAAAATGTTTAATTCTACTTGTGTAATTAAAAAATATCAAAACAGAATTTGAAAAAAGTTGAGTTTGCAATGAGTTCTTGTGGAACATTACATGAAAAATAAAATAAAACATTAGTTTCGTCCGATTTCATTTAATGTAAAAATTTGTAGTTTTACTTTTTTTAATGTATAGTGCGGCCCTTTATAATTTATGAAAAACCACAATATGGCCCTCGGTGAAAAATCCGTGCCCACCCTTGTTATATAGAAAGAAATTGTGCGTCGCAGACTGCTATTGGGAGATGGTTTAGTGCATTGCAAAAATATAAACTTGAAAGATTTAATATAATTTTTTCCATTTTTTTTTACAAAAAAACTACCCTTTTTTTATTTTGATATTATTTTATCAAAGTAGCCGTAAATATGATATGACCATAAAATCACAATAAAAAAAAAAATACAAATAAAGCTGTAGCAGATGTCCAGTAAAATAATACTAGATATTGGTCAAAAACTACAATAAAAATATGCAAATCAAGCAGACTACTGTTTTCAATTACCAAAAACTAAACTTTTATACACATTTCTAAAATGAATTTTTTCCACCAAATAAAAAGGGGGTGAAACAAGTAAAATATCGTTGAAATTCTATGTTTTATAAAAAAAAACAAAACAAAAAACTAAATTAAATAGAAGAAGAGAAGGAAAATATGTTACAACAAAGCTGTTAAGCGAATTTTTGCTATATACATGTGGGACACTTTTTTCGGATCCGGTTTTATTTATTTTTTTTTTGCTTTTTAACGGAAAAAAACATATTATGCACGTCGGCACGCACAACAAACAAGTTTAGTTTCCCATCATTATTATTTATTTTTTTATTAAAAGAACAAACCTCAGCCGGACACTAGCACTTTTGGGTTTTTTTATTTTCAAAAAAGGTTTTCTTTTACAAACAAAAAAAAAACATTTGAATTATATTTCATTTTGGGTTCAAGCAGAAACTCAAAATATTCCTTTAAGTTAAAAACAAAAAACTGAAAGAGAAAACTGACCACTGACAAATATACATACAAATACTGACCATTTTGCTGAACAAAAATTTCTTTAGTCCTTTAAAAAAACACACACATACATGAAACAATCGGTGATAATTTAACCTTCCAATGGTAGAACATTTTATGGATACATCTAATACATTATGCTAACAAACATCATTAAAATGCTAAATTAAAGAATCGCATACCTTTAAGGGTTAAAGTTGCTTCTCTCAAGTTGTTTGACAACTTTACAATTTCTTTTGTTAGGTTGACCACTGGTCAAGTTTTGATTTAGCGCTTAAAGATGAATCCAGTTACGTTAATTAGGTTTTATGCAAAAATCCTTACACAGTCACACATTCATACACACAATCCTTTTTCTTCAAAATACTCGTTTACTTAAACAACCCCCCGTGATGAAGAGCCAAGATATCAAAAAGAAGAAAAACTGAAAATATAAACAAAACGGACAATAATAAAAAAATATATTATTTATGAAATGACAATTTTCTTAAAAAATTGCTCTTCCTAAAACCAGTTGTAAAAGAAAAAACATTTTTTGAATTTTTTTTATGAAATCTAAAATCAGTCTTATGTTACGTTTAATACTTAACAAGCAGAATGTAAGGAATGTAACATGCCATTGTCGGAGGGAGAAAAAATAAACCAAAGTGTTTCTTCAACTTATATTTAACACACTCCACATTGGGGCAAATTGAAGTAACTCATGTCATAAATTTAATATTTAAAAGCACGAATTCCAAAAAAAAAATTATCAGAGCCTTTACTTTTCTATATATGAACCCATTTTTTCTTTTAATTCTCTTATTTGCTGTAGACGAGTGACATATCAAAGGAACTCTTTTCGGAGGTTCCTCCACAATTCTATGAAATTTGGATATAAGATAGAAAAGATAAAAGTCACAGAATTATGGCATGAAAGATAACGGCGCAATCACTTATTTAACCCTTAAATGCATGATATATTCAATTTTAATCATTTATTGTATATGCCCTACGGGAAATGGATCAGTCACAGAGCTGGTCACGTGACTGGAACTTTGTGGGAGTCACCGGTCCTCGATTCGGTTTTTTTATATGAAAGTAACCGGCAACTTTAACATGGGCTTGTCATAGGAGGTGGTAATTTCCTCCTACTACTACTATCACACTACTGGTTTAAGAGAGTATGCAATATAACAAGTTAAAATTATCTAATACGGAAGTAGTCTCATGTTAGACATTATGTGATATGTACCGAAACTAGTGCGAAATAAAATATCACGTGACTGGTTTAAGCGCACATATCACAGAACTAAAGAAAAATATTTGTTAAAAAACTAGTCACAAATTAGTCAATATGTGTGTTGTTGCTGAACTAGTACAAAATAATAGTTTCGTGACATATCACTGTACTGCTTTAAGTTAACAAGTCATAGGACTAACTGAAACTAATTGACGTGTAACATGTCACTTATTATTCACCATGTGTCATAATAAGTATGGGTGCTGGAAGAACCCAGAAGGATCCAGTCACTGAACTTACGTAAAACGACAAGTCACCGAATCTGTTTTTAAAACATTACAAAGTCACAAAAAATTATTTTAAAAAAATAGTTTATTTTTTTTCAAATAAATACCAAAATAAGTATTAATGGTTTTCATATAAACTCGTAAATTCCATGTAAACCTTGTATAAATATAAACATATTTTTCATGTATGGAGTTTGGTATTAAACTCATAAACATACCAAGTTTACACCGTTTACGAGTAGAATACGCGTTTATATGAAAACCCCTATTAACTCATGTTTACAATTCAATTTAGTTAAGTTTATAAGCTATACATATAAATTATTTTAATTTTTGCATTAAAAATTCAAAAATAGTTTTTTCGGACTTTCTAAATAGATTTTCATACATTTACTTAGAATATTGTTTCACCCAATTCCAAATTCGAATACGATAATATTGTAATATTAGGTTTTATTTGTTGCTTCAAAATATCATATTCGAATTTGGACTTGAGGTAGAACAATATTCTAACAAATACATATATGAAAGTATACATATAAATTTTAACGTAAGTTAAGAAATACTAGTTACACCATACACCACTACTTCGACAGGGTAAAAAAAGTTTATACTGCTGTTTGTAACACCAAAAAATATTGGACCTAGACTAACCTATTAGTGTACCGATTTACTCAGAACCGCGTTTTGAGTCGATTTGGCGATGTCCGTCCGTCAGTCTATCTATCAGTCCATGTACCCTTGTGTGCACGCAACAAGTCGTACATGGACATGGTACATGGACAAATTTCGGCAAATTTCAGCAAAATGGAATGACGTTTATAGGTCCCTAAAAATTTCAAGTTTCTTTTCAGGATTTCTGCATAAATTCTGAACAATTTTATATACGTTACGAATATGAAATACAATTTTTTAAAATTCATTTACAAAAAGAAGTTTATGTGTGAATTGATCAAAGTATTTTTGATCGTTAAATTGCCTCTATATGAAAAACTTTTTGTGTATTTCATGACCGGGAATCAAACCGTCAACCCTCTACACAGGCTATGACCCGTAGCATCATCTCTTAACGAGACACACCATGGTTGACACATCGATGAGTGTGGCTAATTGAAGTCTTGTCAATCATAACCTACACAATGAATGTTTTGTAATCGGAAGAATCAGAATTAACTAATACATGAGCAATTTATTTCTCAATTAGAAAATTTCTATAATTATTTCCTTTTCACAGGTAATTATCACATTATGATGATTTCTTTGGCCAAAATTGGATGATATGGATGTGAACGACATGTGGTTCCAACAGGCGGCGCTACGTGCCACATAGCTGAAGCGACCTGGACATTCTGCACGAACGATTTGAGGGCATGGTTATCCCACACAGAAGCGACTTAAACTAGTCACCTGTTAAGTTTACATATAAAACAATATGTGCGCAATTTACAAAGACAATTCAACAATAAACTGGTTTTCGGGTCATTTTGGGCTTTTTGAGCTTTTTAAGCTAGTTTTTAGTTATTAACATATATTTAATCTTCTCCTTAATTAATTTTTTCAAATACAGATGTGATGTACCTATTTTAGTCCAATGGATCATTTCGAGCCCTTAGTGATACTTTCCTCTATTTCATAATGGTAATATCGGTATTATAAAACATTTTCACCAACGATTAGAGAAAAGAACCGGTAATCAAAATATCCAATAAAAAATTCTGACTTTTTGGATATAACATCCCCAGTGTTTGTGAATAAATCCAAAAGGGTTGTACAGCCTTTCAGTCAGTTACTGAACAGTTTGTTTTGCTTGTCAATGACACTCTATTATGCATACTCGTATCCGAACAATATTTTTGAACTACTCGTAGTTTATTATTATGTCATCATTTCTGTGGCCACAAAGTTAAGTATTATGTAAACTTTGTAACAATCACGGGATAGGGTTTTACGGTACCGATCGCCATTTTTTCATACGCATCTAATTATACTGCATCTGTTCTGTGTTATATCACTACTTCAACTGCAAAGGTACTATTTACTTTTGTCAATTTGATGTTATGATACTTTTTCTACAGTTATAGGATATATTCAAAATGAACCAGTTAATGTTTGGCCTCCATTTCAATAGTCACGAGGTTGAATATTTTGCTGCAATTACCACTTTTTGATACACCGAAATTTGGGTTTACATCAGTTTTGTAACCTGTCCCCTATGCACCTGTCACAGATTTGTCACTTTGGATCAATCGACCCTTCATTTCCCGCAGGGTGTTTTCTAAAGGCGTGTACATTTGAAGAAAAATACCAAAAAAAATTATTTAAAAAAAAGGTAATTTTTATTGAAAAATGTGATTTTTTTTTCCAAATAGCTAAATTGTTATTATTTTAACGTGTATAAAAAAATATATATATATATATATCTATATATATAAACTATGAATTATACATTTATTGTCGCCAAAATTAATTTTATTGCTAGAATAACACTTTAATGTGCTAATTCATAAACAAAATTTATTTGGTATTTGAAGCTTGCTATAGTTAAAGTACATATTTCGCTTAATAAGGAGTTATTAGAAATCTTGATTCATAATCGTATTTTAAATATAAATTAATTTTTCGATTTGATACTGGCAACACTATTGTTTATTTTCTCTCTTCTCCCAAATAAGTCGTAAGTGATTTACAAATTTAGTAAACGATTGACTCGGTAATCGGAAGTGAAAACTTTATTTCCTTAAATTAGAGAACTAATGATGTGCTAAGATAAATTTAAAAGCCATTAAAAATATTTTTTTTTTATTTATAAAGCAAATCAATGGAAATGTGTGTAAAAAAGTAATTTTTTAGAACATATTATTCAAAGCATACAAAAGTAATCGAATTTCGAATAATGTTTTGACAGTCTACACATCACTATTGTTTTGTTTTTCTTTTTAGTTTTATTTTTACATTTTTTTTGAAATTTTTTCGAAAAAGGTCATTGGCTACGCAATTGTTGTAGTTTTTTTTTTCAGTTTGATGGAGCAAGTTGTTGGAAGCCACACATTCTAGGGATGGGATGGCTTTAATAAATCATTTCATGCCTGAAAATGAAATAATTAGCAATTAAATGGTGGCTTCCTCACTCCAAACTTTATAAAAGGTTTAAAGTTAGTGAGTACCAACTATAAACCTTTATTATTTTCTTCATTATTAAGTAAATATGAATACTGTTTTTCACAAATTAGCTTAAAATCCTGCAATAAGACTGTTGTAAAAGTTTATGAATTAGACCATAAATATTTAAACAAACATTTTTGAAGTTTACACTTTTTGTAAAAAAAACCGCGTGTTTTAGGTTTTCCACAAACATACGAATCAAAACCAAGATTTTTTTATTACTGTTTAAAAAATCTGAACTAAACTATAAGAACACTTTGTACAGAAGGGGCCCCAATGCCCAAAAATGCAGTTTTGTGCATCAAGTGGGTGTTTTTATTAAAAAACTGGTATGTTGCCAAATGGCTACACCATGAACAAAAAATGGGTTTCAGAGTTATTTTAAAATACCTTTCAGCTGATTCCAAATTTTGTATACGTTTCCTTAAAACAAACGTGAAAATAGCGAAGAGATAGGCTAAATGTTGTTCCCTATTGTGTCCAAATTTTTCCTAATCGGAGAAAACCCATTGCCATTTCAGTGCTTTTTGTGTTTCATTTAGTAAATGCGGATCCGATGATTTATTCTAAATACTGAAATTTGTACAACTTGTATTTATTTTTCTTGAATTTTTTGTCAAAGTTTAAAAAATAAGACGAATTAAATAAAAAATACATTCGACAACTTTTTCTTACAATGTTTCTATACTCTTTATAATTTACCCCTTTTTTGGTATTTTTTTGATCTTATTTTTAAAGTTTTCACAGAATGAATTCTAAGAAAATATCATGCTTTTTTGTCCAATTTTTGGCAAATGTCAACCATTTTTTTATTCGATACACTGGTAAGAGTATATTAAAAGTAAGAAATCTTAATACGAAAGCAGATCTATAAGTCCGTGGCTTTCGCGAAGGGCAAAAAGGGGAAACTTTTCCTCTCTATGGCCTGCCCAAACCCCTTTGGCTAGATACCTGAAATTTACTATATGTGTTAATATGTGGGCTAACTCATCTATAACGCAATTGCTAAAAGGGGAAAGTGCCCCCCGAAGCTAAAATATTTAAACTTTATATGAGGGTTCCTCCTCTGTCGTAGCCATTCATTAGGACGGGATTTTTTAAACTTCTTACAGAAAGGGACAAAATGGGGAAAGGCCTGCCCAAACCGCAAGAACTAGGAAGTTCAAATTTAGTTGGAATCCACTTTTTGAAAAATGTCTGTCCTTGTATTTTACATAATCACTATTTATAAACATTTTGCTTATATATTAGCTGTATTTTCGACTTAACTATATCCGTTAACTTTTAAAAAAGCACAAAGTGCATAAAAACGTTTTTTAGACGAAAACTAACATATTACTTTTCGTATGCACGTTAACTTACAACGTGGATAATTATCAACGTTGATAACTCAACGTTTATAAATTTTCACACCTAGCGTAACTTCTTCGCGTAACTACCTAAAAAGTTTTGCTGACGTACTTTCGATTATACCGGAACTATCATAAATACTCACTATTTAAAAAAATTTGATACTCCAATCAGTTTAACGTAATGTTACCTAGCAATGTTTTCTATTAATTTACAGGTATTTGGTAAAATAAGAGTTTTATTTACAGCAGAATTTTGGTAGTAAAAAATTAGTGAAACATTAGTTCAAAATTAGTTCAAAATTAGTTTAGTATTAAAATAATACAACTAAAATTTTTGCTGAAAACACAATTTCAGCAAAAAAGTTGATGAAAACCAGTATACTTGGTACTTTTACTAATTTTTCTATTAACAAATTTGTTTGAGTGTAGCAACCTACAATTTCATGCATGGATGTAATTGGATATACAGTGGAGATGAAAACGAGTGAAATTGAAGCACTAGACAATTGGAACGAAATGTAATGGAATGGGGAACGAGTGGTATTAGAACACTAAAATTGGGAAACGCAGTTAACTTTCCAACAGAATTTTTAAATTTTCTAGAATCTCCAGGTTTAACTCCGCATAAATTGTATTTTAATAAACTTTAAGGCACGCTGACAACGTAAGAGGGCTTTACGCGCTATATTTTATATTTATGTTGCAATTAAAAGCCGTTAAAAATATTTCATGCGAGGTATTGAAATGGTGTAAGTACACTTAAAATAATACGTCAGTAGAAAAATCTGTCAAACCGGTTTCTAATCGATTTGACTAATTTTTAACAAATTTTTAGTTGAAACATTGATTTAAGCATAGATTTTAGTTATCTTCATTTAACACAATACTAAAAATCCTCAGTAATTTAACTAATTTTGAGTGTTAATTTTTAAAATTATTTAAAACTTTTACAAAATTTATTGTTAAAATATAATATTTTCATGTTACTCTTATTACCCGGTAGATGGTGCCACCATCCGAAGTTTTAAAAATGGCGCTATTTCGTTCCCTCCCGAATTTTTAAAATGGCCCATATCTCGAAAACTAAGAGAGATAGAGAAAAATTGATGAAAATTTCGACTACGCCTAACCGTGCAATACCTCAGCGAAAGGGGTTATTTCTGTCCACAAATGGACCTTTTGTGAAATTTTCCACTTCACAAAATGGCCTATATCTCGAAAACTAAACGAGATAGAACAAAACGGACAAAATGTTTTCTCCGTTGGAGTGCCCTTATATACCCTCACAATTTGGATAAATTCTACGACTCAGTATAATTACAGATAAAACTGTAGTTTTACAAATTTTTTACTTAAATTTAGGTTTGTTAAATTGAACAAAAAAAAAAGTCAATATCAACAAATTTTATTTTAAGCAAAAAAACCGGAATAAATTTTGTCAAAGTAATAAATTTTTCTGTCCAGCCATCAGACGTATTATTTTGAGTGTATGAAACTTAACTGCAACCCAGTTGAAAATATCATCAAGACGTCTTCAAGACCGCTGAGTGACATGTCGCTGTCACTGCTGACTTGCTGATCCGGTCCCATACAAAAACCTTAAGACAGCTGATGACATTTTTATACAAATGTCATCACGACAAATCGTCAAGTGGTCTTAAGCGGATTAAATGATGATATATCCTTAAGACATCTGGAGGAATTGTTTCCACAAAACGCGGATGACACCTCATGACTATTCAGCAGTCCGTCACAAGTAGTAATTAATTCATAATATCTCACTAAGACATCTTTAAGATATTTCCTATAAATATCTGTTTGACATGACAGCATATTGCCGTAAAAAATAAAAAAATTCAAAAAAAAATTCTTTAGTAAAAAAAAGTTCTAATTTTTAATAATTTATTGAAATAAAAAAACCAGTACTTTTGCTGACATGTAGCCAGCTTAATGTCATACTTTAGTTGTCCGGTGCTAACAAGTCTGCAGTTAGTCAGTGTTTTTAAAAACAGAATACAAAATGCTGACATGTCTTATGACTTGTATGCAATAAGTCACTGATGACATTGTCTTTTAGACAAAATTTCAAGCTGGGAACAAATACATATAAAAACTTTATATCAGCGTCTTCGTTACAAATGTATATATATTAGAGCGACTCACCTTATATGGACAGAAAAAAAAGTGCCCCCTAAAAATAAACCTTGGTTTGTTTTATTTTATTTATTTATTTAGTGCAAATAAGACTTAAAGTCTCTTAAAACACGTCAACAATAGTAAGTACATGAATTAATTAAATAGAATTGAATTAATAATTTAACCAAGGTTGGTTACCGTTATCGTTAAAATACCGCTTGAAATTGAATACCGTTACCGTTACCAATACCTCCAAAAATATTTCTAAATACCGTTATCGTTACCAATACCGTTATTTTTGTGGGCACCCAGGTGGAAATTGGAGACGGTATAAAAAACAAAGCGTTGTGAAAGCGTTTGTTGTCAATGGTACAAAACAAGAAGCATTTTCACATCGTTGATTCCCAATGGTAGGAGAAAAAAACATTTGAAAAACATTATTTTGGACTGCTTTTCGAACGTTCACAAACAGTATTTTAGGAGTGCTTTTCATACAAAATTTACAACCGCTTGTGAAATAAAAACACTGTTAAAACATTGCTTTAAAGCATTTTCCTAACGTTTGCAAAAAGTACTTTAGCAGTACTTCTTTTAAAAAATATATAACCGATTATTTAAAAAACACTGACAAAACGTTGATTTAAAGCGCCTTCAAAATGTTCGAAAAAGTGCATTCCAAGCACTTTTTTTTTACAAAATTGTCTACAGGTAAACAATGCAGGAGAGTATTAAATTTGGAATATATTTAAAAGGCAGGTAAATCCATATGAAAAAACATTTTTTTTTAAATATAATTTTAATTATATTTTATTATTTATGTAAAAGAGTTATAGCAATTGTCTCATTATGAAACTTTGTAAGAATACACTTAAATCGCACTAAGTGTATACCAATATCAGCATAATTTTCATTAAATTTTTTAACATTATACAATCCAATTTATTTTGATGAAAATGGATACCATTTGACCATTTAAAAAATATCATCACAATTGTGTTTACAATGTTTAATCCCAAAAATTTCATTAATTACTAGAATATTTCCATTACTTAGCAGGTATACATTCTCAGGGTGAGATGAAGTGAATTAAAAACCTTCAATATTTATAAAAGAAAACACCCCAGGAACATTTTTTACAATCGGTGGCCTACCACACCTATTCTACAACTGGTTCCACTGAAACTGATTCCATGGAACTGGTTCCGGAATCAATTCCTTGGATCCTATATGGAAGGTATGACTGATGTAGAATCAGTTCTAGAACTAGTTCCAGAACTGATTCTAGGGCAACCGGTTCCACTTTGGAGCTATAGAAGTGGTTACTTTTGGGACAATTTCAAACAAAAATAATCGGTGTTAGAATCGACAGTAAAAGGGGTTGTGATTGAAAAGTACCCAAGAAAATTTTTTACAATCGGTAGCCAACCACAACCATTCTACAACTGGTTCCACTGCAATCGATTCCATAGAACTGGTTCCGGAACCAGTTCCTGGGATCCTATATGGAAGGTGTGAGCGGCCCTACCCAGCAAAAAATTTTCAAAATAGGGAATCGAGTTGGGAATCAGGTATTTTTGGTAGAACGCCTTCCCAATTGGATTACCAAATTGTTTCTTTTAACAAGGCGTGAGACTAAATGCAATCGATTCTTTGGAATCGCAATGGTAGCTAGTTACTATTTTTCTTACAGAACACCTTTGATTTTTAGTAAAAGAAGGTGTTCTAATAATAAAAAGAATAAGCGAGTTTCTAAAAATAGATATTCTCAAAATAGAATTTACGAATTAAATTTTAAAATAAATAAAAAAAAAATTACACATGTGTTTCGTTGGGATTTGATCCCTGGCTTTCTGCGTGTCAGGCGGATACTCTTCCACTCAGCCACCGTCTTGCATGATAATTTATAGCTTAAATCAGATTTTATTTTTTTATAATTACTTTATACTTTTTAGTACAAGCTTGTTTTTTTGATAAAAGAGGTAGTTCTTTAGAATTTATATATAAGGCCTTACAATACATCTTGCAAATTACAGAAAAGGGAAGCGAATATTAAAATCGCTTTATGGTTATGGTTAAACTAATAGAATTCGACTTATACTAAATTAGACAAATACTAAATGTATATTAATTATATTAGCTGTACTTCCACTCTTACTTATCAACATTAAATAAATAAAATAAAATATAATAAAATAAAATAAATTAAATAAATTAAACTAAATAAAATTAAATAAATTAAATAAATAAATTAAATAAATAAATTAAATAAATCAAATAAAATAAATAAATTAAATAAATTTTAATGAATTAAATAAATTAAATAAATCAAATAAATTCAATAAATGAAATAAATTAGATAAATTAAATAATTAAATGAAAAAATTAAATTAAATAAACTAAATAAATAAAATAAATTAAATGAATTATATAAATTAAATAAATCAAATAAATCAAATAAATTAAATAAATTAAATAAATTAAACAAATTAAATAAATTAAATAAGTTAATAAATTAAATAATTATTATTAAATAATTTATTAAATAAATTATTAAATAAATTAAATAAATTATTAAATAAATTAAATACATTAAATAAATAGATTAAATAAATTAATAAATTAAATAAATAAATTATAAAATTTCAATTGTCCTAACAACAATATCTGAATGTTTTTATGTGGAAATTTCGAAAGGAAAAGTTCCCAGAATCAGAGTGTTTTTTGATAGAAAAGGTTCCCAAAACCTTATAATTGTATATAAACCATTTTTAATGGAAAAAGTAGTCAGAATGTGAACGTTTTTCTATGGCAGAAATAAATCAGATATTAGCAAAGAGAAAACATATTTGTTCTGACGGCACAATTTGTACACTCACTAAAGTTTGTCGGTAGAATCTACTGAAAATGTCAGTTAAAACAAAGATATATGCAGTTAAAAAGGTGACAAAGGTATTTACATTACAAATGCATTAAAAATAACTACCAATGTAAAAACTGCTGTTTTTTATAGTCAAATGTTTTTGTTTATAAAAGTTATATTTTAATAAAAAAAATATTTTTTTTCTTTCGATTACAAAAATATCACAAAAAAATATTACAAAAACTCGAAGTAAAAATTCCAAACCGTTCTCCAGTTTTTATGCTTTTATGCATTGGAGATACAATACAAGTTTCTGATTTTTATTTGCAAACTAGAAATATATCAATAATAACAAATATAAACTAAACAAGAATTTTTAAATAAAAAAAATCAACGACATTTTTTATTTTTTAATTAACTACCAAAAATAACTGTTTGCTGTAAAATTTTTTTTTAGTTGTTTATTATGATCTTAAAAATAACTGCTTTAAACAACTGTTACAAAATAATAGTACTTTTCGTTAGTTGTTATCTTAAATAACCGTCATAAAAGTTGTTTTGAATTTTTCTGTAGAAAAACAACTGTAATTTCCGTTAAAAATAACAACTACTGATTACTATACAAACAACTGTCAAACTTTTTTGATTGTAGCCAATGGATTGGTTCGGTGTACTAGTGGAATATTTCGTTTGTATCTATCAGAAAATTAGTTTTTAGAATGTAATTTCCCTACGGGAAATTTTAACAAACTGTCACCGAACTGGCCCCTTTATATGAAATAGACTGGCCACTTCTACATGGGGTTGTCATAGGACCCCTTGTGACATGTCACAAGACAAATCCCAGGACAGGTCCCTGAACTTTGTTTTTTATGAGAGTTCAGTAACCTGTCCTAGGATTTGTCTAGTGACATGTCACAAGGGGTCAATTGCCCCCTCCTATGACAACGCCATGTAAAAGTGACCAGTCTATTTCATTTTTGTCCTAAACAAAAATTCGGTAGTATTATCCGAAAAAATTTGTTGCAGCAACTGAACCATTATATTGGCATTATAATTGTTTTTTTGGTTATATTTTAAAAAATTTGTACTGATTTCAAGTCAGAAAAAAATGGTATGTATCAAATGAAAAAATATGGGGTTTTGTTGGCCTTTTTAAACTACTTTGCCAAAAGATTTGTTTTGGACGTTTTGCAAAATACAAAGCAATAAATTAAAATTAATCGATTAACTGACAAAACTGCAAAAGACAATATATTTTCCTTTTATTTTAATTCTCAATATAATAACTTAAAAGAAATTTTAGTAATTTTTTATATTTTGTTTTGAATAACTGCTAAGAAAAATTAAAAAATATATTTCTTTGTAAAGTTACTATTTATTTAATCGAAAACAACTTTTCTGGTTTACTTTTTTAATTACCATTGAACATATATTTACTCTTCATGCAGTGATTGTGCATATCAAAAATAATATTTGTGATAAAGCGCAAATTTATTGGGAAGAAATGGGAAATAGTGCTTTAAATATTAAAATGCCGTATTAGCACAAAATTTTTAAAATAATTTTTTCACTGTTATGTTTAAAACTAAATAACTTCTCTTTTCAAAATGTGGAACTACTTCTTAATTTGTTGTTCTACTACCAAAATGTAAACGGTTACTTTCTAAGATCAAATAATTTAAAAAGTAAATTATTAATTTTTAAAAACTTTTGTTAGTAAATAATTATATTTGAATGACTTTCATGCCTTGTTTGTTTTGATTTTTAGAATTGATTACAATACCTCTTGCTTTTTTACGATCTTGTTAGAATGTGTTTGGTAATGCAGTAAAGAAATTTGGCAATGAGCTTTGTAAGCGGTTATATGGCAATGCCTTGTTAAGGTAATGGGTAATTTTTTCCTGGGTATGTTCCACTGGGAATTAAAGGATTGAGTATATATGGAAGGTGTGGTTGACGTGGAATCAGTTCCAGAACTGATTCTAGAGCAACCGGTTCCACTTTGGAGCTATAGAAGGGGTTGCTTTTGGGACAATTTCAAACAAAAAGAATCGGTGTTAGAATCGACGGTAGAAGGGGTTGTGAATGAAAAGTAGCTATTCTACAACCGATTCTTTGGAACAGAAAATTTTCCTGGGACCACTTTTGATTCTGAGGATTCTAAAATCTTTTCAAGAGAATATTTTGTATTTTTGAACAGTAGATATACCAATGGGATATTTGGTGAGTTTTTGTTATGAAAAATGTGCAATTTTCTTTGAATTTGTCCAATCCTATTTGGGAGATTTTACAATTGATTTTATAAAACCTAAACTATTTTCAAAATCGAAAGATAAAATTCTACGCTAATTTGACGGTTGAAGAAGCATTTTAAAGTGTTTTTTTGCAACGCTTTGAAAACGTTATAAAATACCACCCTCACACCGTAAATCATGGTTATCATTTGGGGCGTTGTCAAAACGCTTTAAACCTGTAAATCGGTATATTCTGAAAACGCTTGTACCACCTTTTAAAATGCTTTTAAAACGTTTTCGCGATCGTATTTTTCCACTTGGGCAGTTACCGATATTTTACCGATATTTATTAATTTATATAAAAAATTAAAATTTGTTATTTTTTATTTTAAAATCTTGAGTTTGTTTTAGAAAAAAAAAAATTATAGATAATAACACTATGCGACAGTCAAAATCGGGATGGGATGAAACCAACGGGAAATGTTATATCGGTCAAAAACAAGTTATACGTGTCCCGGCGTTTCGCTGGGTCAACCCTAGGAATCGAGATATATCTTTTTTTTGACATAACTCGAGAACCACTAGTCCGATTTTGCTCAAACAATTTTAAAAAAATTAAAAATTAGAATTCCTTTAATCTGTTCATATAACGTTTTTCTATATACAGTAGACGCTCGCAAATTAGAGCTTTCAGTAATTCGAACGTCCAGAAATTAGAATCAATGTTTGCAATACATTAAACGCTCTGAAATTCGAATTTAAAATTCTAATTTCTGAGCGTTTTTTTTTTATTGTTATTTGAATACACAGGATATCCCCAATTTATTTTTATTCTGTTTGAATAAAGTTATATATGTTTTTTCAAATTACATATGTTTTTCCCTATTTGTTTTTTTTTTGTCGCATTTATGTACATTTTTGGCTAGTTTATTTGTGAAATTTGATACGCGTGTACATATTATTTGGCAGTATCTATTAAATAGTGAAAGTGTATCATTTAAAATGTTAAATAAACGTAAAAAAAAACTTTATCATTGGAAACGTAACGAAAAAAAACGTCCAGAAATTAGAATAATTCAGAAATTAGAATTGCCTCAAAAACAAAGCGGTTCTAATTTGCAAGCGTCTACTGTACTCAACAGTTTTGCCGGTAAAAATAAATGTTTGTTACCGCTACCATAAAAATCAATAACCTTTTGTTTATTACTTTTTTTTTAATATTTTAGGCAAAAAATATTTTTTTCTTCATACATTTATTTTTACCGGCAAAACTGTTGAGTATATAGAAAAACGTTATATGAACAGATTAAAGGAATTGTAATTTTTAATTTTTTTAAAATTGTTTGAGCAAAATCGGACTAGTGGTTCTCGAGTTATGTGAAAAAAAAACCACCAAAGGTCAAATCGATATATCTCGATTCCTATGGTTGACCCAGCGAAACGCCGGGACACGTATAACTTCTTTTTTACCGATATAACTTTCCCCGTTAGTTTGAACCCTTCCCGATCACTGACCCCTACCATTTGTCTCACAGTGTAATTTTACTTATTGAGACTACCAGCATTGAATTTATAGCTCATAATCAGTATTTTTCAGGGTTGGCAGGCAATACCGCTAAAATACCGTTGTCGATTCAAAACCCTTTCAACTGACTACCGTTACCCCTAAAATACCGTTACCGAAATACCCGAAATACTGTTATCCTTAAAATACCGCTACCGAAATAACTGAAATACCGTTATCCTTAAAATACCGATACCGAAATAAATGAAATATCAATACCCTTTAAATACCGTTACCGAAATAACACAAAATATTGTTACCCTAACGATAACCGCATTCGTTTCGGTTACCATCCATGGTATTTTTACCACTTAAAATTAAAAAATAGGCAAAATTTTTACTCGTTTTTATATGTTCCCAGTGTAGAAACGGTAATGACATATCATTATTTTTTGGAGTACCAGTAATGACACCCACTTACCTTCTGCATTATTTTAAAACATATAATAATGACTTACGGATAATGACTTATTTTTATCATAATTTCAAATACAAAATAATATTTTAGATTTTTTTGAAAATTTTTTGAAATCTATTTTTAGACTCAATATTTTTTAAACACTGGTAAGGATATATGTAACCACATATTTTTGATTTTTTGTATGTTGGCGAGTAAGCTTACTTGTGTGCAGCAGGTCAATTATATTTTTATCTATTAAATATTACATGTCGATATAGCTCAGATGATAGAGCTGTTGACTGGCAATCTGTAGACCCAGGTTCGATTCCCGCACCAGCAAATTTTATAAAAAAAAAAAAAATACAATAAAAAATATTTTTTTTTATATAATTAATCTTTTTGAAAATCTATTTTTAGACTCATTATTTTTGTCAGTACTGGTAAGCACATAGGTAACGATATATTTTTTGATTTTTCGTATGCTGGTGTGTAACGACAACTCATTATTTTTCGCGACATCCCCATATAAAGGTAATAAGAAATGTAATAACAAAAGTAAGTAGTTACCATTACCAAGTATGTAGTTACATAACCACATATCTGGTAATGATTTTCTACACTGGGTTTTTAATATAATTTATTATACCGGTACGTACCGGTTTTGCAGTTTCTGTTTAAATACCGCAATGAGATCTGGCGAGCTGAGAGCATGGGATCGGTCTCATTCGATGCTCAGGTGTTGTCCACAAAAAAAAAAATTATTTTTTACCCTTAGGTCCCTTTCTCTATGCGCTGTCACATATGGGTATTTTATGAAAGGTTTTTTGAGGCGCGTCCAGAGGTATATATAACATGTTGAAGCATATCCAGATATGTCTTATTTTCAAGGATATTCTATAAAAAAACTAATTCTTAATATATGAGTTCTTTGTGATCCATTTTGGATTTTTCCTATAAAAATAATTATTTTGTAATATGTTGCCGAAATTTTGTACTAATAAACGCCACGTGCAAATCTTTATTAATGTTAAAATGATCTCGCGCTATTCTACATCTACTTTTTTTCAACATTTTTAAAATTGTACACCCAGAAAACAGATTCAGTTCTGATAACCCCATTTGTAGTCAATCGCATGGTTCAGATGTGGTAGCCGAATTTTTCAGTTGTGGCAACAGAAAATTAATTGAGGCAAGACTAAATCAAATTTTCTTACATTCATTTGAAAGCCTACTAAAATTTTTTTTCAATTTGAGGGTTTTTAAAAAAGTTATTGCACAAATGTGATGAACAATTTTTTCATACGCAGTCTTTAATCTACTGCTCCGAAATAAGCAGAAATATGTATTATTTAGTTTTTGTATTTTAGGCCTGCGAATATTCTGTAAAAAATTTTATTAATTTTAGCAGGATAGAACACTATTTGCATTCAACTAAAATTTATTTAAATAAAACTAAATTTTTTGCAGATTTAACTGTTTTGTTTCATCATCCCAGACCAATCACTAAAATAAAAAAATAGAACTGATTATTTTCACATAAAAATATTTATTACGTTTATATGGTAACCCAACCCGAGTAAAAATAGTTGTATATGGTCATATATAATGAGATTGTGCTATATCTGGCAGGAATGGAGTCAAATTAGGACACATATCATTACCCAGCAAAAAAAGTGGAAGTGATCTTAAGGAATCAATTTTTCATTGATTCCAAAGTATCATTAAGTTCCGTTTTTCCGCTTCTAAAGCAGTTCTTTTTCACAACTTCCAAAAATGTGATTTTGAATGAAATTAAGTCATTTCAAATCTATCTAACTACAGATATGTCCATATAAATTTAACATTTATAACTATGGTTAAGCACTTAACTTTAATTATTTTGAGACAAGTTTTCAGGTCCAATTGATTTGCTTAAATTTTTTATGAATAAAAGTTAATTTCTTTTCACCAATTAAAAAGAACATCCAAAGGATCATAAAAGAAAACTTCCATGACGAGCCTATATAAAATTCATTAGTTCAGATCCAAATTTTCACAAAGATTTAAATTTGCATGGCTTCACATATAACTATATAAGGGTCCATAAACAAATCAAGTTATTTTTTATATATAATTTCATATTAAAAAATTATGCGTACGTTTCATAAGTCAAAAGCATTCAAATGCATTTTTATAAAACACAACCAATATTTGTAGGAAAATTTTTAAACATTGGTTTAGGTTCTCTAAAATTTGGGCCTTTATTAAAATTGTTTAAAATTTCAATTTTCAACTTAATAGCTGTTAAGCATAACTTCCAGTCATAAAAGCCTGATTTAATTATATATATATTAGGGCGGGTCAAATTGTATGGATAAAAATTTTTTGATATTGCGTACTCGATTTTTCGAAAGCTTTTAGCATGGGAAAAAAGTTTCACTACGACATATCAAAAAAATTATTTTCGAGGCTCCCAAATTTAAATTTCTTGCAATTTTCTAATAAATCTAGATTAGCGCCATCTTGAGGTGGCTTTTTGAAACAACTAATAAAGTTGTAAACAATATAACATTACAACCTTTCAAGAAAGGTATTACTTATGAAAATCGGATAAATAATGTGGCAACTAGAGGTAAAAGTATATAAGTAAAATTATTTTCTCCTTGTTGTCATCAACATCTTTATCATCATTTCTCATCATTATCATCATTTCATCATCAAGCAGAAAATAATTTTACTTATATACTTTTACCTCTAGTTGCCACATTTTTATCCGATTTTCATAAGTAATACCTTTCTGGAAAAGTTGTAATGTTATATTGTTTACAACTTTATTAGTTGTTTCAAAAAGCCACCTCAAGATGGCGCTAATCTAGCATTTATTAGAAAATTGCAAAAAAAATTAAATTTGGGAGCCTCGAAAATGATTTTTTTTTTGATATGTCGTAGTCGAACTTTTTTTTCCCATGCTAAAAGCTTTCGAAAAATCGAGTACGCAATATCGATTGCTAAATCGACCCACCCTAATATATATATATATTCCTCTAACTCCCACTGGAGCATAGGGCGCCATGACTGTTCAAGCAGCTCACTACTTCCGGTCCTAGACCAAGTATTTCCCGGGCAATGGTTTTCCAGCACCCGCTGAAAGCTAGCTAGAGTGAGAAGGTGCACAGTCACGTAACCTGTATGGCCACGGACAACTTGGCGTCTCAGGAAAGTAGGTAAATGATGAATTAAAGTTTGCTGAAGCATGACTGTAACGTGGGATTGGACACAAGGATAGCAGCCCTATCACCAATTTAAGAAAGGAGGGCTAGCAACCCACTTTTCTGAACTTACCCTGCTAACGAATCGCTAAATAAACAGCCTCTAAATAATTATATAAATTCAGATATATTTATATGGAATTATATATAATTTGATGTCCTGGATACGAACAAATCTCGGATCAAATTGCACCAAATTATATCTAATTTGATAAATTGGGAACTTATCAGATAAGATATAATTATATAAGATATCATATTAAAATTTTTTCCGGGAAGTAAAAAAGTTTTGATGTAGATTTGTATGACTTTATAGAATTGCTTGTGGTAATATATTGAAAAATATGTATTCATACAAAATAATATTATAATATAAAAAGAATTATATGCAATATATAATAATATCCAATTATATATCTATATATATGTCACTACATATGCCACATATAATTACATATTTTTATATACGACTGTATCGAATTGGATATATTTGTATTAAATTATATATAATTGATACACTTGAGTGGGGACAAAATTCGGATCAAATTGCATAAAACTATATCTTAATCAATCAATATGACAATATCATATTAGAATTTGAACTTGGGGTAGAACAATGTTCTAACTACCCGATCAAAAAAAATCATATATAGTCATATATAGTTTTATCTTATAATATGTGAATATATATGTTGTCATGAATAGCCATATATAATTATATGTTTCTTATGTTGTACCTTATATAACCATATAGTTTTGTATATTGTCTTTTATAAAATTAGATACCAACCACATATTCCATATATAATGAGATATGACAGATCTATTGTCATATATAAAAATAAATTATCACCCGGTGAAAAATGTCCATATCCCGAGTAAAAACAGTTACATATATTCGTATAAAATGCGATTAAGTTATATCTGTATAAATATACTGTTTCATCCGAAAAATGGCCCGATGTAATTGTATCAGTTGTTTATCAGTTTTTATCTAATTGTATTAGTTTAGATCTCAACTAATAAAATTATACATTAATCAGATGAAATTATATCCGATTTTTGACCTGATACAATTTTAACGTTTTATATCTATTGGTATATGTTTAGATCGTAGTTGGTACAATTTTATATAAATAAAATATATTTGTATCCGACATTTGCCTTATATAATTGTATCAAAGTTTTAAAGCAGATATAATTGCATCAGGTCAAAATTCAGATATAACTATATAAGCTTGTATAGAAATGTATATATTTGGATCTAAACTAATACCATGCGACATAAACCCATAAACTTGTATCAGGTCAAAAATCAGATAAAATTTCAATTGTTTAATATATAATCTAATCAGTTAAGATCTAAACTGATGCAATGAGATAAAAAGTGATAACCAACTGACACAATTATATCGGACCATTTTTCGGATGAAATGGTATATGGATCACATTAAATTATATATTACCATATAAAGCTCCATATTAATTTTTTTTAATAGGGATATGAACATTTATGGTTCAACCATATATGTATGGATCCGAAAAATGAGGTAACACCTAAGTATATGTTCATATATGGACATATATGAACATATACATTTATTAAATATATGCGAATACATGCGAACGTACCTTAATATAATAAAGGACAGCAACGTTCGCATGTATTCGCATATATTTAATAAAATATATGGACATATATGAACATATACATTTATTAAATATATGCGAATACATGCGAACGTTGCTGTCCTTTATTATAAGGTTGTACGATAGATATAAATTTATGTATGACATTTAAATTAGATGCTACATATGTTCCTTTTTTTATTCATGTCATTAAATATAATTCCATATTTATCCAAATATGAGTTCCTTTTACATATATGGAAAAATGTATTCTTCGAAATATGTTCATATACAAGTCCCTTTTGCATAAATTGAATAACATATACTTTCATATTTGTCCATATATGAGTGCCATTTCCATATATGAAATAACAGATGCTTCCATATATGTCTGTATATGAAAATTTTTCCATATATGGAATCACATATACTTCCATATATGTTCACATAAAATCCATATATACAACATAATATATGATCACATATGGTGGCATATAAGCCATATATTTTGAGATATAATGATATTTGTCCCCTATAATTTTTTATTTGGTTTATTTGGTTGTATGATGTAAGATATTTTTATATATGATAATATATTATATTAAATGCTCTAAGATATAGTTATATATTATTCCATATATGGTGCAAGATTAACAATATAATTTGAGATATGATTATATATGGTCCCACATCAATAATATTTTCTATGTGTTTAATATATAATTATATATAGTCACATATAACCTGAGAGACCCTATTATCGAATCCCAGCTCGGACTCGAAAAAAAAAATTTTTTTAATTTTTTAACTCAATTTAATGCACTTGCAAATTTTTTTTTTACAGATCTTAAAAAAATTAACCCATTTTCTGCCAACAGCACCTCAAAGTTATGTTTACTGCAACTTGGGATTAATAATATTTTAATATGTGATTATATATTGTCATATTTAACCCCACACATAATTACATATGTGACTGAGGTCTTAATATCGAATCCCAGCTCGGGCACAACAAAAAAATTTGTTTTTACTTTTTTTTTAACTCAATTTGATTTACTTATAAATATTTTTTTAACAGATCTTAAAAAGATTATACCATTTTGTTGCTGTTGACACAAATTATGTTTTCAATTAATAGTATTTAAATATATTATTAAATAGATATCGTAATGTATAATAATTTCGTTAAAGTTCTGAATTTGAGTTCTTCCAGAACGAAAATGTTGTTTTTGTAATATAAATAATATACTAGTTTTAAGAGTGATACAAAACAACTTGTGGAAAAATGTTGGATAAGAGAATTTTTTTCCAAAGGATTGCTAAGATTTGTTACAGACTCCTTAATTTTTGGTATTAAAAAAATCAGTCTTTTTCATGTTTAGTCAATATTAACTTTTAATTGAAACAGAAAATGCGAAATTTTTTTGATAAATTAAGTAACATGAGATGTTTACTAAAGGTACACATTCAAATATTAGATATTCCTTTCATCGCAGATTATTTATTAACGAAATCGTGAAAAAAGTGAAAAAAGAGAAATTTGAATTTTAAATGCATATGTGACAGCGCATAGAGAAAGGGACCTAAGGGTAAAAAAATCAATTTTTTTTTTGATGTGGACAACATCTGAGCATCGAATGAGATCGATCCCTGAACAAAACCGGTTTTTACTCTTTGCGCGTCACATATATAGGGATTATTATCGCAGTTGTCAAAACGTGCAATATATCAAATTATGGCATATTGCATCATTTTAAAATGTTGCAAAAAAATAGCGTTTATACTTTCTATTTTATATTTTTTTGCAAAAAGTTTCTTAAAAAATTTAATTTTCCTACAAAAACGTTTTTGCAAATATTTCTTAAACTATAGCTAACTTTAAAATTCTAGTGCCATATTCGTGATCTGCGTCCCAAAGTGTATTAGAAATGATATGTCGCAATCCCGATGCATCAAATTTTTCTTATTTTGTTGTACTGTGTTATCCAATGCTAAAAGTAGCCTATCCAAAACTTTTTTGAAACTTTAATGTGGGTAGCGCTAAAAATATGCGATTTGATGCCAAAATTGATGTAGCAAATTTTCAGGCTGATCGAAGGGTGCCAACCCGTGCCACAATGAGGTCAAAGGTCAAAATTTTGAAAAACCACCCAAATACTTTTTTTTTGCATTTTATAAATTTTTGTAATAAGAAATACTGTAAATATAATGTTTTTTCTTTAATTTTTATTTAATAGGCTTATTATTTTTATTTTAAATCATTGAAGATTTTGTATAGGCTGGGAAGTCCTTACGGTAGCCCTCTACAATGTATAACAAGTACTGTTTATCGTCTTCGTTGTGTGTTAAGCATCTGTTATAGTCAGTTATTAGTTTGACTTTTCTTTCGGAGGCATCATTCACAACAGTAATGCATTTTACGATTTCTCCCCCTTTACAAAATGCTTCGCTCCTAGGCCAGTTTGACGGATCAAAGCGTAAGAAATCCGTAGAAATTTCCAGACGAGAAAAAAATTTTTTTGTTTTAGGAGTTACAAAAGAGCTTAAATCCTTGGATGTGAATAATTGTAATTCATCAACGCTTGCACACACTTTTTAAGAAGGGAAAATATCAACATCATCACCGATGTGATTGTCTTCATCGGAATCTATTTGCAACGCCAAAACCATCTTTTCCTTTATTTTTGAGTCTACATGTGGATCAAAAAAGGCAAGTGCAACTGCTTCCTCTGATAAATACCACAGGTGGTTCCGAATTTTTTCCAAAAGCACTGTAGATATTTTTTTATCAAAATACCCAATAATCCCCTTTATTAGTTGCATATCTCTATTTGGCGCTTCAACTGCATTTGCGGTTCTAAACCAGTATGGGATGTAGAGACTTACTAAGAAAATGCACGTATTACGAATTCCATTCAACTGACTAGCAGACATTTTAAAGTGCTCGTTAAAAATATACATTTTGAGACAATAGATGGCCTTGGACACGAATCTTGCATGAGATGTCGCTCCAGGTGCACGAAATGTGAAATTGGGAATGCTACCACCAAGAAAAATAAATGCAAGTTGTAAGAGTTCTCTATAATCATGCCGAATGTGGACTTTCGCTAAATATTCCAGACAAAAGTGTTTCCTTGTTTCGCGTTCCTCGACAGATATTACACTCAAAACTTGTTCATCCTGCATAAAAGTGCTGTATCCCTTTGAATTTAGTGTGCTTCATTTCCGTGCAAAACGTTCAAAAATCGCCACCTCTGGACCACTTGATTTTCCGAAATTGATTTCAAATACAGCTCTTAAGAGAATTTCTGCACCACTATGAGAGCCAGTATTTGCAGCAGTTGTATCGAAACATATCATTTCTAATGAATTCAGAATATTCATTTTTAACAAATAGTCGTAGACTGATTGAGCGACTACAGCACCAGTTCCATCTTCAATTATGGGGATAGCTATTCATTTTTCAACGTTCTCCGACGTGAGCACAATAGCCAAGCGATCAACTTTATTTTTTCCAGCAATTGCGGGAAGTAGCTTTCCGTCCCAATGCAAAACAAATGTTTCAGGTATCTAAAAAAATCTTAAGCTCAAAGCAAAATTTATAACTTGGTCAAAATAAAAAAACTTACCTTGAAATTTTCAACAATTTCTTTGCCATGACGCCGACGATATTTTTTACGTTGTTCACGCAAACTTGTGCAATTCAGGACAAGATCCTCAATATTGTGACCCAACGCTTTGGCAGTTGCACCAATAAAGTGTATAGCTAATGGAGATGACATATTGCCAGCATCCATACAAGCCAGAATGTCAATAAAATTATTTTTTCCACGTTTTCGAATTGGCTTACTGGAGCAACTTGGAATGTTGTCAGTCTGTTCTACATCCATCGCCTGCACATCATCTCCCGATTCATCACTCTCAAATTCAACATGTTCCATAGTCAAGTCTAAACATGAAATTAAGTGAACAGCAAAAAAAAATTGACACTTTGCTTCCAAATACTACATAATAATTACCTGAAGTGCCTTTTCTTTTTTCATAATTTTCTTTTCGACGTTTTTCATCTTCCAATCTTTGTGCCTTTCTTTTTTCTTTATTTGTGACATTTTGATCGACACAAGTCATGCTACCAACACGCCCATTTTCTCGCTGCTTTATTAAGAAGTCTCTATCTTCCTGTATACTTATAAGCTTCAGAGCGTCAACGCGGGCAATGTCAAATAAATTGTTTAAATTTTCCTTAAAGTAATTTTCTTTTTTGCGATGATTCGGGAACGGAGATTTACATACTTTTTGGACTGTTCTCCACTCTTCATAAAGTTTAATGACTTTTGCAGCACATGTTCTTTAATCTGGCGTTGGGATTCTAGCTTTTTCCCAAAAAAGGCAATATTTCATTTAACACTAATCTTGCACTTTCTTTAACTGTTTTCTTTTCACATTATAAAAAAAACACTGAAGCACTTGCTGTTTTGATGGTAATTTCACACCAACTATTTTAGGTACACATTTACCAATCAAGTATACATTTGTGTCAGCAGATCGAAGCCGTTCCAACGATAAATTTTTCTTCTGAGCCATGGAATTACGTAAAGTTACACAATATTTTATTTTACAATAAACTTCACTTTTCTCAACAATATTTAAATTCGCAATGACAAAATTTTACATATTCATATCAACAGCATTGCTATGTGCTCAGTAGCAGAGCGGAAAAAACGGTACTTTTAGACAAAAATGCAGTTGACGACAGCTCAAAGCTAGGAATATTGAAGATGTTTAAAAAACAGCGACGAAAAAAAAATTTACCGTTTTTTCAATAATAGTTGTTGGTAGAAATACATATCGTTACCTGAAATGCAAAAGGGCGTAACAAACATATTCATTATTTTACAAGAATGGCAAAAAAAAAACTTTCCGACATTTTACGAAATTAAGTAATGAAATCAAAACTTTTTATTGTAGAAGGCTATAATTTTGCGGAGAAAGGCAGCTTAATTATGTGCTTCATAATCAATGAAAAAAAATTAAAATTTTCTACAGTAAAACCAAATTAAGAAGAAGAGCGAAAAGTTGGTTGTTTAGAATTTCGCTAATAAAATCTTTATTTTTGATATCAGAAAGCAAAAAAATTGTGAGGACATGTACTTTAATGTCGTGCACCATAATCAGTCAAAAACTTACACCTTCTTCCATTTCAGGTAATGATATATATTATAAGCATATTTTGAATTCTATAAATATTTTTTTCTTACTATAATAGCAGAAACACCATACATTTTTACAACTGAGAGCTTAAATAAAAACTATAATGCATACATATATTTGTTTTTGCTTCTGGTGCCATTATATACTTAAGCATTAATACTACTATTAACTAATTTACAAGTTATAAATGATATTCTAATTTAAAGAAGTTTTATTTTTGGTATTTCTTAATAAAAAAAATTATAGAATGAAAAAAAAAAATAGGTTTTGGCACCATAGGGGTTGGCACCATCCGATCAACCTGAAAATTTGCTACATCAATTTTGGCATCAAATCGCATATTTTCATCGCTACCCACAATCAAAATTCCAAAATATAAAAAACCCCATATTAGCTACGCCAGGTCTAATGGCTATATATGCTATATATAATGTTTTTTTGATCGGGTATGTATATGAAAATAAAGAAAGTCCGAAAAAACAATTTTTATATTTTTAATGGAAAATGCATGCAAAATATTTATTTGGTGGGATAATCTCGTTGTTATACAAATATTATTGACAACGAACACACTAACATATATACAATAGTACCCAAAGGGTACCTTTATGTAAAATTGTTGCTTTTCAAAAAGTGTCTATTTATGACTGGATTTTATCTAATAAGACAGTTCATGTACAAAGGTACAAAATTCTCGTCCCGTTGAATTTTTGTACCTTGTGTAATATTTTTGTTTGTGTGTTCCAATTAGGGTTCCCAGATACAAAAATCGAAAAACTGGAGAATAGAAAAAATTCACCTGGATTTTAAAAAAATAACTGGACAGTTTCAAAATGCACTTATAGTTGAAAAAAGTAAAATTTTATTTAAATTTTTTTTTTCAAAAATAAAAAATAATAATAACATAAAAAACAAGGAAATGCAACAATTAAAATTCGGTCTCAAGTCATATTACATATATGTTAATTTCAAAAAGGATAACTATTTTTTTACACATATATTTTGTATTTTTATTTGCAGAATTTACTAACTCTTTTGCTTTGGTTGTAAGCAAAAATATTTAAAAACATTTTGCAACTTTCTTCAGAATTGGTTCTTATTAAAATTTCAGCCTTTATTGGGTCGAAAGACATTCTATTCCTTTCTTGTGAGTATAGATTATTTAAAATACTAAAAGTTCTTTCATAAAAAGCATTGCTGATTGGTATGGAAAAAAAAAAACAAACGAGATCAATTTATATAGATATTGTACTTTATTTTTATCGCATTTTTTTTTTTTAAATGGACCAAATCTTATCAATTGGAATATCTTTGGGCAAATTATCAAAGGTGTCTCGCAGGCAGCAGAAGTCAGTGTACAACATGTAGTTGTCAATTAAATTTGATATTTCTAAAACTTTTGGAATCTCGGATAAGTTATCGTACGATAAAAGTGATTGTTTTAAATTTAAAACAGAAATTTTATTGTAAAGTGATCCGTCTAAGAAATCATATCGTTGCTCCAAGTAACAGAATTTCTTAAAAATTGAATTCCTTCTAATTTGAAAGTTTTTGTTTCGTGATATGAAATTTTTTTAAAATAGTTGCAACTTTGCTTCCTTAAAACTCATCTTTTAACCGTTTTTTAAGGCAATTCAAAAAATTACTGTAGTTCTATAATATTACAGGAATCACTTTCTAGGGCTAATGCTGCTGAATATTAATTTAATTGAATGAGGGGTATTGTATAGTTCAGCGGTGGCAAGACTTTTTTGCTGCGTGCCAGATACGGACAAATTTTTTTAAAAATTTTCTACCGTGCAACCTTAATTTTAATTTTCTTTTGAGTTCTTTTTTTAAATTCTTAAAATTTGGAAAACTTTCTACGGATAACTCCCATGGAATAACTCGCAGAGGGAACAATTAGATAACATCCAAAAAATGGCGTAACAATTTTTGGGTGTTATTTATTTGTTATGATTTAGGTACGTAAGAAAATACTTGGAAAAGGTTACTCAGCTAAAATTTGATTTGATTAAAAAAATCGCATGATTTTATTCTTCATTTTAATGAATAACAAAAATTAGCAAACATTATCGATTTGAAAATAAAAATTTCAAATTTTGGGTAAAAATTACAATTTCCTTAATGTTGTACATATTTAATCCAATTTGTTAAATTTGTAATTGAAGATGAACCCAGAAGTATAAAATTATAATTTTTTTGGTGTCGTAGCGCCAAAATTTTTAATCGCGAATACGAACTTTGAAAAACGGCTATCACCATTGAATTCGGCGTACTAGAATTATCTTTACCAGTAGAGTGCCCAAATTGTTAAAATTTGCATCTATCGCAGTGTAATTTAAACAAATTAATATTTTTTTAATTATTTTGTATTTTGGGATTACATATTTCATTTTTCTCCTTTGGAAATTATTTTATTATGAAACTTATTTTAAGGATTTATTTCATTGGGGGTTATTTTGTTTATTCGTTTGGGTGTTATTTCATGTGGATTATTTCGTAGCACCTATTTTCCCAATAAAAAGCTTCAACTATATTAAAAGTTGTTTTCATTTTTGCTTAATTTTCTGGCACTTTTTTGTTTTTCCAATTAAGATGGTTTTTCTCATCGAAAAACTTGAACTCCTTCCAATCTAGAATTCTAAGAAATTTTACCAGAAAAATTTCGACTTTTTCAATTTGCCAATAAACCAGTTGCAGGGAAATTTTCTTAAGGACGAATTTTGCGAGTTATTAACCATATATATAATATAAATACAAAATAGTTTCACTACAGATTTTTATTAATTTTATAAGGCGATAAAAAGGATCTATAAAAAATTTCACCATTATCGAGCTAAATCACACATTTTTAAAGCGAAATTTAATATTTAACTGAATTTTTTGCTATGTTGTAATAAGAAATAAATTTTTTGAAAATATTCAGTAAAACGTGTCATAGTTTTGCCAGCCCTGGTATAGTTGATCTTTTATTTGGTAAATGAATTTTTTTTAGTTTGACTCTAGATCATAAATTAATATCACTTTCAGTTTTAAATTATTTTTCAAATTAAAAAAGATGATACAATTTCCACAAGTAAATTACAAAGAATAAAAATTTTAAAAGAATTCGATAAGGCCAGCAAGACAGAATACGTATTTTGCTCTTTCGCTACAAAGCCATCATCAGTGTCGTTTGCCTTGACGGGTTAATAATTGATAATCGTCTACTTATGTGAAAGTTGATAGTAAATCGAATATGTTAACAACTCAACTTAGACTAACATCAACGAAATCTAACAATGCTATTTTTATCTTTTGTTATTATTACTCGTTTTTTGCTTCGAACCTTAATTCTTGAGGTATCGCAGCTGGTTCTATTTAACTCTGTGTATAATAACCACAGATTTTTGAATTACAACGAGCCGTTAAATTTAATTGTATGTATGTTATTTAAATTATATTTTGCAAAAATATAATTAATAAAATAATTATTTTTCAAGATTAAATAAATTTTTTTTTACTGGACAAATTATATTTTAACTGGTAACTGGACAAGATCCAAAATAACTGGACAATCCAGGCCATCTGGCAACCCTAGTTCCAATCATCATTTTCTTATCGATGAGTTGGGATGATGCCAAGAAAACAATTCTATTGTCTTTTGTCTAAGGTGGTGTTTCTAGATGACGTTTTGCTTCACACGAACGAAAATACAATAACAAACTACATGCAATACAAAAACAAAATACATGAAGTCACTCATTCGTGTGACAACGAACGATGATAATATACATATTATTATTACTTTTAAATGTTAATAAAGTATTAAAATACACATAAAATTCATAGTTACTGAAAGTGGTGAAATCACAGCTTTTTATATGAGCTAATAACGGCGCGGATTTTGTCTTAAACTAGTGCTTCCAAGTGGAAATTCGCCATACAAAAATTATGGCATACGTAAGCAGGTTTGTAAGGGAAAACACTAAAATAATCCCTTACAAAGACGCTTAGCTATGCCATGATTTTTTTTACTGGGTAGTTACTTTTTTATTACATTTCTAATTAATTTTATACGGGGATATCGCAAAAAATAATGAGTATTCTTATACCCTAGCATATGAAATATCAAAAACATGTGGTTATTTATATGCTTAACAGTATGACAAAAATAATGGGTCTAAAAAGGGCTATTAAACCAAACAAAATTTATTCAAAAAAAAATATATTTATATTGTTAAATTAATTTTTAAAATAAAATGTGCTGGTGCCAGAAATCGAACGTTGGACTCCAGATTGCCAGTCGATAACGCTACCATTTTTCGCTAACTCTTTCGACATGTTGGAAAGACACACCGCCGTTACGAGGTAGTGAGTGTATCCAAAGATCAGTATCTTATCCTAAGGGTTGTGTTCGTCATCACACAGTCGTAGTGTACTATATTTGGATTGTGTACAAACACTGGAAAAATGTGTGTTTTTTACGAGTCCAATACTTGAAAAGTAATGAGTAGTATCGAGTATTCAAAAATATCAACATTTACCAAGTTGTGCATTTCCTTTCCACGCAGTGCATAAAAATAAAAACAAAAACTAAAAAAATTCTTCAGTCTTCGGATCCGTTTTTGGACCCAAAATGAAAAAAATAGCCCAAAAGCCGAGACAGGTCGATCTTACGTTAGAATTTAACTTTTCCAAATATACCCTATATCGAATTATTTACATAGAATCCAAGGTCCGATTTCAATGAAATTTATAATTTTTGCTATTTATGACACCAATATTAATAACACTGTGAGACAAATGGTAGGGGTCAGTGATCGGGAAGAGTTCAAACTACCGGTTATACGTTATACGAGTCCCGGCGTTTCGCTGGGTCACCCCTAGGAATCGAGATATATCGATTTGACCTTTGGTGGTCTTTTTTTTTGACATAACTCGAGAACCACTAGTCCGATTTTGCTCAAACAATTTTAAAAAAATTAAAAATTACAATTCCTTTAATCTGTTCATATAACGTTTTTCTATATACTCAACAGTTTTGCCGGTAAAAATAAATGTATGAAGAAAAAAATATTTTTTTCCTAAAATATTAAACAAAAGGTTATTGATTTTTATGGTAGCGGTAACAAACATTTATTTTTACCGGCAAAACTGTTGAGTATATAGAAAAACGTTATATGAACAGATTAAAGGAATTGTAATTTTTAATTTTTTTAAAATTGTTTGAGCAAAATCGGACTAGTGGTTCTCGAGTTATGATTAAGATATCTCTCGATTCCTAGGGGTGACCCAGCGAAACGCCGGGACACGTATAACTTGTTTTTGACCGATATAACATTTCCCGTTGGTTTCATCCCATCCCGATTTTGACTGTCGCATAGTGTAATAAACACCGAAAAGAAAAAACAGAACACCTCAGAACACGATGTGACATTTAAGATACATTGATATTTAAATAGAACACAACAATAGAAACAATCTTGAACAATATCTCCTTCATAGTCAAGAAGTATTTTTTCGTTATATTTGTTAATAAATTTTACTTTTAGTTAAATTGTTTAAAAAAATTAATATATTTTGTTATTCTAATAAATATATTTTTAATTGTTTACATCAGCTGTTTTTGAAATGCATTGAGATATTTAGGAACTCGCATTCGTACACTGCATAATAATCCAAAAATAAACGCTTCAAACCAAAAAATAAACTTTAGAATAATCGATTTTTAAAAAACATATTAATTACTCGGGAGCGTTGGGTTAAAAATTAAATCCAACATAAATGTCTAAGTAGATGACAACTTGATGTTTTCCTTCTAGTTTAGTGCTGCGTTAAGATTTGCAAATTCTTTTTTTTTTTATTTTTCATTAAATCTTAATTTTTGAAAAAATATGAAGAAAATATCCAATTTAATGAAAAATATGCACTAAAAACCATAAAATATGCAAAAATAATGCACTTAAAAGCAAAATATGCATATATAATAAAATATCCAAAAAATATGCAAAAACAAATCGATGCCATTTTGTTGCAAATTCTTTGATTCAGAAAAGTATCTGGTCAAAATCATTTTTGGATCAATGACTACAAACATGCATTTGCATGAAAATCTCTGTCCTGGTAATCAGCATGTCCGAAATATATAGAGTCGATGGTCAGAACTCTATTAATTTTTAAAAGTTAGGACTTTGTCATCCTATGTAATTTCTCTTTCATCAAATAACAAATTATTTTTCAATAATAGATAATTTGTTGAAAAATTTATTACAAGAAACACTTCTGCATAAGAATGAAATAAGTATAAAGTAATTAAAAATTGGAAAATTTGCTGTATATTATTTGCCAATGTGACTTTAAAGTTATAACAAAGTTTGCTATCATCAAAATTTTACTATATAGTAAATAATTGTGACTTTCTTTATTTAAATAAAATATTTGTAATTTTCTCATTTAAAATAAAGTGTAACTATCACTTTTGTATACAATTTTGTATGTATATTTATTTTTTAAAAAAGTAACCAAAAAATGCGAGTGAAAAATAAAGGTGCAAAATATATTTTTATAATTTTTGAAATGAAAATAAATAGAAAAAGTATAACATTTTTTAAATCAAAAAACCGTTTCATGATATCTTTAAATTAGAATTTTTACAATTTCTTAAATTTAATATAATTTTAAAGTTACATTGGTAGGAAATGAGTTAAAGTCCCAGTTAGCACGTAAATGAATGTCTGAGTTATCTACTATCGGATCTAAGCTTGATTTTCACAATGTCCCGTTAGCTACGGACGGAGACTTTGATTGGTACATCTTTTGTTTTTTCCCATATATATTTTGAATTTTACTGTTGTGTATAATGCAACGGGACATTGTGTTATCGGGCGTAAGTTTTCTATCTAAATAACGTACAGTTAGTGTGTTTATTCGTAAAAAATTTTCAAATATTAAGGATTCTGAAATACATTGCATTAGAAAGAGCTACATTTTATACATGCACACAGGAAAAAAGTTGCCAACTGAATTGCTCAGCCTATTTTGGTTGCTACAACCAATAAATTCGGTTGGTGAAACCATATTGGAATGTTATTCCTAAATATTTTGGGTACTGCAACTAAAATTCAGTTTTATAAACCAAATTTTGTTGTGGTAACCAATATTCAGTTGTACCAACCTATTTTAGTTGACGTAACCGAATTTCAGTTGGAAAATGGCATATTTTTTCTCTGTGTGTGGATCAGATTGTAAAAAATTCAACATCTCAACAAAAAATAGAATACATATTTAAGTTTTGCTAGACTAAAATATTAAAAAAAAAGAATTACAAGACAACCAAAACTAACAATATATGAGTAACACTAGTCACAACCACAAACCCCCAAAGAATTAAAAAAAAAATATAAATAATAATAAAAAATCGTATAAAAAAAGGAGAAGAAAACTCATATTGAATTTAGTTATGCGCAAACGCGCTTTTTTCAAGATTTTTAGAAAAAATAAACTTTAACGCCAAAAAAAAGCAACAGAAAAAAGTAACGTAAGCGAAAAAATCTAGTATATAAAAATCTAGCAAAGGTAAAAAAACGAAACTTACAAACAAAATACCAACCACAACGATGGCAGAAGCATACGACAACAATAGTTGATTTTACTTCAAACAAGTACATAGTATTCGTGCCCTCTTTGCAGTTTTTTTTATGTATGGATGTATCCTCACTGTAATGGAGGATATATATAAGTTTGGCATTCCGTTTGCAACTTAATCAATTATGGGTCTTAAAATATAAAGTCGTTCATGCCTCCATTAGAAGACCGGGAATACTTATTTTATTTATGTTGTTTTTTCATTGTGGTATTAAAAATAAGTAAAAAGCGGTGGAACTATATAACCAAATTTCTACCAGTGTTCGATTCCATGGTTTCCCAATAAGCATATTTTGTTGCTTTCGTACTTGTATAGTGCGCTCTAGTGGTGGAATACATAATTAAAATTTAAATTTACACTCATTTTATGTTCTTCATGGCTCAAGATTTTATAAAAATTTAGCCCCGTATTAATAATGGAAAGTTAGTTGTTTCCTATACATCGCACACAACGAGCTGTTAACTAGAATGTCTTTTAGGCCTAGCAGCTTGTTAGAATAGAGTTTATTCAAAATGATTTCTTAGCACACCGATTAAGAGCAACCCTGTGTTTGAAAATACAAGGCTTTTTTTATTATTGTGAATGTAATTTTTTGTTTTTTGGCGTTTGATAACAGAACATTAGAATGAATTTAGCAACAATACTAGAATGAGTTTAACAACAGTATTATGATTAAAACTTATGTTACCTATAAGCTAAATTTTTATTTTGAATATCGCTGTGAATTTTTTACAAGTTGTTTATATAAAATACTATTAAAATAGTGTACAACATTTGATCGATCTTCTTTTCACGATTTTCGAGGATTTTAAAACAATCTCTTAGGCAATTTTTTTGAACGAGAAGTAACACTCAGGAAATTTTTCCTATTAATTAACGTGTTTCTTTTTTTTGGAAAGAGTGGAAGAAATGAAAGATGGCAACATACTAATTGAGCGAGTTGTTGAATCTTTGAACAATTATTGCGCGCTGTTTGATGAAGAAGATTTGACGAACTTTCTTGAAGCCTTTTTTCTTAATAAATACAGAATTTGTTTACTTCATATTACATAACCAAGCCCTGAGGGCCATATATGATGAATAAAAGCTACTATATATATATATATATATATATATATATATGTATGTGGTGCGCATAGTTCGGAGACATGGCCAAAAATGTGCCCAACCTATGCTGTATATGAGTCACAAATGTCTTGATACTATGCGCCAGACTTAGTAAGAGTTTGAGGACAGTCCGCAAACTAACCAAATGTCTCCATACTAAACACTTGATCGAAAAACTGTCCCCGCACCATACGCTGTGCATACATACATATATATGTATGCACAGAGTATACTCCGGGGACAGTTTTTAGATCCATAGTTTACTATGTACATATTTGGTTAGTTTGGGGACTGTCCTCAAACTCTTCCTAGGTCTTGCGAATACTTTGAAGACATTTTTGACTAATACACCGCATAGTTTGGGGACTTTTTTGCGATGTCCCCGAACTATGCGATGTACACACATACATGTATATTAGGATGTCCCTTAAATTAACGATTTTTCGATTTTGGTTCATTATACCCCCCAGTTTTTTTGGAAAGGGTCCCAAATGAAAAAATCTATGTTTTTTTTGGAAAACGTGAACTCGTGGCGAAAGTTGGACGAAAATGGCCCATTTTGGAAAAAAGTGTATTACATTAAAAATTCCCAAAATTCAATATTTCTAAAAAAATTAGTTTTTATTTCATTAATTTATTTAATATAGCCAAAATGATTCAAATATGCAATTTTGACTTCATCTGATATCATTAACCCACTTTAGCCTGGAATCCAAAATGGCCCACAAATTTGATAAAAATGCAAGGACGTGTTTTTTTTAAATTAATTTTAAAGATTTTTTAAAATGCCCAATTTGGAGATGTCAATTCCTATTTGTACCATATAATAGTTGATATTAAAGAAAAAAAATAAATTGGAAAAATGATAATTCGAGTTTGTGTTTGGAGTAGGGATGCCAAACGGGAAATCCCGAAATCCCGGGATTTTCGTGATTGGCAAAATCCCGAATCCCGGGATTATTTCTCAAAAATCCCGGGATTTTCTCATTTTTTAATATTAATATAAACGCAAATAAACAAAGTGAGCAATTTTAGATTACCTACGTTTTTTCTTGAATTTTCTCATATTGACAAGAAATTGATGCCAAGATATTGGTAAAATTATAAATTAAGTAGATTATTCGAGTAAACTATGCAAAGACTTTGCAGAAAAATTTGAAATTTTGGTAAACAATATTAAGTTTTTGAGTAATTCATGCGAAAAATCAAGTTTGTTTCTTATTTTATCGATTTATTCTTCCAAGCGAAATTCGATTTCTAAAACCTAATTTTGGCTGGGACTGTAAGTTTGAATTCTTCCATGAAAACATTTGATAAAGATAACCAAATAACTTTGTTGCTATAATTACACGATTACACGTGGGTAAGGTTATCGCAACGAATCTGTTTTAAAATCTGCTTACAAAATACTGGGCGCAAGTGTACTTATTGACAGGTTTCATATATTATCCCAGCCAGAAAAATACAAACGGGAAAGCGATGGCAAGGTATTTTAACAGGTGGTACAGGTACTAACAAAAATTTCCTTCCCATTTCCAATATGATAACGTCAATAGACAAAAGGACCGGCAGTTCAAAAAGCGCCGGAAAAGTACTGGAGAAACACAATTTTTAACTTTGGAAAAACGCTGCCAAAACCAATAAATAGGTGGTTTGAAATTATATTTTCCAAAATAAAATTTAAAAAAAGTTCATATGTATCTTTTTTTGGCCCTGCCGTGATGTTTTGTAAAACAAATACTGCTAAAACGATTTTTGCAAACGCTGGCAAAGCGTCCCAAATGAGTGTTCTGCCAGTCATTTACTTTTAACATCGCGGTTACCCAGTGGTATGCAGGTACTTGATTTTTGTACCACTGTCAATTTATGACTGAGATGTTTCAATATTCATAAAATGTACCACATTATTAATTAACAACTATTAAATAATTATAAAACGCTTTATTCTCTAAAAAAATTAGTTACATAACATAAAAATTTTTACAAATAAAGGAAAATTTAAATCCCGAAATGCCGAAAAATCCCGAAATCCCGTAAAATCCCGGGATCCCGAAAAATCTTGTAGTCCCGAAAATCCCGGAATCCCGGGATTTTCAAATATCAATCCCGATTGACATCCCTAGTTTGGAGTGACTGCTTTCCAGTACATTTTACAAAAAATGCTTATTTTGTCAAAAATGTAACAAAATTAAAATGTTTTCATCAAATTTTACACAGTTTTCGGAAGAATATCACTAAAATTTAGTTAGACTATAATTATCTTTACATCTGTTTAAAAAATCTTTAACCCTTAGTGTACTGGGGTCACAAAAGACCCATTAAACCTAATATTAATTATAACTTCGCGATTGTAAAGTCTTGATGATCCATATGGGGTTAATTTTTATACTGTTGGCCAAAAACGACTTACTAGGAAATTTACAGAAAAACATCTTTCATAATTTTAAAAAAAATATCACTTCAAATGGATAAAAAAAAAAATATTTTTTCCCCTTGATAAAAATTATTTGTGTAACTTGCTACATATAGGGTTAATTTTTTCACTTTTCCGCAAAAAATACCCACTTGGAAATTTACAGTGGCTTTTGATTATAATCGTATTGATTATAATTTAATACGATTAGAAAACTAAAATTGCTATTAACACTTTTGACCCCACCTTTATAACCCTTAAAAATTAGATTGAAAATATAGAGAATTGCGCTTGTTCGTTAGTTTTGTACCCTCTATCGCATATCCCAATTTAATAAAAATCTGATAAATGTTATTCTGTAAATTTCCTAGTGGGTATTTTTTTGTGAAAAGTGAGAACATTAACCCTGTATGGATCAAGTTACTCAAAATAATAATTTTTATCAAGTTGAAAATTTTTTTCTTTTATTATTTAAAGTGATATTTTTCAGAAAATTATGAAAAGTGTTATTCTGTAAATTTCCTAGTGGGTGGTTTTTGCCGAAAAGTATAAAAATTAGCCCTATATGGATCATGTTACATAAAATAATTATTTTTATCCAGTTGAGATTTTTTTTTATCAATTTGATGGCTTTACAATCTCGTAGTAGTGTTTCATAGATTCTGTGAAAATTGTCAATGGACAGTGACCATTTTCATTGAAACAATGAAGAAATTCATTACTGATGTGAAGATAATTCTACGTAAGGAAAAGTTTGTAAAATGGCTCATTTTGGAACAATTTCAATTAAGACTCCAACATTTCTATTCATAAGCTATAAACTGCATTTTGAGATTGTGCAGGGCATTAAATATTCGACGAAGCGAAATAAAACGCTATAACTTCTTTTTACATATCGACCATTCCATTCCATACGCGGTTTTAAATCGAGAATTACTAAAGAGAAAATATTCACAAAAGTAAGTTTAGGGTTACATTATTTAGGCTATATGACGGTTCTAGGTTCTACTTCATTTTAAAATTTAAAAGAACTTAACATATTTTTTGACCCGACACGCCAAAAATTTAAAACCTCCATATTCCTTAAATTAATAAAATATTTTTAAAAATAGTTTTATTTGAAAGTAGGATTATGGTGCTTTAACCCCTGTACTTACTTTTTGTGGTGGAATTTTTCAAAAGCCAATTTTTGGAAAAAGAAGCTGTTTTATATTGGTTTCAAAATATATTAATATGACCAGACCCCAACTTTTTCACTTGGCTTACAGCATATTCGAGTAATTTGGATTAAAAAATAATTAAAAACGCAAATGAAATCGACAGTTATACGCATTGGAGGAATCTAAAAATCACAGTCTTTAAATTCTTCCATAGAGTGCTGCTAGCAATACATAATTCAAATTGGTGGACCCAAAGCCAGAATTGGGCTGATCTTTTGTGGAATGGCTGATTTATATTTATATACAAACTTTTTTGGTTAAAAAAATAACTTTTTTATGGCAAAAGGGAAGGGCTTTCATACAGTAAAGCTAAATATACTTAACCAACGCCTTCACTTTCAATACACAGCCATACAAGAAAGGCATTTTTGTATCAAAGATTCCTCTCACACACATGCAAAAACCCACATTCAAACCCTCTTACATACAATTCATACTTGCATGTATTAACTATGTAGCCATTTGTTAAAAAAAAATTAAAAATATGTAAAAGAAATAGCGTTAGAATTTTTTTGATGTACCAAAGAAAAACTGAAAAAATAAGAAAATAAGAAGGGAGAAAGAAATGTTATAAACCACAAGGATCCCATAAGGGTGTAAAAATATTGAGGATATGGTATATGGGTTGTACTCAAATTGTACAATTTCAACTTCTTTTCTAAATAAAGAAATTAGTACACTCACAGAATTATGTTGTCGTTAAAATGATTTTTATATGGCGAATTCCCACCTGGAAGCACTAGTTTTGGGAAAAATAAGCGCGGATTTTAGCGCATATAAAACGCTGCGTTTTCATGACTTTCGGTAAGCACATTTTTCATGTCTACATTATTGACATTAAAAAGTAATGTGCACACTATTTTATTTATTTTACATAAACTTTTATAGATACATATGTATTTATTTTAATTAAAACTTTTTACATATTACGGATAATATGTATTATTTTATTTTTTTCTTAACATTCATATTTTTTACCGCACCGCGTGCTAGATCTAATGACTACCCAGGTAGAAATTGCCGACGTTGCAACAAAAATTGTACTGGGAGAGCACTATTTTTTACTAAATGCTGGTACTACTTAAAACGTACTTTGCCAGTACTGTTTTATGAAAATTAACAAGCTTTTTTTAGTTTATTAAAATTAACAATTTTAAAAATTTTATGTATTTTTACATCTATTACACAATTATTTATGTAAGAGAGACATAGCCATTCTTTTCTTGTGAAGTTTCAAAAGAATGCATTAAAAATCTGTGATGTACACTAAAATGACAATAAAGTACTAGTAAATTACTAAATTTGTTATTAAATGTGCTGGGATAATACCAAAAAAATAAAATCGCAAGCCTGCGCCAACATTGGGAAATAACTACGGCCAAGCGTTTATTGGTGTTATCATTTTGACAACATGCCAGTACAGTTAAAGTTGAATATCCGACGCATTGCCAGTACATGTACTACCGCCTCCAATACCGGGCCGACGTTGTGCCGTTTGTATTTTTCTACCTGGGTAATCACTTTTTACGCCAAAAAATTTCATTACCATTCAATGCCTATGAAATTTTTTTCAATTGGCATTGATTGAAACAATGGTAATGAAATGTACACCCAATGGTAATGAAATGTACATATAATTGACGAAAAAAGCATTGTATACAAAAAAAATTGTTTTATAAAAAAGGAAATTAAGACAAGAATGTAAAATTTCAGAGCTATAAACATTATAAATATTCGCTATTTTATCAAGGTGTATCAATTATACTGCTGTTCACTCTTATTTAACCCTGGTCAGTCTAGATGGACAGCCTCTAGTAACTTAAACTTGACGAAATAGCGAATATTTGATAAAAATTTTCGAATTTTTATTTTTTTTCTTAATTTGTTCTGTTATCAAAACAAGAAAACAAATGCTTTTTTCGTTAATTATAATTGGGCATTAAGGCATTGAACAATGCCAATTGAAAAAAAATTTCATTGCCATTGATCAATTGTAATGCCAAAAATTTCATTGGCATTGGTCAATTGTAATGCCAATGAAATCATCAATTAATTGGTCCATTCAATTAACTAGTCCCAAGTATGAGTATTTTTGAAATCGCCAAAAAAAAATTCCCTGTCCCCAAATGAAAATTTGTGTCCCCAAGGAAAATTCCGTAATAATTTAAAGCTTTTTAACATGAATAAATCCTTTAAGTCTGCAATTTTTATATGATTAATGTCACAGAATCCAAAATATTGTTTATAGAAAGGCACCATCATATGGATTATGGATAGAGTATAGATTAGATTAGAATTTTTCTTTATTTGTTTTCAAAAAAAAAAAACGAAAAACAAAAATTTACGAAAGATTAAACTTCCCAGGAAAATTTTCTGTTCCAAAGAATCGGTTGTCGAATAGCTACTTTTTATTTCCAACCCCTTCTACCGTCGATTCTAACACCGATTCTTTTTGTTTGAAATTGTCCCAAAACAACCACTTCCATAGCTCCAAAGTGGAACCGGTTGCCCAGTTTTGGAACCAGTTCTAGAACTGATTCTACTTCAGTCATACCTTTCATATGGGATCCCAGGAACTCGTTCCGGAACCAATTCCATGGAATCGGTTGCAGTGGAACCAGTTGTAGAATACGTATGGTTGGCTACCGATTGTAAAAAATTTTCCTGGGTTGTTCATATAATTTAAAAAAAAATAATATTACAGTATGGTTTGATAACCGTATGCTGGAAAATTGAGTTTAAAGTTATATTTTATTTAAAAATTAAATTCTGTGCATGCCTAACATAATTCTAAAGATTTAACCAATTTGCATCTTCACCAAAATTTAGTACATTTAGGATTTCCTCTTCCGACAAATTCAACCACCGAAAATATCTCAACCTTATTTCATTTAGAACCGGGTATCTATACAAAGTATATTGTATTCAATAGACAAACTGGGAAAATGTGATTCTAAGGATTCTTTACAAAATCTCCTAAATTCTTGAAAATTTCAAAATAATAACATTTTAAGAGTCCGATTGGTTTTTTTTTTAAATAACGTTACAAAAATGAATTCAGTTGATTTTTTCAGACATTTTTATGAAAACAATCTTAAAATTCTGAAATTTAGCATTACACACAAAAAAATAATTTTCATATTTGAATACGAAAATCGCAGATTCAATAAAAAATTTATTTGAATTTCCTGTGATGACGATTTTTGCAGAATTGATAATGAAAATTGTAAGCACGTTGTTGAAATTATTTTGTTTTTCTGTCAATAAAGAAAGTTGTTGATTTGATAAAACGCAATTATTGAATTTTTGTGATTTTTTAATGAAAGAATAAGGGTTTTCACAAGGGGTGTGCTATTTGTTGTATCGTTGTATCGTCCTAACAAAAAACAGAGTTGTTAAAAATTAAGTTGAAAAAATACAACATTTGAGAATAGCACGATACAACATTTTTACGTATGTTTAATGTCTTATGTTTGAGTGTGCTAACAGATAGAAAACTGAATAGAAAATCTTTGTTAAACACAAATAAAAATTTTAACAACTCTGTTTTTTGTTAGGATGATACAACGATACAACAGATAGCACACCCCTTATGAACAACCTAAATGTGTTGATTTAACAAAAAGCTTTAATAATTTTTTTAATAAAAAACATGTTAAATTTTATTTAAATTTATTTATTAAGAAACAAAAAAACAACAAAAATTATAAAAGGTGCAATAAAATTCTAAATCTTTCATATTACTGTTATTTAGTATTTTATTATTTATAATTTCATTAAACTCTTCCGGTTCACACATAATATGTGCAACCGCATCAAAGTCCAAAGAGCAACTAAAATATGAAACTACAAAAGTAACCCAGCAAAATCTTTCATTACCAAATAAGTGGTTATATAATAGAAATTCATAGCTCCGCACAACTTATTTTTTGGCGTCTAAACTCATTATTTTTGTTTGGCGTGGTCGTTTTTATATGTAGTCACGCTTACCCGCTCGCTTGCGAAAAAATGAGAAATAAGTAGTTATGAGATTTTGAATAATAAGTGGTTACACACATGCTTACAAAAAGTTGAATTATAAGAGGTTATCCGATTGCTTACTTGATTCTTAAAAATAAGGAGTTAAGCAAATACTATTAGCTTAAGGAAATACATTCAGAAAAATTTAAGTATGCTCTAGTGTGTAATTTTAGGACTCGTCATAAAAATTTAAACATAAAACATATTTACATATAATAAATAAAAAATTTATAAAATTTAACTGTGTAAAAGTACTTATTTAAACTATTACGAATAAGTTATTATAATATATATAGAAACAATGAATACATTAGGCCGTTATTAGGAAGTCATTATTTTATATTATAAAATAATGCAAAAGGTAATGATGTATCATTTTTGGTAATGCAGATAGTAATGAGGTGTCATTACCAATATTTTGCTGGGTAATAGACAAATTTACAAAAAGAAAAACTAAACATAGCAGGCCTTGAAAAAAAATCAAAATAACGGCCAAAATTAAAAAAAAATGATTTTTACTTTGATTCAAGTATTATGTTTATTGAAAATGAAAAATTATTCAATTATTTGTTTATCAATGCATTTTGTTGAGTGTTATTTTTAAAAGTTGGAATAGTGATAAACATAATGTTTGAATCAAATTCGAAGTGTTATTGTATTTAACTTTTATATCAAATAAACGAGTTTGTTCAATATTTTTTCTGGTATATTTTTTTGTGTATAGTATTTATGTGAAAAAAAATATGCCTCAATGGATTTTCCTCAAGTATGAGATTCAACTATCCCGAAAAACCAAATGGTGTCAAGTTTAAAGCAAAATTCGAAACTTTTCAGAAGCATTCGTCATATCGGATCTGCTATTTGAATTTGCAGATCCAATGCCAGATTCCAATTCAGCGATACCACGTTTAAATCCAGCGACTACAGAAACACTCGAGTAACTAGTTTCCACCAAATTTACGTATGCTTTAAGCGACTTTAATAGTAGTGTAACAACTCGACTTTTGAAAGTAGAGATACTTATCTACATTTTACATCAAGACTCAACAATTTCCGTCAATCACATTTTCGGTGGAGCAGGGGTCTCCCGTTGACAAGAATTACCCCATATTTGTTTGATTTGATAAAATTGAAAGTGAACAACTAGAGGGCGGATATAGAATAAAGATAATAAAAAATGTTTGTTAAATTTTGATTTTTAAATTTAAAAATAAAAAACGAAAAATTTATTTATTTTTGTTCGAGGCCAATTATTTTTTTATTATGAAATAACATAATAAGTACTTTTCCAAAAACTGTAATTTTCCTTCGTCAGGATATTCTCCTAACAAATACTTCAGAATTTTTGCTTTCAAAATATTCTACACCTTCATATCCTCACGAAGAAAATGGCAGTTTATGAAAATGTTGCATTAAAAACTAGTTCAATAAAAATGATGAAGCTTTTTCGTTAAAATAAAGAAATTGTTCATTCGCTTTGTGAATAAAACTTCATTACTTGACTGGAAAAATTGATTAAAATTCGTCCAAAAAAATTCTTTTATTACAGGTATATGATGCGATTTTTGCTCGCGATGTGCCACGTAGGAGCAATAAATTGCAACAAAAATACAGCAACGTCAAAAACTCTCAGCGCTAAAAAAGTACTTCTAGTTTTTCAATGCTTTTAAAATCGTGAATTTTTAACAATTTCGAACGCTCATGCTGTCATGAATCTGGGCCCTGGTTACAAGAAAAAAGTCCTCGTAAAGGATGGTATATGTGGAATGAAACCAGGGTTGAAAACAGAACGATCTTTGTATTTCTCAACTTTGGATTATTTTCTCCAGCATAGAATAGCTAAAATTTCATTTAAATCCAAGTTTCTCGGTGCGGTCTAGTAATATTTATAAAAATGTTTGTTTATTTCCTTAGTTTTATTATTACTTCAAATGCTTTGTTTGTGGAATTTTTCTATAAAGTATAGTGTTGATTTTAAAATTAAGGTCTCTAAAGGATGTTTCCTTACTTTGAATGGGTTAAGATGATTTTCATAAAATAATTAAGAATTTGAAGTAACAATACAAATAGTAAACGTGTTCAGTGTATTTTATTAGAGTTTTAAAATTTTACCCCTTTTCTCTTTGTAAGAAGTAGGAGTTGGTGGCATATGAAACTCAAGACTATTTCCTTTTCCTTTATATGTAAATGTAAATGCGTATGTGTGTGTTTTTTATCTACATACTATATTTTTTGTCATTATTCATTAATTTTTTTTTGGGATTTAATTTTTTGCTTTCTTTTTACTGGGTACATTGATGGTTGGTTCTTAACCAAATCCAAAACCTTTTTTCGTGAAATCTAATTGTGTATGAAGAGTCGTGAACGCATGTAGATATGTGTATGCGTAGATAAATATATCATATGTAATATGAAAACTACACACATACGAGTACATACTATGTATATCCCATCTGAGTGCATGTATAGGTTTGTATAAAACAAAAATTTAGTTTTTTCGTCCTTGTTTTGAAATAATTTTTATGCAGAAAAAAAAACAAAATATATTCTTATTTTGTGTTCTTGTAGCATTAATCATTTACCTCTTAAGAAGAGTATAAAAGGGGGAAGGGGTGTTGTGAATAGACAAAAAATGCCAATAAAGAAACCCTTGAAAATGTTAATAAAGTCAGACAGTAGTTAAAAAAAAAAATACAACCGATTGAAACAAAATTTTGAAATATTACATTTGTAGTCACCCTGTCTTGGTTAATATTCCGAAAGAAAACCAGACAATATTTGTGGCTTAAAGAGTAAACTTCTAAGAAAAACTAAATCTTAAATAGAATCTCCTTCAAGTACACAGTCCCAGGACTTCTATGATCTTTTGCTGGATCGAAATACTTATACATATCAGCCAAGCTAAAAAAAATACATTTGCTCTATAAAGCGGTATAAAGCAACGAAAGTAACAATTTTTATACGTACACAAATATTAACAGCATTTTATGGGAAATCTATGAGAAGTTCTTCGTGCTGTTCAAGGTCACAAACATTTTTCTAAATGAATACGAACAAATTCTTCACAGACGATGTACAGTCGAAATTGTTAAGTAATATTCCTTAATTTCAGCATGTTAGTCAATAATATGAGAAGAAGGGTCAGGGTGTAATACAAGAACAACAAGTAATCATTGTAAAAGTACTTTCGTTCTAACTATAAATATAATGAAATAGCTTGATCGTTAAATATAACATAAAAACATTTGCTTTACTACTAAAGGAACTTTGGTTGAAGCAACAACAATAACATAAAGAAAAACAATAGCTTTGTAAAAAAAATAATAACACTATGCGACAGTCAAAATCGGGATGGGATGAAACCAACGGGAAATGTTATATCGGTCAAAAACAAGTTATACGTGTCCCGGCGTTTCGCTGGGTCACCCCTAGGAATCGAGATATATCTTTTTTTTACATAACTCGAGAACCACTAGTCCGATTTTGCTCAAACAATTTTAAAAAAATTAAAAATTACAATTCCTTTAATCTGTTCATATAACGTTTTTCTATACACTCAACAGTTTTGCCGGTAAAAATAAATGTTTGTTACCGCTACCATAAAAATCAATAACCTTTTGTTTATTACTTTTTTTTAATATTTTAGGCAAAAAATATTTTTTTCTTCATACATTTATTTTTACCGGCAAAACTGTTGAGTATATAGAAAATTAAAGATTAAAGGAATTGTAATTTTTAATTTTTTTTAAATTGTTTGAGCAAAATCGGACTAGTGGTTCTCGAGTTATGTCAAAAAAAAGACCACCAAAGGTCAAATCGATATATCTCGATTCCTAGGGGTGACCCAGCGAAACGCCGGGACACGTATAACTTCTTTTTTACCGATATAACTTTCCCCGATAGTTTGAACCCTTCCGGATCACTGACCCCTACCATTTGTCTCACAGTGTAATAAAAACAACAGTGATTTTCATTGTAAAACAAAAATAACTGGTAAATGTTTGAGTTGATTTTCGAATTGCAATTAACTTAAGAGTTTATATAAATACAAAAACTTAAATTCTACATTTTAACCTAGAGAGAACCCCATAAAGACAATCTGACGATAGTAATTAATAATACTTAAAACATTGGTTTTAGGAAAGTTTTCTTCAAGAGTTGTTTCGCTATTTGTTGTAAAATTCACTATAATTTCTATTTGGAATTTGTGAGATTTGATCTTAAAACCAAATTTTTATTTATTAAATATGCATTTTCTGGTCAGCTGCTACCTTTTTTAACATTCCTTGATTAATTCAAAGCTTTTTTATTTACAAAATCAGACGTAGGTGTTGGCATTAAGGAGACATGAATTAGGTTTTAGGAAAGTTTTCTTCAAGAGTTGTTTCGCTATTTGTTGTAAAATTCACTATAAATTCTATTTGGAATTTGTGATAATTGATCTTTAAACCAAATTTTTATTTATTAAATGTGCATTTTCTGGTCAGCTGAGACGTTTTTCAACATATTTACAAAGTCAGACGTAGGTGTTGGCATTAAGGAGACATGAATTAAGACCTTAAAATTATTGATACATCGATAATATGTCTCCCCAAAAATTTCATACAACAGCTACAGCAGTTTGAACTTGAAAATTTCAGTCAGATTGTATGCGTTTTTAAAATTTTTTGAACCAGGGTAAAGAAAAAAATTGATTCGCGGTGTAGCAAAGTTCGAAATGCGACAAAAAAAAACTTTTTTTTTGCATTTCTAGTTAGGAATATCATGAAAACTTCGAAACAAAAAAATTTATAACCGTTACAAAAAAGTCGTTATTTTAAGTTAAGTGTGCTCCTTTATGTATAGTTCAGTAAAATGAGAGTAAGCAGAAAATCCTCTCTCTAAATGACAAAATTGACCAAAAGTACGGGAACGCACAAAATCACTTTTCTAGCCCAAAATTTTTTTCAAGCAAAAAAATGCAAATGCGTATAGTTTTTGTCTGAAAAATCGCACAGATACACATATTTTTTGCATTTAAAAGTTTTTTTGACTTTGTTCCGTTAATTTTTATATATAGAAGTTTTATTTTGCGTATTTCTTTACTTAATTAAATTTTCACAATGGTGTTATTTATTTTTTATGGCACCAACTGTCCCTTTTTCAATTTTCCAAAGTTAATAGTAAAAAGAGAAACACAAAGAGTGTATCTTTTGAGCGCTCTCATTTACCCAATTTTCGAGTACCGGACCGCTTATTGGTAATAATGGATCCCGCAGTAACATAAAGGAACAGACCTATTATGTGATAATTCAGCAGGAAAATTAAAAGACAAATTTCTTTAACTAATTGCCTGATACTGATAAAGGAAGAAAGAAAATTTCAATATAAAAAGGTTTTTTTCTAAAATAGCTAGAGGCAGAAAATTTTATAAAAATATCTGTAAGGGCGCAAAAAGGTAAAGGTTTTTGAAACTTTTTAAACATTATGGCTAATAACCATGAAAGCAAATTTAATTTTTAACTCATTTTCTCATTTGAACTAAATTATATATTTCAAGTGATTTCTAGGTGATTTCAATTTCCCAAAATATTAGTTTTTTTTCAATATTTAAAAATTCCTGCAATCCGTTTCTGATATGGAGTATGTTGTTTCACCCATTTTTTGCCAAGCATGGATTCCGTGCTAATTTTCTGACAAAACTTGGTAGAAGGATAGGTCGATTTCGCAGTCAGCATTTTTTGTATTTTTATATCTTGGTCGCGCCCTCAAGTGTTGCTAAAACAAATTTAAATTGAAAACTTGAAGCTTTGTACGCATTTAAAGCATTAATATTTGTTAAAATATAAATTGATAACCCAGCAAAAAAAATTGCAAGTAGTGCTTTACAAACTATTTCTTTTAATGCTTCACAAGTATCCGTTAGTGTATTTTAACTGCTTTTTTAGAAGTTATTCTGAACAACTTCAAAAAATCACTTCTTTCATTGCTTCCCAAGTATCCCTTATTACATTTTTACAGCTTTTTTAGAATTACTTCTGAACGACTTCAAAAAATCACTTCTTTCATTGCTTCCCAAGTACCGTTATTATATTTTTACAGCTTTTTTAGAATTACTTCTGAACCACATCCAAAAAATCACTTAAGTATTGCTTGTAAGAGTAATGGCTCTAAAAGTGATCGTAAAAAGTGATTTTAGTATCATTTGGCATTTTCAAACAGAGGTTCCCGGGTTCGATTCCCGGCGGGACCAATATTTTTTTTATTTTTTTTTTCATTTTTTTTATTCTCTTAATTTTTTTTTAATATTTTTAATTAATTTGTTTACATTCAGTATTTTTTTAATTTTAAAATTTTTAAAAATAGTTAAAATTCAATTTCCATTTCAACAACATTTTTAATTGAATCAATTAAATATTTTGTTGATATGACAAATCTTCAAGTTATCTTTTCAGTTAGATATTTTTGTTGAAACTCTACTAAGGGTGCGTACAGAGTGGCCGCTTGTTGCCGAGCCGAGCTGACTGATGCTTATTGCGGGAACTTGTCATGCGAGAAACAAGTTTGAGTGTGCATAGTGGATGCGAGATTCAGCACTGATATTTTATCTATTATTTGTGTTTTATGTATGTTTGTATGCATTTGGGTTTGTTGTTCATTCTGACAATGAGTTTTAAAATTTTACTTATTAACGCATTTCTTCAATTATTCTTGAAATGTTTATTACATTTTTTTTTTTAAATTTTGTTTATAAGTTTTTTTTAATTTTTTTATAATTGTTATCATTTTATTTAATTTTTATTATTTATTTGAATTTTTATTTTTTTGTTTAATTTTTATTTTATTAACATAACATAAACAATGTTTTCGGCGCTGAAAAACGCTTTGGAACTGTTTTCTCGCATTCAATCAGCTTTGCGCTCTGACCAGCTCGGCGCCCACTATGACCTGTTCGCGCTTATTTGTACTAATTTGTATAGTACCAGTTTTCTCGCATTGGTTCTCGCAATAAGCGTCAGTCGGCTCGGCTCGGCAACAAGCGGCCACTCTGTACGCACCCTAACGTGTTTGCTGAAACTCAACAAGTTCTTTAATAACTCGGTCATATAGTCAGTTGGAGTCAGTGAACTAGTTCTTTCAAATCGTTCTTTGTTTAGGGCTGTGACTGAACTGCTTATCGTGAACGGATTTGTTCATTTGACAACTTTTTTGCGTACTATACATCTTCTACATGTTTTTCAGATGTAGTTGTCTAAAAGCTAAAGGCATTAGAAAATCTGCAACTTTATTAAAAATAAAATAATTGGTTTCGTGAAAAGAAAACATTTTCTTTTCATGAAGCTTGACGGTGTTATCTTTATTTGAACAAAAATAGTTCACAAAAATAGTTCACAAAAAAAGTCACTTTCGGTTTCAAACCATTTTACTGAAAAGAGATAAAAACAATTGTTCCATGGATAAAAGAACGATTGAGCGAAAAGACCGAATAAAAATGATGAACTAGTTTATATTATTCAAAAGAGTGAATCGTTTAATTGAAGTAGTTCATTTATGAACTTCACAAATCTATTACGCACACTCGTAAACCCTTACTAAAAAAGTGCCGAAATAAAATAAAAATAAGAAAATATTAAATAAAAAGTGTTTTGTATATTTACGTAAAAATATAACTTAAATTCAGTGGCGGTGCCAACTCAAGTTCTTTGGAGGGGGGGGGGGGGGAGGGGAGAGAGGAATTTTTAATTTTTTTTTTTAGTTGCAAAAAATTTATTTAAAAAGCAAAAATATCGGGTCACAATTCAATTTTAAATTTTCACCAAAAATATTTTTTAACCCCTTTTTGTTTGGCCATACACCACTTGCTGGACGTTTTTGGTCTCCGCAGCGCAAGGCTAACGATTTTATGAGCGACGCTTTAGGTATAAGAAAAAATTCAAAGTCCAACCGAAAATTCTAAGTCATATTTTTCATCAAAAACTTTTATATTTGATACATAAGTATTTGACCTCCAACAAAGATGGGTGAACAATGCCAAAAAGAGTTTTTATTAAATAACATAGAAAATATCCAAGAAACATTTTTGCGGACTCTCCGGGATGTACGGAATCATCTATCCGGCTTTTACGGAACATTATCGGTCCGTAAAACAGGTATCCGTCAAAGCTTGTACGTATACGGAACAATAACGGACCGTACTTTCGGATTTTTGAATATAATACGTTTTGGTGTATCCGATTCTGCACCGTTAAATACGGAATTCAGGAATTTTCATCAGTTTGAACTCCGAAGCTAACGGTGTCGTCTTTCTTCAGTTTATTCGTGAATTTTTTTGCCAAAATAGAATTATTTAAATAATTTAATACGGGTCGCGCGGTAAAGTCGGCTAAAAAAGTTTCTGGATATCGCAAAAACGAGCATCATGTCTTGGCCGTTGCCGCAGTAGCCAAATTACTTTAATTCACAAATAAAACACTTACTATTCATTAAATAGTAAGAGTTTATGAAATTTTATTTTTTTTTCACGATAGTAAATGTAAACGTACTTGCCGGATCATTCTGTTGAAATCAGAATTTTCTATCCAGCATCGAAACAGCTGTATGATTTTAGTCGGAAAAAATATGAAATGAATAAAGAAAATTGATTCAAACAACAAATAAGGAATAAAAATTAACAAATAAATGGTAAAATTTAGAATAAAATATAAAACCACATGAAATAGATCAGTGGTCGGCACAAAGAGAGAATGTGAATGTATTGTGTTTCTTCACTGTGAGAAATTAGTTTATCATTTTTAAATTTATATTTGTATATTAAGAACATGAATTAATGAAGAAATGTAATAATGAATGCATGAATGAATTAAAGAAATAAAAAAAAATAATTTATAGTAATTTAATTTTTTTTAATAATTCATAATAAATTTTATTATACACATTATTTAAAAAATATGTATTTTTTGTATATAAATTATTTATTCTTAAAAAGTATTCCATTAGTTAGTAAATTTTAATGAACTAAAGAAATAAAAATAATTCATAATAAAGTTCCAGTTCTTGTAAAATTTTAAGAGTGTAATATTTTTCTAAAATTTTTTAAACAAAGCGACATCAACCTGCTTTGTTGAAAGCTACAATGCTACTAAATAAATTTTACGCTCTTAGTTGATAGTTTTGTTGCCATTCGTGTTGTGTACGTGTGAAAAGCCGATTATGATCGGCCACTGGTGGCTATGGATGCCGACCACTGAAATAGATGCTAAATAGTAATGTAGTTTACGGTAATCTATAAGTGTACTTTTTAGCTACGGCATGGTACAGTTACATCACATTTACGTTTACGGTCCCATAATCCGCTCTTTACTTTTAAATGATTCTACATGATTTGAAACAATTTGTCTATTGCGGACCACTGTTGGTAAAAGTGGCACAAAAGTGCCATTTGTGGCACTATTGAATGTTCAATGGCACTTTGTACCTCTTCATAGAATTTTGGCACTTTTTAAGAAAATTTCTATATAATTTGATAACAGGTCGATATCGCCGGTTTTTCATTAAAAGAGACGTCTACTTAGAATGGGTTGCAAAATTAAAAAACAAACGCCACACTAAAAATTTCTACAATTTTCTGGACCACCTTCCAGTTCTTTGGGGACAATTTAATCATTATTTTGATCTTTAAAAATAAAAGCAATGGGGATAAAATTAGCAAAACTTTAAGTGATTCTATGGTATTGTCCGTCACTGGAATTTTTCAAAAATTTGTTATGGTATTCTAGTTTTTTTATGACAAGCAAAAGTTTTAAAAATTTCACCATACAATGGTGAAAGCTTTTTCTGCCAAAAATAAAATAAAATGATCAAAAACTGTAATTTGTGAAAAATTACGATTTTTTCGATAATTTTATGAACTCTTAAATGAAATGAAAACTTAAAAAAATGTCCAGGAACCGCAGAACACGAGAGAACTAGTTCTAAGCACTTGGAATTTCCTTTAAATTTTAGCATCAAGTATTTTGAGCTTATTCCTAACAACTTTAGCCCCAAAAATCCCATGTTACTACGTAATCTTTTGGAGGATTTTGCAGGAATTTTAGAATCGGTAAAAGGTTCGTTGCATCTTAAAATAATATCTCAAAATATGAATGAGGTATTTCGTATTATATTTCTGTGAAGAAAAATTATAAAATTCTTTAAAAGGAAACAAAACTTATATTTTAAATAGTTGACGAATGAAAATATATGTGCTTTTGATTACATGACAATTTTGTCAAGGTTTTGCTGTGAAAATTTTTATTAGAATACCAAAATTATAATAATTTCCATTCACACCAGTTTTGTGACAATTTTGTTATTGTTATAAAGTTTATAATAAGGGTGTTAACCCGAGTAAAAATAGTTATATATTGTCACATATAATGTGATTGGGCTATATCTGACAATGAATGGAGTAACATTAAGACACATATCATTATATACAACTACATCTAATATTATTTTTTCAACGAATTTTTTGTATGGTAATTGATATTATTACATATCCCCAAATCTGACTCCATATATAACTACATAAGCCTTATAAAACTAATGAAATTATATGTAGTGATCGATATGATTATATATGATTTGATACTAAGTTTTATAACACTCTATGTGGCGTTGTACAAAAAATATATTTTAATTTTATATAACTTTCTATATAATCCCATACAAATTAATATATAGTTCAACATCAAATTTAGTTATCTGCAAATTCAGAGTTAATTACTCCATAGCCAAATAATTTTCACGTGATGTTTTTGCATGTAAAATCATATTAAAAAATTATGCGTACGATTTAGAAGACAAAAGTATTCAAATAAATTTTTATTTTATGTTTTAAAATTTGGGTCTTCAAAATTGTTAAAACCATAGACATTTCAATTTAATAGCTGTATGCATAAAAAGTATGCCTACTATCAGACAAAATTTTATAAAATCAGATATTTTTATATCGAATTAGATATAATTTGATGTCCTGGATATGGAAAAATCTCGGATCAAACTTTATCAAATTATATCTAATTTGATATAATTAGACACATCTAGATGACACATTTTTCGGATTAAGTTGTATGTCGTTGTATATGGGGATTTATCAAAAAAGATACAATTATGTATGACACCATATTAAGTTTTTTACCCGGATAATGTATAAATATTTGAAATAAAAGCTGAACATATTTTTTGAAACATTTGCATGTTGTTAAATTTTTTTTGGCACTTTTAAAGCTTTTTTGGCACTTTTTTGGCATCATTTAGGCACCAAACGAAAATTCTCAAATACCATCACTGTTGCGGACATCATGCTCGTTTTTGCGACAGCCAAAAACTTTTGAACCGTTTATATCGCGCGACACATATTAAATTATTTAAATAATTCATTTTGCCGACTAAAATTCACAAATACATTAAAGAAAGACGACACCGTTAGCTACGGAGTTTAAACTGATGAACTCAGTATTAAACGGTATGAAAACTTATACACCAAAATGAATTCAAAACGTATCGTATTCGAAAATCCGAAAGTATCGTCCGTTATTGTTCCGTATACGTACAAGCTTTGACAGTTAACGTGCCTTAAAAGCCGGATTGATGATTCCGTACATGGCGGATAGTCCATAAAAATGTTTCTTGGGTACTTAAATTATAAGACTTTAATTCAATAAAAAGTTTATTTAAAAAACAATTAATAACAATGTGTTATTATTAAAAAAAATTATAAAAAAAGTAAGTATAAAAAAGGGTAAAAAAAATATTTTAGATAAAAAAAACCAAATGCAGAAAACCATAAGGCCAAAAAACTCCATTACCTTCCAACAGTATTATTTTGAGTGTATGTCAGTGTACCAAAAATATCGGGAATCAGTGAATGGGTCTTAAAAATGCCTTTGTAACAATACCACATTTATCTATAGTTCTTTTGGATGAAATCTGGAAACGAATGAAAAAACAAAAAATTGCCCGATTTTGGAATTCTTTTTCGCAACTGATATTCATCTTCCTAAAACCCCGCGTTGGTCTAAAACGCTGCAATATATCCAACTTTTAAGGAAATCTTCCTGTTAGTCTTTTTTCTTTAAGCCTTTCACTATCGACTTTTCTTTGAGAATATATTACAATTATGGCTTTAGATTCTTATTAAGGACCCTCAAATTAGAAAAAACTTGTTTGATGAGAAGGTTAAAACGCAACATTAAAATATTATATTTTAACCATAAATTGTGTAAAATTTAAAGAATGCGCTATTCAAAATTAGTTGTAAATAATTTTGAAAATTAACACTCAAAATTAGTTAAAATACTGAGGATTTTTAGTGTTGTGTTAAATGAAGATAACTAAAATCTTTGTTTAAATCATTGTTTAAAATAAAAAATTGTTAAAAATTAGTCAAATCAATTTTAAATTCGTTTGACATAGTTTTCTACTGACGTATTATTTTAAGTGTACTGTCAAAATTAGTTAATTTTACTATATATGCCCTGGTTCACCACGAGTATTTTTCACAAAAGATAATAATGTTCTTCCACGAAAAAGTAATATCCTGTACGAAATCATTTGTATTATGTTTGGAAGGATTTGGGTTGATCTAATTTTGCCTCATATTTGAACAAGAACGAGAAGAGGTTTAATAAAATTGTTAATAAAAGTGGAGTGCATCAGATGGGGTACTTTCCTTGTTTGCTTGCCGGAACTAGGCTTTTGTCCACATTCGAAACTCTTATCCATATTCATCTTTAATTTTTCATTAAAATTTTAATCTTAAAATTTTTATAAATATAAACTCCGCCCAATTTTTATCTTGGAATGAACGAAGTAAGTAGTAAAACAAATGCCAACCACAACAGTCATAGTTATGCTGTACAATCATCTCAGCGACTTCTTTATAGTTGCTTTTAAAATAAAATAAAAATACACATGGAAAACAGATTCGTACGTACACTCATAGAAACAAATAAATATACACCATCAGCAAAAAAAAAGGCTACTGCATTAAAACTAAGGTATGAATCGAATAATCGTTATTTGATTAATTAATAATTTAGAATGTCCAAATTTCGAATAATGAATAATTCGAATAATTTAATTGATTAATCGAAATTGGTAAAAAATTACAAACATTTTTAAAAAAACATATATTTTTTATTGAAATAAATATTCTAAAGATCCTAAACTTATTTAACAAATTGTGAAAAGTAATTTGCTGTAGACTTGTACCTATCCGGATTGAGTTCTGGCCCAAGGAAATTACCAGGGGACGACATTTTAGAATATGGATTCAAAACCCTTTCAATTGACTACTGTTACCCCTAAATTCCCGTTACCGAAATACCCGAATACCGTTATCCTTAAACTACCGTTACCGAAATAACTGAAATACCATTATCCATAAAATACCGATACCGAAATAAATGAAATATCAATAAGCTTAAAATACCGTTACCGGTCATTGCGCGTGGTTATTGAGTATTTCTCATAAATTAAGTCAATTAATTCGGTTTATTTTTACTTTAGTGTGGTTTTTGCAAAAAAAAATGCGGTACGTACCGAAATAACTGACTACAGTTAACCTTAAAATACCGTTACTGAAATTACCCAAATATAATTATCTTTAAAATACCATTACCGAAATAGCTCAAATACCGTTATCCTTAAAATACCGATACCGAAATAAATGAAATAGCGTTACCTTTAAAATACCGTTACCGAAATAACCTAAAATATCGTTACCCTAACGATAATTGCATTCGTTTTGGTTACCATCTATGGTTTTAACAAACATTTTAAATATCAAAGAAAAAACAAAAAAAAATTATCATAGTTTGCTTTGTCATCTTCCAAAATACTATTCTATTGTTTTGAAAGATCTTGCAATGTAGTGGCATCTGTCTACATACAACCAAATTTTGAATTTTTTTTACGATTTTTTAAATGTTGATGGTCAACGAAAGCATTAATAACTACTGCAATTAATAACAGCAATACCCAGCAAAATTTTGGTAATGACACATCATTGCTGTATTAATTACCAATAATGATATATCATTATTAATGACTTCCTAATAACGGCCTATTGTAGTCATTGCTTTTAAATATAAAATAATGACTTACTCACAGTAGTTTAAATAAGTACCTTTTTCAAAGTTAAATTCTATACATTTATATTTATTACTTGTTAATATGTTTTGTGTTAAAATTTTTATGACGAGTTCTCAAATTACACACTAACAAAAACTTTAAAATCTCTGAATGTATTTCCTGGAGCTTATAGTATTTGTGTAACTCCTTATTTTTAAGAATCAAGTAAGCAGTCGGATAACCACTTATAATTCAACTTTTTGAAGCATGTTTGTAACCACTTATTATTCAGAATCTCATAACTAAATACTTACTTCTCATTTTTTCGTAACGACCACGCCAAACAAAAATAATGAGTTTAGGCGCCAAAAAATAAGTTGTGCGGAGCTATGAATTTCTATTATATACCCAAGTAAAAAAAATGATATGGAGCCATATGAAGTTATATTTAATTATATATAATCTTTTATGTAAATGAATGTTCTTTTTAGTTTGACTCTAGATCATAAATTAATATCACTTTCTGTTTAAATTATTTTCAAATCAAAGAAAGATGATACAATTTTTACAAGTAAATTACAAAGAATAAAAATATATTTGAAAGAATTCGATAAGACCAGCAATACAGAATACGTATTTCTTTATGTTATAATCTTTTATGTTATTAGATATAATATTTTATGTTATTAGATATAATTAATCCGAAAAATGAGAACATCTTATTGTATCGAATTGTATACAATTGTATACAATTTGGTACAATTTGATACAATTTTATGCAATTCGATACAATTGTATCCGAATTTTGTCCTCATCCAATTACATCAAATTATATCTTTTTGTATAAAATTATATAAAATGTTATAAAAGTGGACATAGTTTGATACAATTATATCTAAAAATTTACCTTATACTTTAGATCATATTACATATGACCACATCTATCAATATATAAAAATTATTTTTTTTAAATAAAAAAGATATGCAATATCTGGAGATCAGAACTGGGGCATTTCAATTACAATTGCAAATAAATGTAATTGAAATAAAAAAAAACTCAATTACATTTCATGTAACTGTAATTGAAAATTTTCAATTACAAGTAATTGTAATTGAAAGTGATTTCAATTACAAATTTCAATTACATGTAGAATTAAAGTTTTTTTTGTTAAAATTTTGTAGAAAAAACTGACTGGGATAGGTTGGATAGGCGTGGATAAGTATAAAAAGAATACGTCATGTTGGGCTGACCCCTCACTTGTGCTTTTTCTCATTAATTCTTTTCCGAAAAAATGTAATTGTAATTGCCATTTTTTCAATTACAATTATATGTAATGTATAATTGAAAATTTTCAATTACAAATTACTTGTAATTGTTTTTTTTTATTACAATTACAAATAATATGTATTTGTAATTGAATTTTTTTCAATTACAAGTACATGTAATTGTGTAATTGCATGTGTAATTAATTTCCAAATATAATGATTAACCCAAAGGTCTGCTGGAGCTCCTATAATTTCGATTAATCTTCCATTAATTTTATCCAGATTTACCATGACAGTGCATTAAACATGAACAAAATTTTCTTTATTTTTAGGAATTTTAAAATAAAGGTAACAAGACTGAAATTTTAAAGTTAATAGGATTATGTTATACAACCAAGATATAAGAAAAATAGTAAAATATTACAAAATAGTAAAAATTACTAAAAATATATGATGCAAAAAATAAACTCACACACGAATCATGCACGGGTTATATATTCTTATTCACGCTCACGCACGGATCAAGTACGAATTATATTTAATTATTACTCACGATCACGTGTGAATAACGTGACTCACGAACATTTCTAGTCACGCGCCAATCCCTAGTAATTACTAAATCTAAAACTAGTTCAAAATCATTGTTAACATAGAACCACATATAATATAATACGGTTTTACACATGTGTGCAATATAATAGATACATTAAATTTTTTTATAATTTTTTTCTCGATGCCTTTATTTTTAAAGATCAAAATAGTGGATAAATTCATCCCAAAATGCGAGGAGATTGTTCAGAAAATGGTGCAGAATTTTAGCGTAATGGCCGTTTTTTTATTTTGTAACTTGTTTTAAGTAGGCGTGGCTTTTAATGAAAAAGAAGCGATATCGACCTTCTATCAAATTACATAGTTAAATTTAGCGAGCACTGGTAGGATCTATACAAACTGTATATTTTTGGAAATTCTATATTTACTTAAATCTTGCATTATCTTTATCTACAAGTAGTCTCCAGACTTAAAATGACAGCGCCTTAAACATGACCAGATTTTTCTTTGTTTCTAGCGATTTTAAAATTGAGTTAACAACACTAAAACTTTAAACTGAATGGCCTTATTCTATACTTACCGCGATATAATAAATCAGACAAACTTTTTTTTACGTTGTAGTATAAAGCATTCCGTGTTTAAATTTCAGTGTTGTTAACTTTATTTTAAAATCGCTACAAACAAGAAAAATTTAGTCATATTTAAGGCACTGTCATTTTAAGTCTAGAGACCATTTGTAGAAAAAAATAATGCAAGACTTAAGGAAATATTATAGGAATTTCAAAAATATAAAGTTTTTACGGAACTGATCAGTACTCGCTAAATTTTACTATGTAAATTGATAGAAGGTCGATATCGCTTATTTTTCATTAAAAACCACGCCTACTTTAAACAAGTGACAAAATACAAAAACAGACGTCACTCTAAAATTCTGCACCATTTTCTGAACAATCTCCTCGCATTTTGGGGTGAATTTACCCACTATTTTGATCTTTAAAAATAAAGGCAACGAGAATAAAATTATAAAAAATTTGAATGTATCTATTATATTGCACACATGTGTATATGGACCTTATATATTTTTATATAAAATCACTTTGAAATAATTGCTTATGTGGGATGATATATAATTATAGATGATTTTATAAAGAACGTATTGTTATATATTAAAGAAATCATGAAATATTGTAGATATGGAACCATATTAAGTTATATATGGGTTCTTATTCGTCAATATATAATCATCTCTAACACAAATTATGAAATATTTCTTATATGCCTCCACATGTAGTTTTATAATATTATGTATAGGGTCATACTAAATTATATATAAACGTATATGTAATTATATCTGTAATATGTTACTTTATGTACTTATATATAACACATGCAATTATATGTAGGCCAGTATGTAATAATATAAAATCATATATGTGTCCATATTAAAACCTTTGAGGAAAAAATATCTAACATATGTCTATATAAAAGTATATATGCTTGAATTTAAAAGCATATGTGGCCATATGTAACTATAAGTTAATATATGCAATTACATAAAATAATATATAGTTATATCAAAACTTTTTTACTCGGGTAACCACTTATTTGGTAATGAAAAATTTTGATGAGTAATTACCAAATAAAATATAGGGATGATAATTTAGGAAATAAAATAAGGGCATGAAGGGACGTAAGCCTAGAGGGAAAATAAATTCTCAACAGAATTTGGCTACACCCGATTAAAAAAGATAATATGGTGACAAATCTACATAATTTGATACAACACAATAACTAATCAGATACAATTTAATCCGATAAATGGTGAATACAATTGTATCTGCGTGGATCAAATTTGGATTTAATTACTTTAAATTATATACAATTTAATCCGAATTTTGACCAAACATTATTGTATTAAATAATATCGGTTTTTAATTTTTATTTAATAATAAAAATTGTTTTTTCGACCTTTTTAATTGAGAATTAGATATTAATTAATTCTAGTTCGAGGCCAATTTCCTTATTATGAATTAACATAATAAGTACTTTTTTTTCCAAAAACTGCTATTTTTCTTCAACAGTATATTCTCGTGACGAATACTTCACAGGGTTTTTGCTTTCAAAAACCTCTACACTTTCAGGAATGTCAGGAGAATATCCTGATGAAGAAAAATAACAGTTTTTGGAAAAAAGTACTTATTATGTTAATTTATAATAAGGAAATTGGCCTCGAACTAGAATTAATAAATTTCTAATTTATTAAATAATATCTTAATATTTTAAATTTGATGCAATTAGGTCCAATTTCATCTAAATGGTCGAATTTCTACTTTTACTAAATATTGTACTGAAAAAAAATGCGGGATTCACGTAAGGTTTCGTGTATTGTGCACACTAAACAAATCCAGTAAGTTTGCGAGTCTTTATTTGAAACTCGATTCATAAAATGTACCTACTCTTTACACAGTATATGAAATTAAATTTCAAATAATTTTCCATAAGTCATTGTTGAATTTTTACTGAAGGTGGTATTTTCATTTTGAAAGTAAGAAAACTTCAAATGAAGCTGTAAGAACGGTGTCGAAAAAGTGGCGACTTTTGCCGAGGAAGGAAGAAGTAAAAGTCGACTGCTATTTTAATAAGTCGACTGTGCTGGACTCAAATTTGGCCACCCCAATTCTCTAAACCCATGAGACATATCTAAAAATCGCTCATTTTCGGGGAAATTACCTTCGATTTTTCATACGGCAATTTATTTTTCGACAGCTGTGTTTTTCAAAAAGCTTTTTATATTTTCAAAATTCCTTCTGACTTAAGTTTTGAACAAATTCAGAATTTTAAATCATATCTCCATTTAAAGCTGACGCCAAAATTGGACCTGGAATTTACGAAAATGGGTGAAAGATTTGCGAAAACTCTAAAGCGATAAAATAAAACTAAAATTAATAAATCTATCCTAGCAGATTTTAGTAATATATCTATGGCCAAAATCTCTTCAGTACAAAGAAAGTTGTCCTCAAAACACTAAGCGAAAATTTACAAACTTTGAGTAGTATCTTTCTTTTGTGGCTTGTGTATCACTTACTATAAAATATATTTTATTTATCTAATGTCACCTTTAAAGACCACCCTGATTAGCAAATTACACTGACATACAGATCATTAATGTCGGACCAAAAATATAATTTTACCGATTTTTCATATTTTTCAATAAACAATCTATTTTTATGTACACCCAAAAAATTCCATGGTAGGATAGTCAACAAAATTCATAGTTGATATAAAATAAACTTAAAATGACTATATGTAATTAAAAATAACTATGTTTTTAGGTAAAAATATTAATGTTATAATCACCATGTGTATAGAAATTAAAATAGAAACTGTCTGTGTAAGGTCTGTGTTCTCTTTATATGAAAAAATAAGATGTTAAGATTTATGATTTATATTAATGATTTTTAAATTGTTCATAGTTAATATTCACTACGTTAAAAATCTCTGTTACATTAACTAAAATATCGTTGCTAGCCACTTTCTCATAGTTGAATTTTATGTTTAAATTAAACCTAGTTATCTTCTACCATTTCAAATCAACCATGACATAGTGAGGGTTATTTCACCTATGGCATAGTTGAAAAAGTAGTGATCAGCAACTACGTATTTTTTAGGGTGTATGAATTATTAAGGCTTTATCTATAATATCATTAAATTCACATTACTGGTCCGATTTTGATGATTTATGTGAATATAAATGTAATCTACTAACGTTAATCCACTATCCAGCAAAACTTTGGCAATGGGTGCGATATTCTCACGCGTTACCTTGTAATGATACCTCGTTACCTTCTGCATTATTTCGACCATAAAGGAATAACTTACCAATCACTGATTACGTAATTCATGATTTATAAACGGAAAGTAATGATTAGAATATTTTTGAAAATCTATTTTTAGACACATTACTTTGTGTTTTTTTGTAAGCATGGGTGTAAGGTATATATTTTTCGACATTACAAATGAAAATACAAATCACAACAATTCATTCACTCTTTAAGCAATCAAATGTTATATGTGTCGATAGCTCAGGTGGTAGAGTTCTCGGCTAACATGCAGGGATCCCAGGTTCGAATCCCAGCGTGACCACGTTTATATATTTAATAAAAAATATTTGTAATAAATTTTTTTTAAATACATTTTTTTTTACGAAAATCTATTTTTAGACCCATTACTTTTCGCATCCTTGTAACCACATAAGTAACCAATTACTTTATCACTTCCTCCTCATACATTACTTTGGGGCTCATCGCCTGTAAAATTCATCAGTGAAGGAAGGTATAAAGTAATGCATCGGCCCCTATGGCAACACATTACTTTACACATTATTTGGTAATGTGTGGTTTTGCTGGGTATCTAAAGCAGAGGTCGGCAACACCTATGCCCATTGGCGCTCTCTCACACCTACATAAGCTCACACATAGAACAAAAAAATAATCAGTCGCATACAAGATTTCAATGAAGTAGGTTGTCACAGTGTTGCCATTTCAGTGCTTTTCGGGTATTTTTTGGTGCTTTTTTCCTTCCCGTACCCGGTGATATTTTACGAATACCCGTTTAAAAAAAGCGGGTATTTACGGTGCTTTTTCATATTTCTGGCAGTGCTTTTAGTGCTTTTTGTACAGTTTATATTTTTGGTATTGTTCTCGTTTTTTAAATTTTTATTGAATTTTCTGTCAGAATTTAAAAAATAATACGAACTATACAAGAAATACATTTTTGCACAATGTTTGTAGTACAAGTTTAAATAGCAACTTCGTTATATTTAAACTTCAAAATTTTGAAATATTAGTTTAGTGCTTTTTTACCCCTTTTTTGGGTATTTCTTTAACCTTTTTTACACGATTTTTCAAACTTAAAATGTGTTTTTAATTCGTGATTTAAATTTTTCAAAAAAATTAATATCGTGCTTTTTTACCCCATTTTCGGTAAATTTTTACCCTTTTTACCCCGTTTTCATAATGCTCACGGTGCTTTCCTCCCTTCAAGAGTTGGCAACACTGGGTTGTCACATCGCTTGTTTGCCAGATTTTTTACACTCTGCATAATGTTTAGTGATACATTTTTTTGGTAATTTATTTTTAAGTTTTTTTATTTTTTTTGTGTTGTTGTTTTTTGATATTTTGTTTTGTAGTTGTTGTTTGCTTTTAAATTTTTATTTTATATTCCCATTATAAACCCAGTGTAGAAACGGTAATGACATATCATTATTTTTTGGACTACCAGTAATGTCACCCACTTACCTTCTGCATTATTTTAAAACATATAATCAAGAGTTACTGATAATGACTTATTTATATTATATTATTTCAGATAGAAAATAATTTTCTAGATTTTATTGAAAATGTTTTTTAAATCTATTTTTAGACTCAATATTTTTTAAACACTGGTTAGGATATATGTAACCACATATTTTTTGATTTTTTGTATGTTGGCGAGTAAGCTTACTTGTGTGCAGCAGGTCAATTATGTTTTTATCTATTAAATATTACATGTCGATATAGCTCAGATGGTAGAGCTGTTGACTGGCAATCTGTAGACCCAGGTTCGATTCCCGCACCAGCAAATTTTATTTAAAAATAATTTTCCAATAAAAAAAATTTTTTATATAATTTATTTTTTTGAAAATCTATTTTTATACTCATTATTTTTATCAGTACTGGTAAGCACATAGGTAACGATATATTTTTTGATTTTTCGTATGTTGGTATGTAACCATAACTCATTATTTTTCGCGACATCGCCATATAAAGGTAATAAGAAATGTAGGAACAAAAGTAACTAGTTACCATTACCAAGTATGTAGTTACATAACCACATATCTGGTAATGATTTTCTACACTGACAACATTTAAAATTTTCGAATTATTATACAAACGTTCTTTGTCAGTGCATTGAGAGTGAGAGGCTGCAACTCACTCATACAAACACAAAATAAGGTTGTATATGTTTGCCTGATCTAAAGCAGGGACCGGCAAACGCATATAACCTTAGTTTTGTGCTTGTGTGAGTGAGATGTAACTTTCCTCTCTCAATGCACCGAAAGAAATTTCTGTATAATTTTGTCATACTTATTTATGTGCAATTAGAATATAAAAATAAAATAGAAATAGAAAATAATTTAAAAATTAAATTTTGAAAGAAAAACACGTTTTAGAATTCTTGGCAAAGTTACGGTTAAAATTTTAATGTGTTATTCAACATGGCAATAAGGGCATATATAATTAAATTCGGTTCACAGATGGCGAAATACAACGATTTTCCTTTTATAACAAAAATAACCTATTTTCGTTTACCGTCAAACATTTCGTTCAGTGTAACGCTAGCAACATGCGTCGACACAACCTCATCGAACGAATGCTCAAGCGAGACTGAATAAATTTGTTTGTTTTTTTTGTGTGAGCGTATGTAGGTGTGAGTGAGTTGTACGCAGGCATAGCAATGCCTATCACTGATCTAAAGTAATGTTAGAGAAACAAAATATATTTTCGAGTAAGTGATACAAAGGCCACCAAAAAAGAAACTACTCAAATTTTTGAAATTTTCGCTTAGTTTTTTGAGGATAGCTTTTTTCGTACTGAAGAGATTTCGGACATGGATATGTCAATAGTATCAGCTAGTATAGGTCTGTTAAATTAAGTGTACCTTTTATCGCTATATTTTACAGTTAAAGATACAAACTCAATTCAAAATGCTAACTGCGACGTTTTTTGATATACTTCCCTAGTTTTAAAAAAATATAAAAATTAATGTCGGGCTGAAAAAGGTTAGGTGGCATTTTTTATTTCGTCCACAAATATGTAAATAAAAATAAAATAGTTCTGTGATACTCTCTAAAGTAACTAACGACATATAAGATTCGAAACTAACATTTTTTAAAGTTTTCGCAAACCTTTTACCCATTTTCGTAAATTCCATGTCTTTTTTTGGCACCAGCTTTAAAAAGTAATATAATTTAAAATTCTGAACTGGTTCAAAACTTAAGTCAGAAGGAATTTTGAAAATATAAAAAGCGGTTTAAAAAACGCAGCTGTTTAAAAATAAGTTGTAATAAGTAATATCAGCGATTTTTATATATTTCCCATGGGTTTAGGGAATTAATATGGCCATATTTGAGTTTAGCACAGTCGATTTACTTCTTTCTCCCTCTGCAAAAATCTCCACTTTTTCGACACCGTTCTTTAACTGTCTTCACTGATTACTGTCTATCTGCAATGGAATCTGGCAATCAAATTGAAACCATTTATAGCGGTTTTTCAAAGGCATTTGATAAAGTGCCACATGAAATTTTATTACTAAAATTATTGAAATTGCGGATTCTTTCTAGTTTTTATAAATGGATTAGATCTTATCTTTGTAATAGAGTTTGTGTAGTAAACATTGAATGATACAAATCAATTCTTCATCTACAAACTTCAGGAATCCCTCAGGGCAGTATTTTAGGCCCGCTGCTTTTTACTCTATTCATTAACCCTTCGTTGCATGATTTAATTTTCTAACAGAAAAACAATTTTTGGAGTTTTATTCTTGTTCCATATTTAGTTAGGATTACAGAAATTAAATTTGGTTGACTTCCTATATATATTATAGGAGTTATGTAACATTGCATATATGCAATATCTTGCAGCAAATCTATGGAAATGTATTAGTTTGAATTTCTTTTTCATAGCTTCACATTTTAGCGGTTTCAATGATCAAAAGTTGTAAGTAAAGACATTTTATGGTAATACAGAAAACAGTTTTGATTTAATTCATGTTTTTATTTTTAGTTAGATAAAACACAGCTCTGCAAAATAAGGCAATACTTATAAGTCGCAAAACTTTGCAGTGGATTAAGGATAATTGGGGGTGCTGATTTAGAATATTCAACCACCCAGGTGGAAATTGCCCACGGTACAAAAAAAATAGTACTGGGAGAGCACTGTTTTTTTTTTTTTTTGATTATGCCAGTACCACTTAAAATGTGCTTTGCCACTGTTTTCCGCTATTTTAACAAGATTTTTCTATCTAACACTTCTTTTACCAACATTTTTAATACCGAATTAAATCATGAAGAATATCAATATAACTTTTTTCATTATATTTTATATAAAACAGCGAAAAACCAGAAAATTAAAAAAACTTTTTATCTTCTAGTTTTGCAATTATTTAATATTTTATTACACAATAAAAAACAACAAAAGTAATTTGAAACAAAAATATATATTTTTTATTATTTTATTAAAATTTAGAGTGATTCACCACCAGATTTTTAAATGTTATTAAAGTACTGGCTATACACTGATTTTTTGTATTTAAAGTACTGGCAAGTTACTAAATATTTTTAATTTATAGTACTGGGAAAACACCAGGAAGTAACAAAATCCAACACTGGGTCAACGTGGGCAAATACCTACGGCCAAGTGTATATTGGTGTTATCATTTCGACACCGTACCAGTACTGGAAACGTAAAAAATCCGACACATCGCCAGTACATGCACTACCGTCTCCAACGCTGAGCCAGTACTGTGCCGTTCGTATTTTTCTATCTGGGCAGTTTACTCAAATTGCGATTCGCGATTTAACGTTTTTGCATTTTTCAATCGATTATTTCAATAAAAAATTTATAGTTTAGTAACTATAAATTTTTGTGATTTCTGATGGAACTGGCCGCAAAAGTCTAATAACCATATTGACACACACACCCAAATCACTTTCTTCGGGAAGTCTATAAAAGGGATTGTTCTCTTGACCCGTATATTTTTCAAAGTTATAGTTGTAACCCGATATTTTTGAACGCATATACAGTTTGAATCCCCATTTATTTAGTTTCATTGGAAAATACTGCTTCAAATATGATTTACATTTTGTAGATCATAGTTGCTCATCAACAGAAAGGCAGCTTTCAAATGGGACCGACATATATTTTTCAACCAATAGTCTCCTGTATTAGTGTATTTCCAAGAAGCATATATAAGTAAGAGATTCAATCGCTATAGGATAGCACATCGGCCTTGGAACAGAAAATTATAACCTTGTCAGACAACGCCATAATTTTCTGTCCGATGTCCGGTCCAGTCTGCGATCCGGTAGCGATTGTATTTCATAGTTACCAAAAAGCATATCTTGGTATTTCCAACAAATTGAACCACATATACCCAAAAATTTGTGCAAGTCCAATGGATCAATATGATCTCAAAAATCCGGATATTTCTGGAAAGTATATAAATTCGACTGGTAAACAATAGAATTCATAAGTTCGTTCAAAAATATATGTAGAGTAAATTCAAGGTCCACTCAAATTCAAAAAATGTTCTGTAAGTTCTTCGCTGCCCTTAAAATCATTGTTTAAATCCATTGTGAATTCTTTTTGTTTCCAAATAGTTCTTTCATATTTTTTTTCAGAGACCGTAAATCAGCATTGCTCCTCTGATTAGCATTTGGCTCCTCTCCAGCACTGGATATTTCTCCTGAACAAAAAACTCAACTTCACTTTCATCCCAACCTTCAGACATTTTTGCAATTTCATTATCAGTAAGTGACCTCAGAATAAAGAAAATTATGATTAAATGCATAACATTGCATATATGCAATATAACAACATATAAGCAATAGAAGTTCACATAAGCGCAAACTCATGAATTTGCACATATGCAATGATGCAAGTAAAAACTTTGTAATTAAAAAATGTTAGTTATTTACATAGAAACTATAGTAAAATATTCAAATAATACTTACATTTCGATTAACTTTTACAGGATTTTAGAATAATAAAAGAAATCAACCCATTTTTTTCGCTTAATTAAAACACCTTTTAGTAGGTTTGAGGTTAAGAAGAAGAATAAACCTTCCTAAAAAGTTATAAACACATTAAATTTGCAAATCAGACTAGATGTAGTTTCTACCTTTTTATGGACAGGCTTCATCGGTGATCTTCCATTAAATTGTATTATTGTTTATATTTTTATTGTCAGATTGTCTCTATATGAATAATTTCAGAAGTGATCAAACAGACATATACAAACATTCTACTTCAGATTTTCTCTGTTTATCTTCTTATTTCCTCTGTGTCACCTTTTATTTTAACATATTTTTAACAAACTACGCAAAATTGCGACTAAAATTGAAAGATTTGATATAAAAGTGATCAACAAAAGAAAAAATATCGGTATATGGGGAATAGCGCAGTTTGTAGATACGCGCGAAGTCAACATTGCATATATGCAATGCCATGCAACGAAAGGGTAATGATAAATTTCTATGTTTTGAAAATTCATACTTTTTATTATATGCAGATTATCTGAAAATCTACCTGAGAACTCGTTCTCATAATGATGTATTAAAATTACAACATTATGCCTAAACTTCTCTTAAATTTGCGTTAAGGAATATAATTGTTAAAGTATTAATTTTCCTTATTAAATGTTTATTGAAAAATGCCATGGATTATCGTAAAATAACAGTTCGTTAATTGTTCGTTTTATTCTGGCAACACCCTATTTAATTTCTCTCCACTTTCAAATAAATTGTTAGTGATTCATAAACTTAGTAAACGATTGACTCGTTAATTATTGGTGAATAATGTTGTTTTGAATATTTTATCAATAAAAATTATTTATAATAATATAAAACATGATAAAAAACAATGTTTATGCATAACTAAGAAGTAGTAATGGAAAAATAATATTTTAAAAACTGTTTAGTTGTACGAATATTGAATGTATTCGAATGACGAATATGTTTTGATTAAATCGACATCACTATTTTGATCAATTTATTTTGTATTTTATGTGTCCACCAATATGAAAAAATTTAAAGAAAAAAGGCTTCAATTATTCCAGATTTTTTTTAATTTGTTGGATATCAAATGTTGGGTTTAACATATTCTTTGATGGATGATCCTCAAAAAAGGCTTTAATAGATAAAAACTCAATACTTCTGGTTTAAACTGAAACTTTTATTTTTCAAATTTTATGAAATGCTTATTTTGGGCTTTTTCCTACTTTAAATTTGTCGTTATTAAACGAATTGTGCAGGCTCTAATGCATAAACTTTTCTTAATATTGTGTTAAGGTATACAATCGTTAATGTATTCATTTTCCTTATTAAACGTTTATTATAAAATGTTATGCATAATAGTTAAATAACAGTTTGTTAATTTCCCGTTTAATTCTGGCAACACCCTTTTATAATGTGTCTCCACTTTCAAATAAATTGTTAGTGATTCATAAAGTTAGTAAACGATTGACTCATTAATAATAGGTGAATAATGTTCTTTTGAATATTTTATCAATAAAAATAATTTATAATAAATTAAAACATGATAAAAACAATTTTTATACATATCTTGATTATGTAATAGTGTAAAATAATATTTTAAATACAGTTTAATACTACGAATACTGAAAGAATAACGAATATGTTTTGATTACATCAACATCACAATTACGTTTAAATTATTTTATATGTACACCAATTTGAGAAAATATAATGAAAAAAGGTTTAAATGGTGCAATTGCTCCAGGTTTTTTTAATTCGTTGACTACAAAATATTAGATTCTACATATTCCTGAGTGGATGACTCTTGAAAAAGCCTTTAAATAAATTAAAACTCCATATTTTTGGTTTAAATAGAGATTTTTATTTTCCAAACTTTATAAAACGTTTATTTAAGGCTTGACCCTACTTTAACATATTGTTAAATTCCTCGTTATTAAACGTTTAATTAAACTGTTTAGAAACTTTATACATTCAGCTGTTAGTGTATAAATAATAACTTAATTTTAAACTTAAGCAAATGTTCTCATGTCTTTTATTATAGTGGTCGACATCCATTGAATACGTCATTCAGAATTGGATCCACAATTTGGAATACCTTGCATGGAATTGGTGTTTTAGGAGTAACATTTGACTATATAGATATTTTGATGTTTTTCGACCTTTATATATTTATTTAAAATTTTTGGAAAATAATTAAGTTCGAGGTCAGTTTCATTCAATAAATTTATATTTATTTTATTCTCTTCAATCAATATTTCGCCACCCTTTGGCTGGCATCCTCAGGAATCTTATAATAATACATAAAAAATAACAAATAAAAATATAATTTTAGTTTTCAAAAAAATTTTAAATTTTCAAAAAATAAATCATAGTTTTACACCACTGTAACAAAATAACACCCGAAACTTACGAGTAACAATAATCAAACAATAACAAGTACGACTTAATTATTACACATTTAATATTGTACTAACGATCAGAATTTCTTTTTGTTTACAATGTGCCTATAGCTTTGAGCGCAATTTATTATATCTGTTTGGTAGTTCATTCGTTGTTGTTGCGGTATATTTATAATATGAAGCATTTCCAGTGTAAAGCGCCGTTTATATTTCTCTTCTATTTGTAATATCTCTACGTTTTCAAAATTTGGCGTATGTGCTCTCTCTGCACAATGGGCTGCAAGAGCTGTTTTTTGTGTTGTTGACTTATTCCTGCATCTTATATCTGACCTATGTCCTGATATTCTTGTTTTAAGTTTGTTTTTTGTCGTACTAACGTATACTTTCTCACATTTTGTGCTTCCGGCACCTAAGCATTTTATTTTATATATTAAATTCGATTTATCCATCTTGTCTACTTTGCTTTTCGTGTTATTTTTTATGTATTATTATAAGATTCCTGAGGATGCCAGCCAAAGGGTGGCGAAATATTGATTGAAGAGAATAAAATAAATATAAATTTATTGAATGAAACTGACCTCGAGCTTAATTATTTTCCAAAAATTTTAAAGTAACATTTTACTCTAAGGGCCATTAACAATAAACAAATTAACCTTAGTTTGAGCTAACTTAGAGTTACAGATGCCCAATTCCATACAAATTTTAATTTTTTTTTTAACTTTCAGTTTGTGTTAACTTTAGGTTAGTTGTTTATTGTTAATGGGGGTAAATTAAATTCCATACCGCATTAAGAAACATTAATTCCTAAAGCCTACTCGACTCTTGTATTTATTAAAAGGTATGATAAGGATCTTTCAGATCATAATAAATTAAATTTACTATACACAGATAAAAATATCACCAAATTTTATGCGACAAAAATAATTGTTAAAATTCAGTTTCCATTTAAACAACATTTTTAATTAAACGAAATTAAATATTTTGTTGATATGACAAGTTTTCAACTTTTTTTTCAATCAAACTTGTTTGTTAAAAATCAACAAACGTATTTTTTGAAGTTCAACAGGTTCTTTGCTGACTCGGACATTATCATCAATTCGAGCCAGTGAACAAATTGGTTCCAATCGTTCTTTTTATTTTGTGATTAAAAATAAAAAAATTGAGTTTTGGTAGTTTTGTTCTTGTTATGAAATTTGACTGCCCAGGTAGAAAAATACAAACGGCACAATGTCGGCCCGGTATTGGAGATGGTAGTACATGTACTGGCAATGCGTCGGATTTTCACTTTCACTGTACTTGCATGTTGTCGAAATGATAACACCAATAAACGCTTGGCCGTAGTTATTTCCCAACGTTGGCGAAGGCTTGCGATTTTATTTTTTTGGTATTATCCCAGTACATTTAATAACAAATTTAGTAGTTTGCTAGTACTTTACTGTCCTTTTAGTGTACATCACATCAAAGATTTTTAATGCATTCTTTCGAAACTTCACAAGAAAAGAATGGCTATGTCTCTCTTACATAAATAATTGGGTAATAGATGCAAAAATACATAAAATTGTTAATTTTGATAAATTAAAAAAATGTCGTTAATTTTCAGAAAACAGTACTGCCAGTTTTAAGTAGTACCGGCATTTCGTAAAAACAGTGCTCTCCCAGTACAATTTTTGTTGCAACGTCGGCAATTTCTACCTGGGTGGTTTTTCTTAGTCTCGAATAAAAATATTATTTTCTAAAAACCCATTTCAACTTCAAACAATGGGTCATATGAATAAAAGTTAGCATTTACTTCAAAGTAATTGCTAAGTTTTATTCATATGACCTAATTTATTGGAAATAGATACAAACAATTGTTGCAAGATCGAACAATGATGATCAGTTCATATCATTAAAATGGTGAATCGTTCAATAGAACTAGTTCGTTCATGAATGACACAGCTATATTATACACACTCGTAAATTAAATAAAAATAATTTTCTTGATCAAAATATCTTCGAGAAATATGCCTGGTTTCAAAATACATCGGTTTATCAAATCGGAGAATCAAAGACAAGTGCAAAAAAAAAATTATGGGAACTATTCAAAGTAATAGATTGTGGAGTTATACAAAAATTACAACATAAGTACGCTGACCAGACAATGTGTTTCCAGAGTTTTCAGAAAGTTCAACGAGTACCTAAGAATTGAAAGAAAGGCTAGAACGGGTAAAGCAAAAGGACCTAGAGGAAACCAAAGCCAAAGAGGTGGTGACGTTATCGAGGGCGATTCCAAACAAGTGGCATGGGGCATGCAGCAATTTTCGGAAACTTTAGTGCGCAGAGTTAAAGCTAAAGTGGGCTTAATACACCCCGATTAAAAAAATTGATATGGGGCTTTATGCAGTCATATGTAATTTAACATGATTCTTTATACAATTTTATCCGAGAAATGGGCCCATATATTGGGTATTAGACCGTACCTCAAAAAAAAGTTCGCCGTACACCCTCCAATATGAAGTATTTTTGCAAGGCAATTTTGGTCTCCTCGACAGAAAAACATCGATGTATCATACTTTACGATCCGACTGTAAATGCCAAAGATATAACGAAAAATGTAACGTAGGGGTGTTTGGCAAAAAAAAAATTTTTTTTTGAAACCTCCTTGCAAAAATACTTCATATTGGAGGGTGAACGTCGCATTTTTTTTTGCCTGTAAGGTGGTACGCTCTACAATAATTTCATAAGTATGCATCAATTCAGTTATAATTTGATATCAGATATAAATGTATCCGAGTAATGGCGTGATATAATTTGATATGACTATATAGTGGTATAAAATTATAGCTGAAATGGTGCAACATATAGAAAATCAAATATTGTTGTATCCGGTTTATGCACTATAAATTTCACTGACATCCTAAATGTTTTCAGAAATAATTACTTGAGAGTTAGATTAGATTATACCTGAGAGTTTGTCAGACCTAAAATTCATGAAAGTTCTTAAACTTTTTTGGATTTTGACAAAAGGATATTTTACAGTAAAACACCTTTATTGTTGCTTTAAACTGTTTGTATAAATTTTCTAACAATTTCTTTCCATTGCAAATTTAATTTTTAAGTCTCTGGAAAAATTACCTCAAAAAATAAATCCTTTTGCCTAAAGAAAATTTGAGAAAAAAAAAATTTGAATCAAATGGTTGAGATTTTGTAACTCATTTTGACTTAGGTTGTTTTAGAAAAGGAAGCTTTAAGTTTTAAAGAAATTTAAAAGCTTAAGGAGAATTAATTACTTTTGTCAAAATGCTTTAAGAATTCAGTTATCCTTACAACAGTGGTTACACAAATAAAAAAATAAATTTTACAATTTATTCTTTTTTTTTAAATTGTGCACGGAAAATAGACTATAGTGAAAATTCCTAATGCTGCAAATAAAATAAGTTTTTTTTTCAAACGGAAATTAATAAAATTTTGAAAAAAAATTGATTTTAGAGGTTTTACATATTTTAGTGTATAAAATGTAGAAAATATGAGGAATACACAGAAATTTGCGAATTCAAAAGTTATATTGTCGACGAAAATCTTGTAAAATGTTCTTAAGTCGATTTAAATTGTTTTTCCAAAAGTCCTTAGATTTGATTACATATGAAATGAGACAGAGACAAATTTTATTGTTTGATGTAATATAAAATTATATCCAAAAGGCGACTGACAAATTTTCTAGTGTGACTCTGAATGGGTTATATATAATAATATCCAAAACGAAATCGTGTTTTTTTGAAAAATGATGTCATATAAAAACATATATTATTTTGCATTATGTACTAAATAGGTATACATAACGTCATATAAAATCGGATTATACGTATATAATTGTAAATGCAATATACAATTATACACTGATCTATATGTAATAAGATGCAACTAAATATGACATCACATTACAATTCGTTCCGTTTATGCACAGTTTTTGGTCCGTCATAAACGGAATCCAACTCCGTTTCCGTACCGTATACGGACCAGAAAACGGAACTTAAGGAACATCGAAACTGATTCGAATCCGTTGAAAGTCCGTCAATAACGGACCGTTTACGGACCGCAATGTCGTGTTAGAAACTGACAAGTCCTTTTAAAGTTCGTCAATGACGGACCGCTATGTCATGTAAAAAACGGACTAGTCCGTTGAAAGTCCGTCAATGCCGGACCGTTTCCGGAACGTTATGTCGTGTGAATAACGGACTGGCTCCGATTTTACGGACTTGTGTATCTATTTAAATTGACCAATTATTAACATTAATATTTTACGTGTTTTTTAATAAATTTATTAAATAATTTTTGAATTTTATTAAAAATTTTGTTTACAGCCGGTGCAGTTAACTTCACTTAAAATGTGCAATATTGACCCATAACGAAATCAAATATCTATCTACAAGCAAAAGAAACAATTTGTTAATTGAGGTTTAATTGAATGTATTCACGATTGGAGTTTTTCATACGATGCAAATTTTGCAAACTTTTTTACTGAAACTACTTAAGCGGGGTTTACATTATACCATAAGTCATAGAAGCTATCAAAAAAGTGATTCAGATAGCCAAAATCCAATATTATAACCACATTTAACTGATAAGTACAGAAAATCCGATTCTAATTTAAAACCCGCTTTAGGATGCCGTAAAATATTTGTATTTGCTTAATTGCATTCGGTTACACGAACCATCGTGAAAAAAAGTTATAAAATTTCATAAACACTTACTATTTAATGATTCTATGTGAATAAAAGCAATTTGGCTATTGCGGCAAGCGGCCAAGACAGGATGCTCACTTTTGCGACATCCAGAAACTTTTTAGACGACTTTATCGCGCGACACATATTAAATTTTTTAAATAATTCCATTTTGACGACAAAAATTCACGAATAATTAAAAAAAGACAACACCGTTAGCTACGGAGTTCAAACTGATGAAAATTGGTGATGTCCGTATTTAACGGTGCGGAAACGGATTCACCAAAACGGACTCAAAACGTATTATATTCGAAAATCCGAAATTATCGTCGGTTATTGTTCCGTATACGTACAAGCCTTGACGGATACGTGTTTTCCGGACAGTTAACGTGCCGTAAAAGCCGGATTGATGATTCCGTACATGCCGGAGAGTCCGCAAAAATGTTTCTTGGGATATGATTATGTCCGGTTATATACACTGGTGTACAAAAACATATATGGGTATATAAAATTATACATTATTATATACAAACGGGACCTAAAGCTCCTGATAGAAATGGCAAGAAGAACTTTGATGCCTAAAAAGAGCAAAACTCTGTGTTACATATTTTAGTGGCGCACTTTTATTAAATAAAATATATGATTGTGAAACAAATATATATTTTTTATTCAAGGCGTGTTTTTTAATTATAAAATAAATTAAAATCAATAAATTCTATTTTTGAATTCTGCTTTTAATTTCACCAAGCCTTTTTTTGCTATTTGATTGAAATAAATTCAACATTTAAATAACAAACATATTGTTTGTATTTACAAAATCAATTGTAAGCGCAATTTCAATTAAAAGTTAATTGTATATACAAAAGGTTTAATTGTATTTACAAACTATTTTTATCTGTTTACACAACGTTTGTGCGATCAAAATTAGAATACGCTGCTAATGTTTGGAGTCCGCATTGTAGAACTTTTATTCTTCGCATTGAGAGAATACAAAATAAATTTATTAAATTTGCTTTAATGTCTATAAACTTTGAATCTCAGACCTCCTTTGAATCTCGGGGCTTGTTGATTGGATTGGAAACGCTCCAAAAATGTGGAAAAAAATTAAGCAATGATGTTCGTCTTTGACTTAATTATTTCAATAAATTACCCGCTGATAAAATTGTGGAATTTATTACGTCTAAATCATTGTTGCCACCAGTAAAAAAAAATACACAGCTGCAGGTCTAAAATTATCCAAAATGGTTTGAACTTACACAAAAAATGTTTTCTTATTCTGGTTTAAAATAATCGTTATTGATAAAAAATTTTTTTGGATCGAAATAATTTAACCACTTCTTTTCCGGCTGGTTGGACAGCTTTGAAATTTCTTGCTGCATAAGTTTTGAGGGCCGCACCTACGGACCCAACGGAAGCTGCGCCATTCGACTCGATAGAAAGGTACATCTACAGCTTTTGCAATTGTAATTCAGAAAATATCAATTGAAATTCAGAAAATATCAACTGAAATTCTGAATTTCCATTTGAAATTCAGAAAACATCAATTGAAATTCAGAATTTGCATTTGAAATTCAGAAAATATGAATTGAAATTCAGAAAATATCATTTGAAATTCAGAAAATATCATTTGAAATTCAGAAAATATCAATTGATATTCAGAAATCGTCATTTGAAATTCAGAAAATATCAATTGAAATTCAGAAATCGTCATTTGAAATTCAGAAAATATCAATTGAAATTCAGAAACCGTCAATTGAAATTCAGAAAATATCAATTGAAATTCAGAAAATATCATTTGAAATTCAGAAAATATCAATTGAAATTCAGAAAACATCATTTGAAATTCAGAAAATATAATTTGAAATTCAGAAATTATCAATTGATATTCAGAAAAACATCAATTGAAATTCAGAAAATATCAATTGAAATTCAGAAAATATCAATTGAAATTCAGAAATCGTCATTTGTAATTCAGAAAATGTCAATAGAAATTCAGAAACCGTCATTTGAAATTCAAAAAATATCAATTGAAATTTAGAAAATATCATTTGAAATTCAGAAAATATCAATTGAAATTCGGAAAATATCATTTGAAATTCAAAAAATATCATTTGAAATTCAGAAAATATCATTTGAAATTCAGAAAATATCAATTGAAATTCAGAAAACATCAATTGAAATTCAGAAAAATCTAAACAGAATTTTTTATAGAAGCCGGCTAGGTAGATAATGTTATACCCCATAAAAAATTTATATATATATTTTATCAAAATACGTTTGATTAATAAGTGGGAGTAAAATTCATTTTACTTACGCGAGTGAGAATTATTTAAAATTTGTGTGCTTGAATGATTTTATGTTGACTGTAGGAAATAACGGTTTCTTTAATTAAATTATAACAATCAAGTTTATTCTTTAAAATACAAAATTTGAATGAATATTTTTGACACTCAAATTGAAACTCGTTTTCATAAAACTCAAAGAAAAACAAATTTTTAAAATAATAAAGTATTTTACAGGAAAGGATACATATTTGGGAACACCTACAATACTCCCCATCCAGAAAAATTTATGTTCAATAAATTGAATGTAACTCTTTTTTTAGTTTTTTTTGTAAATTATGTTCCGAGGTTGTGTTTTCAACAAATGCAGGTTTCAGTCTGTCAATAGAAATAGTCCTAATATTGCCATTTATATCCAATTTAAAATATTTTGGATTCTTTTCTACCACCGTGTATGGACCTTCACAAGGTTGTTGTAATGATCTCTTTTGTTCGACACCTATAAATGCATATTTACAAGTAGAGAAGTATTTAGGGACATGAACACCCGAATCACAATCCCTACACAGAAAAAATTTACAAAATTCTGTTTGTAATGTTAAACACCTTTTTTGCATAAACAAACAAAAAATTTTTTAAAAAGGCACCAACAATGGAATTTGTATATACAAATCCCTTTTTGTAACTTTTTTGTAATTTGTTAAAAATAAAATCAATTTTTTTTTAACAATGTGTTTTGTAAATACAATAATTTTTTTTGTAACTTGTTTGTATTTGTTAAAAATAAAAAAATTAAATTCAACAACGAGTTTGTTATATTAAAACAATTATTCGCTTTATGTTGTCGTATTGACAAAAAAAATACTTTTTTGAAATTTTTGTTACAATTTAAAAACATTTGAGCAATTGAAAACAAAAAATAAATGATTTGTTTTTTTTTTGTTTCAAAAAATTCTAAGGCTATTTTTTTTGATATTTTTGATACAATTTACAAACATTTAATAAAAAAATTGTTAGATATCTAAGTAAAAAGCTAACAATTTTTTTTAATTACTTAAAATTTTGTGATACTTTTTTCTGTGTATGATGAGATAAGTTCGAACGAAGATTTTTAAAATGTTCTTTTAATTTATTCACGAAATCAGAAGACTGATCTTGCATGTTTGAAACCACTACTTCTCCAGGTAAACGTATGTTTTGACCATAAACCATCTCAGCAGGACTTGATTTTAAATCTTCCTTAAAAATTTATCTTAGATCCAGTAGAGCCACCGGGAGAATATCGTACCAATTCTCAGATCGTTCGCTTGCCATTATTGTTGCCTTTAATTGTCGGTGAAACCTTTCCACCATGCCACTGGCTTGTGGATGATAAGATGAAGTGGTTATTTTATGACTACCTACTAATTTTGTTAATTCTGTGAACATTTTTGACGTGAATTGTGTTCCCTGATCACTTGTTATTCTAAGTGGTACTCCAAAGCGACTAAAATAATTGTTGAAAAATATTTGTTGTACTGTAATTGATGAAATATCCCTAAGAGGATACGCCTCAGGCCAACGTGTAAATCTGTCAATAATTGTTAAAATGTATCGATAATTACGAGAAGGAGGTAAAGGACCAATAATATCAATGTGGATATGTTCGAATCTAGCCTTCGGAATAGCAATTTTTAATACTGGTGATTTTGTATGTCTGTTCACCTTAGATTTCTGGCAGTTTATACATTCCTCTGACCACATATTCAACTCCTTACTCATGTTCGCCCAATAATACCGATGCGCAATTAAACGACGTGTAGCTCTGACACCTGAATGAGAAATAGAATGCAACTTTTCGAATACCACCTTACGTAATGTGTTTGGTACAAATGGCCTGGATTTTTCCTGAGTAGTTTCACACCATAATTTAACATTAAACAGAGGAATTTATATTAACTTCAAATTTAGATGTCTGTCTTTATCCTGAAAAATGTCTTTAAGTTCATTATCTTCCTGTTGTTCCATATGCAATTGCTTCAAATTTATATCTGAATGTTTAAAAGCGTCTACCTCAAAAGCCCTAGAAAGTGTATCAGCTACCACATTTGAATCCCCACTTATATATTTAATATCATCAGTAAACTGTGAAATGTATTCGAGATGCCTTGTTTGTCTAGGACTTCTTTCTGTCTTGGAGTTCAGTGCAAAAACTACCCTACGGGGAATGAGGGGTCAATTGCCCTGAAAGTGCCTATCCTGTTAGTGGTTAAAGCAAGACTTGTCACAGGATTGGTATAATTTACCATTGCTGTGGGTTAAGCAGTGACAATTATACTTAAAGGACTAGTCCCATGACTGGTGAAACGGTGGCATACCACTTAATCGTCCTCAAAGTACCTATCCCGTGACTGGTAAAAAGAGGACATACCACTAAATTGCCCTCAAAGTACGTATCCCGTGACTGGTTAAAGAAGGACTTGCAGCAGGACTGGTATAATTTACTATTGCTGTGGGTTAAGCAGTGTCAATTATACTTAAAGGACTGGCCCCAAGACTGGTGCAAAGAGGACATATCACTTAAATAAGAAGTGAAAGGTGGTAAAAGATGAAGGGCAACACGGTAATTGCGCGAGATGTTGTATTTTAGAACAGTTGTTGCGCGCCATCTGATGGTGAGTTGGCGAACATTGTTGAAGCGTTTTAGTTCATAGCCGTGTTATATTATTTTACTTCGGTGGGGTTAAGTGCTATGAGAACACCGAAGGAGGACGCTGCGATATGTATGAGGGAAAGAAAAAAACTCATATATATTACTATTTTTCATAAATTGATGTTGCCTTGGTTGGTGCTCGAACCCGCAACCTCACGTGTAACAGTCCAACGCGCTAATCATTACACCACAGCGCCCACAATTGGTCGGTTTCCCAGTACACTGATAGAATTATCCTTCATGATTGTCAATTTCATAGAATTTTTTTCGTAAGTTCAATGAAGAATTTCATTAAATAAAATTATCAAAAAATCGTAATTTGTGAAAAATTTTATATTTTAATTTGTTGACAAATGAAAATATTTGTGCTTTTTATTACATAACAATTTTGTCAAGGTTTTGCTGTGACAATTTTACTTATAATACCAAAACCATAACAATTTCCATTCACCACAGTTTTGTCACTGTTTTTGTCAGTTTTGTAATGGGACTGGTTCTGTATCAGTTCCTTTTAGTTGGGTGACATGTCACAAAATATACAAAGTGTGACTCATTCTGTGACGGATCCTTTTGGGTTAGTTCGGTAACATATCTCTTTAAGTCAGCTAGGCGACATGTCCTTTTGGGCTAGACCTGCGACATGTCGAAAAGTGTCTAATCTGTGGCAATACGTCATTTCCAATGACAACGCCATGTTAAAGTGATATGTCTCTTTCAAAGAAAAAGACCGATCAACGACCTGTCTCTGCCCCCTTGGGAACTATCCTGCGTGTCATCTGGGACCGGTCCCTTTCCCCGTAGGGTAGTGGCTTGTGGTCCGTATAAACCGTGAATGATCTTCCCTCTAACATATATCGAAAATGTTTAATGTTCAAATAAATTGCCAATAATTCGCGATTGAAAGCACCGTACTTCGTCTCAGAAGGGGATAAATTTTTGGAAAAGAAAGCTAAAGGTTTAGAAATTCCGTTATAAACTTGTTGTAAAACTCCTCCAATCGCAATGTTCGACGCATCCACCGTTAATGTTAACTTAGCTTCACTATTAAAATGATGTAATAAAACACGACAAGCGAACCGATCCTTAATATTTTCAAAAGCGCTGCGACTAGGGTTTGGGGTTCGGGAATTCCCGGGAAATCCCGCGAAAAGTTTGCAGCGAATTCCCGGGAAAATAATATATTTTGCCCGGGAAAACGGGAAATTTTAAAAATACTAAATTTTTTAAATTGTTTTTGTTTCGAATAGGATTTTTTAATTTTAGTCATAAAAAACATTTTAAATAACAAAACAAAAATGTCATTGATAAAATCTTTTAAAAGGGAATACATTTATTGGACACACAAATAAAATCTTTGCCAATTAATTAGGAGCATTTCAACTAATAAAGATTTTTCGCATAACTTATTCAAAATTTAAGTAGTAAAACCTAAAAACTTGGTAAAATGTTTAAAAGAAATATGAAAAAAAGCTTTGTTTCTTACAAATAATCGCCCTTACTATCTAAATTTTTCAAATGTATAATTTAGGTAAAGTCGACTTTAATTAAAATATTGGGTGGCAGTATACCTTGACTTGGTTTATTTTTGGAGCATTCTGATTGGTTAATTTATTTTTAACCAATCAAAATATTTGAAAATATAAATATTTTTGTAAGGTTTTCATACACAAAATGAACAAAACCGTTTGATTAAAAATAAAGTCGACTTTAAATTTAAAATACGCCTTTATATTAAGGGTCAATAATTTTATAAGTAAATGTGAAAAGAAAAGACGGTAGTATCTAAATTTGGTAATCCGACATCTAAATTTGGTTCAAAAAAAAAAAAAAATTGATGGTCATGCAACTTCTCTTGAAGAAAACATCAAGAATAACGTTTCAGCTAAAATTAGCAAAGTACCTGAAGAAAAAAGTGTAAGCTGAATAGGCATTAAAGGTTTTATGGTAGGGCAAACATTTCCTGAAATGGTATCCAAATTAGCTGCAGTCAATCCGCACCATAACTAGATCTTCGTTTATTCGAGAAAGTTTTTATAATAAAAACCTGGCATTGCAAAAAAATGAAACCGATGTAAAGAACATTATATTAAATTACTACAATCACGTAAAAGATATCATGATAAAAGAAATATCGAGCAATATTTCTAACAATAGGAGATTTACTATAATCTTAGATGAATGGATAAGAATATCACATAAAAGTTATTTGAACATATGCATAAATGGAAATAATTCATTTTATAACCTGGGGTTGGTTTATATATCAGGAAGATATAATGCTGATGAAATAAGAAGAATTGTAGAAATAAGACTAGAAGAGTTTTATTTGTCTTTGGAAAATAATATTGTGGCCGCCATATCTAATGGGCCAAGTGTGATGAAACGGTTTGTTTCCGACAGTCCAGTAGTAGGTACCTGCTGGAATCATGCAATTCATTTGGCAGAGCTGCGAGTAATTTATGTGAAATCAAATGTTCAACATTCTGATACTTTTTACTTTGAATTCTCACTACACGGACTGCATTTGTACTGAAATAGTGTTTTTTTTTTTTAATTACTTATATAGGTGGTTTTCATTAACAATTTTGATCAAAAATATTTCCCGGGATTCCCAAAATCAAATTTTTTCTTCCCAAAATCAAATTTTTTCTTTCCCGTTTCCCGGGAAATAAAAAAGTCCGGGAAATCCCAAACCCTAGCTGCGACTTTCATCAATCCACTCTACTAGTTTTCTCTTTTTCTTCAGCGCCTGTGTTATCATAATATGAATATGACTAGATAACTCTGCTAAATGAGGAATATACCTGTGGTAATTATTTACTATACCTATAAATTATTGGATTTGTTTAACGGACGTTTGGCGTTCAAAATTTCGAATGGCTGAAACTCTTTCCTTTGAAGGCTGAATACCACTTTCAGATATGTTATGACTAAGAAAATCTATATCTGAAACCCCAAAAATACATTTCCCTGGTTTAATATTTAAACCGTATTCATCGAAATCAATTTTAAATGGCGTAAGTGTTCCTCCTCATTCTCACTAGCTATAAGTACGTCATCAATATAAACAAAATCAAGACCATCAAGGACTTCATTAATGAATCCCTGGAAAGTTTGAGCTGAGTTTCTCAGACCAAATGGCATACGCATAAAGTCAAATAAACCAAATGGCGTGGTAATTGCGGTTTTATAAATGTTTGTTTTGCCATTGGAATTTGATGGTAAGCTCGAACCAAATCTATCTTTGAAAATATCCGTTTGTATTTCATATTTACATTAAAATCATGTATATGTGGCAATGGATACCTATCGGGAATTGTAATAAAGTTCAATCTTCTAAAGTCGCCGCAAGGACGCCAATCATTTTGATCCTTTTTAGGAACTAAATGTAGCGCCGAATCTACGCTTGAACTAGAGGGGTTACATATTCCATATTTTACGAGAATATCAAATTCTGTTTTTGCTGTTTTGTATTTACTGGGATTCAAACGCCTGGGTTTTGTAAAGGGTAAAGATCCATTGGTTACTAATTTATGTACAGTGGAGTGTTTAACTGGTCTAGAATAATCTGGTTCCGAAATTAATGAACGAAAGTTTTTTAATAGATTTGTATATTGATTGTCGACAGAAAACAACTTGGGCAAATAAATTTTACAATAATCAGAAACTGCACTGATGGATAATTTTGTTAATGGATCGATTAATGATTTATTCTTAACTAGCGGGCGCAGCCCGCTACGTTGTTAGCGTGCCTTAATTTTAAATTTTTTTTAAATTCGCTTTTTATTTAAAGTACAGTTTTTATAATAAAAGCTTTCACCCAGCCACCACAAATAAATAATTCTGCACAACAATGGATTTAAAATAAATAAATATTTGATCACTTTTTCTCATGAAAGTGGATTGTTAGTAATGAATCCATAATAAATTGCAATATACGTGTGTATGTTAAGATAATTTGGTAAAGTGCGAACTTAGGTACACTCTAATAAATTTTTGTTGAAATTTACCCTATTTATAGTAGGTAACTTTTTACCTACTATAATGTCAGTAAAATTACTCTATGTATGTAAAAATAAAATTTTGTGTATGACTATTACACACAATGTGTGTAAACTTATATTTTTAAAAATGGTAAATATAAGCATAAAATGCTTTAAAATACGAGTAAAATGCGTACGTATGTATAAGAAGTGTTTGATATTAAACAGCCCAAAATTTTTATTAGCACTTAAAACATTTAAAATAATGAATTCATTTTGAAAAGTTTTATTGTTGAGAAATATATAAATACAATAAATCCAATAATAAACTAATATTATAACAATTATTTAAAAATTTATAAAATTATATAAACAAAATTTTCTGAAAAAAATTAAGGACCCAATGATTCTCTATAGAAAACCAGTCTAGAATTTGATATTTTATACAAATAGATTGTCCTATGCGACGGTTACAAACACTTAACTGAAAAATAATAAAAATTTAAAACATTTGCACAGCAGCAACACAACTTCTCCAATCAACACTCGGTATCCAACTATTGAATGTGAAAAAAGCGCATCATAATGTGATAATTACTTGTGAAAAAGGAGAAAAATCAATAGGATTAAGAGAGGAAACATTCTAATTGAAAAATAAAATTGCTCAAGTATTAGTTAATTCTGGCTCTTCTGATTACAAAACATACATTGTATACGCTGTGATTGAAAAAACTTCAATTAGCCACACTCAGCACTATGCCGACCGTGGTGTAACTTGTTAAGAGGTGATGCTACGAGTCATAGCCTGTGCAGAGGGCTGCCGGTTCAATCCCCGGTCATGGCAATACACAAAAAGTTTTTCATATAGAGACAAATTAACAATTAAAAATTACTTTGATCAGTTGACACATAAACTAACCACTGACGAGTCTTTGAGTGAGACGAAACTGCGGCAGTCTGGTGATTCCCTTGTGTCTGTTAAATTTTTCAATAAAAATGTTTTCTTCTTCTTCTTCCTAGAAATTAACTATGGAGAAATGCTCAGAATTTAGCGTTAATTTGTGGGGAAATGTGATTACAATTTGATATTTTTTCTCTAGAAAAATTGCTAAGAATCTGACTTTCTTCTATCTAAAAAGTTTCCAGAATCCACAGCACTTTCTTAGCAAAAAATCTACAGAAAGACTTCTAAAAATTTTCTATAAAAAAATTCTTTAGCCTTTGGGGGGTTAAGAGAGTCCTCACATTTGTACGTTTTTCATAATCAAAATTCAGGGAATTCTTTATGAGATTTCATTTGATACAAATGTCCCAAAAACCTGAGTAAATTTTCTCAGATTAAGAGCACACTTTTTATAGATAATCCACAAAATCTGGGAGCTTTTTCTATAGAAAACCCTCTAGTTTAGACAGTATTTTCTATAGAAAAACATCAGGTTAGCACTTTTTTATAGAGGAAAAAACTTAAAAACTGAACATTTCTTTTCAGACGTAGAGAAAAACATCAAGCACAGTGACTTGTTCACTCTGGCGTATTATTTTCCCTTTATATTAATTAATGGGATCGCGCATGGAGAAGGCCTTCTACATAAAAAATAGCGTGTATGTGGATATATTAGAGACGTCACGATTTCATCCTACCTAATTGAATATCCCATTTTAACATGCGGTTTGGCAGCGTCCTATTAAAAGAATTGTGCCTCATTGATTCGAGTAAATACTTAATATATTTGTACACTACTCTTGCGCTTCTAAAGAGGACAAGCTCCTTAGTTTATTTTTCTCATGAAACAAAAATTATGCAATAGAACCAGCATTGGATGCAATACGGGGCCACAAATCAGCGCATTCCTTAGCAATGGGACCAGTGATGGCGGAACCCTTCATTTCGCCCTTATTATTCACTATCACCCCCGCATTATCACCAAAGTATAAAACACGCCATCCTTCCTTCTGTATGATTTTCTTTTGCATGTTATCCTTCTTACATTAGTAATATATATTAACTGGTTTAAACATTTGCCTCATCGATGCATTTCACGTTGTAGGGTGAGTTATATCGGCATTCAAAATTCCTGCATTTATCTCAGCGAATTCAAAAGCTAAAAACTCAAATATTTTACAATTTTTCGCTATCTGAAAAGTAAAATTGTCATACCTTAACATTTTGAGTTGCATTTAGAATTATTCCACCGCGTCGTACAACAGCTTTTGGCGAAACATATTTATTCCTAAGGCCCTTAAACAAAACGTAATAAAGAGTTAATAAATCTTTCAGTATTATTGGATATCGCCACCTTTTATTAATCTCTCCACAGCTAATTCGTTAACATTTCATTTTAATTAAATGTGCGTTTAAAGCCCTAAGACTTTTCTTCTCGATTTATTTTACTATTTTATGTTTTGTGTTCTTTTTATAAATTTTATAAATAATTTATTGACATTTTTAATTAAACAGATAAAATAGTACATTTAAGCACAAGTGCGTAAATTTTTCAGGCTATACAAATTTACTGTTTTATATATGTAATTTTAAAAAGAAATGTCTACTGATTACGTATTGTGAGTATTTTTGCAGACAAAATTGTGTAAATAAGTTTTTTAGACATTGTATGCTTAGATTTGAGCATTTTATGCAAATTTAAACGAAAACTTACAAACTTTATAGCAGTAATTTTTAATACATTTTTTAGAGTGTAGATAGACCCGTAAGTAGTTTTGTTCATTTGTGTTTTGAATGAAAATAAATAACGTAAAGCAGGGTTGGAAAGCATTTTATAATATTAAAAATAGCGGGCAAAGCCCGCTACGTTGTTAGCGTGTCTTAAAGTTTTTTTTTAATTCCAGTTTATGTAAAGGTAGACCTGGCAATTCAAGTAAATTCACAAATTCAGTTGGAAAATTTACTGCGTCGGTTTCTTCCACCGGTGCTTCGTTACATGAAGTTTAAATATCGGAATATATAAGTTCCATTCCTTTTCTAAGGTTTTTTCTCTTTTAAAAAATTTGTTTAACTTTTTGGAGAGTATGTTTCAATGCTACATAAGTTTCATATTCCGTGGATAGTGTTTGAACAGGTAATTCCCTCTTCCAATCCATTTGCATTGTCTATAATTTCAATTCCACTCGTTCAACGTTTATATCCATTTCATTCCACTTGTGTAGTGTTTCAATTCCACTCGTTTCCTATTTAGTTTCTTAATTTTAGTGTTTCATTTACACTTGTTCTTTAAGTTTTAGGTTTCTAGCTAAAGACGCAGACGTTAAGGGGGGGGGGGCAATTTCCCCCTTTTGAACCACCATTTTTACCACGTTCCTGTCCAAAGTCCTAGAAATGCCTTGTCGATAAGTTAGCCCATACTCCAAGGAAAACATATTATATATTACAGGTTTCTAGCCGAAGGGTTCGGTTAGGCCATCAAGGGGGAGAATTATTCCGTTTTTACCCCTCTCGGTAGGGATTTCCAAAAATTCCGTCTTAGAGGACATCTGCGTTGGAGGTGGAACCTACTACATACATAATTTTAGGTCTCTATATCCAGCAGTTTGGCCAGGCCGTCAAGGGGGAAGTTTTTTCCCTTTTACCCCTCCCGGTATGAATTTCCAAAAATACCATCTTAGGGGACGTCAACGTTGGAGAAGGCACCCAAATACTGAATTTAAGCTCCCTTGTTCCAGCAGTTTGGCCAGGCCGTTAAGGGGGAGACTTTTCCTGTTTTTGACCCTACCTGTAGAAATTTCCAAAAATCTCATCTTAGCGGATGTCTACAATAGAGGAGGAACTTTAATACCAAATTTCAACTTCCTACCTCCAGCGGTTTGGGCAGGCCTTTAAGCGGCAGTTTTCGCTTCATTAATCCCCATTTTTGCAATGTCCCTGTCCAAAAACCACCTTCCCAGTAAGTGAGCCCATACTCCAAGTAACATATGTTTTACATTCAGGTTTCTAGCCAACTTTTACTATTTGTGCCCCTCTCGGTAGGAATTTCCGAAAATCCATCGACAGGGAATTTCAGCTTCCTAGTTCCAGCAGTTTGAGCAGGCTGTCAAGGGGGACATTTTTTCTTTTATTGTCCCTCCCGGTTGGAATTAGGCTGGAAGAGGAACCTAAGTACCGAATTTCAGCTTCCTAGTTCCAGCAGTTTGGACATGTCGTTAAGGGGCAAGTTTCCCTTTTTGAGCCCCCATTTTATAACGACCCTGTCCAAAATTCAAAAAAGTATCTTTCTAATAAGTTAGCCCTTACTCCAGGGACCCACATTTTAAGCTTCAGGTTTCTAGCCGAAGGGGTTTTTACAGGCCCCCAAGGTGAGGCTTTTCTTCTTTTTGCCCCTCCCTTTAGGAATTTACAAAAATTCCATCTTCGCGGCTATCTGCGATGGATGAGGAACATTCATACCAAATTTCAACTGCATTGCCTAAGCGGTTTGGGCAGGCCGTTAGTGGGGACATTTTTCCCTTTTAACCACCATTTTTACTATGTTCCTGTTCCAAAATAGAAAAATTACGTTGCCGGTGAGTTAGTCCTACTCCAAGGAATACATATTTAAAATTTTAGGTTGGCCAAAAGGGATTGGGCAAGCCGTCAGGAGGAGAATTTTACCTTATTTCCCCTCCTCAAAAATTCCGTATAAGCGGACGCCTACACAGAAGGAGGAACTCACATACCGAGTTTCCTTTTGGGATATCCTGTAGGGAATTCCAAAAATACAAACTTAGTCGATGTCTACTACAGTGGAGGAACCTTTATACCAAATTTCAACTTCTTACCTCCAGTGGTTTGGGCAGGCACTTTTCCAATTTGTGAGACTGTTTATGGAGAGACTTTTCCCCTTTTTGCCCGTTCCGGTAGGAATTTCCAAAAATCCCGTCTTAGCGCATGTCTATGCCGAATATCAAGAAACCTTGTTTTAGTGGAGATATCCGTGGGGGGAGGAAAAAAAGTAGTTTTTTTGAAATTATATATTATTTTAAATGGTACTTTTTGGAAAAACGAAATTTTTTGGAAAAAGATACTTTGTTTGGAAAAGGTATTTTTTTTAAAAAGGTGTTTTTTTTGGAAAAATGTATGTTTTTGGAAAAAGGTACTTTTTTTGGAAAAGGTACTTCTTTTGGAAAAGGAACATTTTTTTAGAAAAAGGTACTTATTTTTGGGAAAAGGTACTTTTTTTTTGGAAAAAGGTATTTTTTTGAAAAAATGTATGTTTTTGGGAAAAGGAAAATTTTTTTAGAAAAAGGTACTTTTTTTGGGAAAAGGTACTTTTTTTTGGAAAAGGTACTTTTTTTGAAAAAGGTATATTTTTGTAAAAATGTATGTTTTTTGGGAAAAGGTACTTTTTTTGGAAAAGGTACTTTTTTTTGGAAAAAGGTACATTTTTTTAGAAAAAGGTACATTTTTCCAAAAAAGGTACTTTTTTTAAAAAAGGTACTTTTTTTAAAAAAGGTACTTTTTTTAAAAAAGGTACTTTTTTGGAAAAAGGTACTTTTTTTGGAAAAAGGTACTTTTTTGTGGAAAAAGGTACTTTTTTTGGAAAAAGGTACTTTTTTGGGAAAAGGTACTTTTTTTGGGAAAAGGTACTTTTTTGGAAAAACGTACTTTTTTTGTCCCCTTTTTGCCCCTCCCGATAAGAATTTCCAAAAATGCCGTCTCAACGGACGTCTACACCGATCGAGGAACCTACATACCAAATTTCAACTTCATAGCTCCAGCAGTTTGAGCAGGCCTTCAAGGGGGAGACTTTTTCCCCTTTTTGCCCGTCCCTGTAAAAATTATAACTCCCGTCTTGGTAGATGTCTACGATAGTGGAGGAACTTTTATACCAAATTTCAACTTCCTACCTCCAGCGGTTTGGGCAGGCCGTCAAGGGGGGCCTTTTTCCCCTTTTTAACCCCCATTTTTACAACGTTCCTGTCCAAAATTCCAGAAAGTACTTTCCAGAAAAGTTAGCCCATACTCCAAGGAACACATATCTTAAATTTCAGCTTTCTAGCCAAAGGGGTTTTGGCAGGCCGCCAACGGGGAGACTTTCCCCCTTTTTGCCCGCTCCGGTAGGAATTTCCAAAAATCCCGTCTTAGCGGACGTCTACGCCGAAAGAGGAACCTACATACCAAATTTCAACTTCCTAGCTTCAGCGGTTTGGGCTGGGCGATGTTGAGTCAGTCAGTCAGTCAGTCACGTTATTCTTTTATATATAGAAAAAAGATATCTATTAGAAGCCCGTATTTGTGTAGGAAATCAGCGCCAATTATGGGTTTCTCAATATTCGCAATGATAAAAACGAAAGGAAATTCGCCACGTAATCCTAAGTCTACATTTAACAACTTCTTTCCAAAAGTTGAAATAGTCGACCCATTCGCTGCAGTTAAAATAATATCTGACACTTTCTTATGACTTGAATTTTGATGATGGTAATACTGATATGCCCGCTCCACTGTCTATTAAAAAATTTAATTTGTTAGTTTTATCGTAAATGAAAAGGCGACGTGTCGATAAATTCGAATACCCATTATCTGTCGCCTCGATAATGGGACTATTTAGTTTGTTGAGTTCTCGCTTTGCTTGGAAAAAGAGCATGGTTGTATGCACCGTACTCGGTTCACTTCCATATCTGTAATGAAATCTGCAAATCCAATTTCCGGTACCTGATCTACCGCGAGATCGAGATCTGCTTCTAACATATTGTCTATTCTGTGGTTGATATCGATATTGCTCTAACTGTCTCTTCACACTGAACCAAAAGTCGTAAGTGAAATCAACATAAAAATTTTGTTACTTTTTGATGAAATGAATTGTTAAAACAATATATTTTTTATTCAAATTAATGTGTGTTTTTTGTAAATCAACTACTTTTTTTTTAAATGAACATACTTATTTCCGTCAATAATTCTCTACAAAACAATTGTTGTTTTGATAATTTTTTGTCCATTTGTTAACAAAATTTAATTTGTTAACTCTAAAAAAATTTTGTAAAAAGGCAGTAACGTAAATTTGATATAATTTTTCTTCAATTTGAAAAAAAAAGTATTAAATCTGTGGAAAAAACTTTTGTGAGGTTAGTTTTGTCGCGTCATTACTCGTGCTAGCATGTGTATTTGTAATTGTCGGAAATATCAATAAATTGTGTTTTTGTTTTTCAAAGTATAGATAATTAACAAATTCAGTGACTTGAAGTGAATTGCTAATTGAAGATTTATTAATTTTAATTTAAATAAATTTATATAATTTTGAACGTTCTCAATTAAATCGTACATTTAAATTTCTGTCATTAATTTTGATATTATCTATCTTTTTGTTATTTTGTTTAAGGCAAACTATTAATGAAAGTTATATAATGTATAATGAATTATTAATTTAAATAAAGTTATATGTTTTTGTATATAAAATGGTACATGTGTTTTAAATAAAGAGTTTTTAGTATATGCTATATTATAATTTCAATTTTATATTTCATTATTTTTTATATTTTATCAAATTCATTATAAAAAAGACATTGTATGTATAAAGCTTAAAAAAATTTGATATTGGTGAAATATAAAAAATAATGAAATATAAGTCTAAAAATTAATAATAAATCGATAAAAAATCAATTAATTAAATAAAATGAATTGTTGAATTTAATAAAATGAATTGGTAAAACAACAAAATCATTATGCAATTTAATTAAATATAATTGTTAAGACAACTAATTTTTGTTAATACATTTGACGATATTTTGTCAAATTAATACCACATAAAATAGTTAAACGTCAAAATATAAATCTACTAAACAATGCGTTAAATTGATGGACAAGTTTTGTTAGTTGTATAGTGATCACCCATTCATCAATTTAATATGGATTTTAGTTGATTTCACAGCTGTTTTTGGTTCAGTGCATAGAAGCTACATCTAACGAAAGATTATTGAAACTGCTACAAATATTCGTAGTAGCCTGTACGAGACCTTCAACTATCTTTACGAGATTGGAAGAATTAGAATATTCTGATGTAGAAATAGATTCCTTAACGCTAGCAACCTCATTACTATGTAATACTTCCATATGTTATCAGCTAACCTCATTAACTCATTAATGTCTGACAAATTTTTCCTTAAAACATCAGAACTGAAATTAGAACCAGCAAGTAACGCTAATGACCTATAAAACTCCGATGGTTTACGGTCGCCAATCTCAGAGTCAGATAAAATTTTATCCAGTCTCCTATTATCGCTCATAGAATGTCGGTCAATTAATACTCTCTTAAACTGATCATAACGATCACCTGGTAGAGGATTTTGAATGACATCAAGAACAGTCATAATAACCTCTTGTGGTAAAGCTGTTACAATGTACTCATATTTAGTCTTGTCCTGTGTAACTCCTCTAGTCGCAAATTGCATTTCAGCGTGAACAAACCACGCTTCTGGACAACTAGTCCAGAATTGGGGAAGTTTAATAGAAGTGGCACAAATTTCAGAACTACTTTGAAGATTAGAAGGTAAATTATTTTCTGATTGACTAATTGTCTGGTTTAAAACGTGTGTGTTGGCGTTGTCGAAATTACTTCCTGTTCTTAAATGTGTCGATGTATTTGTGCGAGATGGTGAAAGAGCCATTTTGGTTCTGGACAAAAAGTTTACAATCAATGAAAATAAATAAAACAATTAACAGGTAACAAGTAACAATAAAAAGTAACAAAAGCGAACAAATTATGTGGATAATCAAAATGTATGTATGTATTTGGCAAAAATTTAATTATCTTAAATTTCAAATAATTACCCAGTCAGAAATCGCCAGTGGTACAAAAAATCAAGCACTGGCATACCACTGGGTAACCATGGTATTAAAAATAAATGACTGGCAGAACACTCATTTGGGACGCTTTGCCATCGTTTGCGAAAAGCGTTTTACCAGTATTTTTTTTACAAAAATTTCGATGGTTTATAAAAAAACCCACTGGCAAAGAATTGGCTTAGAGTGATATGCCAAGGTTTGCAACCAGTGGTTATCCAGTGCTACCTAGCCAATGCTACCAGGCGTACAAAAATCAATTCACTGGAAAACCAATGATTTTATAAAAATGCTGACGCTTCGTTAAAAAATGTTTGTAGTCGGAAGGTTCCGAGTTCAAATCCGGTTGCAAGCAAAAAAATTTTTTTGGATTTTTTTAATTTAAAATTTTTTTTGTTTTATAAAATCAATTTTTTTGTTTGTGGGATAGCTCCTTCAAGACTAACTTTTTTTTTGCCCTCCAAACACTGGCATACTAGTTACTAAAAATTGTTTGCCAGTACTAGCATTTTGGCACAGCCAGTAGTTGTCCAGCTATTATCACTCATTTATGTGTTTATCCATTAAATATTATATATCTCGTTAGCTCAGTGGGTAGAGCACTCGCCTGCCAATCTGACGGCCTGGGTTCAAATCACGGCAGGGTCAAAAAAATACATATGAACTTTTTTTTTAATTTTATTTTGGAAAATATATTTCCAGACCACCTATTTATTGGTTTTGCCAGCGTTTTGCCAACGTTTAAAAATTTTGTTCCTCCAGTGCTTTTCCGGCGCTTTTTGAACAGCCGGTCCTTTTGTCTAATGATGTTATCATTTTGGGAATGGGAAAGCACTTTTTGCCAATACTTGTACCACCTGTTAAAGTGCTTTGCCACCGCTTTCCCGTTTGTATTTTTCTGACTGGGTATGTATACTTATTTATGGCAGTTTAATTCCAGTGGGAATCTTGAAATTGATTTCGTAGATCATACAAAGTTATAAAGAAAGCTCTCGTAATATACTTTTTCTTTTTTTTCTTTCGAACAATTAATTTCAGTATATGTGACCTTCTCCGAGAAAAGGGACCTAGTGTGTCAAAAAACGGGTTTCGATAAAAATGAGAAAAACATTAAAATTTTATTTTTAATTTAACTTTAAATGCGTTCTTCTCAAAACTTCATTTTCACACACTAGGTCCCTTTTCTCGGAGAAGGTCACATATGGTAAATTTTCAATACATACATAAAAAATTTTTATAAAACACTTTGGTAAAGTGTTGGGTCATTTCTATAGAAATTCTTTTTGTTACAAAATCATATTACATTCAAAGTTTGCTTCACTTCAACCAAGCAAATAAAAACATAAATTTTTAAGATTTTTATTAAATTACAGCTGACACAGAAAACCATGTGATTTTTTAAATTTTATATTTTGATTTTAGGGTTGTAATAATAGAAATATTTGATTATTAAAGTTTTGACGATTTTTGACAATATTTTGATAATATTTCAAAACGCAATGACGATTTTGACGATTTTTTCAAAAATATTTGACGATTCTGTGCCCAACAGAGAACGGTTTGAGTACATTTGTTTTTATTGTGCAGTCATACTATTCATTGCTTTTGCCATGTATTCATGCAACAACAATAACTAATGCTATTGCTATTTTATACATTCGTTGTTTTTGATGAGTGGTTTTTACGCATTATTTTTATAATGCCACTACATGTCAAGCAAAGAAATAAAGAGATGACTCATTAAAAAAATAAAATCAATCACAACATTCATTTAGTATTCATTGACCTGTTTCAGTATTTTGAAAAATGCAGTGTGAAGAAATTTCCAGTTTTTTATTTAAATATGAAATATGCATATATTTTCTCATTTTGTTAATGTTTAAGTGAAAAAAATAAACACCAAAAATATACTAAAATATTTGACAAAAAAAAATTTTCAATTTTTATACAACCAACATTGAGACCATTCGTAGCAATTGGTTTGTATTCATACCAATCATTTTATATTCGTTGCTTTTGTGAGTGTTAGGTAAGATTAACAGAAGACATGCAGTGCAATGCATGGCTTTCGTCATACTTACTTTTTTTTCAATTGGGTCTATATTGCTTTACTGAAATGATGTGTATTGACAACAATATGCACATTTTTTGTGATTGCATTCATTAGCATAAAATAAGGCACTCAAACCGTTCTCTGGTGCCCAATTAACCTGGCAACACTGATAAGAATTCTTAATTTGACCAAGTTTAATATTGGTTTTAGATCCGGTTGTTTAGTTTTCTTCCACTTATGTGGTTTTCAAAAATGTTGTGATACGACATAATTTTCTGTTTTGATTTTGGAGAACTTTTCCAGAAAAGTCGTTTTGTTTAAAAAAACGGCAAAATTTCACATTTTCTGTACAATTATAAAACAAAAATTGATGGTATATGGAAATAGAAAACTAACCACTGACGAGTCTTTGTGTGAGACGAAACTGCGGCAGTCTGGTGATTCCCTTGTGCCTGTTAAAAAAATGTTTTCTTCTTCTTCTTTCTATAAATCAGCTCTCCTTTATGATTAAATTTTTGTAGTGTTCTTATAATTTCGAAACACCAAGCAACAGTAAACTTCCAAAAATACAACAACACACAACAACAACAACTTTATTCCTATCACCAAGTAACAAAGAATTCAAAGGTAAGCAGAGCTTTGAAGAATTAATTCCTTAATTCAATTTTTCAATTCTGAATTAAAAATTCGATGAATTAATTCACTAAGTACCATATATTGAATGGAATTAATTCAGATTTGCTTTCGTTCGATTTATTTTGTTCCGAATTAATTCAATTGCAATAGTTCTTTTTATTAAATCAAATGAATTAATTCACTGGTGAACACGTTCAATTTTATAAATCGAACGGAAAAAAAGTGAATTAATTCCTTACTGAATTAATTCACTACTGAATTCGTTCAATTTCATTTTATTTATTTATTTATTTTTTATTTATTTAATTTTTTTTTTTTTTTTTTTTTTTTTCACATATCTTGCACAACAAGATTAAATCTTATAATTAAAGTACAGGAAAGCGCTTTGTGGAAATTAGACATTGCAAATTTTATAAAACTTAAAACTACATTTTAACATATAAGTATCATAATTTATTTTATTATCACAAATTGTTAAAAACAAATATAAAATAATTTGGTAATTTCGTCAAAATGTCAACAAAGATAGAAACAAAACTAAATATCGGCAAACAAATTGAAAAGAAATTGTTTAAAGTTGTATGCGTTGCTGTTGAGTTGTTGGTTTGCTGGAAGGTATCTCCAAAGACGTGCAGCATTTATATAAAAATGCCATTCAGACACATGATATCGATGATTTGGTATTATAGTCTTTTTACCCCTAGGGGATAAGGCAAATTCTATAACAGTATACAGATATAGAGGGTTTTTCTTGTAAATAATTTTATGGTAAAATAAAAGTACCCGAATTTTTAGAAGATTTTCAAAAGATACGCCATAGAGTTTAGTCGCAAATGATGAAATACGTTCAAGCCTCCTTAATCCATAGACATATCTGACAATATTGTTGTACAACACAGTTAACTTGCGCTTACTAACAGCATCACAATTTTCAAAAAGCTCACAACCATATATTAAGCCAGGAATTAGATACGATTTTGCGAGTAGTATTCTAATTTTTAATGTGGTGAAAAACTGTGTTGACCAGAGGGACCTTAATTTAGCATAGCTTTGACCAACAAGTGAGTTTATATGGTTTGTCCAAGTTAAATGTTTGTTAAACAGTATTCCGAGATTTTTAGCTACTTCAACGATCTCAATTCTTCCTCCATTTAAAACTATTTCACTCTCCAAAACCGGTACACTACGTTGTCTATGAACTAATATACACTTAGATTTTTGTGGGTTTAGACAAAGCCCATTTGCTGAAGCCCATGAATGTATTTTATCCAGATCATAAGTAATGTTCTTAATGTTTTCCTCAATCGATTGCATTGGGCTACTCAAATACAATTGGACGTCATCTGCATACATGTGCAGTTTACAATATGATAGCTGATTAGGCAAATCATTCACATACAACGAAAAAAGGAGAGGGCCAAGAATCGACCCTTGTGGCACTCCTCTAGTAAGGGTTAACGAATTGGACCAAATATCATTTACAAATACAGATTGCGTACGTTCAGATAGATATGAAAATAAAAGCTGAGTTGCTGTAGAAGAAAATTTGAAAAAATTTCTTAATTTCATACATAAAATGAAGTGGTCCACCATATCAAAGGCTTTAGAGTGGTCGAGCAGTACTAGGAAATTTACTTTACCATCATCTAGTTCACGTCGAATATTTTCCGATACATCGATCAAAGCTGTGACACAGCTATGATTTGGGCGAAAGCCAGATTGTTTATCGAACATCAGACCTTTATTCTCTATATATTTACTGATTTGCAAATGTAAAATCTTCTCTAATACTTTTGAAAGAAAGCATAAAATGGCAATTGGTCGAAACTCAGTATTTGTTTTCGGGATTGGTATAATTTTAGCGTGCTTCCATTTCAGCGGAAAAGTGCTTGTGGTAATGATGGTATTAAAAAAATGTGTAATATACGGTTTTCTACTGAACGGCAGAAAACAAGTTTGAATTCAGTGAACTTATTTTATTTTTTTTCAATTCAGTGAACTTATTTTATTTTTTTTTTCAATTCAGTGAACTTATTATTTTTTTTTTTAATTCACTGAACGTAATTTTATTTTTTTTAATTCACTGAACGAAAATGAAATTGAACGAATTCAGTAGTGAATTAATTCAGTAAGGAATTAATTCAGTAAGGAATTAATTCAGTAAGGAATTAATTCAGTAAGGAATTAATTCACTTTTTTTTCCGTTCGATTTATAAAATTGAACGCGTTCACCGGTGAATTAATTCATTTGATTTAATAAAAAGAACTATTGCAATTGAATTAATTCTTTGAATTTGTTGTTTGATGAACGCGTTCATTTGAACGAATTCAGTGAATTACTTAAGAAAAGGAATTCATTCAATTCTAGAGAAAATTGAATTCGATTGGTAGTGAATTCATTCAAAAAGGAATTAATTCTTCAAAGCTCTGAAGGTAAGTAAATCTTCTGAAGGCACCAAATCGATCCATACAGTACACTCATAGAAATAACCCTTTAAAAATAGCACAAAAAGATACTAAAAATTAGTTCAAAAACACATTGCAGAAAAAACTGCTGAAATTAGTAGATTTTTTTGCTAAATACTACTAAAATAAGAATATCAAAAATAAAACTTTTAAATTACAGAATTTTAGTTATATTTGAGTTAAATTTTAGTTAAATGAAAATCACAAATTGTACTGTAAAATCTACAGACAATTTTGGCGAATATTAGTAGAATAAAAATAGCAAAAAAACACTGTTACATCCACAAAATTTTTGTTATTTTTAAGTTAAATATAGTTGAATGCAAATAAGTACTGCTTAAGCCCCGTTTAGATTATCATACAAGTGTGTTATACATGTCAGAAATGTGTTGTATAACGAAAATGTATAATAGTGTGAACACTGTTCGTTACACACATGTCAAAATGGTTCCACACATTTTAAAATACGGTCACACTTTTTTGACAAGATTAATTTTTTGAAATATTTCATAAAGTTACCACTTGTCTCAACACAAGTGTTGTGTTATTCACAAATAAATGTTAAACAAAGATTAAATACAACTAGTGGTGAAAAAAAGTAATAATAGAAGAAAAAATTACTGTTTTAATTTATTTGTTGTGTATGTCGATAACAGTCTGAACACTGAAAAGATTTTCTTTTATACTTTTTTGACAACCAGACAATTTCAGCATACTTTTTGTCATACTTATGTGAAGAAAAGTATAAGCACTTGTGTGATAATGTGAACGGGGCTTAAGTACTCGTATTACAAATTTTATTTATAAATAAATGTGTTCTTCTACTGAACGGCAGAAAACAGGATTTGAATTGAGTGAACGTATTTTTTTCTTACATCAGTGAACATATTTTTTTTCAATTCAGTGAACGTAAATTTTTTTTAATTCAGTGAACGTATTTTTTTTTTTAATTTACTGAACGAAAATGAAATTGAACGAATTCAGTGGTGAATTAATTCAGTAAGGAATTAATTCACCTTTTTTCCGTTCGATTTATAAAATTGAACGCGTTCACCAGTGAATTAATTCATTTGATTTAATAAAAAGACCACTAGCATATGAATTCATTTGTAACAAAATAAATCGAACAAAAACAAATATTTACGAATTAATTCCATTCAATATATGGTGCTCTGTGAATTAATTCATTGAATTTTTAATTCAGAATTTAAAAATTGAGTAAGGGATTAATTTTTCAAAACTCTGCGTAGAATTTACATTTTCTTTAATCAAGGTGTAGTGGACCCCAAAAAGAATTAAATTACAGCCAGAAACTATTTCTGATATTATTAGGGTCAAATATAATTTTGATATGAATTGTCAAGAGTTTTATGAATATTTGAAGAAATGCGATAGTAATGTATTGATTCAAATTGAAAGCATTGAAAAACGTTCCTGAAATCATTTACAATTCGTGTCAAGAAATTATAGAAATGTACGTTCCTGAAAATGTATGCAATGAATTGGTTAATCGTTGTTTTTCTTTTGTTTATTTATGTACCACTAATTTAAAGTTCAGAATGATTTTTCGTTTTTTGTGAATTTTTTTTAGTGGGAATAAAAATTGTTTTATTTATAAAATAAATTTTTATTTGTATATTTTATCGCGTTTTTGATTTTTGTAAAATTAATTTATTAAAAAAAATTGTCCTCTTTTTTAAGACAAATGTCCTCCTTTTTTGAGGTTGACGTCCTCTTTTTCTCAAAATGGAAATGGCAACCCTAAATGCAAATAGTCAACAGAAACATTTGTTATAAGAATAATAAACTGCTGATTCAGAATATAGCACAACCCTAAAATTTCAGCTTTGTTTTAAACATCGGCATGGTATAAGTTTCCAATGTTTTGACAAAATAATAAAAATTAGGATATTCAATGTTTTTAATTTTTTATAGAGTTAAGGTATTTTGAACCAATATTTAATTTTATATCGATAAATAAATATATACAAATTTTCAGGCTAATAAAAAAGTATTCCATTTGTACACCCAAAATTTTACTAATGATCAATAAAGTTGGAAAAATAAACTTTTTATACGACATTCACACATACGTGTTTAACTCGATTTAACGTATTTTAGCGCTAAACATGTTTAAGTGAGAGGTCTTACAGTACATTTTTCTGCCCTTAAACACGCTAAATTATCATGTTAAATTTCTAAACACGTTGTTAAACACGATAAGTTTCATATCAGTTGGTGTTGAATGACAAGTTTGAATCACAAAAATAAAAAAATTTAAATAGAATAAAATAAACGAAATTTAAATAAAAACCTATTAAAATATCTTTTTTTCTAAATAAAGTGATACACTCAACCAAAACATGCTGTAATGGCTACTGAAAATTTTGCTGTTATTACGGGAAACTTAACTGTTTTGAGCCCAGTGGTATTTTTTGCTAATTTTAGCAACACATGTCTGCTGATCTGTAATACAATAAAATTAGTAGCCGCTACTAAATTTTAGTAAAATTTATGTAAGCTGCATTTCAAAATCGATTTGCTAAAATCAGTTAAAAAACTTACTAAATTTCATAATTTAATGAAATTAGTATAAATAATTAGTTGCAGCTACTAAATTTCAGTAAATTGTTGTAAAAAAAAAAAAAAAAAAAATGTAATTTAAAATCAATCTGCTGAAATTAACAAAAAATTTTAGGCTATGCAGAAAAATAGTAATTTGTCAGCATAAAAATAGTCGTGTGTCATTTTTCTATCTTATTGCTACTCAAACATCTATTAAAAGATTTGATTCGCTACCGCTAAGTCAACATATTGTGGTAGCGCTACCTTGTTTTGGTAGCGTAAATATTTTACGCTATTGTGAGCAGTTAATGATACATCAGCTGTCGTTTGTTTTTTTGTATATTTTTTTTAAAAAATAAAAAACATATACAAATATAATTATAAAGGAATAAAAAAATTCGAAAAAAATCAATGAAACATCTACAAATATTTTTATTTTAAAACAAAAGTAGCATCGTTCACCAGATTAAGGTAATCAAAAAGCGCTACATATCAATTGTAGCGGTAGCGGGTTTCTCTGGTAAACTGCCCAATGACTGGATACTTTGTGTAAACTGAGTAGCAGATCCTTTTACTAAAACTACTTGAATTGTTTGTAATAGTAGTAAAAATAAAAAATACATTTTGAGTTGTAAGTAGTTTTTAAACCCTGTTTTATTTCTGCTATGTCATTTTTAACTCATTTTCAGGAGTTTTAACTATAAGTTTTACACACTATTTTTTATTAGTGTAGTATGATAACCGTTAAGAATATAAAAATGTTCTTATAAATATGAAACACACCATAGGTATCCCTTTGTTAAAAAAAAAACTACGGGAATAAAAGTGGTATGTCTAGTAACCCTAGTATAATTACTAGGGATACAACTGTTTACATTTTTGTAAATATCAAAAATAATACGGCATATCTGTCCCGGCTTTGAATAAATATAAAGAAAGAATGATATTATTCCGCGGCCGTTAACAAAGTTCCCGCACCAAATGCATTAAAGTTTGAAAGAGGGATTTTTTAATTTGATATTTTTTGAAATATATAATATTTTTTTATTATATATTTTTTATTATTCAGATTTTTATCAATTTTGCTCAATTATTGGAGATTGAACATATTATTATTAACATTTTTGGTGTCTACATTTGAGTATGAAAATATTCTTAGTATATTCTAAAAAATCGCTAAAAATATGATACTTTAGTAAAAGACCTTAGTACGTAATTATTCACCCAATAATAGTTATACTCCTAACGATTATAGTTTCTATATTAATGTTTAGAAGTATGCAATTTTTATCATTTTAAGAGTAAGCCTAAAACTAGGCACTCTTTTTATATGTTTACAAAAGCTTCTTATGCCTTTAAGAGAAATTACCACACATATGTTACACATATGAGAGTCTATTTGAGTTTCATAGACTGAGATGAGTAATTAATTAAATTTAAGAGATGCGTAGTTTTTTTTTGTCACTAATTTCTTATTACCATTTTTTCTTACTCTTAGAGTGTATACCTAACACAATAAGGAATAATTTTAACGTCAAATGGCTTTTAAAAATATGTAAAAAGAGTTTTGTGGTAAGTATGAGTTGTGACCCACACCCCCGACCCCTTCTTTTTTGTTTTATTTTTTTACTCGTATGTGAGTTTTTAGAAATGTGTTTCCACATGTGAGTGTTTAATAATAGAATATATATTTAAAGAAATATAGGAATACAGACAAAAATAAAGAAATTTTGTGAAAATTTATTCTTTATCAAAGGATGATGATAAATGTCTAAGGGTTGTCTGTAATAATTTGTTTTTTCTTGTGATTCTTATAAGAACATGCAACGCATAAAAACAATAAGTGTTTAAAAACAATTAAAAAGAAAAAAAAAATAATTTAAATTAAATTATAAAAAAAATATATATATTTTTCTAACCAAAGGTGTATTGTTTTAAAGTAAAAAAAATATTCTATTAAACTGATGTGTTGTAGCTTTAATAATTCAGATCTGGTATTAAATTACAAAGAGTGAACAAAAAAAGTCGAGCACAATTTTGATTCAAACCATAAAAAAAAAATATAAAAAAGGAATATTAACTAATTAATCAGCTTTTTATATAGACTTCCTCACTTAACAGGTTTCATGTATTAAGTTGTTGAAAAAATACTGAAATTCGTGTACAAGTTTTATTTGGTTGACTGTAGCTCAATACAGGCCATCGGTTCTTGAAAAATTAGGCGATTATCATCCACTTTTTATAGTTAAATAAATATAGTTTTATTCTACCAACTTTACTTAATTATATTTAACGAAAAACGGACTATAAGCGCCCTATAGAATCGGATTCTAAGTATTCCAAAAAAGTGTCAAAAAATTAAACAACGCAAATTCGAAATCACTTAATGGATTAAAACTTTTAGTTAACTTTTATGGTCGCGAAAAATCCATGGTTTAAAATTGTTGTACCTTTTTATGGATATATGCATGTATGTAAATTAGAGTGGACCGAAATTGGAAGGTTATCGTTTTTGAAAGTATGCCATTACGGATAAGTAATTTTCAAACAGGATTTAGAAGCAAATTCTGGAGTAAAGTTTAAGGGATTTTTCTTTAATTTAAGAAAGAAAGTCGGTTTGTTTGTGTTCTTAAATTATCTAGATAATATCCCAGGTAGAAAAACACAAGCGGCACAATGTCGGCCCTATATTGGAGACGGTAGTACATGTACTGGCAATGTGTCCGATTTTCAGCATTTACTTTACTGGCATGTTGTCGAAATGATAACACCAATAAGCGTCTGGTCGTAATTATTTGCCAACGTTGGTAAACTACATCACGGTAATATTTTGCATAGGAGCTTACTTAAGAAGCGTATTTTCCTTAATTTTAAATTAAGGTTTAATTTTCCTTTACAATGTTATATATTTTCGCAAAGGTTATTCAAAACTACATTAGATGATGCGGAAAAATGTGGCATATTGTTTACAACCAAAAAGATATTTGGAAAAACTCTACTTTTCATACTTTTTTGTATAGCGTCATGTCATGATCGCCGAATATCGCAAAAAGCCGAAACACCCCCTCACTTAAATATTATAAGGATTAATATAAGTGAATTTGACACTTAGCCCTGTATAAAAAACTATCTAAAATGTTGATGTTTTTTGTTATGCCATAAACCAATAAGCCTGCTTGAGCATGTTTAATACACCGGTAAATGGGCTTCTCAAAGCCTCATTTACCTTTGGAACAAATTTGAAATAAAACGAAAAAAAGAAAAATTGGGCCATTTTTGACCCCATTTCTTAACCCGTAAATATGGGACTGGGTAGCTAAAAAAAATAGGTTTCCTTTAAATTTTCCTCCTATAAAACATACTCGAAGCTCACTAAGATCTGCCAGTCCGCGTTGGGAGTCTTTCCTTGAAAGTGCATAAAAACGTGTTTAATACAAAAACTAATACATTACTTTCAACTTGGATAATTGTCACAGTTGAAAACTGTACGTTTATACATTTTCATATCTAACATACTTAACTTCTTCGCGATATTTCCTAAAATGTTTTGCTGACATACCCAGCAAAAACCAGGTAATGACAGGGCATTACCGTACACTAGGGGTTTTCATATAAACTTGCATTCGACTCGTAAACGATGTAAACCTGGTATGTTTATGAGTTTAATGTCAAACTCCATAAATAAAAAATATGGATTGTATTTATACAAGGTTTACAAGGAATTTACCAGTTTATATGAAAACCCCTAATGCCTTACTTAAAATAAGTTATAGAAGTACTGGTAATTGATGAAATAACTACCCATTTAATATGTTTTCTATTTTAATACATTTATTAATTGGTTTTAAAAAATTTTACAAACATATTGAAAATTTTTACAACTAAATAGAAAATTTTTACAAGAAAAAATTGTTTTGGAAAAATCGAAAGATCTTAAATGCTTTCTTTTTTAGATGTTCTAATTTATTTTAAATTTAATTATTTAAAGAGTTAAGCATATTTCTCGACGAAGTTCTAGCAACAAATTGTTTTACAATATTGAGTAACCACTTATTCACTAACTTCTGGGAAACCAGGAGGTGATGACCACCCATGAACATCGCGAACAAAAGTAATTAAGCGAGTAAATAGCCTGGTAAGTAGTGAAACCTTTTATGTGCTACTGTTTTTGCTGGGTACGTTCGATCATACCGCACACTCATAATAATTCATAGGTAAAATACACGAAAAATGTGGTTCGTTTTACGAAAGTTTTGGTTATTTTGACAATCTTTAATCTTTGTTATATTTCTGTATGAAACTTTGTAAAAGGGTGTAGCTAGAGCCATGTTAAGCAATTGTCGAAACGAATATTAACCCTTTCACGACCTAACTTGAACTGCTGTAGATTTTCTAATGAAATGAGGAAATTGACCTATGGATGAGAATTATTGTTATGCTATTTTTGGCGCTTTCTATGCCCCGCATCGGAGAAAAATGGAACTAAAACTATAACATTAATGGACTAACATTTTTAAAAAATGTTAATTCTCTATTTTTCCCTAAACTATGGGCAATCCAAAAATAATAAATAATTCTCTGTGTATTTCAAATTGAATTTTTAAAATTAAAAAAACCTAAAACAAAAAACCAAAAAAAAAATCATAAAAAACAAAAATTATAATTTTTAATTTCGAGCTGACCTTGTATTTCTTTGAGACTATCTGCTTACAAGTTATATACATCCTTACAAAAATACATCTCTCTAGTGTCAACCACAATAATTTAGTTAGAATTGTCTCACAAGATTTCCAGAAATAGCTAAAAGTATAAATGGGACATATATCAACCATTGGTCGTTAAAGCGTTAAAAAATATGTTTTTATTACCGTTACCAACGGCTTTTGTAATCTCCAGTAAAGTTCATCAAATTGCTTTAATGCCCTTATTAGCTCGTGACATTCAAATGTTTAAAATTATTTTGTCTATTTATTTTGAAAAATTATTTTTTTACTTTTCAGAATTTTTTGTCAAGTTTTTTTAATCGAGAAATTTTTAACTTGTTGGTAGGTTTTTTGGGATTTATAATGTGGCAACCCTAGTTGAAACCCTGTTATGTTCTTTCTAGAAATAAAAAAAAACAAGCAAGCATTCACACGGACATTAACAAAAAAAATGTAAAAGAAATAAACTCGGATTTACCGTATTTTTATACCATTCACATTGTCTTTGTTCCGATTTATTGAGGTGAAAGAATAATTTTGAAGAGATAACAAATTTCTGTAGGTAAATTTAAATGCGTGTTTGGCATCTGGTGAAAAAATGTGATAAAATATTTTATTCACCAGACGCTACTATATACCAATTTGTATGAAAATTTAGAGGTAACTTCTGGATTTCACGCACAGACAGACATGCATACAGACGGATATACAGAGTGACAGACAGATAGCCAAACAGATAGAAATCGCTAGATCGGTTTAGAAACGCATAATTGTCAAGAATTTATTATAGTTATTGGATCTTAGTCCTATATTTCGACATATTACAAACGAAATGAAAAAATGATATATACTGGGGAGTATAAACATCAACTGAAGTGTTAAATTTAAACTAAAAAAAATTATATAAAAAAGTGTTAAATTATATTAATTACTTGTTGTATAATAAATTGTTTTTTGTTTTCTTGTGCAGAATCAGTACTTTTAGCTTTAAATGGATGTCGATCAAAAGGAGCCATAGCATTTGTGAATATTATTTTATGTGTATTTTTGTGTATTATTTTCAATTAAATTAATTTTATATTGAAATATAAAAAATTAAAACAAAATAAAAACAAAATTGTATTTTTATTCAATATAACAAATTCTCTGACCAAACTAATTTTAATAGAAATTTATCAACCAAATCAACAAATTGTTTATCAAATTTGATTTGAAGTTCAACAAATGCGTTTAACAAATTTAACAATCAAATAACAGAAATGTTTGTAGGTCTGTCCCTATCCGGATTTCATTCTCATCTGAGGAAATGGCAGTTGTTTGGAGAGTGTGTCCCAAAATTTACTCAAGATTTGAATTAAATAGAAAATACGGTAATTAAATGGTTTCTCTAACAAAGACCAATATGCAATCACAAGCATAACTCTATTATAGGTACTTTAGTTCCAATAAAGAACTACACTTGAAAAAACCCGTATTTTCTATTTAATTCAAATCTTGCGTACATTTTGGAACATCCATTAGTTACGAAATCCATTATAGTCTCAATTTCAAACAAAACGTGAAATGTCGAATCCCGATTTGCGTTTCCTTTTTGATATGCGTAAATCGGGTTGTCCTTTCCATAAATTTGGGACGATGAATTTGAGACGATGGGTTTTGAAATCAATAAAATATTTTAAATTCAAAACGTGACAATTGAAGTTAATCGTCATAAATTTTCGGAATAACAGTCCCGATTTATACTAATCTTAAAGTGGCGCAAAGCAGGATTCCATTTTATTAAAAAAAGTTTAATTTTATTTCAAACTGTTTTTATCTGTGAATATTAGCAAGATAAAAACAGCAAGAAAAAAGTTGCTAATTTTACAACAATTTATTCGATTTTAAATCACAATTTACCTAGCTGAAATCAGCGAAAACTTGTTTGAATATTATTAGACCAAAATTTCACTATAAACTGTTATAGAATATAAAAGTGTAACACTTTATTTTATAATTATTTATTTATTTTTTTTCCTAATAAATACAGAACTTATTTACTTCAAATTACTTAACCAAAGCCGTGAAGGCCATATCATCATATGAAATCTGTTCGCACAAATCCATGGCTTGTCAAGACTATAAGTAAGTTACATTAAAAATTTTACAGCAGAAGCAAAAAACCTCCTAAAATTAAAACTAAACCGAATTTGTTCAGCATATTTTTAGGTTAAGTTTATTTTTTTTGTTATCGAATTAGTATTTAGAGAAACAATTTCAATATTTGTGTTATTTACAGAGCTATAAAACTTACGCCTTTTAGGATTAGGTTTTTCTGCGCTTGCACTTAGGGCTTTTAGAATGTTTTTAATAAAATCTTTCAGTCGAGGAGGTTAAATTTTGCAGGAGTGTGTATTTTGATACGGTGCATCATAATCAGTGAAAAAGTCGATTTTGACTTTTTGTGACTTACGGCTTTTTTTATTTCATATGACGATATATGATTTATAAAAGCTACTACTATTTATTATTGCACTAATGCGAAAAACAGTCTACTCATCTGAAATCAGCAGAAATATTTATATGAGATGTTCTTCGTTCGGTTTTATGAAAATTTTTACAAATGAATAGAAAATTTTTAAATCGTATTTTTAATAATGGAAAAAACACAGAATAATTTATTAGACACCACCGGAATGGAATGAATTTTCTGGGCAGATACGACCTTCCTTAGTGTCTTCTCTAGTTGTCAAGTATTTGTTTTTATTAAAATTGTTGAATTTTAAAGAATAATTTTTTCTCCAAATACCAAAATCTACATTTATAAACTGAAATGTTCAATAATGTTACAAGATATATTTAAAATTGATACTACCCTACGGGGAAAGGGACCGATCCAAAGTGACACGCAGGATAGGTCCCAAGGGGGCAGGGACCGGTCCTTGATCGGCCTTTTTGTTTGAAAGAGACACGTCACTTTAACATGGTGTTGTCTTTGGAAATGACCAATTGCCACAGTTTAGACACCTTGTGACAGTAAGGTGGTGTGTCTAAAAATAGCTTTTCAAATAAACTAACAAAAAACTAAAAATTAAAAATAATCTACTTGGCGTCGAAGTAGCGCTCGATAACACAACCTTCTGCTTGTAAGGCAAACGCTCTACTGAGCTAATGTTGCTTGTGAATGATGCGTGGCTGATGGTAAAGTTATATATTTTTCGTTTCTATTCAGATAAAAAAAAAAAAACAAACACTATAAGCAAATAAAAAAAAATGGAAAAGAAAAATAGAAAAGAAAAAAGAAGTGCCTTCAGTATGCCCCCGATTGGCCGGTCACGGGATATGTCTTTTAGTGGCAGTTGACTCGTTTTTTGCGTTGGCCTTAATTAAATTAAAAAATCAATTAAAAATTAGAAAATTACCTCGAAAACTCTGATAATAGCTGTATTTTCGTTCATACCTATCAACGTTAAGTAGTTATAGAAAATCTACGTTAAACTGATTGGAGTATCAGATTTTTTTAAATAGTGAGTGTTTATGATAGTTCCGGTATAATCGAACGTACGTCAGTAAAACTTTTTAGGTAGTAACGCGAAGAAGTTACGCTAGGTGTAAAAATGTATAAACGTTGGGTTTTCAACGTTGATAATTATCCACGTTGTAAGTTAACGTGCATACGAAAAGTAATATGTCAGTTTTCGTCTAAAAAACGTTTTTATGCACTTTGTGCTTTTTTAAAAGTTAACGGATATAGTTAGGTCGAAAATACAGCTAATATAAATAAGAATTTAAAAAATTGCCCTTAAGTTAAAAAGAAAATTAAATGAAATACCTACCAATTTTTAAAACTAAAACAGCTTTAACATTAAAAACGTTAAAAATACAAAACTTAAAATTTTTTAGCAAAAAATTATAAAAATTTAAAATAAGAGCTAAAATAAGCAAATCGTAAAAAATAAAGTTAAAAATAAATAAAAGATTAAAATAAATAAAACAATATTTTGAAAAATATGCCGCGAATTTTGTTTTTTATTTCGGTATCGGTCAAGTTTTTTAAAAGCAACAGTGAAAGTAACGAATCAGAAAATACTTAGAAAATTAATGCATTCTCTTTGATTTATATTTGTACTAATTTAGTAATATGCCTTCGGTTGACCGGTCACTGGATAGGTCCTTGGAGGGCAATTGACTCCTCATTCCCCGTAGGGTATCTCCCTCATAAAATAAGCATATACGTTTTTTTAAAAACCTGTGTTATGGTTTTAAAAAAAGTGAAATATCTTTCTTCAAATCAACATATGGGAAATCTAAAAAAATAATTAAAAATTTTTTTATAGCCAAAACCTTAAGCTATTGCATACTTTTTATAGTGTTGTTATATCCCTGCAGGAAATGAAGGGTCGATTGATCCAAAGTGACAAATCTGTGACAGATACATAGGCGACAGGTAAACCATAATTTCGGTGTATCAAAAAGTGGTAATTGCACAAAATATTCAACTTCGTGACTATTGAGATGGAGGCCGAACATTAACTGGTTCATTTTGGATATATTATATAACTGGAGAACATAAAATTGACAAAAATAATTCGTAGCATGACAGTTGAAGTAGTGATATAACACAGAACAGGTGCAATATAATTAGATGTGTATGAAAAAATGGCGATCGGTACCGTAAAACCCTATCCCATGACTGTTAAAAAGTTCACATAATACTTAACTTTGTGGCCACAGAAATGATGACGTAATACTAAACTACGAGTAGTTCAAAAATATTGTTATAGTATATAGTGTCAATGACAAGCAAAACAAACCGTTCAGTGACTGACTGAAAAGCTGTACAACCCTTTTGGATTTATTCACAAACACTTTGGGGATGTTATATCCAAAAAGTCAGAATTTTTTATTGGATATTTTGATTGCCGGTTCCTTTCTCTAATCGTTGGTGAAAATGTTTTATAATACCGATATTACCATTATGAAATAGAGGAAAGTATTCCAAAAAAATTACTTGGGAAGCTTAAATCACTAAGGGGGCAAAGTGACCCATTCGACTAAAATACGTACGTCACATCTGTATTTGCAAAGATTAATTAAAGGTGGTGTTTCTAGATGGCGTTTCGCTTCACACGAACGAAAATACAATAACAAAATACATGGAGCCACTCATTCGTGTGATAACGAACGTCTTCTAGAAATCCCATGTTAATTTATGTTTTTTTTTAAATAGATTAATGGAACAGTTTTTTTAAATATGCTATTCTCAATTTTATAGAAATAACTAAAAACTAGCTCAAAAAGCCCAAAATGACCCGAAAACCAGTTTAGTGTTGAATTCAGGTCTTTGTAAATTTCGTATATATTTTTTTATATGTAAACTTAACAGGGTTTTACTTAAAATCTCTACCCAGATTCTGTAATACGATAGACGATTATCGTACACTTTTCGAAGTTTAATAACTGTCATATTACATACAATTTTTAAAATATTGTAAAAAATTTGGTGAAAGACAACAATTTTGCATCACATACATATTTCAACATTTTTGTAGTAACATCTTTAAAATGTTAAAAATTTAACATCGAAAAGTTGAAGGTAATCGTCAGTTTTTTATAGAGTCCCTAGCATGTTGCAAAAACTATCACGTGAGTTAAGAAAAAAAAGTACTAAACAGACTTCCAAATGTTGTTTTTATGTGAAAAAAAATCACTCGAACTCTAAAGGCCTCAAATCGTAAATAAAATTGAGAAACTGAATAATTTTTACTTTTATAAGAAAGATACATACAAACAAACTGCATAAGATGAAAATTTAGGCAAAATCGGAGTTCACAGCTGGGATACTCGTTTGGAGACACTGTTTCACATGTTTATGTGAAAGAGTTTTGCCTTCAACATTGAGATTGGTTAAAGGGATTTCGTGTTTGAGATAGCAATGGATTTTATTTTTTATTTGAAACACCTATGAATGACATTATATGTAGAATATGACACCGTTTAAATGATCGCCGCAGCTTCGCCAGGGAGCGCACATCCGATATGCCCAATTAAATTTGAGCAAAGGCACGGGTTATGCAGACATCGGCTGTTTGTGACTTATTGGCATAGACAAACAACTTGATGGAACCTCACAAGAACAAGTCTAAAGCAGTCAAATCGCACGATTTCGGTGACTAGTTCAAGTTTCTTCTGTGTGAGATAACCATGCCCTCAAATCGGTCGTGCAGAATGTCCAGGTCACTTCAACTATGTGGCACGTAGCGCTGCCTGTTGGAACCACATGTCGTTCACGTCCATATCATCCAATTTTGGCCAAAGACATCATCATAATGTGATAATTACATGTGAAAAGGAGATAACGATGGGAATTTTCTAATTGAGAAATAAATTGCTCATGTATTAGTTAATTCTGATTCTTCCGATTACAAAACATTGACTGTGTAGGTTATGATTGACAAGACTTCAATTAGCCACATTCATCGATTTGTCGATCATCGTGTGTCTCGTTAAGAGATGGTGCTACGGGTCGTAGTCTGTGTAGAGGGTTGCCGGTTTGATTCCCGATCATGGAATATACAAAAAGTTTTTCATATAGAGGCAATTTAACTATTAAAAATACTTTGATCAATTCACACATAAACTTCTTTTTGTAAATGAACTTTAAAAAATTGTATTTCATATTCGTAACGTCTATAAAATTGTTCAGAATTTATGCAGAAATCCTGAAAAGAAGCTTAAAATTTTTAGGGACCTATAATCGTCATTCCATTTTCCCGAAATTTGGTCCGTATGTATATACGACTTGTTGCGTGCACACAAGGGTACATGGACAGATAGATAGACTGACTGGCGGACATCGCCAAATCGACTCGAAACGCAATTCTGAGTAAATCGGTACACTAATAGGTTGGTCCAATATTTTTTGGTGTTACAAGCAGCAGTATAAACTTTTTTTACCCTGTCGAAGTAGTGGTGTATGGTGTAACTAAATAGTATTTCTTAACTTTTAAGTTAAAATTTAGATGTATACTTTGATATATGTATTTGTTAGAATATTGTTCTACCTCAAGTCCAAATTCAAATATGATATTTTGAAACAACAAATAAAATCTAATATTACAATATTATCGTATTCGAATTTGGACTTGAGGTTGAACTATATTCTAACTAAATATATGAAAATCTATTTAGAAAGTCCGAAAAAACAAAATTTTAATTTTTAATCTAAAAATTAAAATAATTTATATATATAGCTTATAAACGCGTATTCTACTCGTAAACGGTGTAAACTTAGTATGTTTATGAGTTTAATATCAAACTCCACACATGAAAAATATGTTTATATTTATAAAAGGTTTACATGGAATTTACGAGTTTATATGAAAACCCCTAATATTTACTTTGGTATTTATTTGAAAAAAAAAAATTATTTTTTTAAAATAATTTTTTTTGGCTTTGTGATGTCGTTTTACCCAAGTTCAGTGACTGGATCCTTCTGGGTTCCTCCAGCACCCGTACTTATTATGACACATGGTGAATAATAATAATCCCACCCTTTTTCGGATCCCGCAATCCCGGGAATTTTGTGCGGGATTTCCCGGGATTTTTTTATTCTTATACAGAGGTTTTAGATAGTATTATTGCAATTTTGGAAGCTTTATTTAAATTTAAAGCATTGATTTAATCAAAAAATATTTAAAATTCAAAAAATACGATTTAAAATTTAATTACTGAATTAGGCCAAATTATTTTTAGATGTCAGTTGAATTTGGTTTAGTTAAACCGAAAAAATTTTATCAGCCATTACCAAGTTTACTAATAAAAATACTTTTATGTACTTCGGAAAAATCTTTTTTCTTTAAAATGATCTTTGATCAAATAAAGCAATATTTGTATAGGCAGGTTTAGACTGTAATATTTTCGGAAAATTCTGCAACCTTGCCTATATGTTTTGCATGTATACTAAAGTAATATCGTACATAAAATCTTATAGTGTAAACCAGCCTTATTCAACACTCCAACATCATTATTTCAGTTTTCCAAAAAACTAGATATTAAAATTAAAAAATTTTTAATATTTTCATATTTTCAATTGACAAGTATTTTGAGTTTCTTTTATTTAAAATAATTTAATTTTAAGTTCAATTTCTATTCCTATATTTCAATTATATTTTTTAAATATTATTTGTTTTCAAGATAATCCATTAGATGCTTTTTAAAATTATTTTGGATTCTTTATATGTTAATTTAAAATGCCACTAAATACGAAAATTAAATAATTTAGTAGCTGTGACATAAAAAATGTCTATTCAAGAAAACCAATTAAAGTTAAGAAACTATTTAATAATGTTGTAGTGCCTATTTTTATAAAACGATTTAGCCAAATTTGCCTAAAAATTTGTATGAAAAATACTCACTTTTAAACTTTTTTATAAAAATAATTCTTGCGGATACTTTTGAAAATCTGCATAGAGAGATACAAAATATCTAGTAATATAAATTTTTGGATTTCATATTTAAGAAATATTTTAGCAACAAATCGATCTTATTTCTGACTATAAAACTGGTCCGACACAAGTTTGCAGCAGGGTTGGCAGGCAATACCGCTAAAATACCGTTATCGATTCAAAACCCTTTCAACTGACTACCGTTATCCCTAAAATACCGTTACCGAAATACCCGGAATACCGTAATCCTTAAAATGCTGTTACCGAAATAACTGAAAAGCCGTTATCCTTAAAATACCGATACCGAAATAAATGAAATATCAATACCCTTAAAATACAGTTACCGAAATAACATAAAATATCGTTGCCCTAACGATAACCGCATTCGTTTCGGTTACCATCCATGGTTTGCACCCATTAACAATTCCAATACATCCTGAAAAAGGGGATAAAGATAAAATACCCGTGTCTTTCACTTTTTCTATATCAATATTAATTCACGGTTTAAATTTTTAAACGAACTGATTCAGAAAAAGTTGAAGACATTGCTATTTTATATTTAGCCATCCTTTCAGAATATATTAATTTTTTTTTTTAATCCCGCTATCCCGGGAAATGAAAAAGTCCGGGAAAATAAACACCCTACTTCTATAGCATCTAAAGTTTTTTTCACATGGAAAAACTTAACTCACACTTGAAAGAACTAAGATCGTAATTTAAATTCTGAAAATGGACAATTTTGTTAGAAAGAGACAATCACAATAAACACAAAGTTCCGGTTTTGTATATTAAATTATGCGTGAAAACAATTTTCACGTGAAACTCATTATCGTCAAAAATCATATCTTTATATGGTGTATAAGAGTTTCTTTAAGTGAAATAGAAACAACTTAGATACTGTGCTTATGAGTGTAATTTGATTCACCGTAGTGTACATCTCGAAATTCGACATTTCGCTAAATTGCTGCCACCCGAATATTCAGCCAACTTAAGAGTAAATTGTGTTAATTGTACATTAGACCGTACCTCAAAAAAAGTTCGCCGTACACCCTCCAATATGAAGTATTTTTGCAAGGCAAATTCAAAAAAAATTTTATTTTTTGAAACCTCCTTGTAAAAATACTTCATATTGGAGGGTGTACGGCGCACTTTTTTTTGCCTGTAAGGTGGTACGCTCTATTGTACATCAACCTGTAAAAGTGGGTAGAACATAATGCGCCATCTGCAGAAATAAGAGCATCTGAGGCTTTTACGCCATTCTGTACTAAAGAAAATATATCAATAAATTTTGGTTTTTATTTAGACGCTATTTTCTAGAGTTAGGTTTAATTGGTCTTTTTGTTGACTCCCCTATTAAAAATGGTTATAATATAATGGTATATAATTTGATATAATCATATCTATTCAAGTGTGGTGAATGTGATATTATATAAAATTGTATGTAATTTCATCAATTTAAACAAAATTATACAACTTAGATCTAATAACATTGGGTCATTTCCCCTATAAAATTTTATATGGTTATATATGGTCTAACAATTTATATATACTTATGTACAATTTAATAGGGAAATTGACCCAATGTTATTAGATCAAAGTTGTATAAATTTATTTATGTTGATTCAATTATATACAATAATATATGATATCACATTTACCACACCTGATTAGATATAATTGTATCAAATTACACAACATTTTATTAAAACTTTTTTTACTAGGGTCGGTTATTATCGTTCAATACAATTCATCCAACTAGTTCGTTCAATCGTTTTTTTTTTGTTATGAACTGTGCACGTTTGCCTTTTTTTTTGGCGCACTACATATTTACGTATTTTTTTCCTCAAAAACGAAAAGAGCGAATAATGGTGAACGATGTCATATCGCTCAATTAACTGAATCTTTCAAATGAACTAGCTCCTTCATGAGCGATATGACTCTACTATTTTCATAATCAATCGGTCGGATTCATCCACACAGAAAAATAAAATGCCAAAATAATTGGAACAAAATTTTTGGTTGATAAAGCCAATATATTTAGTTTGTTCAACCACATTTAAATTAAATTTTCTAAATATTTTGGCTGTGGCAACTAAAACTAATGTTTTATTAAGGGGGGACATGACATTGGCCGTTTTTTGAAATCGACTTTTTTTTATAATTTTGTATTTTAGTAAATATTCTTTAGATTCTAGGAAAAAATTTCATGTAAAAATTCCTACGGGTTCAAAAGTTACAGCCGGATTAGTGAGAGCGCATTTTTAATTTTACGTACGGCAGCTGGTATATACACAAACTTTGAACGCGTTTATCTCAAAACCATGTTTTTCGTACTGGCACTAGCGGGTTAATTTTTTGACGAAATTTTTTTTTTGTATTTTTTTAAACTTGATTCGCTATCGTATGACACGAGCTTTTTTTTAATTTTTTATGAATTTTTAAAGTCAATATTTTTTTAGAAAAAACACACTTTCAAATTTGGAACATCACCAAAAATTGAAAAAAAATTAAAAAAAAAGCTCGTGTCATACGATAACCAATTTTGTTAAGATTTAAAAAAGTAATTTTTTTTCTACATCGGACAATTTTTGCGACTCCCAGCGCTGCAACCACGAGGCCCCGTTTTTTCTCTGCCGCCAGTTTGGAGCTCTATAAAACCATGTTGGAGTGAAAAATATATTTTTTTGAATTTTTTTTCTTGTAATTTGTTCAATTCTCTACAATAATAAAAAAAATTTTGGAAAAATGTTTGTTTTTGACTGAGTTATGAATTTTTGAAAATAGGTCTGTTTTCTCTGCCGCAAATGTCATGTCCCTCCTTAACCGAATTTACTTGTTAAAACCAATATTTAGTCGTACCAACCGATTTTAGTCGCAGTAACTGAATTTCAGTTGGAACCATGCATGTTCTCTGCACAAAATTGTTCTCTATCACGAAATGTAGGGACACATAAATACACTAAAATTAAACTTCAACTTTAGCTTTTTAGCTACGACTGTATAAAAATGCCCAACAAAAAATTTTTTTTACTATTTATTATTAACAGGGACGTAACAGTTATAACTTTTATTCAAAAAAGTGATTGTTTTACAATTATTTCCTGCTTGAGTATTTTTAATTTTCTGTTTATTTGCTCTGTTTGATTTATATTTTTAATTCAAACAAAAACAATCCAAACACGATTTTTATTTTTTCAAAAATAATAAAAGTTATTTTGTGATTTTTTTTCTTTATCAAAAAATAACAATTAAGAATATAAATCAAAAGCCATGGAACCAATGACTTCACCAATTATAATATCCTGATGATGTCAACTAGTGTTAATAAAAGATTGAACAATGATTTAAAGTGAGTAAATATGTATATTCCAGCAACTTCCGGCATTCAATTTAGGTCAATTTTTAATTTTTATTTTATTATCAAATAAAAAAGTTAGTGCTTAATTTTTTCAAAAAAATCATTCTATAACTTTTATAAAAAGTTTTAAAATAAAAATCAAAAAACAACAGAAATTTATAGAGTAAAATATAAAAATTGAAAAAATTAAAATCTTTGCCAAACTTTGTGATTTTTTTGTGCAATATGATTTATAAAATATAGTGCATTATTGAAATATTATAATTAAATAAATTTGGGTGGTGACTTTTTTAGAAATATAACAGTTATTTTGTGTCTCTGATTATTAATATTTCTTTAAATATGCTTATGTTGTATAACAGTGTTGTCTGTTTAGGGGATTTATTCCCAAATTGGGGTTTTTTTTCGTCAATGGGGATAAAAATTTCCGTTTGGGGATCCGGGGATTTATTGGGGATGACACGATATTTTAGGGGATTTTTTGGGGATAACATATTATTGCCTTTTTATATTTTTATGAATTTAACCCTGATAATTCTAAATATTTATATATTTCTTTGAAGTATGATGATAATAGTGCATGATTTTAGGGTACACAAATTTGTGTCTGGAAAGTTAATGTGCGTACAAACCTTAATTCCTTTTGGTGAAAATTTGAATTCCTTTTGGTTCCAAAATATTTAAGGTATTTCGGATGTAATATGAGTTATAAGAAGCTCTTCTTAAATTAAATATATACTTTACATGATATTCAATTGTCAAAAATTCTATCCATCTGCTGAAATATTAAAACTTTTTTATACAGTACCATATGCAACAAAATGTCTGAAGCTGATGAATCGGAAAATTTTGATTCTAAAATATTTAAAACGAAAAAATTTGGCTTACTGTTTTTTATGCTGTTATTTAAATTTATTTGTTCTTTTTTATAATTTGTTAGAATTACAAAATTTATTGAGTTTGAGTGTATAAGGTACCGAAAAGAATTAAATAAATATGGTATTTTTAAAAATAAAACTTGGGGATTTTTGGGGATAACAAATTGAAAATTGGGGATTTTTTGGGATAATAATTTGAAAATTGGGGATGAAGTCTGAAAAAAAAACTGGCAACACTGTTGTATAATTATTTTTCTTCCTCAATTCTAAATGCATAAAATACAAATATATTTAACGCTCTAATGCGAATGTGTGGCATTATGCATTGTAAACTTTTTAAACTGGAATTTTTAAATTTTCACTGAAAAGTTTAATGGCGGTCCCGGGTCTCTACGGACACAAACATCTAAATAAAAAACAGAGACACATTTTAAGCTGAAAAAATCCAAAAATATTTTCTCTATAATTTTATAGGATTAAGTTAAATATAATTCAACGTCAAACTGACAAACTTTTTCACCTCATAATGCTTAAAACAATCGAAAATACACACATTAATAAATTTTTTCGTTACAAATAAAGGGTTAATTCAATTCGAAACAAAAAATTAAGACATTGCAATAAAACAAGAAAAAAAATAAGAACGGGAAATGAAAAATGCTGACAGAAGTAAAAAAAAAAAAATAAAACTCACTGCAGTATGGGAAGTGCGAGTAAATTAAGTTAAAAAATAAAAAGTGTACAAAGTTTAGCCATGGGAAAAGGATGTTACACAGACAATTTATTGCAAATATTTTCTCAAGTATCCTTGCAAATACTAGAACAGCATTAATTTTTGTGTTTTTCTTTATATCTCTTTGTTATTTCCTTAAGAGGTTTTTCTTTCATCATAAGATGAACTATGTATGAGTTTTTTTATTTGGATTTATGTTTTATGTAAAGGCATTGGCTTTGTTGGCATATCAAGTCTTAAAATTGGCAGAAGTCGAACTTTAGAAGTACTACAATATGCAGTCATACTTGTTTTTTTTTTATTGATTACAACTAGTTAACTATAACTAAAAAGCAATTTTTTTACAATAGGTTACTATTAAAAAATTTGCAAGAAACAATTTCTTAATATTTTTATGTTAAAATGTTGGCGAAAGTCTAACCAAGTCAGCTGGTATCATGCGCGGTTCCAGCAATTAATATAAGGGGAAAAATCATACGCCTCAGTGGCCAACTCAATGTATTTGTCTACTGTGGCGTATGATTTTCCCCCTTATATTAATTGCTGGAACCGCGCATGGCTGGTATTCTACGTCTAAGTCTTCGGGATTGGCCATCTATATGGGTTAGGGGTAAAGCTTCAGGGTTCTCTTGTTGTCTGAGCCTGGTATAATGTTTTCCAGCGAATTTGCAAATCACATCCCGTACTTGTTCTATGCCCAGATCACGATGGATATCAGCATTACGAACATACCAAGGTGCATTAACTATACTTTTAAGGACTTTATTTTGAAAGCGTTGAATAAGTTGAATATTAGTGTTACTTGTGCAACCCCAGAGTTGTATTCCGTAGCTCCAAATAGGTTTTATCAATTAGTTGTATAATAGTATTTTATTTTCAATGGAAAGTGTATATTTTCTTCCAATAAGCCATTTCAATTTGTTCCATTTAAGATTTAGTTCAGTAACTTTCTTTTTTACGCGCTAATTTCAACGAAGCGTACAATCTAGAGTCATTCCTAAGTACTTTGCTGTATTGGCGTAAGGAACCTCTAAGTTGTCAATATAAATAGGTAAACGTTGTATAGTTTTGTTAGTAAAAATGACGTGAACTGATTTTAAATTGTTAAGTTTAACTCTCCATGTTTTTGTCCAAGTTATGATGGAATTTATTGCAGTTTGTAGTTTGTTTTTTTGCCAATTCTTCTGTATCAGAAACTGCAAAAGTTGCTATTGTAGAATGTTGTGGTTGAGGAACATTAGATGTGTATAATAAATACAAGGTTGGACCTCGGATGCTTCCTTGAGGAACGCCAGTTTTTATTTGTTTCAAGTTAGAGTATGAGTCCTCTTGCTTCACACGAAAATAACGGCCTTCTAAATATGATTTAATTAAATTAGAATATTTGATAGGTATCATTTGCCGTAGTTTAAATATGAGACCAGTATGCCAGGCTTTGTCAAATACCTGTGAAACATCTAAGAATACTGCAGAGCATACTTTTTTTTTCCTCCACTGCTCTTTCAATAACGTTGGAGATACGATGAACTTGATCGATAGTGGAATGGGCTGTACGGAAACCAAATTGATGTTTTGGAATAAAAGTTTGCCGGGCAATTAATGGTTTCAAGCGTTTCAGCAGTAATTTTTCAAATAGTTTTGATAAAACGGGTAGGAGAGAGATAGGTCTGTAAGAAGATATTTCTGTTGGAGGCTTTCCTGGTTTTGAGATGAGTATTACTTCAGCCACTTTCCAAAATGTTGGTATATACTGAAGTTGAAATACCCTACACCAAGTTTGTGATAACCTGATATTTGAACAAGAAAAAATTTCGTACATAAGGTTTGCGAACGAAATAACTAGTGCACGAATTAATCGCAAACGTTTGAACTATACGTGATACTTAAAGAAAAATAACATTTTATTGAAAGGAATTTCATTTGAATTTACATTTTATTAGTAGGTAATTAAGATATACTAATTGTATTGTATGAAAGTTTTAACTTTATCTGGAATACCACCCATTAGCGATTTAATGGTATTTTCAGTGATTTTATTTTTTGACAAACTCCATTTACGAGAAAAACTTTTACGTTATCGGCGACTTGCTTTGTACTCTTTATCTCTCTTTTTGCCAATGCCCAATATCTCCCCACTGGCCTGAGTGCTGGATATTTGGCCTCTCTAGGTACAAAAACCACATTAGGTTTTTTGTAGCATTCAATGGCCGATTCGCTATAATAGCACAAAGCCTGTACCACGTTTCTGTATCTAATGCGAGAAGTTTTCTCAACGAGAAATGCATGGTCATCCTGCATTAAACAGGGTGATTTAAGCGATGATAAAATGGACTGGAGTTGTAGTCGTAAATCTTTCAGATATTGTAACTTTTATAACCGAGTACACACGTAGTTGGGTAAAGAACCTAATTAAATTAGAAATAACTTACATGCAGCGCATTACTAGCTGATTTGGTTTCATATATATTTTATTGTCTGCGACTCATCCTATATCAACCAGAGCAGGGTTGCATTTCTCATGTTTCTTGCGAAAACTTTTTCGATGCGAGAAATACAGAAACGTGGTGCAGATCAGGCCAAACGAACGTGGATACTTTGTGTTGTCACATGAATGGAAGAAGTCTCTTTTCCAATCATTTTTTAATGTACAATTCTCTGTTTATCGTACCCGTTGTCACATATGAACTGATTCTTTTTCCACAGCTACAAATAGCCTGCCACACTAAAATTTTTTTTTGGGAACTTTGTTTCGATATATCTATATTTGGCAGCTATTAGAAGTCACCAAGCACACACTTTTTATTGTCCATAACACAAATTCATAATTTTTTATGAAATTTAGTGTTAAGGGGACCGGGGCGCTGGAACCCGTTAGATAAAAAAGAACGGAAACACGATCAAAATGCTTTTTTCAAAAAAATTTTAATTTTTTTGTACATTGTGATCATATTTGAATTAGTAAGAAAATTTGCGTTTCTTTGAGTACCCATACTTTATGATTAAATAGTACATAAACTGGTTATTTTAAACTCCTGGGGGGAGTCAAATGGATCTAGTAGGAGCCACACTTTATGGATCATGAAACCAAAAATTTTTCTTTTTTAATTCCAGAGGGGGTGTCATACTCTTTTTTTTTTTTTTTGAGGGGTGCCCGAAGAAGTTAATTTCAGCCCAAATTCTCATTATATTTTCACGCACTTTTTGTTGACTATCCATTTTAAAGCAAAATAAATTATGCAGTGTTGTTAAATATATTTTTCAATGCTAACATGATTAAAAAAATATTTTTGTTTACTTAAATAATAATTTACACTAGTTATTTCGTGCTCAAACCTTGAACTCAAATTTTAATATGCCGATCAACTCAGATTCATTTTCTGAATAGATTCATATTCGCAAATCCATCAATAATTTGGTACACTAACTCTTATAGGCCCGAGGATAAACCCTGTTGTTTGTGGTTGGAATCTGTTCATGTGCACTCACAATATTATATCGTTTAAAACAACCTGAAATACATATTAAATTAATTGAAATCACAATTAAAAAAAGACTACTGATTTTTCATTACATATATTCAAAACATATTGCCATTTATTTTCAAACATTGTTTAAATAACCTATAAAAGAAATAAAAAAATCGAAAGTGTGTTAAAACAATCTTCAATATTTAACTGACAAAAAATTTCCAAGGTTGGTTACCGTTATCTTTATAATACTGTCATAGCTAAAATGCCATTTTAAACTGAATATCATTACTGTTACGCACACCTCTAAAAAAAATTCAAATACCATTATCGTTAGGTAGTTACCGGTATTTATTAATTTATATGAAAAAATTTTTTTAACTTTTTTATTTTATAATCTTGAGTTGAAAATATATACCTATATATATATTGGACCGACTCACCAAAATAAAGTAAAAAAAGTGCCCTACTCAAAATACACCTTGGTTTCTTTTATGATGATTCCCAAAACATTTCGGGTCTAGCTATGAGATCTCACGAGCTGGATCAAGCTGGATGTTATAAACACCGCATCCAGCCTAAGTGGACATAAAAAATAGCTTCGGAACTAAAAGTTGTGCGGAAAACGGTTTCTAGAATTCTAAAGAAGTTTAAAGACGGGTTGGAGATCACTATAAAGGCAGATTCTGTCAGAAAAAAGGACATCTGAGACCAGAAACATCAGTGCCATGTTGAAGAAAAATCCCAATATTTCAAACACCTTTTTCTGAAATTACCAACTTTTCTGTAAGTACGCTCCTGACATAGCAACGTTTTTAGCTGAATTTGCTGTCTTTTTTAGTGTATATATTATGAAAAAAATTGCACACATTTTTACTAATTTCAGCACCTCGACTTTAAAAAATTTGAAAGCTGTGAAAAATGCCGCTTGTTCTTCTGAAGTTTTAAAGATGCGCTTATGTCGAAAACGAAAAGATACAATTTTAGAATACCCCAGGTTGCCATTACAATATCATTCAAATAAAAAAGAGCCTCGGTGGGACCAAGGACCCTCGAAAAAGTTTTTGAAAATTTTACATTTAAAAAAATCAGACACAAATATACACGCATAAAATAAAAAGTGGATAATTGATGTAGTACTATGGTAAAATACAACTTTAAAAGTTTTCTGCTAAGTTACACAATTCTTTAATTGAAATATAATATTTTCGAAGACAATTCATAAAAGAAAAAACTTAGGTAACTTAATATATTTTGAAGTACGTGAAAATGAAATAGATCAAAAACTGTTGACAAGTTGACAAAAACCAAAATTTGATAAATCTACATGTTTTTTTACTAACTTACAAAATATACTTTTGAAGTTGTATTTTACCTAAGCACTTCGATAATTATACACTTTTTACTTTTTCCGTGTACATCAATTAAATATGGACCAATACATGCCGTAATTAAGGTTATATACCCTTAAATAGAAACAACCTGAATATATTAAATAATTTTGTAAGATCACAATTAAAATTGAAGTGTTACATTTTTGTTACATTTGTTAAATTTAATGCAAAGTGTTGTTAAAATTAACAAATCGGTTTTAAGCTAAAAAAGGAATAAATTTTGTTAAATTTAATAAAAAATTCTGTTGAGCCTGCTGACATAAATATTATCTTGAGTGTAGAGGTTTACAATTTGGCAGTTGCATACTTTTAATAGTACAGAAAACTTTTAATACCAGACATTATTTGTTTTTCTCAAAATGCAGCACAATTTTTTCTATATACTCTAAGAAAAAAATACGATTCTTGAGAAAAAAAAACTTTGGCGATAAAAAACACAAATTTTGTCGTCGTTTACAACCACCCACCCAACGGAACTGGCCAATGAGGGGTAGTCGTAGAAAAAAAAAAGAAAAAAACAAGAACATGGACAAGTGTTCTTAACAGCATTTTAAGTGGGTGGAATGGTTCTTTTATAAAAGTCTTGCACAAAATGTAGAATAAAACAAACCTTCATCTTAAATTGGCTTTAGGAATATGTACTTATTTATTTTCTTCTTGATGACTAGGGCAAGGAATTTCATGTGGCTAAAAAAGACAAATATGATTTAAAAATATAAAAAATATGCACTAAAAACTATTATTTTTGCAAAAATAAAGCACTAAACAATTGAAAATATATTCAAGTTATTTATTTTACAAACATACACAGAACTCCAAGCTTTCCGATAGGTCAGTAAGGTTTTTAAGGATGTTTATTTTTGAAAATAATGAGACAAAAATAAATATTTTATTGAATCAATATAAGAAAATATATAAATTTTTTATATTTTTCTACAAAATAAAAAATGCTTCTAAAAATTTAAAATATGCATTAAAAAGCACAAAATATGCATTAAAAAGGCACCAAATATGCATTTGAAGTCGAAATATGCAACTACGAATCGATGCCATTTTGATGATTCGGATAAATATTTATTCCATATTAATTTTGGACTATCGAGAAAAAACATGCATTGGCATGGAATTCCTTGCCCTATTGATGACTATGTTAGTGAGTGCACACGTTAGTGTGTACTGAAAATCTCTAAATAAATATCACAATTTCATTAGAAAATCAGGAAACTCGTTATTGAAAAGGATCTATCATACATATTTAAAAAGAATGTTTTTCAAGTTAAAAATTCTAAATAAAAGGTTGATCTAATTTGCGATTTATAAGGTAGAGGATGCTTGTTAAAATATCGGTTATATCGGAAATATCGGTTTTTCCCAATTTGGAATATTTGTTAACAAATTTTCTGTAGAATTTAGATAGGATTTTTTTAATTCGGCCCACTCTAATATACGGCGGTATGAACTAAGTTCCCAAAATCAAAATGAACCAAGTCCCCAAAATTTTGTACAGGGAAAAACAACAACGAATTTGGGGACTTATTTCACTTTTTGGGGACTTAGTTCTTTCTCAAATTGGGGGAGCTAATTCGCAATGAAATAAATCCCCAATTACTGGAAACTAGTTACTTCATTTTCACTAAAATTAAGATTATTGAAGATTGAGAGCAGCTGCCGCGTGCGTCGCGGGCCCGTCGCAATCATCGCGAGCGCTCGCCGGACGCGCGCACCCCCCTTTCAACTTCCTGTACCATATTTTTTCAGCACTTGGCAAGTCATTCTTTTGGAAATATGTAACTATAACAATTTTACTGTTATGGCGTTATTTCCACTTCGGTTGCTAAACGATTATGGTGTTATTGCACTTGGGTGTTGGCAATAAAGCTATATGGTTTTATTTCTCACTCCATTGAGAATAAGTTAATAATATGTTTCTCTTGCTTCGTTTAAATAGATAGATAAATAAAAACTTTATAAAAAAAATGGGACCTTATTTCATTTTAGAAATGGGGAGGTATTTCATTATGACCTAATTCCAGAAATGTGGGGAGTTACTTCATTTACGTTTTGGGAATTTCTTTCATTTCATTGGGGGTTTATTTCATTTTTGAAATTAGGGGTTTATTTCATAATGAAATAAACCCCCAATTTTGGGGACTTCATTCACTTCCGTTTTGGGGACTTAATTCATTGGGGACTTAGTTCATACCGCCCTAATATACATGTATGAATTCATGGTTTTATGTTTACACTTTTATTTATATTTTTAACCATCAGCAAAACCACCGTTAATGTAAAATATAATTTTGTCGCATTTCCCCATTAATTCTAACCCGATACTTTTACGGTGGGTCTTATACTGTAGTTTTAACTTCAGTTTAACTATTAAACAAAAGAAAATGTCTGAAAATTGTATACAAAACAACAACAAATTTTTGGGTTAATTATTAGTTAACCCTTAAACCTTCAGTGTGAGACCCACCGTTAGAGTTCAACTCAAATGATTTCTATTTGTTAAGCCATTTTTCACCGCTACCAGTTCCCGTCGATTTTGATATTAAAGCTATTCTGGGCTTGATTAAGAAAGTTCTAAATTTTGAAGTCAGTTGATTTTCCGGAAAATTTGTGGTGATTATAATCACGATTTGCGGTATATTTATGCACGACTCATATTTTTAAGTGTAAAAAAAGCGTTTTTATGCTGAGTACATCATAAAAGAAACAGGACCCATAATAATTGATACAAAAAATAAATTAAATAAAAAACATTTTATTGGCAAGTTCTGAATTTTAAAACTGCTGGTGATTTCACCAGTCTGTGAAAAATGGGTTAAGGAGCTTTTTAAAGTTAATTTTGATATCAGAGTAGTACGGATAAATTTTAAGTTGTGTTTGGAAATATGGCGGTTTATGATGTTAATTTCTTTTAAATCCGTCTAAACTAAAAAAAAGCACAGTTGAGATTCTGGAAGGAGAACATCGTTAAAAACACATATTTGCGTTATGACTAGATATATAATTTAACTTTTTGTATAAAATTATTACCGAATAATGGTAGGCATATAGATTTTCTTATTAAATTTATACGTGGATATCGAGTAAAATAATGAGTTATGCATATACATTATCATTAGGGTTTTTCATTTCCCGGACTTTTTCATTTCCCGGGACCACGGGGTTTTTTAGAATTTCCCGAAATCCCGTGAATTCCCGCTCGCTAGAAAATAATTAAATCGAACCTATGTTTGCCTAAAAAAATATAAAATATTCACGACTTTCACTTTTTTTAGACCAACCGTTTAAATCGCAAATACTTAGGTAATATATTTGAATGGAGGGCCGTTTTAATTTAAAAAACTCTATTAGAAATATTATAACTAAATATTATTTCGCGGGGTAAACGAGTTGATAAGAAAAAAGTGGAAGACACCGGTATTTTATTTTTGGCCCTTCTTTCAGGATATACTGGTATTTTTAATAGGTGCAAACTTGTGCCGGACGGTGAAATAACAAATTTTCTAAAATAAAATTCCAGACAGATTAAAAAAATATTTTTAGACGCTACTTATATAAAATTCTGGACCATGTTCTTTACTTTGTCATTTTGCGTCTTAAATAATTTTAAAATTTGAAGCCTAGTTTATATTTTACGATATAAAACGAAACTTAGGGCCAGTTTTATAGTCAAAATTAGTATATATTTTTTGCTTAAATATTCCTTAAATATGGAATATCTATTTCTAGATATTTTGCGTTTATGCAGATTTTCAGAAGAATTCGTCTAGAATTATAAAAAAATTTTAGGCAAATTCACCTAAACCGTTTTATAAAAATAGACACTTAAATATTATTAAATAGTTTTTTGCTTTAATTGGTTTTTTTAATAGAAATTTTGTATGCCCCAAATACTTAAAAAGAAATTATTAAACTTTCTTAGTTGCATTTTAAATTAACAGATACAAAATTTAAAAATAATTTAGAAAGGCATTTAATGCATTATTTTCAAAATAAATAAAATTTTAAAAATGAAATAAAGGAATAGCAGTTGAAATTTAAATGAAATTATTTGAAATAAGAAAACTGAAAATAACCTATATGTATGTTGTAAATCTGAAAATATGTGTATTTTTTTAATTTTAATCCGAGTTTTTGGAAGTATTTGGAACTGAAACACTGATGTTGAAATGTTATATATATTGCTGTTGTCTTTAAAAAAAAAAAACAATTTTCCCTGGGATCTTTTTTTTGTTTTTTTTTTAAAGAAAAGCACGTCTTCTCTATCCCCTTTGGAAAGGGGATATAGAAGAAGTGAAAGGTGTTGAAAGATGAAGGGCTTCAAATATGGCAACACTGTAATTGCGCGAGATGTTGAATTTTAGACCAGTTTTTACGCGCCATCTGATGGTGAGTTGCCGAACTTTGTTGAAGTTTTTTAGTTCATAGCCCTGTTATTATTATTTTACTTCGGTGGGGTTAAGTGCTATGGGAACACCGAAGGAGGAAGCCGCGATATGTATGAGGGATAGAAAAAACTCATACATACACCGAAAAAATTTCTCAGTTACTGTTTACTAAATTTTTAACTGAGGCTCAGGTGAAATACCCCTTACTGAGAATCAGTTAATGAAATTAATTAAATTTGACTAATTTTATTTTTAAAATACAATAAAAATATGATTATAACATTTTATTCATTTTTAGTTAATTACAAAATAACAAATTTCCTTTTTAAAATTGTCCAGCATCATTTCCATTCTTGTGTTTTGCATTTTTCGTTGCGGTGTTCTCGAAAATTTTCCCATATTGCTTTTCACGTTCTGGAAACAATAATACATATAATTATTAAATATTTTCTACTGTTAGTAAAAGAAATTACTTTAACTTACCGTATACCAAATAATGTAAATTAAAGAAAAAATGTATATTTAATTTATATTGAAATTCTTTTTATTATTTACACCATTTGGAAAATTTTATTTAAAGACTTTTGGCAATACACGTTTAAATATGTTTTTACAGGGTAGTACACAATTCGTGTGATTTGACTAAAATAATAGTTGAGTTCGTCTATATTAGTTACTTAAAAGTTTTTCGGTTTCAACTGAGAGATTGTTCAACTGAGCAACTGAGAAATGTTTTCGGTGTATTACTATTTTTCATAAATTGATGTTGCCTTGGTTGCGGATCAAACCCGAAACCTCACGTGTAACAGTACAACGCGCTAACCATTACACCACAGCTCTTGGTAATGGCTGGTAAAATTTGTTTTCGGTATAAATTTACCAAGTTCATCTGACATCGGAAAAAAAAACTCGGCCTAGATAATGTTTTTGTAACTAATTCAATTTATTAAATTTTAAATCGCATTTTAAAATTTTAAATATTTTTTTCTAAATTAATTTCATAAAAATTAATGTTCTAAATCCGTTTAATTCTTCAACATCATGATCACATCAATTAACCCAGATTAAGTGTGTTCGTTTAGATGCTATTTTTTACTAGCTTTACAAAAATTACTAGCTCAAAAATTAAGCTAAGCTTATTGAAAATTGCATTAGCTGATGCAGAAAAACACGGCATGGTGTATTAACAACCAAAAACCACATTTGGAAAAAACTACATTTGTCATATTTTTTTGTATGGCGGCATGTCTAGAATTTATGAAATTTAAAACTAATTTTATTTTAATGTACTTTCAAAAAGAAAAAGTTTGATACCCATATTGTCTCTGTTAAGTAGTCAGAGCTTCCCAATTCTTTAAAAATATAGACCATCGGGAAAATTCGTCTCAAACCCGAAGTAAGCCGAATATCGAAAAAAGCCGATATATTATAAAACTTTCTAAACAAGAGTTGCCTTGAAACCGAATTGAATAAGAAATTAAAAAAAAATTTTGAATAGTTTTTATTATATTCAAGAACAAATTTATCAGAACTGCCACCGCTCACTTTCACTTCTGTAGTGGGATTCTCTAACTTTTTAACGACAAAATTCGGTTGTTATCAGTTTACTATGAAACCTTGACAATTTAACTACCGAATTTTGTCGTTGGAAAGTTACAGCATTGCCTCTCTGTAGTGCTATTCTCTAACTAATTATCGACAAAATTCGGTAGTTAAGTTGTCAAATTTTCACAGTAAACTGACAATTTAACTACAGAATTTTGTCGTTAAAAAGTTAGAGAATATCCCCTCTGGTTTGGGATTAATACTAAAGTATGAACGGTTTCACTGCGTTGTGTTTTTGAGAATTGCCTAATTAGGTAAATTGTCATATAGCGCAAAAATCTTTATAAAACGAGTAAAAAGGTTAAAGTCGGGCATGCCGACTATACAATACCCTACACCAGTCTGGGTAAAAGCCAACTAATGTTTGGATCCGAAATTCGAATAGTTTAAAATGGGGCTCGTGTCAAAATTTTCTATAATGTGAGTCAGCGCACCGAATTTCATTAAAATATCTTAATATTTGCGACCTGCAGTTTGTAACCAAGCCAATTTTGGGGGGGACCCTTATATGGGCACTAGGTCTAAACATGGACCGATGTTCACCAAAATCAATAGGCTGCGTTATTGGGCCAACATAGGTCTGGGTACCAAATTTCATCAAAATATCTTAATATTTGCGACCTGCAGCGTATAAACAGTATAATTTTGGTAGGACCCTTATATGGGCACTAGGTCTAAACATGGACCGATGTTCACCAAAATCAATAGGCTGCGTTATTGGGCCAATATAGGTCTGTGTACCAAATTTGATCAAAATATCTTAATATTTACGACCTGCAGCGTATAAACAGTATAATTTTGGTAGGACCCTTATATGGGCACTAGGTCTAAACATGGACCGATGTTCACCAAAATCAATAGGCTGCGTTATTGGGCCAATATAAGTCTGTTTACCAAATTTCATCAAAATATCTTAATATTTACGACCTGCAGCGTATAAACAGTATAATTTTGGTAGGACCCTTATATGGGCACTAGGTCTAAACATGGACCGATGTTCACCAAAATCAATAGGCTGCGTTATTGGGCCAATATAGGTCTGTGTACCAAATTTCATCAAAATATCTTAATATTTACGACCTGCAGCGTATAAACAGTATAATTTTGGTAGGACCCTTATATGGGCACTAGGTCTAAACATGGACCGATGTTCACCAAAATCAATAGGCTGCGTTATTGGGCCAATATAGGTCTGTGTACCAAATTTCATCAAAATATCTTAATATTTACGACCTGCAGCGTATAAACAGTATAATTTTGGTAGGACCCTTATATGGGCACTAGGTCTAAACATGGACCGATGTTCACCAAAATCAATAGGCTGCGTTATTGGGCCAATATAGGTCTGTGTACCAAATTTCATCAAAATATCTTAATATTTACGACCTGCAGCGTATAAACAGTATAATTTTGGTAGGACCCTTATATGGGCACTAGGTCTAAACATGGACCGATGTTCACCAAAATCAATAGGCTGCGTTATTGGGCCAATATAGGTCTGTGTACCAAATTTTATCAAAATATCTTAATATTTACGACCTGCAGCGTATAAACAGTATAATTTTGGTAGGACCCTTATATGGGCACTAGGTCTAAACATGGACCGATGTTCACCAAAATCAATAGGCTGCGTTATTGGGCCAATATAGGTCTGTGTACCAAATTTTATCAAACTATCTTAATATTTCCGACCTGCAGCGTATAAACAGTATAATTTTGGTAGGACCCTTATATGGGCACTAGGTCTAAACATGGACCGATGTTCACCAAAATCAATAGGCTGCGTTATTGGGCCAATATAGCTCTGTGTACCAAATTTCATCAAAATATCTTAATATTTACGACCTGCAGCGTATAAACAGTATAATTTTGGTAGGACCCTTATATGGGCACTAGGTCTAAACATGGACCGATGTTCACCAAAATCAATAGGCTGCGTTATTAGGCCAATATAGGTCTGTGTACCAAATTTCGTCAAAATATCTTAATATTTACGACCTGCAGCGTATAAACAATATAATTTTGGTAGGACCCTTATATGGGCACTAGGTCTAAACATGGACCGATGTTCACGAAAATCAAACTTGTTCGTCCTTGGGCCAACATAGGTCGTACCAAATTTCATCAAAACAGCTTAATATTTGCGACCTGTAGAGTGCGCACAAGATTGCATGGACAGACAGATAGACGGACGGACGGACGGACAGACGGACATCGTTAAATCGAAAAAAAAAAATTCTGAACCGATCGGTATACTATAAGATGGGTCTACGACCAATATTTTTTGGTGTTACAAACATCAGCACAAACTTATAATACCCTGACCACATAGTGGTGTAGGGTATAAATATTACTACGTTGGAGTTTAGCAATATGAAATTTTTGTATATCAACTTTTGGGAAACATCCCAGCGAAAAAAGAGATGCCGAAGCAGTAGCAAAAGCATTACAATTGATGATCTAGATGTACTTCTTTTTTAACATAAACACTAATGATTTTAACATTGTGTTGTCATAAGAGAGGAGTACTCCGACTGTAACATTTTTTTAGTACTTTTTGAACGAGTGCAAAGGAAGCTCTTTTTCACCAATTAAAAGTTAAAAAAAAAATCTTCACAAAAAAAATTATATATTTTTTATTTTACAAAAGTTTTTATATTGCCGAAACCGGGTATCGTATTTGCGACCTCACGATTGCTAGTCGCTGAGCTCTACCGCTGAGCTATTCTTTGGTATGAAAGTTGACTGGCATAAAAACACCACTTTGTTAATGCGAGATATTGTTCCTTATTCTCTTCAATAAAAGTACTTATTAAACAAGTGTGCACTCCAATTCAAAAAGGTGCACTCCAATTCAATATTTGCTTTCAGTACTATTTTTACAGGTATATAAAAATCAATTTCTCGCCATTTTTTTATATATACATATTTTTAAAAATTTAAAAATTATTAAAATATTGAATTTAAACAAATTAATTATAAATATTAAAAAACAAATAGTAGAATAAAAAAAATAAAAAAATATTGGTCCCGCCGGGAATCTAATCCGGGACCCTCTGTTTGAAAATGTCAAATGATAACAGAATCACTTTTTACGATCACTTTTAGAGCAATTACTCCTTAGAGACAATACTTAAGTGATTTTTTGGATGTGGTTCAGAAGTAATTCTAAAAAAGCTGTAAAAATGTAATAACGAATACTTGGGAAGCAATGAAAGAAGTGATTTTTTGAAGTTGTTCAGAATAACTTCTAAAAAAGCAGTAAAATATTAAAAATATTGTATTTATTTTCTTTCACTTTCTACCTGGAAAAAAAAGGAAGCCAAACAAAGAATATTCCACACAGACGGACAACTAGAACAATATCTTAATGGTGAACAATAAAAGTGAATGCAGTTACTTTAACTGTCATTTGCAGTTGATTTTACCCAAATAATTCCCTGAGTGTAGCTACATTCGGGGCTGTGAGAGCCCTATGAAGAATTTAGCCAAATTGATAACGTATTAACTGCTTAAACTTCCCATACTGCAAACAAATTATAAGGAAATCAATTCAAAATGTACACATTGTTTTGACACACATCCAATATGTTGATATATGCTAAAAAAAAATATGAACATAAAATTGCTGTTAAAAGCAAATTATCCAAATATTCTCGTTATTTTTTATAAAAAAAAAATAAATAAAAGAAAACAAATCACCACATATAAAACCTCACTCAGAGGGTTTAGTTTAATATAAACAAAAGAGAGTGTAACATTCGGCTCTACCGACTCTTATTTACCCTATAACATTTTTAGTAAACTTAGTGAAATGCAATGCGTAATTGTATAAAAATTTTTTGTATTTAATGATCGATTTTGTTAAACAATTTATTCACAATTGTTGTCATTTAGCGAATTTAACAAATTTTAATTATATTATTTTCTCAATCTAATAAGGCCTAGATTTTCATGCAATTAAAACTCAATTTTACTAAAATTTTACTCGATGTTTCGTTGATTTTATGTCGACTTCTTGTGGAACTTGTATATTTATTAATACAAAAAAATTAACAATATATTAATATAACAATATATCAACAAAAACATTTAAACTAGGGCTCGGATTGCCATGCATTTATATTCGTGTTTTATCTACAAATATGTATTAAAAATCAAAAAATATGCATTTAAAGCATAAGAAATATACAGTTATTATTGATTTAATAATAGCAAAAAACATAAAAAACCCAACAAAAACAATTCGATTTCATTAACTAAAAAATATTGATAAAATGTTTGTTTAAAGAAAAACTTTTACGATTTGGTTTATAAAAGTTTTAATGCATTGAAAATGATCGTTCCACTTCCGATTATATACAATTTGATTAATCCATTTTCCGGGTGAAATTTTATATAATTTAGTATGATGCCAAATAAAAAAAGATATGCTACAAAATAGATTTTTTTCACGGGTATTTATTGTTTTGGATTAACATAAAATAACATTTTTATGACTGGTTCATCTTTTTTAATAATTTTGGGTATTTTGATAATAAATATAAAATAACGGATCGAATCTCGAGATTTGGGACACAATGCTCGAAAAGTATCCACTTTTTTCTCCACACAATGTTCGAAAAGTATCCTACTTTATATTTTTTGTTGTATTAAAAGAATATTTTAGAATAAAATTAAATACCTAATAGTTTTTTTGTAAAAGTTTTGAAAAATATTTTATACTCTCTGACATAAAAGTATATATACATATATAAAAGTATATAGGACCATGTGAGTCAGCGAACCAAATTTCATTGAAATACCTTGGTATTTGCGACCAAAATCAATAGGCTTAGTCCTTTGGCCGACATAGGTCAGTGTACCAAATTTCATAAAATATCTTAATATTTGCGACCTGAAGTGTGTAACCAAGCCAATTTTTGGGGGGCCCTTATGTGGGCACTAGGTCTAAACATGGACCGATTATAACCAAAATCAATAGGCTTTGTTCTTGGGCCGACTCAGGTCGGTGTACCAAATTTCATCGAAATATCTTAATATTTGCGACCTGCGGCCTGTAACCAAGCCAATTTGGGGGGACCCTTATATGGGCACTAGGTCTAACCATGGACCGATTTTAACCAAATACGTTTCGTCCTTGGGCCGACATAGGTCGGTGTACCAAATTTCTTCAAAATATCTTAATATTTGCGACCTGTAGGGTGCGCATAAGAATGCATGGACAAACAGACGGACGGACGGGCAGACGGACATCGTTAAATCTGAACAAAACGTGATTTTGAGTCGATCGGTATAAGGTGGGTCTAGGTCAAATATTTTTTGGTGTTACAAAGATCAGCACAAACTTATTATACCCTCTCCACGTAGTGGTGTAGGGTATAAAAAAAATTCGTTTGATTAAAATACATTCCATGGAATACCCGGTTTTTTAATACTCTAATAAAAACACAAAACTCAATTTTTTTACATACCTGTACCCACTTGAAATTCACATGCTTTCAAAGCATCTTCTTTGGTTGCCAATATTTCCACTAGAGGGCATTTTAAGGAAAGAAACATACACAATTATTTAGGCAAAGTTTTGTTAAAAAATTTCATCTGGATATATGAAATTTTGAAACGGAATGGCTTAGATTTAAGCTTACACTGAACCACAAGTCATAAGTAAAATCAACATACCAATTTTGTCACTTTTTGGTGAAAGGAATTGTTACAGCAATATCGTTTTTATTCACATTGATGTGTTTTTTTTGGAATCAACTATTTTTTTTTTAATGCATATACTTACTGTCTTTTGATAAATTTTTGTCAATTTATTAACAAAATTTAATTTGTTAACTCCAAAATTTTTTTGTTAAAAAGGCAGTAAAGTAAAGTTAATTTTCTTCAATTTGAAAAAAGTATTGAATATATGGAAAGAACTTTAGTGTGTTTAGTTTTGCTGCGTTGTTCCTCGTGCTAGCATGTGAGAGCCATTCGTTATAGACGGAAATATTAATTAATTAACATTGCTTTTTTTAAGAATTAATAATTAGCAAATTCAGTGACTTGTATAGAACTGTTAAGTGAATATCTATTACTCGTATTTTTAATTTAAATAAATTTTTGTAATATTAAACCTTTTCAATTAAATTGTAGATTTTAATTTCTGTCATTAATTTTGATATTCTATGTATTTTGACTTTTTAATTAAATAAAATACACTGTTGAAACAACAAAATAAGTATTCAATTTGATTAAGTATAATTGTTAACGCAACTAATTTTTGTTAATACATTTGACGATATTTTGTCAATAAAAAACACTACATCAAATAATAAAACGTCAAAATATAAATTTACTAAACAATGTGTTTAATTGACGGACAGGTTTTGTTAGCTGTGTATATAGTGATCCCTAGGGTATTCAAATTACTTGGGTATTGCTTTGTTCGAGTAACTCGATTTTGAGATTTTTAACTTACTAATCATTGTTCAAGGTTTTAAAATTACTCGATAATCGTGCAAAGTTTTAAAATTGCTCGAGTAACAATTTCATTATCTTTTTGTAAAAATTACACATTTTCTGTAGGTTTTATAGCTTATTAGTAACATAATATAACAAATTAACAATTAAATAAAGTGAATTCATAAGTAGAAGTTGAAAAAAAAATGTTTAGACCATTCATTTATGTAAACTTTGAAATCTAATAGAGGTCTATTAAGTACGATGTAGTTTGAAAATAATTTGTATTGCAGTTTTATAAAAGGAGGAGAAAGGAAAGCTTACAATTACAATCTAAAAACTGTTAATATGTGTGAATGAAATTTTTTAATGATAAATAAATTTTAGATTCAAAGTTATTCAGATTTTATTAAGATTTTTAAGCACAAAAAAGGCCTAAACAAAATCAACAGTTCTTAAATATTTTTATTAAAAGTTGAAGAGATCTTCTAATATAATCATAAAAAAAATAGTATATAAATAGTTAAGGTGGTTTGCTTTTTAAAAGACTTTTCTTAAATTTTATAAAGGTCGACTCTGGGAAATCTCTTTCGCTTACACAGTACCTTCAAATGTAGGAAACTACGGACCTTAAAAAATATAATGCCTTAATTCGATTTTTACGTTGGGTTAAAAAAATTGTTATAAACTAAAGAAAAATAATTTTTTCCATCTTCTCTAGTTACTCGATTAATCGACCAAAAGTGCTCGAGTTATTCGTTACTTGAAATTGGGCATTTGAAATTACTCGAGCAAGTTTTTATTTTTTAGTTGATTTCAGCGCTGTTTTTGGTTCAGTGCAATGGAGAAATGAATTTAGAATATTTTGTGTCCAAGCGCACTCGAAAGAAAAACAACCATTGAGAAGGGTATAAATAAATTCGGCCTGGCTAAATAAATGCTTTAATTCCTTTTTTTGTTTTGTTTTTTGCGGTCTTTCTGGGCACTTGTTACTGACTGCTATTACCTCGGTATTTTGTGTTACACATGTTAATTAACATGACTTTGTGGTCAAGTGTAGTGTTTGTATACAATGTTAACGTGTTTATATACATAAATTTTTTTTAAGAAAATAAAAACAATCACGAAAAATCGTGGATAAAGTGGCACAAAAAGGGTTTAACAAGCAGAAAATGGAGGCAATTAAAGATTTAAAATGGGTATGTTTACATGCTTTTATTGAATATTTAACAGCTTTGGTATGCAGCACAGTGTATCGTAATTGTCTAAAACGTAGTCATTAATAAAAAAATACATTTTTAAACTTGCTAAGGGACTGGTCACTAGACTTGTATTTTAGATACGAATGCCCGATTACTGAATGTTCAGTTGAAATTTTCCTAATATTTAAAAATCGAATTCTATAAGAGACACAACAACAAATGTGTGAACTAAAGTCCCAGTTAAGCCCCGTTCACATTATCACACAAGTGCTTATACTTTTCTTCACACAAGTATGACAAAAAGTATGCTGAAATTGTCTGGTTGTAAAAAAAGTATAAAAGAAAATCTTTTCAGTGTTCAGACTGTTATCGACACACACAACAAATAAATTAAAAAAGTTATTTTTTCTTCTATTATTACTTTTTCTTACCACTAGTTGTTTTTAATCTTTGTTTAACATTTATTTGTGAATAACACAACACTTGTGTTGAGACTAGTGGTAACTTTATGAAATATTTCAAAAATTAAATCTTGTCTAAAAAGTGTGACCGTATTTTTAAATGTGTGCATCCATTTTGACATGTGTGTAACGAACAGTGTTCACACTATTATACATTTTCGTTATACAACACATTTCTGACATGTATAACACAATTGTGTGATAATCTAAACGGGGCTTTAGTAGCACATTGTGAAAATGAGGCTAAATTATTTAATATATTGATGTGAGATATTTTTTGGCAAGTGTTTTATTTTGCAACTGCAGGGAATTTTAAAAAGAGATATTCCTTTTTTACTATAACATACAATTTTCATAGAAAATGGTTTCAGTTACATTTTAAAGAGAATTAAAATTTTATTAAATTCATAAATTTGCAATGATGTTTCAATTTAGCTGTTATTCAAAATGTTATTGCAAAAGAGGTAAATTCTTTTGCGTCATATTGGACTTCATATTAAATCTTGAACACATAAATTTAAAAATTTTAGACCAGGGAAATTTTTGGAATTTACTTCTTAAGGAGCAACTTCATATTGCTTTATATTATATATTTTTCCTTGAAAAAGACGAAACACTCAGAAAAGTCTTCTTTGGAAAGGGATGTAGAAGAGATGAAAGTTGGTGCAATATGAAGGGCTTCAAATATGGCAAAACCTTTCACGGGGTGATAAATCTTAGAACACTACACGCTGAAAAAAATCGCCCTGCAGGAAACATATTTGCTGGTGATATATATATGTTTGGAAGAACTGTCAAAATATATTTGCCGTGTTTTTAATATAATATGTTTGCCAGCAAATATAATATTTTTGCCTGTAAATATATGTATGTTTAAATCATATGAAATACATCTACTCGCAAATATATAAATGTTTGCAGGCAAACATATATATATTTATCATTATTATATTTGCACTCCACAAACATAATAATGATAAAATAAAAATGCAAATATATTTTTGTTTAAGTGGGAAAATATGACTAACATTCAAACATTAAAGTGTTTGCCTGGAGACATACGTATTATAACGATAAAAATAAAATAATTGGAAACACACCTCAAATATAAGTATAGTAGTTTATAAATATATATATAATTGCCTGTAAATATATCCAACAATCTCTATTTTCTTCGTGTATATTATTTTATTATATTATTTTACTTCGGTGGGATAAAATGATATAGGAACAACGAAATAGGATGCTGCAAAATGTATGAGGAAGATAAAACTCATACATATTATTTTCCTAAATTGATGTTAACGTCGCTGGAGATGGAACCTGCAACTTTGTGTGTAATAATCCAACGCGCTCACCATTACACACAATGGCCACATATTTTTCAATATTCTTTAAGCCCCGTTTACATTATCAGAAATGTGTTGTATAAAGAAAATATATAACAGTGTGAACAAAATTCGTTACACATGTCAAAATGGGTGCACATTAGAGGGGTCCAATAACAGAGCTTTAAAGATTTAATTCCTTTTTGGAATTAATTCCCAAAAATTTGATTCATTTTTGATACAAAGTACTTAAAAAAATAAATTTACCCAAGTAAAAAAGTTTTGATATAGTCATATATTATCATATTTTTGTATAATTATATATTGGAACATATATACCAAGATATAATTATATAAAATTTTACGAAATTATATCCTAAATATATAACTATATCTTGTTATATATTGCACAATATATAGTGCAACATATTACAATATCTATGCACAGCGCATGCTACGGGGACAGTTTTTCGATCAAGTGTTTAGTATGGAGACATTTGGTTAGTTTGGGAACTGTCCTCAAACTCTTCCTAGGTCTAGCGCATAGTATCAAGACATTTGTGGCTCATATACAGCATAGTTTGGGCTCATTTTTGGCCATGTCTCCGAACTATGCGCACCACATACATATATATCCAATTATATATAGGCCTATATATAGTTACATATGCCTCATAAAATTATGTATAATTGTATCGAATTATATACCATTATATCTAGTTGGATATGATTATATTATATTTGATGCATTTGGATGAGGACAAAATCCGGATAAAATTGTATGAAACCATATCTTATTTCATAAAATTAGATCTAATTGTGTCAAATTAGATTTAATATGATGATAAGACGATCTAATTTGATACAATTTGATGTTCTCATTTTTCGGATATAATTATATATAATATCAAAAGTCATATAATTTTTTTAGTAGGGTACTTAATTTTTTATAAAAATCACACTTTTCTCGAAAACCACAAAAAATAAAAGCTTGTCACCGACAGGTTCATGGAGGGATTTACCTCAAATTGGCATACTTTACCTCTAGAATGTATTTAACAAGCCCTTGAAGTGCAAAATCCATTTTTTTTTAATTTGTTTAAGCAAATTTTTTAAAAATCGGAAATGGGGTTTTGAAAATTATGGCAAAAAATGTATGCGTTTTTTGCCTTGGACACTTTTTAGACAAACTTTATATCTTTAAATGTTTCATATAGTTCCCACTTGTCTAAACACAAGTGTTGTGTTGTTCACGAATAAAAGTAAACAAAGAATAAAAGGAACTAACTACTTTCATTTATTTGTTGCTTTCATTTACTTTTATAATATTTTGACAACCAGAAAATTTCAACATACTTTTCGTCATACTTGTGTGAAAAAAAGTATAAGCGCGTGTGTGATAGTGTGAAAAGAGCTTTAATAGCATTGTTGTAACTAGTAATGGTGCAACCTGTTCTAGAATCCATGCAAAAGAATCAAAAATAACTTATTAACCACCTTTTTGTGCGTTTTTTAATTTGTTTGTGATTTTTTAGGCTACTAATTATTTTGCTGATTTTAGCAAGTTAATTTGTTATTTTCTATTAACAAAAATTTAACTCAAATATAACTTAAAATATATTTAAACGTTTTAATTTTGCTTTTCTTATCGTACTAAGGTGTTTTTTAAGGTGTTAAAATCAAATTTACCGTGTTTTGTGTTTGGTGGAAATAAATAGAAGAGATTTATTTAACGGCTCCAAGCATGCAACAATAGTTTCTATTTGTGGGATAAAATTGAAATGGTGTTTACTAGGGATACCGATCCCAAAATCCTGATCCCGAAAATCCCGGGATTGGTCTTGAAAAATCCCGGGATTTCCGATTTCATTATTCGGCATATTTTATATCTTTTTTGTATTTGTTTTTATTGTTATATTCGACCTAAATAACTTAAATCTAATATCTTATTAAATGTTATTAAAGTACTAATTCTTCCCATTCATAAACAATATATTAAAATAGATTACACTGTTCAAGTTTCTAACACGAAATTTGTGGTACTAACGTGAAAACCATATGGTTGTGTTTGGATGAGCCCCCTGACTACTACTCCACCGATGAAAGTGCCAATTTGGCTCATTCAGAAAAATGTATGGCGTTTTTTTTGAATTTCGGTCAATTCTTCAATTTTTGACCATTTTCAGCCCATTTAAGTCGCTTTTCCTGTATTCAAAATTTCTTGTGTTATCTATATACGGCTCACAATTACTATTTCCACCATTAGAACGCACATTTCAACTGAGAAAATCAAAATTTTTAGCCTATTTTCATGATTTTTGCCCATTTTTCATCGATTTTCCCCATTTTTGTGCTGTTTTTATGCGCTTTTTTGTAGTTCTTTCGCAAACTTATCGACATAATTTTCCTTTTTACAATATATTATGCAATATTATAGCCATTTCAAGCAACTCAACACACTTTTTAAATACATCACAGCTTTAAGATGTTGAGCAAGAATTATAGTTTTATTTTGTGACAACTTTAGTTGTCTTGACATTATGTTCAAGCGCTGTTGTGTAACTTCAATGTTTTTGCATGGTGGCGTAATATTTGATGGCTGATACAAAGAAAAATTCGATTCTGGCTCCGAAAAAAAAGATGGTGGGATGTATTCTTCAGTTGGACTCGGTTTTCTCGGGATTGGCACTGGCGGAGAATGGGGAAGAGTGGTTTGAGCTGACGGAACACTTTGGTAAATATATTCCATCGCCTTTCTTCTGTTCATACCCACAACATTATTTTTACATACGTAGCATATGTTTGGCTCTGACCAAATCATCGGTATTCCATATGGCATGCTTTCCCGTCGACCTGTTCGCCAATCATACAAACGTGCTACATACGATGAACAAGCTATTTTAGGCACCCAGTCAACATTACGAATCACTGGAATATTGAAGTACTGCTCGTACAATGTTGCAATTTCATCAGTAATTTTTTTCTTAGACGACATAATGGTCCACTTTCCGCACATATAACAGTAATGATTGAAGTTTTTCAGGCATTCATCCATTTTTTACCGTAAAAATTAATCACTTCAAACTGGAAACTTTATTTATACTTTTTCGTCACTTTAAAAAAATCGTACTTTACGCGTTCGGAGACACTTGTTGAATGACAAAAATCGATCAATGAACATCTATAAATACTACGTAAGTTTCAATATTTTACTGAGAGGTACTTATGAATTGGCGCATCTTTTAAGGGTGGCTATATACCTGATTCGTGTGCGTTTAAAATGGTCACAAATTGACGAATTGACCGAAATTAAAAAAAAAACCCCATAAATTTTTCCCAATTAGCCAAATTGGCACTTTCATCGGTGGAGTAGTAGTCAGGGGGCTCATCCAAACACAACCATATGGTTTTCACGTTAGTACCATTTTACAACTTGAACAGTGTTACAGATTAAATAGATCTGAATAAAAACCTTAATATTTTAAAAACTTTTATTCAGCTTTGGAACTTTTAAAAATCGTAATTCAACTTTCAATTAGTGGTTTTTATATATGCCTAAAATAGGCTTTCAATATCAAACTTTATTTAATCTTTTAACGGACTTGATTTTATTTATTTTATTGGTAATTTGCTGAAATCATAAATTCATGCAAAATAATTTTGTCGACTAAAAACAGCAAATTTTTGTTAAATTAGAAAAATCTAACAATCTGCATTTCTGAAATCAGCAGAGATATGTGCGTAATGTTTTATGTTAGTTGATTTAAAAAAAACTATTAGTCATTAAATATTTTTGGTGATTTCAGCAGAGTACACTTAAGTCTTTTTTTATGCGGTAGATGTGTTCCAAAAAAACCGCATAAAAAAATCTCCCATACAAAAATCGGAGATGCGTTCCTAATATTTCAAAAACCGCATAACTTTGAAATAAGGAAAGAAAATTGGACTAAAATCGCATAAAAAAATCTATAGAATAAAAAATTAAAAACAAATTGTTCATTTATTTTTACTTTTAACCCAAAATAACACTTGTATATATGGATTCATACAGGTTTAATGTATGTTCGTGCATGATCATAAACATGAATGCTTTTCCATACATGCCCGGGTAAAAATCTTAATATGGTGTCATATATAATTATATCTTATTTGATAAGTCCCCATATACAACCACATACAGCTTGATCCGAAAAATGGGTCATCTAGATGTATCTAATTATATAAAATTAGATATAATTTGATATAGTTTGATCCGAGATTTGTCCATATCCAGGACATCATATTATATCTAATTCGATATAAAAATATCTGATTTTATATAATTTTGTCTGATAGTAGGTATACTTTTTATGCATAACAGCTATTAAATTGACAATGGAAATTTGTATAGTTTGAACAATTTTAAAGGCCCAAATTTTATAACATAAAATAAAAATTTAGTTGAATGCTTTTGTCTTCTAAATCGTACGCATCATTTTTTAACATGAGTTTACATGAATAAAACCACATGAAAATTATTTGGCTATGAGTAATTAACTCTTAATTTGCAGACTACTAAATTTGATGTTGAACTATATATTAATTTCTACGGGATTATATAGAAAGTTATATAAAATTACAAGAATATATTTTTAGTATGACGACACATACAGTGTTATATAACTTAGTATCGAACCATATATAATCATATCGTTCACTACATATATTTTGATTAGTTTTCTGTGGCTTATGTAGTTATATATGGAGTCAGATTTGGGGATATGTAACAACATCATTTATCATATAAAAAATTCGTTGAGAAAATAATATCAGATGTAGTTGTATATAATGATATGTGTCTTAAAGTGACTCCATTCATTGTCAGATATAACCCAATCACATTATATATGACAATATATAACTATTTTTACTCGGGTGGATACATAAATCTCCATACATGCATCCACATATGTCCACACTTGTGCATTAATGAGAATACGATAGCATCCCCGAGAATTCGACGACAATGTTAAACTCAGTTGTGAGCCAGAAATAACAGATTTTCTTGTTTGAGATTCATTCATTTTAATTGAGCTTATTGAAGATTCTCCAAGTTTAAAATATTTTCCAATATAGGCATATCTTTCACCATTTTCTATGCGATCTAAAATTACCAATTTTGTTTCTAACGAAATTACTGTCTTTTTTCTTGGTTTTATCCATTTCTTTTAAGAAAACCTTTAAATAAATAAGACAAATTTTTTTATTTTATTTTAAATTAAGTAAAAAGTATTATAAAAGTTGTAAAAAAACGAAACGCAAGTCGATTTTAAAACCGCATAACTTCAAATCCGCATAAAAAGAGACTTAAGTGTAGTTTGTATTTGCTACTGTACAGCTACTTTTGGTTAAACAGTTTCTTCAGAGGTAAATTGTAATTTGCAATTTGCTTAAATTTAACTCATAAGTATATTTCTTATATTTCGGAAATTTAACAATTATTTAGCAAACAAGTTCTGCTGATTTCAGTAATTTTAATCGCGGAACCGTTTTTGCTAATTTTTAGTAGCTTCATCTGCTATTTTTACATACTTATTTCTGTTAGTGTAGTTTTTGTTTAAAACCAGATTTACAATGCTGTAGTACTCCACTCTGAGTGGATTTTGTTCCATTCCTTTTTGCACTTACATATTTTTTGTATGCTATCTCTATTTTACACACTCGACTCTGCAGCGTAGAGTACTCTAGCATTGTGAATCCGGGTTAATTTGTTTATTTCTTCATACTACAAGAAATAATAAGTAGATTTTTAATGAATTATTTTAATTTGTAGGGTTTATTTCAGCTATTTATTTTTAAAATTAAAAATATGAGGAAACAAGAAAATCCCGAAACCCCGAAAAATCCCGAGATCCCGGGATTTAAATTTTCAAAATCACGAATCACGGAATTTGTAAAAACCAGTCCCGTTCGGCATCCTTAGTGTTTACCCTACACCACTACATAGACATGATACACTCAAATAAAAATATCTGTGAAAGTTACAAAAAAAAAAATATATTTAAAAGAAAAGTTAACTAATATTAAGTTAGTAGACCGTTTAGCTAATTTTAGCAAAACGTGTCTGTAATTATTAGTAAAGTGAAAACAGTTGGAAAAATTTGTAATTTGCTAAAATTGTGTAAAATTGGATAATGGAAATTGATTTGCTAAAATCAGCAAAATTGCTAACTAAATATTAGTAAAAGGAATTTTATAAAAAAAATTTGTAAACTTTATATATAAAAATCCTAAAATTAGTAAAAAAGTTTTATTAAATATTGGTAAATTGTGAAATTTTTACCAAAAATCTAGGCTAAACTGCAGTGTATGGGGTTTCGTCAAAAAATATAAAAAAATATGACCCCCTCTGGAATTAAAATAGAAAAAAATCTAAATTAATTTTGGGAGGGGCTCGGTCCCGGGAGGCCCGTGGGGCGCAAAGACCAGGGCGACATAGTAACATGTAAGTGTGGGTACTCAAATTAAAGGAAATTGTCTCACGGCCCTATGCTCCTTGCAGGAGTAAAAGGAACAAATATATATATATCTCACGATTTTAAAAATGTTATTTTTTTTAATCCATAAAATATAGCCCTAACTAGAGCCATTTTAGTCCCTTAAGAGGGGGGACTGAAAATGATGAAATTTTTTTGTATGGTAAAATGGTATTCAAATGATAGAAAATGTCCCCCGACGACTTCAAAACCTATTTTTTTTTCAATAATCAATAAACGCATTAAAATATAGACGGCGCGATAACAGTATATCACTTCTGAAATTGCATTTTCCATCAAAAAGTTTCATTTTTATATCATCTAAAAAGTTTGGGTATACCTAACATTAAAAAAAAGAAAAAAAAAATTTTGACTGCGGCGCAATTCTACTATATCAGTTTTGAAATTGCATTTCTCATCAATAAAAAGTTCACTCCTTTTGTCATTTCCACTTGCAACTGCCTTTTGTGTTCCAAATTTTCAAAATAAACAACAAAAAATGGACATTTACAGGGTTTTACCAAAACTAAAATAATCTGATTTTAGACTTTTTTAATTTTTCGAAGGTCTAAAATTTAACAAAATGCCTCTAATTCCATAAACTGCAGTTTAGCCAAAATCTATTAAAAGTTTATTTAGAATTCCACACCCAAAAATGAATAGATCAAGTTATTCCTGGCATGTTCACTATGCTCCACGTCTTCGAAGTCTTCCAAATATCATATCATAAGAAAACTAGTATACTGCGAATGCAAAAAAAAAAAATTCTATTAAAATTTAGGTTTTATATTAATATATAAGATAGTACTTACATTTTTTATAATTTTTATTCAACGATTTTAGATTTTTAATATTAAGCGTTTTTTTTTAATCACCTGGATTTAGAATTTTTCATAAAAAAGTGCATTTATTAAATCCAAAAAAAGCTGGATTTATTTGTCTGGGTTTACATATAACAAAAGAACAAGTATAACAATAAAAGCACAAATATATGAAATAGCTTAGAAAAAAATACGAATGAAAATTAAAAGAGAAACAAAAAAATTGAAAAACTAACAAATAAAAGGTTTTTATTAAAATTTTTTATGAAATATGTTTAGAAAAAAAAACTACACCCCACCAAATACATATTTTCTATCTTGGACATGGAGAAATAGCTGAAATAGCAATGGCAATTTTTCACTCTACTGTAAGTAAATTAATTAAATCCAATTAGTGAATATAATAAAATATAAAATGTTGTAGTGGAATATTTCTATTGTGTAAAAATATACATTGAAGTGATAAAGGCAGACTGTTTATCGCTGTTTTATATAAAATATAATTAAAAATTAAAAGTTAAAGTTCATCATCGAATTCGGTATTAAAAATTCGGACAGAAAATTCTTTTTAAAATAGGGAGATTCGAACCCCTTCTGTTGAGCACTTTTAGAACTACTTTTTGGATTTATTAAATCCAAGTGATTCGAAAAAGCGGATAGTGATTAGATTGCATCAAAAAAAATATTTAAGAAAATGCGCCATCATTATTCTTTTGTGGTAGAGAAATACATCCTCCAAATTGATTTGAATATGATACTTGCGTACGTCAAAGAAAATTCTAAATGCTTTTAACATGGTTTATTAGAAAAAATATAGTTATTGCTTATTTTATTTCCAAAGTTCATCAATTGTCACTGTGATGTCCTCACAGAAATAAAAAAATTGTAATTCGGCCCAAGGCCGAAGTCTCTTGAAATTCTTTCGATGTTTAGAAATATTTTACAGTTTTTATAGCATTTGTAGTTGTTTGTGCAGTTTTACAATAATTTTCATGTTTGTTGTTTTAACCGCATTTGTAGTTTTATAGTTGTTTTTATTTCATTTGTCAGTTGATTTTTAACATTTAAAAATAACTATATATTGCAGTCAGAGTTGTCAAGTATCCGACCTATTTGAAAAACCGGTTTACTTCTTGAAACCGCCTTTTTGAAAAATCGGTTTTTGTTTTTTTTTTAATTCAAAACCGGTTCGAATAACCGGTTTTCAGGTTTTTGTAAATATTCATTTTGTATTGCTATATATGCAAATTTTCTTATAAAACTTGCAAAGAATTGCTAAAAATCTTGAAACTTACTATTTTCTTCCTTTCTTGAAAGCAATTCGCAGCGTAAATTATTTCATTAGTGCGAATCCACCTTTAAAACTAAAAGTTAGTATTTCTAAAGGCGCTGATTGTGTTTTTTTTTCTAAATAAAAAAACTTTCGGACAGATCTAAAAGCCCAGTTCGTAATTTTTGCGAAAAAAGCTATTAAGCTCCATAAAAACAAAATTGATTTTTCACTTGCTTGGAATTATTACAAAATTACGGTGAAAGTTTTTTCGCATTAATTTAATAGACAAGACGATTTGAAAATGTCGCAAAAAATAACTTTGGCCTTATGAAGATTGTAGTTTTCCAATTAATGTGAAACAATTTGTGGCTTTTAAAATTTTTATTCCAATTTACGGTTTTAAATCGCAAAATGTTTCATCACGGGGGGAGAAAAGCTAAAAAATAAGAAAAAACTGCTTTAATTTATTGAGGAAATGGGAATTGAGCTTATATGCATTTTAGGATAAACTTTTAGATCTTTTCTACTTAACTTATTGTCAAAAAATTATGGCTTTTTTAGGATAGAGAGAAAATGTAGAATTCTGCAGAAAAAACATTCTCTTGCAAGAATTTGAAAATTTTTGTTTCGAAAAATAAATTATTTTGATAATAGTTTACTAATGGATAACGGTTTTAACAACTATAATTGCAGTTTATTTAAACTCAATTGTAGTGTACACATTTGCAACTGCAAATTCACTTATTTTAACTATGACTTGCAGTTGATTCTACCTACATAATTTCCTGAGTGTGAATCCATTCTTGCTTTAATTAAAATCATTAGAGTTAATTGTGCTGTGTAAACATTTTCTACTGCAAATGCAGTTATTTTAACTATCATTTGCAGTTGATTCTACCTAGATATTATCCTGAGTGCGGAATACATTGTTAATTCCCACCAAAAACAGACATTACAAAGTAATTAAGCGAATAAGTATCACGCAAAGTGTTTCACTGGTTACCAAGCTATTTACTCGCAACATTACTTTTGTTCCCGATGTCCAAAAATCCATAAGCTAACAAAAAAGGTAAGAATAATGACAGAGTAAGTAGTTACTCACAAAGATAGAATAAGTGGTCACTCAGAAGGTACGATATAAGTGGGTACCCTACATTGTGAAATAGTTGGTCTATTGGCAAAATAGCGTTTCAGCTTGGAAAACTTCCTATTTAGTTCAAAACAAATTACGCTGTTATTCAAAAAAAAACTTATTAATTTAAAAATTGTATTCAAAAATATACAATAAAAGTTTATTAATTTTGCTTTTAATTCTGGCAACACTTTGTATATTCTCTCTTTTTATTGTTAGTGATACATGAATTTTGTGAACCATTGACTCGGTAATTGTAGGTAAATATATTGTTTTGTAAATTTTGGAAATTAAAATGTTTTATTACAAATCCAAACATATTACAAAACGATTTTTAAACATTACTGAGAAGGCATAATGGGAACAAATTGTGTTAAAGAATTTTTTATATTACGAATATTGAAAGTATTCGAATATCGAGTATGGTTTTATTATAAATGCATCACTATTTTATTGAATTTGTTTTTATTTTATTTTCATGCAAATTTGGGAAAATTTTCAAAAAAAAGGCTTTAGTCTTGGAATTTTTCCAGTTTTTTTGTTTTGGTTGGATACAAAATGTTGTATTCCATATTTTTCGGGTAATTTTCATTTAATCATTGTAAATTCACGTTTTTTAGGTTTTTACAGTGGTTTTCTTTTTCCAAACTTTATCAAACAGATATTTTAGGCTATAGCCTGCTTTAAGCGTTTAATAAATTTTTCTTTATTAACCATTTATGAATATTCTTTTTGCCAAATTAGCTTAAAAATCTATAATTAGGATATTTTAAAAGTTTTTGAATAACACAGTTAATAAATAAAATATTAATATGAAAAAGACTAAATCGGCACTTATTTAATCAATTGCCAGTAAGTGCTTACTTTACAAGGATATATAAGCACTTTTGTAACTTAATATCAGTAAGTCTTTATTTTGTATTTTAAAGTAATGTAAAAGGTAATGAACTATCATTACTTGGTAATCCGTATGGTAATGACCTGTCAAGGCCATGTTGCAAACCTTTTTACAGAAGTCCAGCTTATTGCTTATTAAAAAATGCCCAGTTCGAACACAGTGCTATGAACTGAACAATTTTTGCATATAATTTTAGTGTGTGTTAAAAATTTACTTTTTTCCAAAAAAAAAAAAAAAACACTGACTCATTTTCTGTGATATTGTTTGTCTTACTGTAAACCCCTATTGTTTTTTCTTTATTTTTCACTGGTAAACAAAGTGTTAACACTTTACATAAACATTTAATATGTAATTTGTTTTCATTCGCACATGGATTTCGTTAATCATTTTTTGCAAAATTGTGTATTTTTTTTTTGTTAAACATTTTTTGTAATGATTTGTGTTAAGTGTGCGTATTTAAAAAATAATTACCTGAGATTTCACGTTTAAATCGTACGTTAAGGTTTATTTTATTTTTGTTTTATATCTATGATAAGGGTTGGTAGGTTTGCATAATTTAAGACTTTTTAAGAACACAAAATTAAAAAATATTTACAAGGAACATATCTCCGGGGTCCCCACCGAGTTCGCATTATTTTTTTTAGAGGCCCAATCTCTTTTGTAGAGAGGGAAGGGGTGGTGTATTCTGAATATACATATATGAAATTTACGAAATTCGGATTAATTTATTCTCAAAGTTTAAGTACTCCAAAAAAGAACACTATTAATATCAGAGTAGGAAAATAAACTGTACACAACATGTAGGGTAGGGTACGGCTAAGGAACACATACCGTATCTATCGTTTTAGCGTTTGTGCGTTTGTACACAAACCAAATGCGGTACACCACTATTGTCTGATGAACGCAAACGCTACGATTATGTACTGTACTTTCAACACATATTCTCACCCCGTAGCGTACCGAATTCGTTTTGTGTGCATAAACACAAACACTAATTGGATAGAATAGCGTATGTGTTTTCTACGCAACCAATATACTTGTGTACTGTGTTCAGGATGTGCGGTACGCAACCCTAAAAGTGCGGTTCGTTAGACTTTATTTACCTACTCTAACTGATATACACTTGAACAAGGTAAGCTCAATATATGCCCTTACATAAACAATTAGATACTAGCCTTTGAACTAAATTACTATCAAAATTCTTTAAAATTTTTTAAACATCAACAATATTTTAGTGTAAACATGAGTCGTTTATGTCGATTTCTTTTCCTTATTGCCTTTTGTAAATTCGTAAATATTATTCTTCTGCATTTTGTAAAATTTTTGTACTCAAAAAAAAAAAAAAAAAAACAGCCAGTAAAGTCAGAAAAAAATGTTGTTGCGTCAGCAATTTTTTAGTTGGGAGCGTGCTTGCAAAAAAGTTGGTAATTTCAGCAAAAGCGGTTTGCTGAAAATCAGCGAGCTGATTCTTACCAAAACAAGTAATCGCCCAAAAGCATTGCTAACACCTAGTCGATTGCAAATGAAAAAAATCCTTGCTAAAATTAATAAAAAATTTTCCTGAATATTAGTAGACAGTAGTGCTCGTAAAAATATGAGTAGTGGGTATCGAGTATTTGTCTTTTTGTTTGGGTACTCGATACTCAAAACTACTACTCGATATTTTCAGAGTTGCATTTTGGACAGACAAAATATATAAAAATGTGACTCCGCTAAAATATTTACCACAAAAATGTGACTCTGCTAAACATTTTTTCACAAAACTACAACTCTGCTAAAAGAAAAAAATCAGAAGTAAAATTAAAATTATATGTTAAAAAAAACTATGAAAAACACAATGTATAATTGGTGAAAAAGTTTAAAAATATGTTTATAAATTTAAATATTGAACTACCATAAACATTTTCAAAGAATTTTACCTAAAAAATTTAAATTTAAAAATCGTTAAAAGTATCGATTAGTATCGAGTATCCAAATCAAAAATATCGAGTAGTATCGAGTATTGAAAAGTAACCGAATTTACCAGCACTAGTATACAGACAAAAACTCAAAATTTAATAAAAAAACCATGCTTTAGTAAATTTATTCGCTGAAAAGTTAACTTTGCTTTTTTTATTCTTTTGAAAATTATTTAGAAAACGACGACAAATTGTCGATATGATTTAATTAAAAATCTAAATATACATATATAAAAATAATTATAAATAAAATATATACAGGAGTTGTGTTTTTAGTATAATATATATTTTGTGTACTATTTATATGTGTTTATCATCACAATTTTTGTGGCAAAGTAAATTAGTTAAACATAAGTTCAAAATTAGTTTAGTGCTGAAAAATATAACTAAAACTTTTGCTTAAAACACAATTTCAACCAAAAAATTGCTGAAAACTAGTAGACTTGATATACAAGATATTTTACTAATTTTTCTACTAACTTATTTCTTTGAGTGCATAAGGCAACCAAAAAATAATGTAGCAAATCTTTTATAACTAACCATGTAAAAAGCACCCAAATATATATTTTTTCTTAATCATAACTTCTAAAATCACCATATTGGATGCATATTGTCTTGACCCACAGATAGATTAAGTTATAATTAGTTTGTATTAGGGATACCGATCCCGAAATCCTGATGCCGAAAATCCCGGGATTTTCGGGATATAGAAATCCCGGGATTGGTCTTGAAAAAATCCCGGGATTTCCGATTTCATTATTTGGCATATTTTATCCTTTTTTGTATTTGTTTATATTGTTATATTCGACCTAAATCACATAAATCTAATATCTTATTAAATGTTATTAAAGAACTAATTTTCCCATTCATAAATAATAGATTAAAATAGATTACAGATTAAATAAATCTGAATAAAAACCTTAATAATTTAAAAACTTTTATTCGGCTGTGAAACTTTTGAGAATCGACTAAAAACAGCAAATTTTTGTTAAATTAGAAAAATCTAACAATCTGCCTTTCTAAAATCAGCTGAGGTATGTGCTTAATATTTTATGTTAGTTGATTTACAAAAACTAATATTCACAAAATATTTATGATGATTTCAGCAGATAGTTTGTACTTGCATTCAATTAATTTTAGCCAAATATATCTAAAAATTTGTAGTTTCTTCAGAGGTAATTTGTAATTTGCAATTTACTTAAATTTAACTCATAAAGCATTAAACACATAGACGACTGCAGCTACACGACTACAGCCTGTCAAAAATAAAATACACACGTTTATATGAAAACGATTATTTTGACACCAACACAGCTACACGGCTACACGACTACTTTTGCCGCTGTAGTCAACTTAGGATAATTTCTATTTTTGTTGGCTACAAAACAAAAATAGTGTTGACAATATAACAAAATAAGTAAAACAGGACAATTTTTCCCGCTAGAGGCGAAATAAAATCGCTAGTTCTGACTAGAAAATCACCGTTTTGGGAACACTGAATAAACAGCTGTTTATATTTTACAATTGTTTGAAAGTTTCATTAATTTATATTTGGAAATAACTTTATTGTGATGTTTTGTAAAAAAAAATGGATCTTACAAAATTAACAAAATATTCCTCAGCCATTATTTTAGAAGCACAAACCAAAAAAGATTAACATTTATCAAAATGTCAAATATTTAGGATTATCTGTTTACATGTTGCTGCCGTTTTCAAAAAAATTAAGTAGCTGACTACACGACTACAATTGCAGCCAGCAGCATTTGTAGTCGTGTAGTCGTGTAGCTGCAGTCGTCTATGTGTTTAATGCTTAAGTATATTTCTTATATTTCGAAAATTTAACAATGATTTAGCAAACAAGTTCTGCGGAACCTTTTTTGCTAATTTTTAGTAGCTTTTTCTGCTAGTTTTACATACTTATTTCTATGAGTGCAGTCTCTGTTTGAAGCCAGATTCACAGTGCAGTAGTACTCCACTCTGAGTGGATTTTGTTCCTTTCTTTTTTGCAATTACATATTTTTTGTATCATGCTATCTCTATTTTACACACTCCACTCTGCAGCGTGGAGTACTCCAGCATTGTGCATCAGAGATACAAGCCGGTCCATTCTCTCGGCTGGCGGCGGCTAATGACTAAAATGGTCGGCGGCGATTGATTTTTAGAATTGAGCCGCAAACGCATCGGCGGCGGCAGGCTAAAAAAAATAGTGTCGGCGGCTAACCGGCAAACGTCGGCTAAAAGGTACATTTTGCAAGAATTTCAACAGATATATACACCCAAAAAAGCAACTGCAAAAATATCGAAGTCAACTTTGTAATTTTTTTATAGATACACTTAAAATAATAAAAATCTGTCAAACCGGTTTCAAATCGATTTGACTAATTTTTAACAAATTTTTAGTTGAAACACTGATTTAAGCAAAGATTTTAGTTATCTTCATTTAACACTATACTAAAAATCCGCAGTACTTTAATTTTGATTGTTAATTTTCACCAATGTATCCGAAGTTTTAAAGATGGCGCCATTTCTTTCCCTCCCGATTTTTTAATATGGCCCATATCTCCAGAGATAGAGCAAAATCGATGAAAATTTCGACTACCTCTAACCGTGTAATACCCCAGAGAAAGGGGCTATCTCTATCCAAAAATGGACCTTGACGGGGCCTTGGACCCTCGGAAATTTTTAATAAAAATTTTCCATTTCATAAAATGACCCATATCTCGAAAACTAAGCTAGATGGAGCAAAGCGGACAAAATGTTTGCTCCATTGGAGTGCCCTTATACAGAGCTTTGATGAATTAATTCCTTAATTCAATTTTTCAATTCTGAATTAAAAATTCGATGAATTAATTCACAAAGCACCATATATTGAATGGAATTAATTCATATTTGTTTTCGTTCGATTTATTTTGTTACGAATTAATTCAATTGCTATAGTTCTTTTTATTAAATCAAATGAATTAATTCACTGGTGAACGCGAAGTGAATTAGTTCCTTACTGAATTCATTTAATTTCATTTTCATTCAGTGAATTAAAAAAAATAAAATTACATTCAGTGAATTAAAAAAAATAAAATTATGTTCAGTGAATTAAACAAAAATAAAATTACGTTCAGTGAATTAAATAAAAAAAACACTCATTGAACTCAAAGCCTGTTTTCTGCCGTTCAGTAGAAGAAAACATTTATTTACAAATAAAATTTGCAACTAAGCAATTTTACAGCGGTTGCTAGTAAAAATAAACAAATTACATATATATAGTAAGTGTTAGAGAAACCCGATGCACTTTATTTATTTATTTATTTATTTATTGATTTCCTGCACAACAAGACTAAGTCTTATAATTATAGTACAGGATTTTAAAAGTGTACAAATATACTTTGCCAAATGATTATCAACCTACATGATTAAAAAATATGTAAAGCCTTTTACTATTAAAAATAAAAACTTTACAGATATAGATGAATTTGTAAAAAATATAACTATTAATTTTTCAAACTTATGCTTCCCAGTAAAATGTAAATGCTTCACTATGGCGTTTTTATACGTTTTTACAATACAATGTTTTCTTCTACTGAACGGCAGAAAACAGCCTTTTAATTCAGAATACGTAATTATTGTTTTTCAATTAAGTGAACGTAATTTTTTTTTTTCAATTCAGTGAACGTATTTTTTTTCTTTTTTAATTCACTGAACGTAATTTAATTTTTTTTTAATTCACTGAATGTAATTTTATTTTTTTTTTAATTTACTGAATCTAATTTTATTTTGTTTTAATTCACTGAATGAAAATGAAATTGAATAAATTCAGTGGTGAATTAATTCAGTAAGGAATTAATTCACTTTTTTTCCGTTCGATTTATAAAATTGAACGCTTTGAACAGTGAATTAATTCATTTAATTTAATAAAGAGAACTATTGCAATGAAATTAATTCTTTGAATTTATTGTTTGATGAACGCGTTCAGTTGAACGAATTCAGTGAATTACTTAAGAAAAGGAATTCATTCAATTCGAAAGAAAATTGAATTCGATTGGTAGTGAATTCATTCAAAAAAGAATTAATTCTTGAAAGCTCTGCCCTTATATGCCCTCACATGATATGGATTAGGCCCAGGGAGGGTCCCGAGACCCTAAATTTGAATAAATTCTACGACTCAGTATAATTACAGATAAAACTGAAGGTTTACAAATTTTTTACTTAAATTGATTTTTAAATTTGACAAAACAAAGTGTTAAAATCAACAAATTTTATTTTAAGCCAAAAACAGGAATAAATTTTGTTAAAGTAACAATTTTTTCTTTTCAGCACACAGACTTATTATTTTGAGTGTAGTTTTCCGAATTTATAAAAATTGAGTTTATATTTCACAATGTCGATAAAATTGTACATACATTTGTTAAACTTTACACAATTTATTGTTAAAATATAAGATTTTCATCTCTCTGCCATAACCTATTTAGATGGCCCCACCAGTATATCCGATCTTTTAAAGATAGCCCTATATCTTTCCTCCCGGTTTGTTAAAATGGTACATATCTACTAAACTAGGAGATGAAATTCGACTATTCCTAGCTTTACCTCACCCAGTGCTTTGAAGAATTAATTCTTTAATTCAGTATTTGAATTCTGAATTAAAAATTCTATGAATTAATTCACAAAATACTATATATTGAATGGAATTAATTCATATTTGTTTTCGATCGATTTCTTTTGTTACGAATTAATTAATAGAGCTTTGAAGAGTTAATTCGTTAATTCTGGACTTCGTTAAAAGAAGATTTCCGCGGAAAGTGGTATTTAGCAGCTCAAAACGCATTTAATAATAAGATAAAAACGTTGATGGAAAGGCATCAGAAAAAATAAAAAAATTTTGTAAAATAAAAATAGAAAAAATTTGTATATACCCAATCAGAAATCGCCAGTGGTACAAAAAATCAAGCACTGGCATACAACTGGGGAAGCATGGTGATGAAAATAAATGACTGGGAGAACACTCATTTGGGACGCTTTGCCAGCGCTTTCAAAAAGCGTTTTTCCGGCATTATTTTACAAAAATTTCGGTGGTTTATAAAAAAATCAATGGCAAAGAATGGTCTAAGAGTGATATGCCAAGGTTTGCAGCCAGTGGTTATCCAGTGCTACCTAGCCAATGCTACCAGTGGTACAAAAACCAATTCACTGGTAGAGCAATGATTTTATAAAAATGCTGACGCTTCGCTAAAAAGGTTTGTAGTAAGGTGGTTCCGAGTTCAAATCCGGCAGCAAGCAAAAAATTTTTTCGATTTTTTTTTATTTGAAAATTTTTTTGTTCTAACGCTGGCATATTAGTTCCAAAAACTGTTTGCCAGTGTTGGCTTTTTAGCACAGCCAGTAGTTGTCCAGCGATTAAAACTCATTTATGTGTTTAGCTATCAAATATTATATGCCTCGTTAGCTCAGTGGGTAGAGCATTCGTCTACCAATCTGACGGCCTGGGTTCAAATCACGGCAGGACCAAAAAAAATACATATGAACTTTTTTTAAATTTTATTTTGGAAAATATATTTCCGGACCACCTGTTTCTTGTAGTTTTGCCAGCGTTTTGCCAACGTTCAAAAATTTTGTTTCTCCAGTGCTTTTTCGGCGCTTTTTGAACAGTCGGTCCTTTTGTCTACTGATGTTCTCATTTTGGGAATGGGAAAGCATTTTTTGCCAGTACTTGTACCACCTGTTAAAATGCTTTGCCACCGCTTTCCCGTTTGTATTTTTCTGACTGGGTAGTTTTATAACAATCTTAATCTTAAAAAATACGGTTATAAAATAGCTTTTATTTTTAAAATTGAATGACTGTTGAATGAATGATGGGCATTTTTTTTAAAGGCAGTCCTTTTAATGCGGAAACCTGTAGAATTGTTGTATCAACAAAATCGCCTGGTTGTGCTACCGCCAGTTTGATGCAAAACATTTTAAAAATCAACGATATCTCAAAACAAGAAAATTTTACTTTTCAAATAATTATGTTTTTTAAACAAATTTCATACATTTTTTAAAAAATTAATATTTTTGCATTTTTCTATCGGCTTTAGCCGAAAATTGGCTTAGTCGATTATTGTCGGCGGCTGCATCGGCTTGGCAAAGGTGTCGGCTGGCGGCGGCTGACCGGCTAAATTCGGCTGGATTGTATCTCTGTTGTGCATCCGGCTTAATTTGTTTATTTCTTGATACTATAAGAAATAATAAATAGATTTAAAATAAATTGTTTTAATTTGTAGGGTTTATTTCAGCTATTTATTTTTAAAATTAAAAATATGATAAAAAAAAAATCCCGGGATCCCGGGATTTAAATTTTCAAAATCCCGAATCCCGGGATTTGTAAAAACCAGTCCCGTTCGGCATCCCTAGTTTGTATGTAACGTGCCGTGATGAATCAGCTGATTTGTTTTTGTTCTATCAAAAAGCATTTGCGTCATTAGTTTGTCTGTAACGTAACGTTCCGTGCCGGATGAACCTCTTGAAAACAGAATTTTTGTTCTCCGTTAAGTGACAGCGAGTTGACAGCGGAGATTTTGAGATCTGCGACGAATGGCTTAAACCGGCTAAGCCGAGCCGCCATCTTATTTTTGTAACTACCGCCGTCGAAATTTTTTTTACACGATAAAAATCTAAAAATAATAATTGTTTTTTTTTTATTTTCTTTTTCTACCATTATGTATGTGTCAACTTAAAGTTGGCCAGCCTGTCAGCTTTTGGCTCACAGTCAGCTTTAAGCCGCCGTTGCAATTTTTTTATTTAGCCACCGCAGCCGATTAATCTGGTCGGCGTAGACATTCAAAAACATAAGTTAAAAATAAAATCCGATCTGTTTAGCACTTTCACATAATGACAGCTATGATAAGATCTACAGTTCCAGATAGATTGGACTCCATAATTCTTAAAACTGTGGATGTGCCTTCAATTTGAATTTAACCTTTTAACGAATTTTGGAGAAAGATATGTTGTAGAGAATACGAAATTCGTCCGATCCGTTTAGCACTTTCAGATAATAATAGTAATGAAGATATGTACCATTCAAGACATATTTGATCCCATAATTCTTTAAACCGTGGTTGTGCCATTCAATTTTGTGCTGCAGTTTTGAGGGAAATTTATATGGGCACAAGTCCAAACATAGACCGATTTAAGCCAAAATCAACAGACCCCGTCCTTGCGCCGATATAAATCGGTTTACCAATTATTATCAAAAAATCTTAATATTTGCGACCTGTAGCATGCGCACAAATTTACATGGGGAGACAGACGGACGGACGGAAAAATTAAAAAAACAACATTACTTATAATCAGTAATGGACTGACTATGCATTTTCGAATAAAATTACCGTAATGTTTAAAAAATTTGTGTCATCTTTTTTCATTAAATCGAGGTAAAAGTGTGTAAAAACAACTCAAAAATAGCCAAAAAAAAAAAAGGTTTTTGGTAACTTTGACCTCAAATTGCTTAAATACCAGATGTGCTGGAAAAATTTGGAAACCAAATTCGGACTCAGCACGGAAATCTGTGGTCGCCCGAAAAATCCAAGAATTTATTCACGCCAACAGATTCTTTTTAATGTATTTTAAATAAGTTAATTTATAAAAAAATGTGTGCCACTAATTTGAAATTTTTCATTTTAAAATCTGAAATCGACCTGTTTCGTAGATTTTCCCATATATACATATATTTTTTTTGTTGTAATTTTGCCCAAAAAAATTATTTAAAGTCTCATAGGCCGTTTAAATTTTTTGTTGCTGTGTTTTGCATAGGTTCATCTGTGCAATCGTGCTGATAGCTACCATAACAAGTAATGCTTTTAGTTTCACCCAGTAATTCAAAAATTCAAGTGAAATCAAAATGAATACCACATTCTTAAGTCAAGGCCTACATTTTATTCGAAATGTACTTTAATTATATGAGTTTCTGCAGCAATATTAATACACTGATATAAATAAATCTGTGCAAATAGCAGAAAAAGCTACTAGAAATTTGTTAAAAAGAGCCCTGCAGAAAAAACTGCTGATATCAGCAGAATCTGTTTGATAAATGTTAGATAAAAACAGCAACAACAAAACTGTTAAATTATCAAAATTTCAGTTACATTTAGGTTATATTTTAATTTATTTTGAATAACTACTTACCCTTCTAAAATTGGGGAAAAAACTTATTTCAATATTAGTAGACATAAAATATCTATAAAACTTTAGTTATTTTTAAGTTAAATTCAGTTAAATGAAAACGACATACAATCCTTCTGAAATTAACAGAATTTTTTGCTGAACATTTTTTCACTGTTGATTTCAGAAGGGAAGACTTTACTTACATAAAATTAATGCATTTAATTTTTAGCTCACTAATATTCAATAAAATTTATTGCTGATCTGCTCCAGCAATAAATATTGTCACTTGCAATTAACTAAAATATAGCTAACATTTTGTAAATTTATACTACATTTATACTTGAGCAAAAACCACTTAGTTTTTGTATGAAACTAGTTTTGATAGTTTTTTTTGTATGCGTTTTGACAAGTTAAAAATTACAAGACGCAAAAACCAAGTAGTTTATGCTCAGATATAAATGTAGTATTAAGAGATTTTTACTCGTTGTTTTCATTATACTAATACCTAGTAAACTAATTCCGCTAATTGTAGCAGTTTTTTCTGGAGGGAAATTTTTTAAAGCGTAGACCTCTATATTTATTTATTAATGTATTTTTTTTTTTTGCGAAAGAGGCCTCAACCTGTTTTACAAAATAAAGTATATTAAGGAAAATTCTCAAAAAAATTTAAATAAAATAGATTTTAGAAGTATAATATCAATATTTTTTTTTTCAAATACAAACATATAAAATAAAATTTGGCCTTAAATTTTTATAAGTATTAACAGGAAATTAATTAAAAATTTGGATTTAATTTTCCGGAGATTTTGGAGTATGATAATTACAGAACTTCTGTTTATAACTTCATGCAAATATGTACATATTGCAACAAAATTTCATCGATTTGTTAGTGCATATTTTACTACAAATGCATTTTGTCAATAAATGAATATTTTGCAAAAAAGCATGTTTTAAAGCTTATTTTTGATTCTCACTTAAACTGAGTTTTTACACAATTTAAGCCCTAAATTCATAAACGCTTTGTAAAATTATAGGAGGTTTATTGAACAAATTTTGTATGAAAATGACGTTTTGTAAACCTGCTATAACTTTACAATGCATTTATGAATTGAGGGGTAAATCTTTAAAAAAAAAGAAAAAATATGAAATAGATTGCTTTTCTATTTACATTTTCAACATAAAAAACTGACAAAACAAAGCCAGAAGTAAAATTGATAGAATGGTTTTCTTTAACTTTTTTATCATGAGGGCGAAAATTATACTACTAATTTTTCGATGATGATAAACGATAGATTTTAATATTTGAACTACTTTTTTTGAAATGATGCAGTCCTACTTAATAAAATTAATAATGAAAACACTGAAATAAATAAATGCATATTTTTAAAATTTTAATGCAAATCTTCCGGTTTTAACATATATTTTATTAACATAAAATACGAATTTTAGTGCATGAACTGTCTTACTCTGGGCATTAGTGACGATCCACTTTCATATAAAAACCTGAACAAATATATTTATTAATTTTTAATTTAGTAGGTTTGAGGTTAAGAAGAAGAATAAATCTTTTCCTTTAAAAATTATAAACCATTAATTTTGAGATCAGACTAGATCTAGTTTCTGCCCTTTTCTATGGACAGGCTTCATCAGTGATTTTCCATTAAATTGTATATGCTTTTGAGCCCATTGTTAAGTCAGAAATTGGTAAAAAAATTAATTTTAAGTAAAAGCAAATTAATTTTTTTTTAATTCTGGGGGGCTAAATTATCCTAGGCCTATCTACGCCTATGCAAGGGCATGACCCTTAAGGTAAGTACTTTATAGTTAACGTGTTTATTTTGACTTAAAGGTAAGCGTATTTTTGCACTAAAAACACTATGAAAATACAACCCTGTTGTTGTGTGAACAACAAAAGCAACCCCTGTTTACAACAGTGATTTTATTCATGAAGTAAAAATAGCATTTTATTTAAAGGAATTTCATTTGAATTTACATTTAAATAATGATTAAGATATACTAATTGCTTTGTAAGAAAGTTTTAACTTTATCTGGAATACCATCCGGTAACGGTATTGTCAGTGATATTATTGCTTGACAAGCTCCATTTCCGAGAAGAATTTTCCACGTTATCGGCGCTGATTTTTACTCCTCAGCTCTCTTTTTTCCAATTCCCAATATCTCTCCATTGGCCTGAGTTCTGAACAATTTCTAGGATTTTCGGATTTTCATTAAAAATTTCTGTTACTATGACTATCCATTTTAAAGCAAAATTATCGACTATATATTTTCAATGCTAACGTGATTAAAAAAACAACATTTTTGTTTACTTAAGTAGTAATTTACAAATGAAAATTTGTGCACTAGTCATTTCGTACGCACGCCTTATATCTTAAAAATGTATAAATAAATTTTTAATTCATTCTATACTTTTTATTTAAAAATTTTTTTTTTTAGTTTATTCAAGCTTAAAGATCAATAGTTTTTGATATTATTTATTATAACAAAAATCAGCTCAAATATTATTTTCCAAAAAATTCGGTCTCCATATAATTTTTCTTCCAGTAAGTTTTTATATGTTTCTCTTCGCACTACCGAATGTCATCAGAAAACCTTTGTAGAAAAGAAGGAGGAGGACCGATCCAATTTTTGAAGCAGAAAGATCAATGTTTATTCATATTAATTTGTTAACTCATAAAGAAGTAAGTAAACAAAAAATAAAATAAAATCATTTTTAATTTTCATTTACTTAAATGTTTGATAATTTTCTTAGGTTTAAAAAGTAAATAGATAATAATTTTTAATTTTGCTTTCCTCGGTGGCGGGCTCAGTCGCATTTATTCTGCACATTCTCCACCATGGTATTGAATATCATGTAGTCACGTAGCATATTAGGAGTACGTCATTCATTTGGATTTTATATACAGGGTGGCGCAAAAGAAATGTCAATTACCTACCATTTTGTTAGAAATTAAAAAAATGGGTTCGGTTTTCACGAAAAATTTATTTGAAGATGTAAAATTTATTACATTAAGATAAAAAAATTTGATCGGTCAAAAGGACCACCACTTTGAGAGGATGCAATGGCTCTTCTTGCATTTCATGTGGGTTCTCTGTGCCCCAGAAACGCATATTTTGTTTATTAATATAACCACTTAACTGGAAATGGGCTTCGTCGCTCATTATGATTTTATGATTTTTGCGTTAAAACAACATACCGAAAATTGGTCAATAAGCAGTAACAATAATTTCACGTTCTTCAGGTGTGTATCGGTATAATAACGGTTCCCAAATGGGTGTCCGCGGACCCCAAGGATTTCGTAGCAGAATTCCAGGGGGTCCGTGAAGAGATCCGACAAAAATCAAAAACAAGTTATTAAAAAAAAAACAATTTTTTTTTACTTTTTAAATTATTTAACAAAATATTGATTTGAAAAATGTTTTTTTCCTTATTTCTGCTTAAAATTGGCCATCATTTAAAATAAGCAGGTGTTTTATTAATTTTGCCCCATAATTCATAAAGTACCTCTCGCTCAACACTGGTTTGGGGGTCCGTGAGCTAGTAGAAATGTTTCAAGGGGTCCGTGAAGCAAAGCTTAGTGGGAACCGCTGATCTATAACATAGATGTCAAAGCACTATGATATTTGAAGCCATTTGCAAAAATTAAAGCATATTCACCTTACAAAATTACTTTTGCGCCACCCTATACTACCAAGTAGTGTGTACGGTAACGACAACATATAATCATACTTTTGCTGGGATAATGAATTACGAAGTTCATCGTGTTTTATTTGGTTTTTATTTATGTGTGTATTTTTGTGCATGGCAATCAGCATGTTTGGTCACAATAATTTTTTTTCTAATTAGAAATTTTATTCCAAGAATTTTTCTTATTTGGCCGTTTCCTTTTTGCTTCTTTTTTCATTTCCTACTAATTATGGTTTATAACCCTTTCCATAATTTAGTATTGCTACTTTCTACTAGATGACGCCGAATATGTTCATAAAGCAGTACAAAGGAAATACTCTTTTATTTTTGTATTAATTCTCTTTGATTATACTCTTTAGCATTGTTATTGAAAGGGGTAATGTGTTGGTAGTTTTTCAATCTCTCTTATATTAATATACTGTATTATAAGGAACGTACTGGACTGTTGGGTTTTTAAGCATTTTTTTTTTTTGTAAATTACAGTCAATAAGTTGTAGCAAGAAAGTAATTTATTTAGTTATATGATGGTGAGAGAAAAGCTTAAAATGTTCCATGTTAATTAATTGTAAGGAAAAAATCGGAAGAACAAACAATATATGTGACAGCGCATAGAGAAAGGGACCTAAGGGTAAAAAAAATCAATTTTTTTTTTGATGTGGACAACATCTGAGCATCGAATGAGACCGATCCCATGCCCTCCTGAACAAAACCGGTTTTTACCCTTAGGTCCCTTTCTATTTTGCGCGTCACATATATAAATTTCAACTTAGTGTTTATTAGTCGTCTTGATTTTTTTGCTTTGGGATTGCTGAGATATATTAGAACTATCCCTGTAGGAAAACAGGGGCCAGTTGTGACGTGAGCACCTGTCCTGTGGCCGGTGAAAACAGGACCGGACCCAAATTACCTAACCGGTGACCTGGTCTCAAAGTATCGATCCTGTGACTGGTGAAAAAACTCGTCTGAAAGCACCTGTTCCGTGACAAGTGAAAATGGAACTGAACCAGAACATTCAAGTGGTACAAATATTAGAGTTGCCAATTATTCGGGTGTTTATTTTGATCGAACGATTATACAATATGATTAATTATTAAGTTATTGGATTAATACTTAACGTGTTGAGTAGGCGGTTTAATCAGCATATTGTTGTATAAGTACAGTGGGGCGCACTGGTTGGTGAAAACATTTTAGAATTTTAGGAAAAATGCAGGACACGTGAACTATACTATACTTTTCTAAAGACAAGTTTTTTGAAAACCATTTGTTTCAGTTAAAATCATGTTCACAAATTGAGGTAACTATTTGGAAACTCTGTTTTCATTTTCATTAACCAAATACATATAAATAATTTTAAAACTTCATAAAAGTCAGGCATTTGACTGAACATTTAGCACATTTAATTCCTTTAATGAAACAAGATTTGTAGAATTTAATGTGGACTAAAAATTTACCCGAATCATCCAATTTAGAACAAATATACATCGTTTCGTAGATGCATATTTTGACAAAAATGCATGTTTTTGCATACTTTCACAGGTTCTTCTGCATCAGTTCTGTGACAGGTTCTCTTGTTTCAGCCCTGTGACAGGTCATTTGGCTTCAGTCCTGTGACTGGTACTTTTGCGTCGGTCCTGTGACACGTCACAAGGGGCAATTGACCCCCTCCTAGGACAAGCCCATGTAAAAGTTACCAGTCCTTTTCATATAACCCCAAGGACCGGTCACGTGACGTGTCCGGTGACCGGTTCCTTTTCCCACAGGGTTATTTAAGAACTTGAAATATTATCTATATCATATCACATATCACGTATCATGAAAAGTAAAATGATCCAAAATTATATTTTTTATAATTACACTGACGTGCACCGAAATTTTCCCTGTAAAAATAATGTCATCTACTTATAAATTTTGACCTTCTTCATCCAAATCTGCTTTCCAATTGCAACTGCAGATAAAAAGTGTACACAGTGTATAACAGCTCTGGATCCAAACCACATGCAATATCGGTAATTAAAATCTTTTTCTTCGGTGCAATTTTATTAAAAAAATAATTTTAATTTCTTAAATTCCAGATATGTTACCAAACACTGCACAATAAAGGGTGTCCCAACAAGAGCGCCGGATTTAAATTTGCCGCCATTTTGTTACTACGAGTTGTACGGTGATTTTTTTTACAGTTGTAAATGACCATGCCATTTAAGAATATGGAGAAGAATTCAAACGAACAACGTTTATTTATTTTAAAAATAATGGTGTTGCTGCAGACCAAGTTTCCATACCGTGTCATTTCTCGGTTTAGCGATCAACATTGGGCACCGATGGACTTTTTTTCTTTGGGGCTATGTGAAGGAATAGGTGTATGCGAATAAGCCTGAAAGAGTTAAACATCTTAAAGAGGAAAGACGGCGGAAAATGCACGGAATATGCGAAAATGTTATTCAAAATTTCAACAAAAGAATAACCCTGTGCTAGAGGTTTCGTGGTGGCCATTTGCCTGATGTTGTACTTCACGGTTAATCGGAATTATTTTTTTTTATATTGAAATAAAAATGTTTTCTTAATTTAAAAAATAAATGTGTTTTTCTTTAAAATTAATTCCGGCGCTCTTGTTGGGACACCCTTTATTAATACGTTTTTGTATAAAATTAGTGAAGTTTGGCTGGAAAGCGTACATTGAATTATTTCATTAAATTAATGGAGTTTCCCACAGATTATGTATTTTTGGGTACCGCTACCAACCCATACTCAGTATCCTGTGCCTTTATGGGTTAATAATTGATGATGATATATTTATATTGAATGTGAAGCAAATAAGAAAATTAAAACAATTCAATTATTTAGAAAACTGTTTTTTCTTTGAACTTTAATTCTTAAAGTATCGCAGCTGGTTTTTATGAAATTTATTTATTATCATACACTCAACTTTTCATACACGATTAAACCATATTTTAATCTTTTTGATTAATAGTTAATCCAACTTTCAATCTGCTTACTATTTCTAAACGACCCCGTATTCATACTACTAATTGTATGCAACGCAGTTTTTTGTTCTAATGACGGTTGACAACATTAAAAAGCACACACATAAAGTCAGATAAAAATATGCGTTAAGAAGCTGCCTCAAAAATATTGTGGCTGTCGGCAAATATGTTCGATGTTCGTCATGGGCCATTTAAATTGACAGAGTTAAACTTTTAACAGTCAAGTTAATCTTTTAACAATCAAAAAATGTATGTATAAACGATGAATATTAAAAAGTTGGGTTAACTTTAATCAAGTAAACTAATTTCTGTTGTATAAATTTTATTCGACCTTTTGTTACAAATACTATTAAATAAATAATCAGACCTTAAGCTTGATTATTTATTTAATAGTATTGGTAAACTAATTTCGCTGATTAAACGAGCTTTGACAAATGGTCAGAATTTGATTTTTTGCTGCACCATATCGAATACATCAGACATTTAAATATACCATGATTTAAAAAAAAGGTTATTGTCAAACTACACAAAGTTTATTTCCTACAAAAATCACGCTATTTTCATTTTCATTTTTTTTTTTGATATAAATATACTTTATTTTTTTTATTCCAATTAAAAGTTTATTTCAAAGTATAATACTTATGAATTAAGTTGGTTTGAGGTTAAGAAGAAGAATAAACATTTTTTCAAAGTTATAGACTTATTATTAATTTGCAAATCAAACTAGATCTAGTTTATGCCTTTTTTTATGGACAGGCTTCATCAGTGATTTTCCATTAAATTGTATTATTGTTTATATTTTATTCTCAGATTGTTTCTATATGATAATTTACTCTCAGAGGCCCCTTTTTCACAAATGTTGCCACACTGACGTATGGTTTTTACGTACAAGTGCAGCCAATTTGTGTATATCGGAGACGGACTGCCAGCAGGGCATTTTTATTTTTCTAGTAAAGTGTTGTTTTTTCAAGCGCGTCATATAGACCAAATGAAATTAATATTGTAATTAATATGCATTTTTATTAATTTTAATTAAGTAGGTTTGAGGTTAAGAAGAAGAATAAATATTTTTTCAAAGTTATAGACACATTATGAATTTGCAAATCAGATGTTTGAATTATTTCTCGAAACTCCCTGCGAGCTACCAACCCCGATAAAAATAATTTTCAAAACATTTGAGATCGCTGAAATTTTACAAAATTTTTCATTACATCTTTCAAAAATAGCCAATAAGTAATTAGCCATACAGTTAGGGGTGTAGGTTAATTTTAAATCAGTACTTGAGAAACTTATTTTCAATGTCACAGTATTTAAATTGAGTGAAAAAAGAAAATGTTCACGTAATAAGAAGTGACCAAGTAGTCTCATAGAAGTGAAATGCTTTAGTCCATAGTTTAGCACCACAGTCTGTCTCAATTTCTGGTTGTTTTTATGGAGAGGCTATAGAACCCGTACTTTTTGTTTGGTTCAAATAAACTAGTATATACTTATGTGACTGGTCCTGTACTAGTATTTTTTGCTACTGGGTTGCTACTAAAAAATCATGTAAAACTAATATTCTTTTTTATAATTTTTTATTTTAATTTGCAGTTTCATTTCGTTTTTTTATTTTTATCAAATGTCTATCATGCAAGTTTAATCCCTTAGATAAACATTAAAGCTGGAAAAGACTGCCAGAATCATAGTTTTCTGTATGACGGGGATAATTAGCATTGCATATTTTCTAGCATGCAAGCCTAGGTTTAGCCCAAGCCCGGCTATTTAGTTAGTTCGTTAACCATAACTTTCTTGCAAAACATACAACATCGATATTCATACATTACTGTAAAACTCCTCCTACCTACCCTGAAAATTATACGACCCTCACAACTAGATAAAAAAAATGGAGTTACCGTAGAAATTTTTTGTTACCCACAATATGTAGTCTAATATAAGTTTAGCTTTTACCTGGCATTAAGATTGTTCAAGGTATAGAGTTGTGAGTAAACCTTACATGCATGTAGGTAAGTGTATCCTAAATAAGGGAAATGAGTGTGTGCGTTTTTTCAAAATATATTGTTTTTTTTAAGCACTGGTAAAATGACCGGCCAATACAGTGTCAATTGGGGTGTGTTCACAATTGATGTTCCTACAACTTTGTGTCATACTGTGACTTTTTTCTGAGTTTGTTTAATGGCGTTTTCTTTTAGAAAAAGTATTAACTGGTTCTTCACAAATCTTTTATCTAGGCGGATTTCAACTCGCTCTTTCGAAGATTGACATTTTGTATTGAAAAATTTTAGCTTTTGCAGACATGTGTAATTCATATGGTGACATTTTTCGATACAAATTAAGAAGAGAGTGATTTACCATGGGTTGGGAGAGTTGGCACCTCTTTTAATTGTATGTTCGTTGGTAATACCATTTGATTATTCGAACTAGGGATTTCGAACGGAACTGGTTTTTACAAATACAGATTCAGGATTTTGAAAACTGAATTCCCGGGATTCTTCGGGATCCCTGGATTTTTAGGGATCCCGAGATTTTTAGGGATCCCGAGATTTATCGGGATTTTTCGGGGTTTGGAGATTTTCTTGTTTCATCATATTTTAAATATAAATATTTTACATTTAAAAAATAAATGAAATAAACCCCACAAATGAAAAAAATTCATTATATGAGTAAATCTTCTTATTAATTTCTTTTAGTATGAAAAAATAAAATGCTGGAGCATACCTTGTACTAGTTAATTGATTGGATCAATTAATTGATGATTTTATTGGTATTACAATTGATCGACGCCAATGAAATTTTATGGTGTTATAATTAACCAATGCCAATGAATTTTTTTATTAATTCGCATTGTTCAATGCCAAAAACAACCCATTATAATTGTTGAAAAAATCATTGGTTTTCAAAAGTATTTTGTTTTGATAAATGAACAAATCAAGAGAAAGGATTAAAAATTCGCGTACTACTTATCTAAATATTTGTTACTTTGTCAAATTTACATACTAGAGGCTGATCCATCTATACTAACCAGTGTTCAAAGAAGAGTGAACAGCGTGTACTTGATACAACTTTATAAAAGAGCGAATATTTATAAAAAAAATTCCCAAGTATGTGCTGGAGAACTCCACGCTGTAGAGTGGAGTGCACTAAAATAGAAAGGGCATGATACCAAAAATACGTAAGTGCGAAAAATAAAAAAAATGAAAGAAAATCCAATCTGCATAGTAGAGTACTCCAGCATTGTGAATCTGGCTTTAAACAAAAACTATACTCTTAGAAATAAGTGTGAAAAATAGCAGAAAAAGCTAATAAAAATTTATAAAAAATATATTCTGCGATCAAATCTACTGAAATCAGCAGAATTTGTTTGGTAAATAATTGTTAAATTTCCGAAATATAGGTAATATACTTATGAGTTAAGTTTAAGTAAATTGCAAATTACAATTTACCTCTGAAATCATCAAAAACTTTTTAACTAAAAGTAGCAAAACCCACTGCTATATCAATATTAAATATTAAGTACATACCTCTGCTAATTTGAGAAAGGTATGTTAGATTGTTAGTTACATTTAACTAAACTTTTACTAAATACTTAACAAAAATTTGTTGTTTTTAGTCCACTAATATTCGCAAGATTATTTTGCATGAAATTATGATTTCAGCAAATCATCAATAAAATAAATAAAAACATGTCCGTTAAAAGATTTAATGAAGCTTACAAGGAAAGATCTTAATAAGCTTCGGATATGTTGTATAGCAGAAGAATTTAATGGACACGTATTTCTTTAGCTACCCAATCTCATACTTAAGGGTTAAAAAATGGGGTAAAAATGGCCCAATTTTTCGTTTTTTCGGATTATTTCATAATTGTTCCAAAGTAACTATAGGAAATTTTGGTGTCATACGAAAGGTATTTAAGAGGCCTATTTACCACCCAGCAAAATATTGGTAATGACACCTCATTACTATCTGCATTACCAGAAATGATATATCATTACCTTTTCCATTATTTTATAATATAAAATAATGAATTCCTAATAACGGCCTATTGTATTCATTGTTTCTAAATATAAAATTATGACTTACTCGTAAAGTACTTTTTTCGCAGTTAAATTTTATACATTTTTATTTATTATATGTAAATATGTTTTATGTTTAAATTTTTATGCCGAGTCTTTAAATTACACACTAGAGAAAACTTAAATTTTTCTGAATGTATTTCCTTAAGCTAATAGTATTTGCTTAACTCCTTATTTTTAAGAATCAAGTAAGCAATCGGATAACTGCTTATAATTCAACTTTTTGTAAACAAAATCAAAATCTCATAACTACTTATTTCTTATTTTTTCGTAAGCGAGCGTTTAATTAATGTATATCCCGATAAAGATAAAATTACCCAGCAAAATATTGGTATTGACACCTCATTACTATCTGCGTTACCAAAAATGATATATCATTACCTTTTGCATTATTTTATAATATAAAATAATGACTTCCTAATAACGGCCTATTGTATTCATTGTTTCTAAATATAAAATAATGACTTACTCGCATTAGTTTAAATAAGTACTTTTTACACAGTTAAATTTTTTTATTATATGTAAATATGTTTTATGTTTAAATTTTTACGGCGAGTCCTAAAATTACACACTAGAGCATACTTAAATCTTTCTGAATGTATTTCCTTAAGCTAATAGTATTTGCTTAACTCCTTATTTTTAAGAATCAAGTAAGAAATCGCATAACCACTTATAATTAAACTTTTTGTAAGCACGTGTGTAACCACTTATTATTCAAAATCTTATAACTACTTATTTCTCATTTTTTCGTAAGCGAACGGGTAAGCGTGACTACTTATAAAAACGACCACGCCAAACAAAAATAATGAGTTTAGACGCCAAAAAATAAGTTGTGCGGAGCTATGAATTTCTGTTATATAACCACTTATTTGGTAATGAAAGATTTTGCTGGGTAGGGGAGATTTATTTATTCTTTAAATCCATTTTGGATTTAGCTTATTACAATTTCTCTGTTCACATTTTTACAAAATTTAATGATTTTCTTGCACATTATATTGGCTAATAAGTATTAGATTTTGATCAAAATTATAAATTTTGAAAATTAAAAAACAAAATATGGATTTTTTAACAAAATAAAATAAATCCAAAAATAAATCCAGTGATTAAAAAAGGCCTATTATTAGGGCAAAGAATTTCATGCACTTAAAAATGGAAAATATGCGCCTAAAATATGCGGCTAAAAAAAAAAGAATGTTTATTTTTAAAAATAATAAGAAAAAAAAATAATATTTTGATTGAATCAAAATATGAAAACGCATTAATTTTTTATATTTTTTTTACAAAATAAAAAAGAAAAAAAAATAATATATTGATTGAATCAAAATATGAAAACGCATTAATTTTTTATATTTTTTTTACAAAATAGAAAATGATCCTAAAAATGAAAATTATGCACAAATATGCCTTAACAAGCACAAAATATGCATTAAAAAAGCACGAAATATGCATTTAAAGTCAAAATAGGCAAAAATGCATGTTTTTATATGCAACTACAAATCGTTGCCATTTTGTTCTAAATTTGATTTTTCTGGTAAATATTTAGTCCATATTAGTTTTGGACTTTCGAGAAAATACATGAATTTACATGGAATTCCTTGCCCTACCTATTATATAGGAAAATAAAACCTTAATGAAAAATTAAGGAAAATATATTTTTAAGTAAGCTCCTATACAAAATAGTACTGTGATGTAAAAGGTGGTTAAATTTTAAGGGCCGATGTTGAATGTGAAGCACACCTAAACGTCAAGTTTTTTACTGCATTTCATTTGACATTTCTCAATTTCAGACCATCTCAAGTTGAACCATGGAAAGATACACAATCGAGCAACGCGTTAAAGTTATTCAGGCTTATTATGAAAATGGGCGTTCAAATCAAAATGCATTTCGTGCACTTCGTGATTTCTTTGGTCAGCATAATCGACCAAATGTGTCCACAATCGGGAGAATTTTGAACAAATTTCAGCAAATCGGGTCTGTAAGAAATGTGAAAACACCTGTTTCTTTGTTTGGTGCGGTTTATGGGCTGACTGCGTCATCGGGCCGTACTTCTTCGAAAATGAGGTTGGCCAAGCAGTTACCGTGAATGGTGTTCCCTATAATTTCTTGTGGCCAGAAATTGAGAATGGGGACCTGGACGATATGGATGGTGCCACTTGCCACACAGCCAACGAAACAATGACTCTTTTGCGCGAGAAATTCAATGGCCGTGTTATCTCACGTGGTGGCGATGTCAATTGGCCGCCAAAGATCATATGATTTGACTCCGTTAGACTTCTTTCTTTGCGGTTATTTGAAAGAAAAGGTGTACGTCGATAAGCCAGCAACAATTCAAGAGCTAAAGGATGAGATAATTCGGCACATTAACGGCATAGAACCTCAATTGTGCCTCAGCGTCATCGAAAATTTGGACCATCGGATGGAGGTGTGCCGCCGAGGTGGCGGCGGCCATTTGATATTTTGTCCCATACATAATTGAACCATACCAATATTATCATATAAAAAGAAATGACAAGAATTTCCAAAATAATTTGTGTTTTATTCAAAATCAACATCGACCCTTAAAATTTAACCACTCTTTAGTTATACCATACATAATTACAAAATATTAGACCTAGGCCCAACTTTTAGTATATTATTTTTAGTCATGGATGGTAACCGAAACGATGCGGTTATCGGTAAGGGTAACGCTATTTTAGATAATTTCGGTAACGGTATTTTAAGGGAAACGCTATTTCATTTCTTTCGGTAACGGTATTTTAAGGATATCGGTTTTTTTAGTTATTTCGGTAACGGTATTTTAAGGATAACGGTTTTTTTATTATATCGGTAACGGTATTTTAAAGTTAATGGTATTTCAGTTATTTCGGTAACGGTATTTTAAGGATAACGGTAGTCGGTTATTTCGATGCATCCCGCAATTTTTTTTACAAAAAGCAAATGAGATTAAAAACAGAACCAATTTATCAACTTAATTTACGCAAAATGCTCAATAACCACGTGCAATTACCAAAAGCATAAAATTAAAAATATCGGTAACGGTAATTTAGGGATAACGGTATTTCAATTTTTTCGGTAACGGTATTTCAAGGATATTGATATTTCATTTATTTCGGTATCGGTATTTTAAGGATAACGGTATTTCAGTTATTTTGGTAACGGTATTTTGAGGATAATGGTATTTCGATTATTCCGGTAACGGTATTTTAGGGGTAACGGTAGTCAGTTGAAAGAGTTTTGAATCGATAACGGTATTTTAGCGGTATTGCCTGCCAACCCTGTTTTTAGTATATTATATTTTTTCCTAGTATTATATATCGCTGGAAAGCTTATTAAAAACTGAATTAGCTGATGTAGAAAGAAGAACTTCTTGGGAAGAACTTCTTTTTTCGTATTTTTTGTATGACGACATGTCTGAAATTTATTAAATTTGAAATTATTTTTATATAACAGAAATGTACCCTCAAAAAGAAAAAGTTTGATACCCATATTGCTTATATTAATTAGTCAAAAGTTCCCAAATATTTAAAAATATAGACCTTCGGTAAAATTCGTCACGAACCCGAAGTAGGCCGAACATCAAAAAAAGCCGAAACACCCCTTCACTTAAATATTATAAGGATTATGCCATAAACAAATAAGCATGCTCGGTTTTCAACTTCATCTAAAGCTGCAATAAATATATGCTAGTCAGAAGTTCTTTTTCATGTGTGATAAGAAGTTAATATTTTGTATGGGAGTTGCATGGGTAGGTGCTGGCACAGAAATTAGAGGGTTGTGGGTTCGAATCCCTGCAGGTGGAAACAAATTTTTTGGAACTTTTTTACACAATTATTAACTTTTTGTTGTTTTTATTGTAATTTTTTTTTTAATTTTGTCCACTCAATTAATTTTTGAAACGATTTAGATTTTTTTTTTTAATTTCCTATTTATTTATATCAAATTTTAAGAAAATATAAAAATTTTTTTTCAAATATTTTTTGTTAAAATACATAATAATAAAGGTAAATATCAAAATTTTGTTTGTATGTAAAAAATTGTATTTTAAAAAGTTTATTTTGATAAAATTCTTACTAAATAAATTTATTAGTACACAAATAGAGAAAGAAAAAATCTTTAAACATTATACTTAGAACTACTAAAAATTACTTAAAAATTACCCTGCAGAAAAAACTATTATTTGTCTACTAATATGCTGCAGAATTTTGCAGATTTTAACAAGGTAATGTATTACCCTTAACCCTTAAATGCATTATCTCTTCAATTTTAACCATATATATATGTGATTTCTAAAGGCGTGTATATTTCAAGAATAATACAAAAAAAAATTTTAAAGAAAAAAGGTGATTTTTATTGAAAAATATGGTTTTTTGCCAAATATCTAAATTGTAATTATTTTAACGTGTATGAAAAAAAAAATTTTTATAGACTATGAATTATACATTTATTGTCGCCAAAATGAATTTTATTACGAGAATACCACTTTAAATATTTAAACAAACATTTATGAATATTACACTTTTTGTAAAAAAATGTGTGTTTTAAATTTTTCAGAAACATACGAACAAAACCAAGATTTTTCCTATAACTGTTTAAAAAATCTGAGCTAAACTTTAAGAGCGCTTTGTACAGAAGGGGCACAATGCCCAAAAATGCAGTTTTGTGCATCAAGTAGGTTTTTTTTTATTAAAAAACCGGTATGTTGCCAAATGGCTACAACATGCATTTAAGTGTTAATTAACTGAAAGTTAAATGTAACTAAAATTTTGTAAATTTAACTATTTTATTTTTCCTGTTCTTATCTTAGTAGTATTTAGCAAAAAAAATCGGCTAATATCAGCAGTTTTTTCTGCAAGGTCATTTCTAATAAATTTCTAGTAGCTTTTTCTTGTACTTTTACAGATTTATTTCTATATGTGAATTAATATTTTTTTATAATAACACTTTAAAAAAAACAACGTTATATATTTCTCCAATATGTTATATATTTTTTTTATTTTTTTAATAAAAAATTAAAAGAAATGTAGATAACAACACTTTACTGAACAATACTGCTAAAAGCCAGCTATAATGCGATAGCACAGGGGGTAGAGCATCTGCTTGAAATGATAACAAGCCTGGGTTCAAACCCCACACGCGGCATGATGTTTTTGTTTTATTAAAATAAAAAGCAGTGAAAAAGAACTTCCTTAATATTGGTTTAAATATACATAATTTGTTTTTAAAAATAACGACATTCATCCTATGATAAGCCAATGTTAAATTCATCGGTGAAAAACCCGAAAAAGAACAACTCCCTATTCAACAGTTGCAGTGCTTTAACTACTTCTTTTTCCTCACTCTTTTTGCTGGGCATTATATTTATGTGACTTAGATCGGATGAAACAATAAAAACAAATACAAAAATTAATAAAATACGTATGTGAAATAAAAATCTGCAATCCCGGGATTTTTTCGAGAACAATCCCGAGATTTTCTGGATCGGGATCGGTGTTCCGGAATTTGGATATCTACACTTATGAATGCGGTTATCAGCACAATTTTTGTAGCAAAATAAATTAGTAAAACATTAGTTCAAAATTAGTTTAGCGCTAAAAAAATATAACTAAAAATTTTGCTGAAAACGGAATTTCAGCAAAAAAATTGCTGAAAACTAGTACACTTGATATACAAGACGTTTTACTAATTTTTCTACTAACTTATTTTTGTTAGTGTACAGTTTTATTTGTAATTATACTAAGTGGTAAAATTTGAATTAAGGTAAACGAAACTGTAACGAATCAGCTGTTTCGAAACCACAAGGAGAAGGGTATACAAACACGTAAATGTAAACGTACTTGCCGTACTTCTGTTGAAATCAGAATTTTCTATCCGCCATCGAAACAGCTGAATGATTTTAGTCAGAAAAGATATAAAATGAATAAAGAAAATTGATTCAAACAACAAATAATGAATAAAAATTAACAAATATACGGACAAATTTAGAATAAAATAAAAAAAACTCACGAAATAGATGCTAAATAGTAATGTCGTTTACGGTTTTCTATAAGTGTACTTTTAGCTATAGCATCCCTAGTAAAAATGATTTTTATATATTCGTATATGATTTTTATACAGTCATTTATGATTTTATACAATTATAACTTGTCGAGTATTGTGAAACATATATTTTTATATAATTATATCAAAAGATATTTAATTATATAAAATTATATTAACCAGATCCACCATTTTTCGGATCAAATAATATATTTTTTATATAGTTATATTAACCCATACATGATTTGATCCGGAAAATGGTGGATCTGGTTAATATAATTTTATATAATTAAATACCTTTTGATATAATCATATAAAAATATATGTTTCACAATACTCGACAAGTTATAATTGTATAAAATCATAAATGATTATATAAAAATCATATCTGATTATATAAAAATCATTTTTACTAGGGATGGTACAGTTACATCACATTTACGGTCCCATAATCCGCCCTTTAACAAACAAAAACTAGTAGGTATCTAATCATCGATACTTACATATTTCTTGAAATTAAGAGCATAAAGATAAAATTTAGTACATAGAAAAGAAAAAAATTCTTAAATTTTAATCCCTTATAACTTATCCAAATTTCAGGGTATGTGGTTTTCCATTTTCCTGTAAAATTTTATTTTTGACGTTTAAACAACTATAAAAAATTTGTTGTCCGAACTGAATTTGCTTCCAACCGAATCGTTAGGTTGCTGCAACCTGTAATTCGGTTGTCACAATACTATTTCTGTTATTCTTACTAAAATTGGGTTCCAACAACCGAATTAGAGTTGCAACAACTGAATTTCCAATTGCAGTAACCGAACAAATCGGTTGGAACGAAATGCAGTTGAGACTTCAAATTTGTTTCCTAGGTGGACTTTTTGCTGCTATATGGCTCGATAGAATAATATACAATAAAGGTATTCATGTAAAGTATTTACGCCTCGTATACTGTGTATATATTGTACGTATACTCGATTAATGTCAAAACTAGTTTACGAGCCCTAGTAAATATACATAAATTTGAATATTGTCAAAAATAAAATTAGTTAGAATTTTTTGTGTGCTTTTTATTTTCTGTTTTATTTATTTTTAAATAATACAAATTTAAAAAATTCTGTGTTTAATTTATGGAAAGATCTAAAAAGTGGCTAAATGCAAAATTGAAATGTGAATGGTTTTAAATGGTGCGTTCATTCAAATAAACAGGTAAAGTTATAAATATACGCGATTACAAAAATCTACGGTTTACGAGGGCATAAATCCAGTTAGATGAATACCACTAATATTTTATGAAAATAATATACTAAACATTGAGTGCCATAGATTTGAATAACCTAGATTAGGCCAAATATAACGCCGTTACTTGGCAAAATAAAGCACTTTACTTTGACGTTTATTTTATATTTTTGTCTTCTACAAATTTTCTGTATAACCTTGAGTTTTTTAAATAAAATTACTTTCCACAAGTTTAGTAAAATTTTTCTTTTTGTTTTCATATATATATACAATAATTTTTTTTTTGTTAAACCTTAAAAAAAAGTTAGTTACTTCTTTAATTTGAACTCTTACCCTTGTTTCAAATCAAAGAAAACACAAAATATCTAACCAACCCTTTGAACAAAAGAAAAATGCGTATGATAGTGACTTCCGTGAAATACATCTATCTACACAACCAACCCCCTCCCTAACAAAAGTGGACAGAAATAAAAATTAAAAAAGTTTTATTTTTTTTAACAAAAATGGAAAAAGTTTTTGAAAGTATGAAATAAAAAATGTAACTGTTTTTCATTCAACCAGCATAGAAGTTTTTTCTGGGCTTTTTTCATTATTATTTTTATTATTAATTTAAGTTTGTATCATTACAAATGTTTGATTTGGTAACGTTGCAACGAATTTAAATTTGGTTAAGTGGCAGATAAGACCAAATTAATGGTTCAACCCTTTTGGTTATTGGTCCAATCTGAAATTTTGTGTTTTGTGCTCATTGCCGATTCTTCAACATTTTTCAAAATTGGAAGAATTTTCTGAAAATTGCTTCTCTTTATAAAATATAAATAAGCAAAAAAATACGAGTGACTGAGGAAAATATAAGATTTTCATGATTTTCATATAAAAGCCCTTAGATTCTAATGACTTTATCGTATACTAAAAAAATACAAGTAATTATCTATTTATAATATTCATGAATTTTTGCATAAAAGCAATAAAGTTTCGCTTTAGCTTACACATTGAAACTTTACATTGACAGAGTGCAGTTTTTCATAAAATTTTATGAATAAGTTATTAACAATCTCACACATTAAATTAAAAAAGACTTAATTTAAAAGTAATTTGTTATTATCTATACGATCAACTCTTAAAATCTTTAATCCTACACTCATAGAAATAAATCTGTAAAAATAGCAGAAAAAGTTACTAAAAATTAGTTAAAAATGATGCTGCAGAAAAAACTGCTAAAATTAGTAGATTTTTTACTAAATACTAGTAAAATGAGAACAGTAAAATTAAAACTGTTAAATTTAAAGAATTTTAGTAATATTTAGGCTAACTCTTAGTTAATTGAATATAGCAAATTGTACTGTAAAATCTGCAGAAAATTTTGCTAAATATATTTGTAGACTAAAAATATCTAAAATAAACTGTTAAATCTACAAAATTTTTGCTATTTTTAAAGCTAAATCAGCAGAAATATTTGCTAAAAAATTGTAAACTGCTGTTTTCAAAAGGCTCAATTTTTATTTGCATTTAAAAAAAAATCGAAAAAAACTTCGAAAATTTTAAATTTTTTTGTGATTTTTTAGGCTACTAATTATTTAGCAAAATTTTTTGCTCATTTTAGCAGGTTACAAAAATTTACAAAATTTTAGCATTTACATTTTACAAAATTTAGCTCAAATATAACTAAAATTCTGTATATTTAACAGTTTTATTTTTGCTCTTCCTATATTACTAATATATAGCAAAAATAATCCTCTAATTTAGCAGTTTTTTCCTGCAGCATTACTTTTAACTAATTTTTAGTAGTTTTAACTAACTTTTTTACGGATTTTTTTCTATTAGTGTAGCCTTTTGATATGACGACACTACTTCAAGACTGTAAACTAGAGATGGACACTTGAGTGAATTTTTACTCACACTCACTCACGCTCACGAGAAAAAATTCTAATCACGCACAATCACTCATGATAAAAAAAATTAATACTCAGCCACTCACGCTCACGTGAGTAAATTGAACTTTCAGTCAAACTCACGCGTGGTCACGCGTGATTCTCGTGAATCACGCAAATTCACGAAACAAAAGCTTCCCTGTGAAAAATGCTCAAACATGTTCATATATGGTTTATGTTGGACAAATATGAACAAATATGGATTTTTTATGAACATATATGGATTTTATATGAACATATATGGAAGTATATGTGATTCCGTATATGGAAAAAGATGTCATATACAGACATATATGGAGGCATCTGTTATTTCATATATGGAAATGGCACTCATATATGGACAAATATGGAAGTATATGTTATTTAATTTATGCAAAAGGGACTTGTATATGATCATATTTGGAAGAATACATTTTTCCATATGTGCAAAAGGAGCTCATATGGATAAATATGGAATTATATTTAATGCCATGAATAAAAAAGGAACATATGTACCGCATAATTTGAATGTCATACATAAATTTATATCTATAGTACAAACCTTATAATAAAGGACAGCAACGTTCGCATGTATTCGCATATATTTAATAAATGTATATGTGCATATATGTTCATATATGAACATATACTTTGGTGTTACCTCATTTTTCGGATCCATACATATATGTTTGAACCATAAATGTTCATATATGGACATTTTTCACCGGGTTCCCATAAAAAAATAATATTCAAAAAAATTAAACTTGAAATTGCTCCCGGTATAGGGTTTAGGGCTCGGAAATTCCCGAGCGGAGGTTGTAAATGCAAATACTAGCTAGACAAAACCAAAATAATGAGTGTTCATTAAGCCCCGTTTAGATTATCACACAAGTGTGTTATACATGTCAGAAATGTGTTGTTAAACGAAAATGTATAATAGTGTAAACACTGTTCGTTACACATGTCAAAATGGGTGCACACATTTTAAAAAGCGGTCACACTTTTTTGACAAGATTTATTTTTTGAAATATTTCATAAAGTTACCACTTGTTTCAACACAAATGTTGTGTTATTCACAAATAAATGTAAACAAAGATTAAAAACAACTAATGGTGACAAAAATGTAATAATAGAAAAAAAATAACTGTTTTAATTTATTTGTTGTGTGTGTCGATAACAGTCTGAACACTGAAAAGATTTTCTTTTATACATTTTTGTCAACCAGACAATTTCAGCCTACTTTTTGTCAAACCTGTGTGAAGAAAAGTATAAGCACTTGTATGATAATGTGAACGGAGCTTTAATAGCACATACATAATAAAGTAATTAAGCGAGTAAGTAGCACACTAATAGAAAAAAGTCCGTACAAAATTTAGTTAAAACTACTAAAAATTAGTTAAAAATGATGCTGCAGAAAAAAACTGCTAAATTAGCAGTTATTGGTTATCCAGTGCTACCAAGCCAATGCTAACAGGCGTACAAAAATCAATTCACTGGTAGACCAATGATTTTATAAAAATGCTGACGTTTCGTTAAAAAATGTTTGTAGTCAGAAGGTTTCGAGTTCAAATCCGGTTGCAAGCAAAACATTTTTTTTGGATTTTTTTTTAATTTAAATTTTTTTTTGTTTTATAAAATCAATTTTTTTGTTTGTAGGAAGGCTCCTTCAAGACCAACTTTTTTTTGCCCTTCCAACACTGGCATACTAGTAGCCAACAAATATTATATGTCTCGTTAGCTCAGTGGGTAGAGCATTCGTCTGCCAATCTGACAGCCGGGGTTCAAATCACGGCAGGACAAAAAAAATACATATGAACTTTTTTAAATTTTATTTTGGAAAATATATTTCCAGACCACCTATTTATTGATTTTGCCAGCGTTTTGCCAACGTTTAAAAATTTTGTTCCTCCAGAGCTTTTCCGGCGCTTTTTGAACAGCCGGTGTTTTTGTCTAATGATGTTATCATTTTGGGAATGGGAAAGCACTTTTTGCCAGTACTTGTACCACCTTTTAAAGTGTTTTGCCACCGCTTTCCCGTTTGTATGGGTATATTTTAGCTTGAAACTTGACGAGACCTAAAGTAACTTGGCAGGAAATATATCATATATTTTTATGACTTGATAAGAAAACTAAATGTCTTACAAAAAGTAGACATTTAAACCAAAATTTATTTATTAAAATATTTCCATTCTTTCATCCTTAAAATTGATGTTCTTAATAAAATACGACTTAAACGCTTTCTATATTAATAAATCAAAATAAAAAAATGTTACCAAAAAACTGATACTTTTCGATTTTCATTCCCGTTACCCGGGAAACGCTAGATGCCCAGCAAAACCTTTTATTACCCGTAATGACTTTGGTAAGAAGAAATAAGGGTATGTAACCTCTTACTTTCCTATTACCAAAGACATTATTTTAACAAGGGCATGTCCATCGAGGTAGCTCCTTACCAAGTAATATGTTATTCTGAACTTACATATTACGCCTATTCTAGAGGTTACAAAAAAAACTTTAAAATAATACGTTTTTTTTCTTAAAATTTCATCTTGTTTCAAGTTGACTATTAAATTAAAAATCACATAATTTTAACAAAAAATCTTGAAAACATTTTTTTATTAGTTTTGATTTTAAAAATAAGCATTTTGTAATGTAGGGGGTAAGCTCTTACTTTTCTATTGCTAGACCTATTATTTTAACTAGGGCATGTCCATCGATGTAACTCCTTACCTAGTAATATGTTATTCTGACCTTACAGGTAAGGAATTTTTAAAAACATTTTGTTTAAATTTTAATTTTTTAAACCAAATTTCAAATTCACGGGTTTTTAACAAAAAATAGAATTTCTAAAATTTTCTAGAAAAACTAATTATTTATACCAATAAAACATCCAAACGTATGAATTTGGTATTAAAAGTAATTCCTGGGTAAGGTGTAAGTGTCCAAGGTAGTTGTCATTGATTTCAAAAAAATTTACTCTTGCTCAAAGAAATAAAAGTCAAAAAATAACTGTTGTTTTTTGATTGAAAAAATAAAAGTAAAAAAATAAGTGTTATTTTTTGCTTGAAAAAATAAAAGTAAAAAAATAATTTTTATTTCTGCTTAAAAAATTGAAAGTCAAAAAATAACTTTTATTTTTGCTGGAAAAAATAAAAGTCAAAAAATAAAAAAATATCTTTTATTTCTGCTCGAAAAAATAAAAGTCAAATAATAACTTTTATATTTGCTCAAAAAAATAAAAGTCAAAAATTTTAAAAACAATGCATTTTTTGGAAGACTGTCCAAATGGATTATTATGATGTAATTCTCCGATATTTGGTTATATGTGCTTTTTTTGTTTAAAAATTAAAAATAACTGTTATTTTCGGTGCCTGATTTAAATATTTTAATTATTTTAAGCTTCAGAAAACACAAAATAAAAATAAAAAAAAATCTTTAAAATTTTGTATTAAATCTTCATTATTCTTGGGGATTATGATTAACAGAATAAATTAAAAATTAAATTTTGAAACATAAACTTGTAATTGGGTACAAGTGTGGGTAACCAATTTCCGTTTAAAAATTCGAACGGTTTCTTAATTCAGAAGAATAGGGGTTGAAAATCATACTATAACTTATTTGTAATTTATTTTTTCTTTTAATTATAATTTAAAACACTTAAAATGATAATAGTAAAGACAAATATACCATATATATTATTGGTTCGAATTTTAATAACTTTCCACTAAATTTTTTGAGTTTTTACCCTACCCCACTCTGTGTAACGGGGTATATTATTGTAGTTTAGGTTTTCTGTTAATCTATTTTCAGATTCATTATTTTGCCAACACTTGTAAGCGAATAGTTAACCACATATTTTTTAATATTTTGTATGCTAGTGAGTGAGATTATAGATGTAATAAGATAAGAAACTAATTACCGTTCCCAGGTAATGGGTTATATACCTTAATATATAAAAACGTTTGTGCGTATGTATGTATGTCTGACCAACACGTCTGAACCACTGAAGATATCCATCTTATTTTCACATCATATGTTCGTGTGGTGCTTCGTCTTGTTTTCGTTTACGTTAGACTCCTCTAGGTGGCGCTGGGGTTGCTTTTTAAAAAAGTCTTTCCAGACCACTTCTTTTTTTTTTGTTTAAGCGCATCCAAGTATACCTGGCCGTTCAAAAATAAAAAACAAGAAAAAGAGACAAAAACAATAAAAAAAAAGGTGGGGGTAGAAGTGGGCGCGGACAAATTTTCTTCCCCTAAATACTTTATTCGGAATATTACCAACATTTAAAAAAATTTTGTCAAATCGGTCTAGCCGGTCTCAAGTGATGCGCCCATCAAAACCTTGGTAATATATGGGTATTACTATGTATATTACCTGGTAATATATCAATCCGCTTGCCCTTGCATTACGTTGGACCATTACACCTTACGCTTGAATTACATGTAGTACCAAATTCATACGTTTGGATGTCTTCTTGGTATAAATAATTATTTTTTATAGAAAATTTAACAAGTTCTATTTTTGGGTAAAAATTTGTGAATTTAAAATTGATATTCGGTATAAAAAATTAAAATTTAAACAAAACGTTTTTGAAAACTCCTTACCTGTTGTTCTGAACTAACATATTACTAGGTAAGGAGTTACCTCGATGGACATGCCCTTATTAAAATAATACCCAAGAAACATTTTTACGGACTCTCCGGCATGTACGGAATCATCAATCCGGCTTTTACGGAACATTATCGGTCAGTAAAACAGGTATCCATCAAAGCTTGTACGTATACGGAACAATAACGGACCGTACTTTCGGATTTTCGAATATAATACGTTTTGAATCCGTTTTGGTGTATCCGTTTCTGCACCGTTAAATACGGACTTCACCAATTTTCATCAGTTTGAACTCCGGAGCTAACGTTGTCGTCTTTCTTCAGTTTATTCGTGAATTTTTGTCGTCAAAATAGAATTATTTAAATAATTTAATACGGGTCACGTGGTAAAGTCGGTTAAAAAAGTTTCTGGATGTTGCAAAAACGAGCATCCTCTCTTGGCCGTTGCCGCATAGCCAAATTACTTCAATTCACACAGAATCATTAAATAGTAAGTGTTTATGAAATTTTTTTTTTTCGCGATAGTTTGTGTAACCGAATGCAATTAAGCAAATATAATTATTTTATGGTACTCGTATCCTAAAGCTGGGTTTACATTAACTGATTTATTTATCTGATTTTACGTCTGATGTGATTGTCAAAAAAATCTTATATATGTGTTTACACTATCAAATGCAACCAGATGAAAAGAGATGTTAACATCGAATTCTTATAATGTTAAGAAATATTTAAAAAAAAAAATCTGACTCAAAATTTAAATCTGTACTTATCAGTAGGGTTTGGGATTTCCCGGACTTTTTTATTTCCCGGGAAACGGGAATGAAAAAATTTGATTACCGGGATTCCCGCGAATCCTGGGAAATTTTTTTGAACAAAATTGTTAATGAAAACCACCTATATAAGTAATTTTTGTTAAAAAAAACACTATTTCAGTACAAATGCAGTCTGTGTAGTGAGAATTCAAAGTAAAAATATCAGAATGTTGAACATTTGATTTCACATAAATTACTCGCAGAATTGCCAAATGAATTGCATGATTCCAGCTGGCACCTACTACTGGACTGTCGGAAACAAACCGTTTCATCACACTTGGCCCATTAGATATGGTGGCCACAATGTTATTTTCCAAAGCATTGGCGGACTTAGGCCGGTCTGGGGTGGGCTAAGCCCACCCTAGACTGATTATTGCCCACCTTAGACTGATTACTGCCCACCCCAGAATTTTTAAAAATCTACCTAGAATTCTTTTATCTATGATTTTGATGGCGTAAAGTATCACAATATTACTTTTTTTTAATATCAATCCTGTGTTTTTGGTTTGGGAACTACTGGTTTCCTAGGCAGATAATTTGTTGAAATCTAAGGGTCAGTTCTATAGTCAGAACTAAGATCGATTTTTGTTTTAAATATTTCTTAAATAAGAAATATTTAAGAAACAAATCTGTCTTAGTTCTGATTATAAAATTGACTACAAGAGTTTTTCTTTAAAAAAAATTATTAGAACCACAAAGTTGTTCAATAATAGAAAAATAACGCGGCATCTTTTTGGTGAGTTAAATATCTTAGATTTCATAGTTTTCTAAACGAATAATTAGTTTATATCTAACAAGGAAGTTACTTCAAACTAAACACTACTATGTTATTTCAATGAAATTTCAATATTTTGTAGAAACAAAAATTGTAAGATGAACATCTCACTATTTTTGTCCACCTCGGTAATTTAAGTGGTCAGAATATGGGGTTAGATAGGGTTCATCCGAGGTGGACGAATTAGACAGGTTGATCTTAAATTTCTTTTCTCTATTAAATATCTAAATTTCATAATAATCTGAGAATATAGATTGGAATACATTCCTTGTACGAGTTTTCCTTCAGAAAAATAAATGCACTATTCAGAGTTTTGTATAAAAACATGGCGATTTTGATAGGATAAGCTACCAGGATTATTTAATTTTGAAAATTATGAAAATTCTATTAGAAGGCAAGGAATCATTTTTAAGATTTTTTTCGTGTGAAAAAATTGTAAGCATAATGCCGAAAGTGTTTTTTATGATGAATAGTGTGAGAATGGGAAAATAAACAGCAGAAAATTAATGGGTCGCTTGCCCACCCCAGAAAAATGGTCTAGGTACGCCAATGTTCCAAAAACAAATAAAACTCTTCTAGTATTATTTCTACAATTCTTCTTATTTCATCAGCATTACATGTTCCTGATATATAAACCAACCCCAGGTTATAAAATGAATTATTTCCGTTTATATGTTCAAATATCTCTTTTGTGATATTCTTGTCCATTCATCTAAGATTATAGTAAATCTCCTATTGTTAGAAATATTGCTCGATATTTCTTTTTTCATGATATCTTTTACATAATTTAATATAATGTTCTTTACAACGGTTTCATTTTTTTGCAATGCCAGGTTTTTATTATAAAAACTTTCTCGAATAAACGAAGATCTAGTTATGGTGCGGATTGACTGCGGCTAATTTGGATACCATTTCAGGAAATGTTTGCCCTACCATAAAACCTTTAATGCCTATTCAGCTTACACTTTTTTCTTCAGGTACTTTGCTAATTTTAGCTGAAACGTTATTCTTGTTGTTTTCTTCAAGAGAAGTTGCATGACCATCAATTTTTTTTTTGTGAACCAAATTTAGATGTCGGATAACCAAATTTAGATACCACCGTTAACCATTAGTCTTTTCTTTTCACATTTATTAATGAAAACGTTACTTATAAAATTATTGACCCTTAATATAATGGCGTATTTTAAATTTAAAGTCGACTTTATTTTTAATCAAACGGTTTTGTTCATTTTGTGTATGAAAACCTTACAAAAATATTTATATTTTCAAATATTTTGATTCGTTGAAAATAAATTAACCAATCAGAATGCTCCAAAAATAAACCAAGTCAAGGTATACTGCCACCCAATATTTTAACTAAAGTCGACTTTACCTAAATTATACATTTGAAAAATTTAGATAGTAAGGGCGATTATTTGTAAGAAACAAAGCCTTTTTTTATATTTCTTTTAAACATTTTACCAAGTTTATAGGTTTTACTACTTAAATTTTGAATAAGTTATGCGAAAAATCTTTATTAGTTGAAATGCTCCTTATTACTTGGCAAAGATTTTATTTGTGTGTCAAATTAATGTATTCCCTTTTAAAAGATTTTAACAATGACATTTTTGTTTTGCTATTTAAAATGTTTTTTATGACTAAAATTAAAAAATCCTATTCGAAACAAAAACAATTTAAAAAACTTAATATTTTTAAAATTTCCCGTTTTCCCGGGAAAAATATATTATTTTACCAGGAATTCCCGGCAAACTTTTCCCGGGATTTCCCGGGAATTTCCGAACCCCAAACCCTACTTATCAGTCATAATGTGTTTATACAATAGGATTTTGGCTATCTGCATCTCTTTTTGGCCAGGTTCTATGACTTATGATTAGGGTTTGGGATTTCCCGGACTTTTTTATTTCCCGGGAAACGGGAATGAAAATAGTTGATTCCCGGGATTCCCGGGAATCCCGGTAAATATTTTTGAACAAAATTGTTAATGAAAACCACCTATATAAGTAATTTTTGTTAAAAAAAAACACTATTTCAGTACAAATTCAGTCTGTGTAGTGAGAATTCAAAGTAAAAATATCAGAATGTTGAACATTTTATTTCATATAAATTACTCTAAGCACTGGCAAATGAATTGCATGATTCCAGCAGAAAGCACCCACTACTGGACTGTCGGAAACAAACCGTTTCAACGCATTTGGCCCATTAGATATGGTCGCCACAATGTTATTTTCCAAAGACAAATAAAACTCTTCTAGTATTATTTCTACAATTCTTCTTATTTCATCAGCATTACATCTTCCTGATATATAAACCAACCCCAGGTTATAAATTTAATAATTTCCGTTTATACATACATATGTTCAAATATCTCTTTTGTGATATTCTTGTCCATTCAGCTAAGATTAGAGTAAAGCTCCTATTGTTGGAAATATTGCTCGATATTTCTTTTATTATGATAAAAGATATGATTGTAGTAATTTAATATAATGTTCTTTCCATCGGTTTCATTTTTTGGCAATGCCAGGTTTTTATTATAAAAACTTTCTCGAATACACGAAGATCTAGTTATGGTGCGGATTGACATTCCGTCGACTGTGGCTAATTTGGATACCATTTCAGGAAATGTTTGCCCTCCAATAAAACGTTCAATGCCTATTCAGCTTACACTTTTTTCTTCGGGTACTTTGCAAATTTTAGCTGGAATGTTATTCTTGTTGTTGTTTTCTTCAAGAGAAGTTGCATGGCCATCATTTTTTTTTGAACCAAATTCAGATGTCGGATAACCAAATTTAGATACAATTAGTCTTTTAGGGCAAATATTGCACTGCGCTGCATTGTCCTTTTTTGTGAAGTATTTCCATACTCCTGACATTTTATTCTTTAATATAAAAGAATATATTAGTTTGAAAGCAGGTGTATTAAAATATAGTAAACTTACTTGAATATATCACATTTATTAATGAAAACGTTACTTTTAAAATTATTGGCCCTTAATATAAAGGAGTATTTTAAACTTAAAGTCGACTTTATTTTTAATCATACGGGTTTGTTGATTTTGTTTATGAAAACCTTACAAAAATATTTATATTTTCAAACATTTTGATTGGTTGGAAATAAATTAACCAATCAGAATGCTCCAAAAATAAACCAAGTCAAGGTATACTGCCACTCAATATTTTAACTAAAGTCGACTTTAACTAAAATATACATTTCAAAAATTAAGATAGTAAGGGCGATTATTTGTATGAAACTAAACTTTTTTTTCATATTTCTTTTAAACATTTTAACAAGTTTTTAGGTTTTCCTACTAAAATTTTGGATAACCCAGTGTAGAAAATCATTACCAGATATGTGGTTATGTAACTACATACTTGGTAATGGTAACTAATTACTTTTATTATTACATTTCTTATTACCTTTATATGGCGATGTCGCGAAAAATAATGAGTTATGGTTACACACCAGCATACGAAAAATTAAAAAATATATCATTACCTATATGCTTACCAGTACTGACAAAAATAATGAGTCTAAAAATAGATTTCAAAAAATTTTCAAAAAAATCTAGAAAATTATTTTCTATTTGAAATAATTATAAAAATAAGTCATTATCAGTAACTCATTATTATATGTTTTAAAATAATGCAGAAGGTAAGTGGGTGTCATTACTGGTAGTCATTACCGATTCTATACTGGGAAGTTATGCGAAAAATCTTTATTATTTGAAATTACTTGGCAAAATTTTTTTTGTGTGTGTCAAATAAATTGATTTCCTTTTAAAATATTTTAACAATGACAGTTTTGTTTTGATGTTTAAAATGTTTTTTATGACTAAAATAAAAAATCCTATTCCAGACAAAAACAAATTAAAAAATGAAATATTTTTAAAATTTCCCGTTTTCCCGGGAAAAATATATTATTTTCCCGGGAATTCCCGGCAAACTTTTCCCGGGATTTCCAGGGAATTTCCGCCCGGGAATTCCCGAACCCCAAACCCTACTTATGATATAAACCGTTTTAGTAAAAAATTTTGCGAATTGTGAATACATTTAATTAAACCTCAATTAATAAATTGTTTCTTTTGCTTGTAGATATATATTGGATCTAGTTATTGGTCAATTTTGCGAATTTTGATTTTGCCGTTTTGAATTTTGCCGATTAATGAAGTTAATTGCACCGGCTGTAAACATAGTTTTTAATAAAATTAGTAAATAATTTAATAAATCTATTAAAAATCATACAATATTAAAGTTAGTAATGTGTCAATTTAGGTAGATAAAAAAGTCCAAAAACGGAATTCTAAAAACGGAGTCACTCCGTTATTTACATGATATAACGGTCCGGAAACGGTCCGGCATTCACGGACTTTCAGCGGACTAGTCCGTATTTTACATGACATTACGGTCCGTAAACGGTCCGTCATTGACGGACTTTAAACGGACTTGTCAGTTTTTAACACGACATAACGGTCCGTAGACGGTCCGTCATTGACGGATTTTCAACGGATTCGAATCAGTTTCGATGTTCCTTATATTCCGTTTTCTGGTCCGTATACGGATCCAGAAAACGGTACGTATACGAATTTGGATTCCGTTTATGGCGGACCGAAAACGGTGCTTAAACGGAACGAATTGTTTGTTGGGTAGCTTCGGTAATAGAAGGTTACCGGGTAATAGAAGGTTTTTCTGGGCGCTTACCAACGAACAACATTTCATTTTTATTTAGGAACCACTGACGCTATCTACCGTACATATATTCACGTCCTAGTTCGAGTGGTGCTCCGGATTGTTTTCGTTTATGGCGCTGGGTCGCTATTTTTCGAAAATTCTTATTTGTGGACCAATTTTAATTGATACAGTGGTAGAAGAAGATGATGCAGTGAATTTTCCAACTGCAAGGTCTTCCACCATATAATTTAATTTTGAAAGTTGGGTCACCAATCATACTGCTACGAAACCTAAATGCACCAAAATTATGGAACGAAACGCGGTTGGTTGTCAAGAAAATATTGGGTCACATTATTGAACCCACAAATATCGATGGCAAGTTTCAAGAAAGTGCCAAGAATCCCGATGATTCCAACAAATTCTCCAGTTGCATTTAAACTTTTACAATTACCAGTTCGTTTGGTATATGCAATGACAATCAACAAATGTCAAGATCAGTCGATGCAAGTCTGCGGATTGGATTTGGAAAATTCATGCTTCACTTATTAAAATTCATGCTTCACACAATAAATAGATCAATATATTTTTTATAACAGCTTCTAATAAATATTCGCCTCGAAAATGGCCCGCTAATACTCGTATAATTTTCTGTGATGGGTAGTTAAGATTGGTACTACTAAGAAACAAAATATCTTGGTAATAAACTTGCCATTTGGATATGTTTATAGCGCTATACAATAACTTGGGAAAGCTGAAATCCACACTATGCCATATATAAATTACAAACAGTTCTATTTTATTTTTTCTTTGTAGTACGGTATTGTTTATAGCCGGTAAGTTTCATATTTATAGCTGGTAAGTTTCAGAATTTTATATGATATTCAAGGTAAGTATGCGTGTTATTTTAACCACAAAAGATTCACACAAATAACAATGAAAATGTTATATTTCTGCGCCACTTATACGTAAGAATACGCACAGTAATATTCATATTACATATGGGACAAAATTCATAAACTGTCCATGCAGAAATATCAATGCTGAATACATGTTTATACAATTTTAGTAAAAAACTGTCATAACAAGTGTTACTACAAATCTAAAATATTGATTGGTTTTATAAAATATGTTTTAAAATTATGTTACAATTGTTGTATAGTTAGAAAGATGTTTTCAGATTCAAACACAACTCATAAAATTTTATTCGGAAGCTTTAATTTGAATTACATCATTGTAAAGCTTAACTTTTTTCCCACTCCCATATCGGTCAATTTGTTCAGTTTTGAAACCAGTACTGTTAATAAACAGTTAATTTATCGCTGGAAAAAGATAATTCAGTGATTTTAAAAACCATTTGAAGCTCAATTGTTGTCATTTTTTAATGCGAACTTTTGCAAAAATAATTTAAAAACATAAAAAACTAAACTATTATATAATGATGAGGAAATACAAAACTTTATTCCTGTGCTAAAAAAACTTTACGAAAATCTGATTGATCGGAACATAAACAAAGTTCAAAATATGCTAAAATTTATTCCGTTTTCACTTCAAATGTACATAAGTAATGGTTGGTTTTTATTGAAATAATTAAATTAGTTTTCTCAGGTAAGCCATATGACAATTTAAAAAGGTAAAAACAACCAATTTAAAAAGGTCGAAAATACAAAATTTAAATTTTTTAAATATCCGAACTGAAGATGTTTTAAGGTCGTCTTTGTGATGGCTGACTTACTTATCCGCTCCCATACAAAATAACCATAGACATTTGCTGACATTTTCATACAAATGTAAAAATGCTATCACAACAATTCAGCTGGAAACCAATGTGATGAATGACATATCTTTAAAAAGTCGTGGCTAACATTTCCAGCACGGGTCAGCAAGTTGTCATTACCACCTGCATTTTTAAAAATTTCTTACTTTCAGTACACTTAAAATAATATGTCAGTAGAAAAATCTGTCAAACAGGTTTCAAATCGATTTGACTAATTTTTAAAAAATTTTTAGTTGAAAAACTGATTTAAACAAAGTTTTTAGTTATTCTCATTTAACACTATACTAAAAATCCTCAGTACTTTAACTAGTGTTTAGTGTTAATTTTCAAAATTATTTATAACTAATTTTTAAGAACCCATTCGTTAAGTTTTACAAAATTTATTGTTAAAATAAAGGGTTCTTCAATAAGAGCGCTACAAAAGTTTTTTTTAAATAAAACAAAAACGGTTTTGGATATCAATGAAATTCTTTATTCCTGTGAAAGTACGTTCGATGCCATTATGTATGGAAATCGATCTCTTTTGCATGGCCACCACGGGCACGCTTGCAGAAGTCCAGATGCTGAATCCAATTTTCGACGGTTTTCAAGCATAAATCGGCCGATATTCGTACGAAGTTCATCAATCGTCGCTGGCTTGGCTCCATACTCCAACGGCGTCAAATCGCACGACCGAGGCGGCCAATCGACTGGACCATTTCGTGAGATAACACGTTCTCCAAACTTGGTTTGCAATAAATTGATTGTGACATTCGCTGTGTTGCTTGTGGCGCCGTCCTGTTGGAACCACATGTCCTCCAAAAATATTCGGTTATCATTGAACGGTAGCGATTCCTATTCACAGTAACGTGCCGGTCTTGATCATCACGGAAGAAGTACGGACCAATGACGCCGCCAGCCCATAAACCGCCCCAAACCGTAATTTTTTCGGGATGCAATGATGCCTCATGAAGTACGTGTGGATTGCTGTCTGTCCAATAATGCATATTTTGTTTATTGACGAAGCCATTCATTATGACAACCATAAATTGGACGTAGCGCTCTTAACGTTGAGGCCACTGACTCCGAATTTCGGTAGTAAATTTTAATAATTTCGACTCGTTGTTGGCTCGTATATCTTTCCATCATGAAATGGCAAACCTTACTGAAGAGAAATGTCAAAAGAGCGGCAAGAAATATGGCGTCGTTTGCTGTCCCTGTCTTTCTACTTTTGTAGCATCCCTGTTGAAGAACCCTTTATAATATTTTCATGTCTCCGTTATTACCTGCGCCACCAGCGTATCCGAAGTTTTAAAGATGGCGCTATTTCTTTCCCTCCCGATTTTTTAAAATGGCCCATATCTCGAAAACTAAGAGAGATAGAGCAAACCGTATATTACTCCCGTAAAATGGGTTATCTCTATCAAAAAATGGACCATGGTGGGGCCTTGGACCCCCTGGAATTTCTTATAAAAATTTTCGACTTCACAAAATGGCCCATATCTCGAAAACTAAGCTAGAGCAATACGGACAAAATGTTTGCTCCTTTGGAGTGACCGTACATGCCCTTACATTATTTGGACTAGGAGCGGGGAGGGTCCCGATACCCTAAGTTTTAACAAATTTTACGACTTAGTATAATTACAAATAAGACTGTAGTTTTACAAATTTTTTACTTAAATTTGACTCGTTAATTTAACAAAAGGATGTGTTAAAATCAACAAATTTTATTTTACACCAAATAACAGGAATAAATTTTATTACAGTAACACATTTTTCTGTCCAGCCAAAACAGATAAAAATATCATCAAATTTTAAGTTACAAAAATAATTGTTAAAATTCAGTTTCCGTTTCAACCTCATTTTTAATTGAATCAATTAAATATTTTGTTGATATGAGAAGTTTCCGACTTTTTTTCAATCAAACTTGTTTGTTAAAAATCAGCAAACGTTTTTGTTGAAACCCTGACTCGCTCGCTTATTGTCAATTCGAGTAATTAAACTAGTTCGTTCAATTCGTTCTGTTTTGTTTAGTGATTGAACTGCGATAGATACAAACAAGGGCGAATATTGATAATAAGTTCATATCATTAAAAAAGTAAATAGTTGAATTGAACTACTTCGTTCATGATCGACACAACTCGGTTACACACACGCGTAATTTAAATTAAAATAATTTTTCCCGGTGAAAACATCTTTGAGAAATATGTTAGATTTCATAATACATCGGCTTGTCAAATTCGAGTGGTAATGGAGAATCAAAGTGCACAAAGAAATTGAGGCTATTCAAAACAATCCATTGTGGACTTATATGTGTTTCCAGACTGGTCAAGAAGTTCAACAAGGGCAAAAGGACACAGGAACGAGACCAAAAATAAGAAGCTCTTGACGGCGAATGCAAACATTTCTGGACGCGAAGTGGCACTGTGTGTACAATTTTCGGAAACTTTTGTACACATAGTTAGTTACATTTTTTAGTGTTTTCTCTGTTTAGCTTAAAATATATCTATAAATAAAATTAAATTGTAAAAAATATGTATTTTTTATTCAAAAGGCATTTTTTAATTAAAAAAAAAATTAAAATCAACAAATTCAATATTTAAATTTTGCTTTAAATTTCAACAAACTCGTTTTTTGGATATGGCAACACTGTTTGTCAAAATTTGGTTTGAATTTCAACAATTGTAGTTGTTTGCTATTTAATTGAAATAAATTCAACATTCAAGTAACAAACATGTTGTTTGTATTTACAAAATCAATTGTAGGCGCAATTTCAATTAAAAGTTTAATTGTGTTTACAAACTATTTTTATCTGTGAACAGACGTATTATTTTGAGTGTACTTAATTATTTTTCTTTTCTTATTACAATATTTTTTGCTTTAAACACATCGGTGTTTTTTGTCTTTTCTGTTGATTACCTCAATTTTTGTTAAGGTACACTACAATGGTCCAAAAAAATTTTTTAAGTAGGTAACTGGGCTACCCCCTGGAAATATTTATTTGGATATAAAACCACGTCTCCAAAAAAATTAGTATAATATAGTATAATCTGGAAGAGTTGGCGCATCGGCCCTAAAGTTTGAAAAACGGATTACAAGGGGAAATATGTCTTTTTGTACATTTTCTCAAAAACATTGATATTTTAATTTTTATTTTTATCGGGACATACAATAATTGCATTAAAGGAAGTAAATATGCTAAAATCCCAAACGTATTTTACAAATTGTGAAAAATAATCTGTTGGAGGCATGTCCCTATCCGGATTTCATTCTTGCCTAAAGAACTCGTCAGGGGACGATGTTTTTAGAACTTCTGGAAATATTTGTTAAGTTAAATTGCAAACTCAATGAGAATTTCTTGTTCTCGTCTAGAAGCGTTATTAAACATTCAAAATATCAAAGAAAAAACAACAACAAAGAATTTACCACAATTTGCTTTGTCATCTTCCAATATACTACTCTCTTGTTTTGACAGATCTAGCAATGTAGTGACATCCATTCTTGTATAAACGCCAATAGAAAACAATGTTTTCTAAAGTGTCAGTACATTCAAATTTGCACAAGCACTTGTATATTAGTTTTTTTATTTTTATCGACATACAGTAATTGCATTTTAAAACTAATTAGAATTAAAAACATTAAAGAATCGTGATTCGGAGTGTCTTTGTAATAAAGCAGTAACAACTTAAATCAGTTTATTACAAAGACAATTCACTGCGAATCACGATTCTGTAATGTTTTGAATTCGAACTAGTCTTAAAATATCAATGTTTTTAAGAAAATGTACAAAAAGTCATATTTTTCCCCTGAAATCCATTTTTTAATTTTCAGGGCCGATGCAGCATATCTTCGCGATATGACTGTCCTAATTTTTTGGGGGACTTAGTTTTACACTTAATTAAATTTTTCCAGGGTGTTGCCGGTCAATAACTCAAAATTTATTTTCCTCCATACACGCTTGTACACCTAATATACACACATAATCATGTATCGAAATATATATAATGTATGATCATATATATATCATATTACCCCAAATTTCAATAATGCACACATATAAACATATGTGGACATTCATATGAGCATATATGAATAACTTATGCGCACATAATAATCATATATGCATGAATCATATGTGTACATGTATAATGGACTTTTTACAAAAATGTGTTTAATTTTGTATCAGACTCACCAAGATTCGAACCTGAAGCATTGTGTTAGGTAATGCATCGCCTTAGCCATTCATCTAAACCATAATAATGCAAATTGTTTTATAAAGTTTCGGTTAAGGTATACTTTAGAGGACGTATCTAAAAAAACTTGCCATCCCGTCCTACAAAAAGAAAAATTCTATTTTTATTGGGTGTTAAGGGGGCCGGACCCTTGATCCCGGGGATCAAATGTGTTTACTAAAATATTATTACGGGGATCAAGTGTATACAGTAAACAAATACTTACAAAAAATAATACATAAAATTTGAATAACTACCCAGTGTAGAAACGGTAATGACATATCATTATTTTTTGGACTGCCATTAATGACACCCACTTACTTTCTGCATTATTTTAAAACATATAATAATGAGTTACTTATAACGACTTATTTTTATCATTATTTCAAATAGAAAATAATTTTCTAGATTTTTTTTTTAAATTTTTTGTAATCTATTTTTAGACTCAATATTTTTTAAACACTGGTAAGGATATATGTAACCACATATTTTTTGATTTTTTGTATGTTGGCGTGTAAGCTTACCTGTGTGCAGCAGGTCAATTATGTTTTTATCTCTTAAATATTACATGTCGATATAGCTCAGATGGTAGAGCTGTTGACTGGCAATCTGTAGACCCAGGTTCGATTCCCGCACCAGCAAATTTTATTTAAAAAAAAAAAAATATAATAAAAAATATTTTTTTTTATATAATTTATTTTTTAGAAAATCTATTTTTAGACTCATTATTTTGTCAGTACTGGTAAGCACATAGGTAACGATATATTTTTTGATTTTTCGTATGCTGGTGTGTAACGACAACTCATTATTTTTCGCGACATCGCCATATAAAGGTAATAAGGAATGTAATAACAAAAGTAACTAGTTACCATTACCAAGTATGTAGTTACATAACCACATATCTGGTAATGATTTCCTACACTGGGAAGTTGTTTTTCACGTGGAAAAATTTCACTCGAACTTAAAAGGCTTGAAACTGCAATTTAAATTATAAAAATTAACAATTTTTCAATTTTATAAGAAAGACACAATCACAATATACACAAAATGCCACTTTTTCACAAGAAAAATAATAGTCTTGTATATTAAATTCGCGTGAAAACAAAGTCTACACAATTTTCACTTGAAACTCATTTTTCTGGTGAAAAAGTGACATTTTGCGTATATTGTGATTGTGTCTTTGTTATAAAATAAAAAATTGTTCATTTTTATAATTTAAATTGCAGTTTGAAGCCTTTAAATTTTGAGTGAAATTTTTCCACATGAAAAATAATTATTTGTCCAATAATATTCGTTCACGCATAGAAAAACTATAGTATTTTCATCTAAAATAAGCGTATAAGTTCCCTTAGTTGCTTGTATGTTAAACAACTACAAAAGTTAAAAATACAAATTATAAAATCACTTAGGGAAATGTCCAAAAACAAATATTAAGCGGGGTATACATTTGCTATATTATGTCGAAAATTTCCAAGTGGTGCAAGCATATTTACCGTGTATGTATTAAATTGAAGGTTGATCAATATTTGATTTTTATTGGACAACTTGAAATATTGCATAATCTATTGACAACACTGTTCAATTTTAATACTGCGCTGTTTATGATTGTGTGCATTATGAGGTTATGTTGAAATCATATATTGCATAAAATATTGTGGCGAACTTTTGTTACATATATGTTGCAATTTATTGTATGTTGTGTGGCAAATCGAGAAAAATACTGTTCCAATATATTGGACATAATATTGCAAATGTATGGGGGGCTTTAGTTGAAATATCTACGTTTGTTGTAAAAAATTACATCTTTTTAGCAGGTTCAATAAAATATTTATTTTTATAAATAAAAATTACTCTGTTTTATTGAAAATTATATTTTTATTAATATTTTAATATCTGTTTTATTTCAATATTACATTTTTTGGCACACATTTATAAAACACAATTAAATACCTAAACAATGATATTATTCCTCTTGCTTAGCCTGTTGTTTGAAAAAAGGGATAAGAAATCCACATTTAATAGCAGCTTGTCTGAAAAAAACAACAAATTTATAATTAAGGCTTTGAATGCTTTATTTGAAGGTATTACCGACTTACATTTTTTACAATTTTTTATGTTCAATTTTCCATTTTATTCCATATTCCATTTTTTATTACCAATAAAAAGAAAACTTTAAAATCACTTGCTTTATCTTTTTCTTTAAAAGAATGCTTCAGCCATCTTGATTTTTGTATGTCAAAGAATAATCTTAGTTGCTTTTTTCAGTTATCTTATTTTTTTGTAAGAACATACATATAGCTTGTTGTTTCGCCAAAATTCAACAACGGTAATTTGCCTAAGCACTACTTCAATAAATTAACCTACAAAAAGATAATATACAACAGCAAAAAATGACTATTGCCTATTACACCAGAGTGCAACCCTTTTCAATTCCTATCAAAATAAACCAACGGCAAATTTACATGGTAAGCTTTGTTGAAGTAACTATAGGTTTTTCTTTGCATGTTTGTTTAATAAAAACCATTTTTTTCAACCAATACGCACTTGATCTCTGGGATCAAGTGTGTTAAAAATAAAGCGATCAAGTCTATAGGAAATGCCATTTTTCTATTTTTGTCGCAGTAAAAAATAACAAGATGAAATACGGATTTTTTAAAATGTGGAATAACACCTTACCTAATAGTGTTTAAAATTACATTACCAAAAGTTTTGTATTTAAAATAGGAACTCAGAAACATTTGCTAAGTACACTGAGAGAATTATCCTTCATGATATTAATGATATAATTTCATAGAATTTTTTTCATTGAGTCAATGAAGAATTTCATTATGTATATAATATTTAATTAATATTATGAAAATTTTTATAACTTTTCTTTCATAAAATTTCATAATTTCATTAAAAAAAGTTCATTGAATTTCATAAATTAGATCTTCATAAATTTAATGAAAATGTTCTTAATATATATGAAATTGCTCAATAGTACTTACTTCTTTTAATTTTTTCATAAAATATCGTCATTTCATTAATTTCTAAAAATTTTCTTACAATTAGAAATTTATATTAAACAGTTAATTCTCAAATATAATAGTTTTATGTAATTATAAGGCCGAGTTTTAGTGATGTGCATTAATTTCCATAATGAGGGAATAATTTTTTATAATTTTTATTTTTTTTTTTAACTAATTTTTTATTATTAATTCTGGACTATGAAATTTTTTTATAAATCATATTAATTTTTTCGAAACATTAATAAGAAATTTCATTAATTGAATTAAGCTTATTATAAAATTTTATGAAACTTTTTAATTTAATGAATTCTTTTACGAGATACATTTTGTACATCCGTAAAATATATTATAATTTTATTACACTTTTTGCATTTGCTAAATACTTTTTATTTATCCACTCCAGCTTAGCAACGACGAAACCAACTATAATAAATAATAATAAATGAAATTGCTTCATAGATTTTATGAAGCTCTTCGTTGGCTGAATGATTTATTCATTGGAGGAGTGGTCTATTCATTTTATGAAGAGTTTCATTAATTTTATGAACTTTTCATAAACATTGACTTTAATGAAACCTGTTTCATAGATTTTATGAAAAGTTTCAATGGACGAGTTCCAGTGACAATTTTCATTGAAACTATGAAGAAATTCATTACTGAAGTGATGATAATTCTCTCAGTGTAAGATCACAAAATAACAGAAATGAGAAAATACAGGTGGTACCTAGAAATTAAAGAAAACAAAAATAAAAGTTAGTGTAAGGTGACGAGTGCAATATTTGGACCAATCGATAGAAGAAATTTTTTTATATGTTATGTACTTTCTAAGATAGTATAGGGAAAAATTATTTTAAATGATCAAGTGTGTCGCAGTTCCCCTATTGACTTTTATGAATGTAAAAATTTTTAAATATTTCCTAGCATGGTGTGGATAATTCAGGAATTTTTCTCCATATGTTAGTTACATATATTTCAAAAACGAAAACAGTTCTTATGATTGCAACCAAGAAAACTACTTTAAAAAATATTATATTTAACCCTTTTTTATAAATCGGTTTCAGTGTCTATAAATGATAATTTTGCTATTTTAAGGCAAATGCTTTACACATGCGCAATGTAGCATGAAACTGGTTAGCACATTTAATTTTGTTCTTATGTTATTGTTAACAAAACCGTTTTTACAAATAATGATTTCTTATATAAATTTTTACAAAAAAAAAAAAAAAAAAAAAAAAACAAAAACACATAAACTGTCATAACCACATTTATTAAAACTAGTCAATTTTGTTTTTGTAAGGTTTGGAAGTATTATAAGTTAAGTTTCCTTTATAATTTCAACACGGTGTTTATTTAAACGGAAAAATGATCGTAAGAGAATACGGTATTACACTAGTTTACAAGGTTTTAACCAATGCGTTTCATATTATTTTTGTTTACCATCAAACATAAGGAAACAAACGAGATAAATATCAAATAGTCAATTCAAGATAGTCTTCTATAAATTTTGAGCTGTCCTTTCTAGAATTATGGAAATATATCTGAAAATATATGTATCTCATAATGTGCCCTTTAAATTACAAATTTCCCCGTAAACACCCCCACTTTTGTTCAGTTTGGTCTTAAATGTATGAATTTGCAGAACTTTTTTAAGCTGTTCCGAATTATGCCCAAAGTTCAAAGTTTTTGAAAATTTCCAAAATTTTAAATAATTTTTATATATCATGCAACATATCATTTTTAATTACAATAATTTTGCTATTCACGAAAATCTTGAAAATTTGTAAAGCGGTCGAAGGGTTTTCGTGTTGTTTCTACTTGATTTTCGATAAGAATTGTACTGTTTTCCTATATTAAAAACATTTTACAAATACAATGATGAACTTTCTCTTAATGCTATTCGAACAAAGCGTACATTTGAATGCAATTACGGGTCCACTTGTTCGAGGATATCTTAAAAGTGTTCAAGCAAATACCTGAAATTTTTAAAGAAAATATCATTGGCCATTCAATATATGGGGCACTCCATGCCAATCACCGAGCCTTTGGCCCGACGCTCTTCGATTTCGCCGACAGAAAATGAGCAAAACAAAACGCAAAAATTTAAGAAAAACACAAAAGATAAAGCACAATAATCTAAAAAGAGGCAGATATATACAAAACATGTGCAATACAAAAAGTATGGAGATTTTATATTGTTATCTCCCTCTTGACTTGACTTCCATGTAAATAAAACCATACGGTTCGAGAATACTTTTTTGACACCTGTCATTAGTAACATGCAATATCTGTATATTAATCTGTGGTGTAAATGTAGTATACAATTTAAAGAAAAGTTTAATGCCGTCATTGTAATGCAATTTTTTAAGTCTACTGAACGGCAGAAAACACTTGAATTCAGTGAACGTAATTTTGGTTTTTAATTCAGTGAATGTAATTTTATTTAACGAAAAAAATAATTTTTATTACAATGAACGAAATTGAATAAATTCAGTAAATTAATTCAGTGGGAATTAATTAAATTTTTATCAGTTCGATTTAACGCGTCCACAATTAATTGAATTAATTCGTTTAAAAAGAAATTTGAATTTATTCTATTCAATGTATAGTATTTGTGAATTAAATAATTAAATTTCTTATTTAGAAATCACAAATTGAATTAAGGAATTAATTCTTCGAAGCAATGGTTACTAAGCTTTAAATTGCTCAAAAATGGTAATATAATGAGGGCCTAATCCTTCTACGAAGTAATACAATGCGGACACCTGTAGAATTGTGGTAACAACTAAACCGCTTCGTTGTGCTACCGCCAGTTTGATGCAAAAATATTTTAAAAACTAATGATATCACAGAAAAAAGAAAAAATTTCTTTTCAAATAATTATAGTTAAAAAAATTTGAACAATTTTCACGAAAAACAAATCGGCTCAGCCTATTATTGTTGGCGGCTCAAATCGACTGGCTGCATACCGACAATCGTATCTAAACAAAGCTCATGTACTCCTGAACCTCAAGGACGCAATGGACGATTTTCTGTCAAAATTTATAAAGAGCGACGAGTCCAATTTTAATCTGAATGGATAAGTAAACATCTGGAGCACTCATCTGGACCCACTCAAAATTACTGTATGGTGCGCCATTTACGTCGGAGGTGTCATTGGGCCTTATTACTTCATGGGGCGCCATGGGTAACGCGGTTACTATGTGTGGTGAGCGCTACAGAACTATAATCAACGAGTGATTGAGACTAGGAGACATGTGCAGCCAACAGCATGGCGCAACTTCACACACAGCTCGCGCGACACTGGACATTTTGAAGGATGCATTTCCGGGTCGCCTAATGTCTCGTTTTGGCGATTTGTAGTGGCCAACAGTATCGCCCGATTTAGAATATCCGACAAGAGTTAGAGAACTTATCGCCCAAAGAAAAAATCTTAAAGGTCCAAATAAGGATTTGAAAGACATTTAATTATGTCTTTTCATTTTAACTCTTTCACTACCCTTGTACACTACAGTGTACACATCTTTAAAAGTACCCAGTCAGAAAAATACAAACGGGAAAGCGATGGCAAAGCACTTTAACAGGTGGTACAAGTACTGGCAAAAAGTGCTTTCCAATTTCCAAAATGATAACATCATTAGACAAAAGGACCGGCTGTTCAAAAAGCGACGGAAGAGCACTGGAGAAACAAATTTTTTGAACGTTCTCAAAACGCTGGCAAAACCAATAAATAGGTGGTCTGGAAATATATTTTCCAAAATAAAATTTAAAAAAAGTTCATATGTATTTTTTTGGTCCTGCCGTGATTTGAACCCAGGCCGTCAGATTGGCAGACGATTGCTCTACCCACTGAGCTAACGAGACATATAATATTTGATAGATAAACACATAAATGAGTGATAATCGCTGGACAACTACTGGCTGTGCGAAAAAGCTAGCACTGGCAAACAGTTTTTTGGAACTAATATGCCAGCGTTGGGAGAAGAAAAAAAAAGTTGGTCTTAAATGAGCTTTTCCACAAACAAAAAAATTGAGTTTATAGAACAAAAAAATTTTAAATTAAAAAAAATCCGAAAAAAATTTTTAACTTGCAACCGGATTTGAACTCGGAACCTCCTGACTACAAACCTTTTTTAACGAAGCGTCAGATTTTTTATAAAATCATTGATCTACCAGTGAATTGGTTTTTGTACCACTGGTAGCATTGGCTAGGTAGCACTGGATAACCACTGGTTGCAAACCTTGTCATATCACTCTTAGACAATTCTTTGCCAGTGTTTTTTTTTTTTTAATAAACCACCGAAATTTTTGTAAAACAAATGCTGGAAAAACGCTTTTTACAAGCGCTGGCAAAGCGTCCCAAATGACTGCTCTCCCAGACATTTATTTTCAACACCATGGTTACCCAGTGGTATGCCAGTGCTTTATTTTTTGTACCACTGGCGATTTCTGATTGGGTATATATAAAATTTAATAGTGCAAAACAAACTTTATAATTTTTACAAATAAGTTTATTAGGATCTTGGACTTCAAATTAAAATCATTATATGTATAAGGAGATCAACATGGCAATTTGGTCGCGATATCCGTTAATGAAGTCCAATTTTTTTAATATATGTATCATAATCTCCGTGAAAAGGGGGTTTTGGTGTTTCTCCTAAATTAATGAAGATATATAATTGAAATTTGGCATATAGCCAAAGAATTTTTGGCTCTTCGAATGTAAAGGGTTCTTCAACAGGGACGCTACAAAAGTAGAAAGACAGGGACAGCACACGACGCCATATTTCTTGCCGCTCTTTTGACATTTCTCTTCAGTAAGGTTTGCCATTTCATGACGGAAAGATATACGAGCCAACAACGAGTCGAAATTATTAAAATTTACTACCGAAATTCGGAGTCAGTGGCCTCAACATAACTTTGAAAAAATGTTTATTCTTCTTCTTAACATCAAACCTACATAATTCAAAATTAATAAAAAATGCATATTAATTACAATATTAATTGCATTTGGTCTATATGACGCGTTTGAAAAAACAACACTTTACTAGGAAAATAAAAAATGCCCCGCTGGCAGTCCGTCTCCGATATACACAAGCTGACCGCACTTGTACGTAAAAACCATACGTCAGTGTGGCAACATTTGTGAAAAGGAGACAAAGAGGAGATAAGAAAATAATCAAAGAAAATAGGTTTTCCTTGGGAGTCAAGTCTGAAGATTGAGCTGGCCAATCCAATAATTGATCCCATTAACAGGTAACAATTCTTTGACCCACTTTGACAAGAGTTTGGGCCATTATTACGCTGAAACACCCATCGAAGTGGCATTTCCAATTCGGCATATTGGAGCATGTGGTTGGCTAAAATATCTATATAAACAAAGCGATTCATTTTTATTTGTATTTCAACAAAAGGCCAACTCCACTCGTCGAAAAGCAGGTCCACACCATTACATTTCCGCCCCCATGCTTTATTGTTCCTTTACAATAACGCGGATGTAATCGTTTTCCCTTCGGTCTTCGAACTTGGCATAACAGGTTAAATTTAGACTTTTCGTTGAATAAAACTATTTTCCATTTCTCCACAGTCCAATTTGCTGGAGCTTTTGCAAAATCCAAAATTAAATTTCATAAAACTAATGAAAACGAGTAAAAAGGTTAAAGTCGGGCATGCCGACTATACAATACCCTACACCAGTCTGGTGTATTGTTTGGATCCGAAATTCAAATGGGTTAAAATGGGGCTTATGTCAAAATTTTCTATAATGTGAGTCAGCGCACCAAATTTCATTAAAATATCTTAATATTTGCGACCTGCAGTTTGTAACCAAGCCAATTTTGGGGGGACCCTTATATGGGCACTAGTTCTAAACATGGACCGATGTTCACCAAAATCAATAGGCTACGTCCTTGGGCCAACATAGGTCTATGTACCAAATTTCATCAAAATATCTTAATATTTGCGACCTGCAGCGTATAAACAATATAATTTTGGGGGGACCCTTATATGGGCACTAGTTCTAAACATGGACCGATGTTCACCAAAATCAATAGGCTTCGTGCTTGGGCCAACATAAGTCTATGTACCAAATTTCATCAAAATATCTTAATATTTGCGACCTGCAGCGTATAAACAGTATAATTTTGGTAGGACCCTTATATGGGCACTAGGTCTAAACATAGACCGATGTTCACCAAAATCAATAGGCTGCGTTATTGGGCCAATATAGGTCTGTGTACCAAATTTCATCAAAATATCTTAATATTTGCGACCTGCAGCGTATAAACATTATAATTTTGGTAGGACCCTTATATGGGCACTAGGTCTAAACATGGACCGATGTTCACCGAAATCAATAGGCTGCGTTATTGGGCTAATGTAGGTCTGTGTACCAAATTTCATCAAAATATCTTAATATTTACGACCTGCAACGTATAAACAGTATAATTTTGGTAGGACCCTTATATGGGCACTAGGTCTAAACATGGACCGATGTTCACCAAAATCAAACTTGTTCGTCCTTGGGCCAACATAGGCCTGTCTACCCAATTTCATCAAAATATCTTAATAGTTGCGACCTGAAGAGTGCGCACAAGATTGCATGGACAGACAGACTGACGGACGGACGGACGGACAGACGGACATCGTTAAATCGAAATAAAAAAAATTCTGAACTGATCGGTATACTATAAGGTGGGTCGACGACCAATATTTTTTGGTGTTACAAACATCAGCACAAACTTATAATACCCTGACCACATAGTGGTGTAGGGTATAATTAACGAATACGTTGCAAAATCATTTAGGCAAACCTCTTCTTTAAATGTTTCTTTGTCAGTATAGGTTTCTTAGACGGCATGAAGCTTCTCAAATTATTTTCCAATGATCGTTTTCTCACACTGCTCGTACTAATATTGAGATTGAGCTCACTCACAACTTCTTTGGAAGAAATAAATGGTTTTTTTCCTTAATTATTCGGACAATTTTCACTCTGTTCGATGTAAAGTTTTTCGAGGTTGCCCTCTGGTATTGGCTTTTTCCAGTAGCTTTGTACTTTTTATTTAGTAGCGAAACTATTGATTTGTTAATGCTTAATTTGTTAGCTTTAGAAACTTGCGATTGGCCCTTATTAAATTGTTCAACAATTTTGAGCTTAAAATCGGTTCCGCAACGTGTACGCGCCATAGCTGCACTTCTAAGTAATGGATTCTAAATCTGCAGCAACAAGAAAATTTCAATTTTCTTTGTCAAACTAAACGGGAATTAAATAATGTTTCAAAATTTTTGTTTATTTGTTGCAAAAAAATACAACAACAAAATAGTTGCTTAAGTTTCGAACAATAATGTATGGAGTCAATTTCGTTTTTGTTTTTTTTTTTTTTACTGGCAAGGAAATGGACCTAAATTTTTGTTGTTATTATTAGAATGTATGCACGTGACATAATTAAAATTAAAAGTGTTATTTTGTATAAATCAATCTGAAAAGAATATATAAGACTTTGTTTACTTTATTAGGAGAAGTTGCTTAGGTTTCCAACAATACTGTATATTTTCAAATGTTAAGGAAAAGTTTCCTTTAAAGGAATGGAATCAGTTCTTTTAAAATAAAACGTGTAAAAAACTTTCACTAGAAGGAAAATAATTTCGTACAATTAGTTTTTACACATTTGTGCAACATTTTCATAAATGTTATTGTGCATGAATCCACGGTTAAATAAGCAGAAAACTCAGCATTTTTTGAGGCGCATTTAAGCGAGGACTACTGTACATGTCTGCAAAATTCCGAGTGTTCAGTTTTTTTATGAAATATTTATATATGACTGCCGATCTAATTTTCAGCTTAGAATAAAGTTTTATATTTTCTTACCAAAATATGAATCAAAAATATCATATGTAGTTTAGTCATTTTCGTACATTTTGAAACTGTTGACTCAGTATCTATGAATTTATGGGTTAATAATTGATGATCTATTTATATTGAATGTGAAACAAGTAAGCAAATGAAACAACTCAGTTTGGCTAACATCAACGAAATTCGAACAATGCTATTTTTATCCTCTCTTATTACTGTTTTCGCTTTGAACTTTAATTCATAAAGTGTCACAGCTCGTTTTATGAAATTCAGCTCTGATCGACAAAAATTGTATAATCTTTTTTCATTTGAATATAAATAGAAAGGAAAATTAGATAACATATGATCTCAAATCGAACGAAAAACATTCACTTATAAAAGTAAAGAATTTTATTTACAATCTATTTTCACAATATTTGTGGCACTGCATTGGAATTGTCATGCCTAAATGATTTTAAAAGAAATGTATGGGAGTTATGGTTGTCATATGTTAGTTATTGTGGTTAACAATAATAATAATATTTTTAATAACTAGTCTTAAACCAACAAAAACGTTTTTACACATGATTTAACAAGGACCTTATGATGGTTTTAGTGTCTTCAATATTTTGTAACACAATGTTCGTTAAGTATCATATTTTTTGTACACAATGTTCGAAAATTATCCTATTTACTTAGTAGTAGTATTCTAATACCAAAAAATTATCTTCCTAGGAAATTAGTAGTCATTTTCCCAACCAAAAACACAGAATTAATTGATATTAGAAAAAAATAATATTGTGATACTTTTTGCCATCAAAATTATATATATAGATACAAGATTTATAGGTAGATTTTTTTAAATTCTGGGGAGGTCAAAAGCAGTCTAGGGTGAGCCTAAAGGGCGGGTTATTGGACCGTAAATGTGATGTAACTGTACCGTGCAGTAGCTAAAAAGTCACTTATAGAATACCGTAAACGACATTACTATTTAGCATCTATTTCATATGGTTTTATATTTTATTCTAAATTTTTCCATTTATTTGTTAATTTTTATTTCTTGTTTGTTGTTTGAATCTATTTTCTTTATTAAAATCATTCAGCTGTTTCGATGACGGATAGAAAATTCTGATTTCAGCAGAATGATCCGGCAAGTACGTTTACATTTACGCGTTAGTAACCATTTGTATACACTTCTTCTTGTGATTTCGAAACAGCTGATTCGTTACAGTTACGTTTATGGTTGGCTAACTTACCCTTCAGTCCGCCAATGACAACGCCATAATGTTCTGTCCGATGTCCGTTTCGTGTGCGGTCAGATAGCGATTGCATCTCCTAGTCTTATATGTTTCTTGGATATAGTAGAGACAGCGAAAACGATACAAAACAATGTGTATATATAAAAATTGGGAATGTTACAAAAAATAAATAAAATAATTTACTAAATTAAAATGGTGTAAAAATAAAAAATACTTTGATAAATTGTGATACTTTGGGGTATGCAGTCAAAATAGACTACAGCACAACAGAATAAAGGGTGGATTATGGGACCGTAAACGTAAATGTGATGTAACTGTACCGTGCCGTAGCTAAAAAGTACACTTATAGATTACTGTAAACGACATTACTATTTAGCCTCTATTTCATGTGGTTTTATTTTTATTTTTCATTCTAAATTTTCCATTTATTTGTTAATTTTTATTCCTTATTTTTTGTTTGAATCAATTTTCTTTATTCATTTCATATTTTTTCCGACTAAAATCATTCAGCTGTTTCGATGCGGGATAGAAAATTCTGATTTCAACAGAATGATCCGGCAAGTACGTTTACAATTACGTGTTAGTAACGAACGTAGGGGTCGCCTTTTTTAATTTTTCGTTATAGCTTTGGCATTTAAAGTCGGAATTTAAAGTGTGATACATCGATTTTTTGCCTCGAGGAGACCAGTGTTTTACTATATAGTAAAAATCCAATTAAAAAAAATTAAAAAAGGCGACCCCTACGTTCGGCAACCAATATATAAAAAAAATTTCTACTGGGTTTATCGAAAAACTTCCTTAGCGAAAGTTTAATGACTTTTTGCGAACTTTAATTTTCTGATATTAGGGTGGTACATTAGGGTGGTAGCAACTGAGATCTGGTGGGTAACTACTAGAGGGGGATACTTGAGGCCAAAATGGCCTTAGAGCAAAACACTGGTCTCCTCGAGAGAAAAACATCGATGTATCACACTTTAAGATCCGACTGCAAATGCCAAAGATATAACAAAAAATGTAAAATAGCGACCCCTACGTTCGGCAAAAAAAACCTAAGGAAAAAACCTCCTTGCAAAAATACTTCATATTGGAGGATGTACGGCGACCTTTTTTTTTGCCTGTAAGGTGGTACGCTCTAATATACATATAAGGACATTATCTGTATATTAGGCTGGGTCGATTTGTGGGGAGGCAAAAAAATCGCCCATGGCTCAGGGAAAATCGTATTCTAGAGATCAAAATAAGAAACTTTGCCGAAGGAACCATACCTCTAAAACGAATTCTACTACCCCTAACTGTTGACTTTTGTCCCGTAGGGTCAAGTTTTGAAAAATCCCACTTTGACCCATTTAGAGTGCCCCAATCGAGTCCAAATGTATGACCGACCCCCACTAACTTTGGAGGGCCGATCCACCCATGCCAGTGGTACACCCCCTGGAACTCCCCTGGGGGGTTCCCCATACAAACATTTTAAAAAATCACCATTTTTGGCACTTTATTTTATTATTTTTTATTTATTTTATTTATTTTTATTATTTTATTTATTTTTTCTCCTTAGAAATTTATTTAGTCAGAACATATGTAAATGAAAAAATTAATTTAACTTAGTAATAGAAAAGAAAAAATGCCCAGACTTGAAAGCAAAAAAGACTTCAAACAGTAATTTTTTTTATTTTCTTTTCTATTACTAAGTTAAATTAATTTTTTCATTTACATATGTTCTGACTAAATAAATTTCTAAAGAGAAAAAATAAATAAAATAATAAAAATAAATAAAATAAATAAAAAATAATAAAATAAAGTGCCAAAAATGGTGATTTTTTAAAATGTTTGTATGGGGAACCCCCCAGGGGAGTTCCAGCGGGTGTGCCACTGGCATGGGTGGATCGGCCCTCCAAAGTTAGTGGGGGTCGGTCATACATTTGGACTCGATTGGGGCACTCTAAATGGGTCAAAGTGGGATTTTTCAAAACTTGACCCTACGGGACAAAAGTCAACAGTTGGGGGTAGTAGAATTCGTTTTAGAGGTATGGTTCCTTCGGCAAAGTTTCTTATTTTGATCCCTAGAATACGATTTTCACTGAGCCATGGGCGATTATTAAATCGACCCGCCCTACTGTATATGTATCTAATATTTTGTTTTTTAGAATTATGCACTGCATTTATTTGCATATGACAAATGTAGAATAATGTCAAAGCAAACGTAAATACGTGTAAGTACCCAGCAAAAACATGGTAATGACAGGTCATTACCATACGGATTACCAAGTAATGATAGGTCATTACCTTTTGTATTACTTTAAAATACAAAATAATGACTTACTGATAATGAGTTATAAAACTACTTATATATTCATAAAAAGTAATCACTTGCTGGTAACGGATTAAATAAGTACTGATTTATTATTTTTATATTAATATTTTATTATTAAATTCCCAGCAAAAACATGGTAATGACAGGTCATTACCATACGGATTACTAAGTAATGATAGGTCATTACCATTTGCATTACTTTAAAATACAAAATAATGACTTACTGATAATAACTTATAGTTTAATATTCTTGCAAAGTAATCACTTACTGGTAATTGATTAAATAAGTACTGATTTAGACTTTTTTATATTAATATTTTGTTTATTAAATTATTTCGAACATTTTTCCAACTGAATAGAAAATTTTTCAAAGATAAAAAGTTATATTTCCAATATGACCAACTATTTCAAAATGTAGGGTAACCACTTATTTCCTGACTTCTGAGTAACCACTTATTCTATCTTTGTGAATAACTAATTATTCTTTCACCATAGGTAACTCGTTATTCGCACTTTTTTGTAAGCGAGGGGGCAATGACCACCCATGAATTTTTGGACATCGCGAACAAAAGTAATGTTGCGAATAAATAGCCTGGTAAGTAGTGAAACCCTTTGTGTGCTACTTACTCGCTTAATTACTAGATAAAGTCTGTTTTCGCTGGGTAATAAGAACTTAATATTTATTTTTTTGTTATCTTATTAACAACTACATATTTAATTTATTTTGAGATTTTTAATATATTATGTTGGCAATGATATAGTTTTATATTTTTAAAAGAATCCCAAAAAAAATGTTTAGGTTTAAATTTCAGCAAAGAAATCAAAAATTAATTTGTCTTAAATTTTTATCAACTTTTTTTATATTACCAAGCAGAACAATTGCTAACTCAGCATAATTTATTGCTAACTTTACTATTTTTTTTAGTGCTTTTGTTCTATATCTAGCAGTTTCCATCTCTGATGTGGATGCCAAGACAAAAACCACCAAGATGCAGCAAAAAATCGACCTAATGAATTTTCAATTGATTTTGACGACTAACGCCATCTAAGCGACAGCAAGCTACTGCTGTAACATATGTTTGTTCTGTATCTTTTTTCTCTGTAGTAGATGTAACTTAATATTTGTTAATTTTGTTTTCATAAATAAAATAAATTCACCTCAATTCAATTTTTGAAATATATTTTTCGTTTTCTTTTCAAAAATTCTGTGCTAAAATATTTATTTAACTTATTTAACAACATGTAAAAAATAATCTGCTGAAAGCATGTTCCTAGCCGAATTTTATTCGTGCTTGAGGAAGTCGTCAGGGGACGACGTTTTAGAATTTCTAGAAATATTAATTAGGATAAATGTCAAACTCAATGAGAATTTCCTATTCCCGCTTAGCAGCGTTATTCAACATATAAAATACCCGACTAACAAAGTTTTCATATAATCTTATATGATTTGTGGGCGCTGTGGTGTAATGGTTAGCGCGTTGGACTGTTACACGTGAGGTTGCGGGTTCCAGCCCCAACCAAGGCAACATCAATTTATGAAAAATAGTAACATGTATGCGGTTTTTCTATCCCTCATACATATCGCAGCGTCCTCCTTCGGTGTTCCCATAGCACTTAACCCCACCGAAGTAAAATAATATAACACGGCTATGAACTAAAACGCTTCAACAAAGTTTGCAACAACTGTTCTAAAAATTCAACATCTCGCGCAATTGCAGTGTTGCCATATTTAAAGCCCTTCATCTTTCACCACCTCTCACTTCTTCTCTATCCCCTTTCCAAAGGAAGCAAGACGTTAATTAATAGGAAGAATTTCCTGTGTTGCTTCTCTTTAAAAAAAAATAATAATTATAAATGTTTATATGTGCAGCTTTATATTACCATACACATTTATATTAACACTTTAGTTTTATAAATATGTTTGATATGACGTTATAAAGGGTTCTTCAACAGGGACGCTGCAAAAGTAGAAAGACAGGGACAGCAAACGACGCCATATTTCTTGCAGCGCTTTTGACATTTCTCTTCAGTAAGGTTTGCCATTTCATGATGGAAAGTCAAAATTATTAAAATTTACTACCGAAATTCGGAGTCAGTTGCCTTACCGTTAAGAGCGCTACGTCCAATTTATGGTCGTCATAATGAATGGCTTCGTCAATAAACAAAATATGCGGTATTGGTCAGACAGCAATCCACACGTACTCCATGAGTCATCATTGCATCCCGAAAAAATTACGGTTTGGTGCGGTTTATGGGCCGGAGGCGTCATTGGGCCGTACTTCTTCCGTGATGGTCAAGAACGGCACGTTACTGTGAATGGGAATCGCTACCTTTCAATGATAACCGAATATTTTTGGCCCGAATTGGATGATATGGACTTGGAGGACATGTGGTTCCAACAGGACGGCGCCACAAGCCACACAGCGAATGTCACAATCAATTTATTGCAAACCAAGTTTGGAGAACGTGTTATCTCACGAAATGGTCCTGTCGATTGGCCGCCTCGGTCGTGCGATTTGACGCCGTTGGACTATTTCCTGTGGGGCTACGTCAAATCTATGGTCTATGCCAACAAGCCAGCGACGATTGATGAACTTCGTACGAATATCGGCCGATTTATACTTGAAAACCGTCGAAAATTGGGTTCAGCGTCTGGACTTCTGCAAGCGTGCCCGTGGTGGCCATGCAAAAGAGATCGATTTCCATACATAATGGCATCGAACGTACTACACAGGAATAAAGAATTTCATTGATATCCAAAACCGTTTTTGTTTTATTTAAAAAAAACTTTTGTAGCGCTCTTATTGTAGAACCCTTTATTATAGTTTTTCTCGGGTCAACGGGATATTTTCTCGCATTTCTTGGGATCCCGGGATTTCCCGCTCATACGTAAACAATTGAATTCCGTGTAAATTTACTTGAATTATTGGATTTTTTATTAAAATTATTAAACCTGTTATAAACAACTTCTAAAAAGCTAATAGAAATCGTATTTTATACTGAATTTAGACTGAGCAAAAACTGCCGAGTTATCTATTTGTTGTAAAACAAATAGTGAATTCTATTTGGAATTTGTCATATTTGATCTTAAAACAAAATTAACACTCATTGTAACAATCTTCATCAAAAATCGAAAATTTTTCAATTTTCAAAATATATAGAATAAAAGTTATGGAAAATACTTGTTTAATAACTAATTTTATTGAAGAGAATAAAGCACAATATCTCGCAATGACAAAGTGGTGTTTTTATGCCAGTCAACTTTCATATCAAAAAATAGCTCAGCGGTAGAGAACTAGACTAGCAATACCCGGTGGCGGCAATAAAAAAACTTTTATACCTTTGACGACTAATGCTTGAGGAAATCTTGTAAGACAATTTCTTGTAAAATGATTTTTAGCAACTTGTAGCCTATAGTCTCAGAACATTACAAAATCAGCTCGAAATTGAAAATTAAAATTTTTGTTTTTTTTTGGGTTATCTTTTAGTTTTCATAGTTTCAAAAATTCAATTTGAAATACACCCAGAAGTATTTGTTATTTTAGGATTGGGCATAGTTTGGAGAAAAATATAAAATTAAAATTTTTTTAAAATGATAACCCGATAGTACATTAACATTATACCTTTAGTTCCACATTTATCCATTAGGGGGCATAGTAAAGCGCCAGCAAAGCATACAAATAATTCTAAGCGATAAGCCCATTTCTTCTAGAAAGTTTTTCAACCCAAATCTTTAAATTTTATTTTAATCTTCCTTTATTTAAATTCAAATAGTATTAGTTTTGTTTGAATGTTCCTTTCGAATTTGATTTTCTTTTAACTCGAATTTAGTACATACGAATTTAAAATCGATTATGGGGTATGTGTCTAGATGCTCATGCCGTTTTCTTTTCTAAAAAAAAATGTTGCCTCTTTTGTGCCCTTTTTTACAAAATGTATTTATTTATAGAAACAAAAAATAAATACAAGCAAATTAGGCATCGAATTAAAGATATTAAAACAACCTTTCTAACTGTGTTTAAAATATTTCCAACCATGCTCAGCTTATAAAACAAAATACTAAAATATCAAGAAATGCTACATTTTGTTAAATAGCAGGAAAATTAAGGCATTGATTATAAAGTCAGATAGATCTCTAAAATACCTTTAATTTGATATATTAAACATACACAAATGTTTACTTTTTATTACTATGAACAAAAAGACATTTTTTTAAAAAAGGGCAGAAAAAGGCAACATTTTTTTCAGAAAAGAAAACTGCATCAGATATTGATACTCGTATGTTCTTAGTTTTGAGGTTCGCGTTTCAAATTGATGTTACGGTAAAAACATTTTTTATTACCTATTTTATTATAGATTTATTACGATGTTATACCAGGTTTTATGCATGTCGCTCGCGTGCTTTAACTGGGTCTGTCCGTGCACTAAAAAAAATGTTAATAACAGTTTTTGCAATGTTAACACGTTTTAATTTCGTTTTTTTTTCCATTTAAACATTGTTTTGTATTTTAATTTTGTTGTAGAATGAATTTAATTAATTAGTTTTTTTACATTTATTAAAAAATTTATCAATATTTAACCGGAATAATAAGACTCTCAACTACTTTTAAATGTCTTCAAATCTTCGGCAGACCCAGCAAGAGTGTGGTTAACAGGGATTGGGTGTCTTGCAATCTCTTGAGATTCTATGCTCGTTGGTTATACTGACATATATTCAGCACCTGTTAACTTGGCACCTAAACGGCGCTGCTGCCATTGTCTTTAAGACACAATTTCCAGCTGGGAAAAAAACAAAAAATTTAAAAATAAAGTTTATTTTACGGTATCTTTTTACATTAACTTTGAAAAATAATCTCAGTTAAATGAGAACCGTTTCTTCTAACGCAAAAATGTGCTCTTTTATAGCATTTTCCATAACACAGCATCTTTATTTTGGGCCGATCTGCCAGTTCGAGGTCTGCCCGTACGTCTTGAATCTCCGAAAGTCCCAAATTCAGCGAAATTACCCAACAACGAACAAATGGTTGGAGCAGTTCTTACACCATCAAATCTTTTGTATGCACATTGAGTATTAACTATCGAACGATTTATTTTCAAGGAATAGTTATTTGAGCAATTGTATAGATTTCCATATTTATTTCTGAAATAGAAAAAAAATATGAAATATTCACAAGCAAAGAAGTTACAATTTTTTCACAACATATAGTTATTTTAGCCGCACCCTGTACGTATAACTAACATAAGAAAATCGTATGTTGTTTTTGTTTTTTACTTTGATATTTTTAATATTGAATAACGCTCCTAGAAGAGAACAGGTAATTCTCATTGAGTTTGAAATTTAGCTAATAAATATTTCGAGAAATTCTAAAAACGTCGTCCCCTGACGTTTTTCTTATTCAACAATGAATCGAAGAATGATTTCCTTAGGAAAAACCCACAATTTATTAAATAAGTTTAGTGCACTCAATACCTTAAAAAAATATTTTTGTTTGAAAATTTATTTTTAGACTCATTATTATTTCATTTCATTTTTGCCATTATTTTGCTCGCCAGAATAAGAAAAGTATAATGGGTTATATAACCCACTGATTGTTAATATTTTTCGACACTAAGATATAGAGAATGATTGGTAAGATCTATTTTACTTTATAGAGCTATGCTTTGGTATAAGAAGCTCCAAAGGGATATGATGTTTAATAAGTTTCAGGGAGTTCAGCGCCTTATGGGCTAATCGTCACAGGAGGTCTGAGAACGCCCCGTGAAAAATTAACAAAACGTGCAAACTAAAACAACAATTTTTGAAATTTTTCCAAGATCCTTAAATTACTCTTAACATTTCTCAAAATGATTAAACTCAAACGGTCGATGTAATCTAGAATTCAAATCCATTGAACAAATAAAAGATAAAACATAAAATATGTTTCTATGAGTAAGGGGTCAAAAAAAGAAAGATCCATATTTTGGAAACGCGAAATACTTTGGATTCGTATTTAGGAGGAAAAAATACTTTAAACAAGTTTTAACAAAAGTCTTCTCAAAAAACTTGTAGACAAGTGCGAGCCCCGTCTTGCTTTTTAGAAAAGGGTTTATAAGCCCTCTATTTATGTGTATTTAAAAAAGATGATTCTGTATAACCTTGTTAACTTTGATTAAGAATACCTACTGTGATTTAACTTTAATATTTCTAAACGAAGCAAATTGATTTATTAATGAATAGTATGCTAAATAAAAAGGAAAAAACGAATTAACTCAAACTTAGGGGATGTTTGATGGTAAAAATTAATGCTCACTTAATTTTGATTTTTTAACCCCGAAATGTTTAAATGAAACATGTACGTGTACGCAGGCGCAACCGAACTAAAATATTCACACAAAAATATACTATTTAAAGACAATTTGTATTTTTTTAATTTATTTAGTTATTCCCCTTTTGATGATGCTGAATGATGAATATATACTTGTGATCGACAGCATTGTTAGAAAATATTTTTGAACAAGTTAAAGGGTAATTCGGCTTTGTTTTCCTTTTGTTTTTCTTAATGTTTTCCAACAATTATATTTGTTTGAAATTAAATGTATAGTAATTTTTTATGCCATAATGTTTAAGTTATTTTTCCTTGATTTTCGCACAATTAAACAAGCAACAAATGGCCCCATACAGAAACACAAAATACTTTCACCCATCTATCCATCCACCACCCATTCAATGATATTAATGGCAAGAAATAATTTCTTATATCTTACAAGTAAGATATCCCCGCAGTCATCCAACGAAATGTATATGTATGATATAGGAGACAAAAAGAAAATAACATGTCACTTTTAAGCTGTCCAATCTTAAACTAAGGGCCTAAAAAGTGGGAATCGAAATTAAGTATCCTTGGTCGTTTTTACACACAAATTATTTTGAAGGTAAAATTAACTAAAAATATAATTTAAAACAAATAAAATTCAGTTAAAAACCGGTCTACTCACATTTTTATTTAATTGAACAATTTTTTTATTTGATTTTGACCATCAATAATTGACTATCAGAATCTGTAAAATCAACTAAGCTAATTTATTTTTACTATAAAAATAACAAGCAAAATAGTGCGAAGAACTAAATTTATATTTGATTTTACTAAAAAACAAAAAAAAAAAAAAACAAATTGGATAACTGTGTTGTTATTTTTTTTTTATTTCAAACAACTTTTACTACAAAATACCTTTTTTGATTCATTTTTTTAGTTTTATTTTAAAACAATAAAAATTTACTAGAAAATTTGACTGTTACAAAACATCCGTATTTTTATTTAGTTAATTTTTTAAATAGCTTGTGAAAAAAGTTAAAAATTATTTTTCTTCTACGAACAACTGTTGTTATTTTTAAAAACAACTCAACGGAAAAACTACAGAAATAACTAACAAAAAGTGACTGTATTTATTTTGTGAGTGTACATTTCTTTTATACTTTCCAAAACTAATTATAGATAAATAAGGTATCAAACGAAATATATATGAATGGCCAATCTTGAAATGCATAAAGTTGTTTGAAATAAGTTAAGAACGTTTTTGCATCGCATTTTTTATCCCGTATATTTGAGATTGGGCCGTGTTAGTTTTCTCTCCTCTACCACATATCCAAATTTCATCAAAATGGGTGACCACCACGAATACTTTCCTTGTTAGTTATATGTAAGAATATATATAAAAATACGTTTATATATATGTAGGTATATTTTGTTTAAATCCTTTTCCTCTTCCTTGGACAGGCCATCTTTATAATTTCGCTGTTTTTGTGTGTATGGGTGTTTTTCCACAATATATTTTTTTTGTTCATCAGTTTGTTGGTTTATTTAAGCAACCACTCACCCATCTTCCGAAAGTCCTGTTGTTGTTCTTTTGCTTTTTTTTTGTTGATTTTTCTACTTACCGCACTTCTTCTAAATTAAATTTTTAAATGTTTCTTCTTATATGGTTAGCACTTTCTTAAAAAATATTTCTTTTTCTTTAATTTCTTTTTTTGTGTCATTTCCGTTTAAAAGGAAGGAAGTGCGCTAAGTAAATACAAGTATCCATTGGGTGTAAAATACTCACACCACACCAACCTACCCCAACTTCTTTAGATTGTTGATAAATTTTAACAAAACAAAAAAAAAAACAAAAATGAAAAAAATTGCTTAAAAAAGACAAACAAAACTAAACTGCAATTTTTTTGTTTTATTTAAATTTTTTTGTTGTTTAGTTGTTAAGGAAGTGAGCAGGCGTTAGCATGTCTTGTGTTTTAGTAACGTACAGGGATATGCAAAGTAAGGTACGAATATTATGTGATGACCACAGTACTACCAAAAAAAAATTTTAAAAATTCGTACACAAAATATTTCTTTTTTTTTTTTTAATTTAGAAAATTTGGTCAAATATAAATTTTCGAAAAGTAAAATCTTGTTGTTTTTGTCATATTATTAATTTTTAAAATGTTTTTGCATAAAACTGGCGATAGCACAGTTTTTTGTTGATACCATAATTCTACGGGTTTCCAATTTGTAGTCAGGGCTGCCAGAATTGCCGATTTTTCATTGAAAAATAAAAATAATATTGTTAAGCTTGAACTAATTATTAAAAGAATTTTGCGTTTTGTATATGGTACTGGATACCGTGATCATGTATCTAGTGTGATTATTAACTTTTTGGGTTGTCCCTTATCACAGTACGTAGAGTTTCGTAATTTATTATACTTCTATAAGGTTATTAGATCTGGTGTGCCCAATTACTTACGTTCTAAATTCATATTATTCAGATCTGAGAGAAACCCTCAGATTATTGAACCACTTATAAGCAATACTGTCTATGAACGATATTTTCTTATTAGAATTGCTAGAAGCTGGAATCTTCTGCCCTTATACTTACGAACTTTTACATTATCGTATAATGTATTTAGAAACAGACTTTTTTCACACTTCCAGGATACTTTGTGAATAAGCATTTCTTCTTGTGCTCTTGTTACCAAATTTAATTAGTGTATGAATTGGTGGGGAGAGCTGATTATTAAGCATATCTAACTTTCCCAAAGTTACAATTTCAAATTATTAATCATTACTGGTATCTTATTACTATTACAATTAATTTAATCTTATCGAAATCAAAATAACATTGTAGTAGCAAAATTATGATAATTGTGGCCGTTTTACAACTGATTTATTTTATGTGTGTAGTAAAAATAGCTATACAGTTTTAGTATTGCGCAAAAGCAATGATGTGACAATTGCAATTCTGTGTCTTTTGTTTTTGTATTGCAAAAAAAAGCTACAATATTTTGCATTTGCACTTTCGCAAGACCATATGCATCAAACACTGAACTCCCTTTATGCATTTTAATAAATAAGAAAATGATTCTATCTTTGAAATTCTAAAGAACTTTCTATCTGAAATTCAATAACTGGACACTAAAGGTATCCATACACCAGGCAATATTCTTATGAAACTTTTAACATCCCAGTCAGAAAAATGCAAACGGGAAAGCGATGGCAAAGCACTGTAACAGGTGGTACAAGTACTGGCAAAAAGTGCTTTCCCATTCCAAAACTAATTACATCATTAGACGAAAAGCACTGAAGAAACAAAATTTTTGAACGTTGGGAAAACTAATAAATAGGTTGTCTGGAAATATATTTTCCAAAATAAGATTTAAAAAAAGTTTATATGTATTTTTTTTTTTGTCCTGCCGTGATTGAACCCAGTCCGTCAGATTGGCAGACGATTGCTCTACCCACTGAGTTAACGAGACATATACCCAGTCAGAAATCGCCAGTGGTACAAAAATCAAGCACTGGCATACCACTGGGTAACCACGGTGTTAAAAATAAATGACTGGCAGAACACTCATTTGGGACGCTTTCCCAGCGTTTGCAAAAAGCGTTTTGCCAGTATTTCTTTTACAAAAATTTTGGTGGATTATAAAAAAAACCACTGGCAAAGAATAAGCTTACAGTGATATGCCAAGGTTTGCAACCAGTGGGTATCCAGTGCTACGTAGCCAATGGTACCAGGGGTATAAAAATCAATTCACTGGTATACCAATGATTTTATAAAAATGCTGACGCTTCGTTAAAAAAGGTTTATAGTCAGAAGGTTCCGAGTTCAAATCCGCTTGCAAGCAACATTTTTTTTTGGATTTACAAAAATTTCGGTGGTTTATAAAAAAAACCACTGGCAAAGAATTGGCTTAGAGTGATATGCCAAGGTTTGCAACAACTGGTTATCCAGTGCTACCTAGCTGACGCTTCGTTAAAAAAGGTTTGTACTCAGAAGGTTCCGAGTTCAAATCCGTTTGCAAGGAATTTTTTTTTTTTTTAATTTAAAATTCTGTTTGTTTTATAAAATAAATTTTTTTTGTTTGTGGGAAAGCTCCTTCAATATTAACTATTTTTTTGCTCTCCCAACGCTGGCATATTAGTTACAAAAATTGTTTGCCAGTACTAGCATTTTGGCACAACCAGTAGTTGTCCAGCTGTTATCACTCATTTATGTGTTTAGCCACCAAGCATTATATGTGTCGTTAGCTGTGGGTAGAGCAATCGCCTACCAATCTGACGGCCTGGGTTCAAATCACGGCAGGACCAAAAAAAATACATATGAACTTTTTTTAAATTTTATTTTGAAAAATAAATTTCCAGACCACCTATTTATTTGTTTTGCCAGCGTTTTGCCAACGTTCAAAAATTTTGTTCCTCCAGTACTTTTCCGGCGCTTTTTGAACAGCCGGTCCTTTTTTCTAATGATGTTATCATTTTGGGAATGGGAAAGCACTTTTTGCTAGTACTTGTACGACCTGTTAAAGTACTTTGCCACCGCTTTCCCGTTTGTATTTTTCTGACTGGGAAGTGATAACAGCTGGACAACTACTGGCTGTGGTAAAATGCTAGCACTGGCAAACAGTTTTTTGGCGCTAATATGCCAGCGTTGGGAGAGCAAAAAAAGTTGGTCTTTCCCACAAACAAAAAAATTGATTTCAAAAAACATTTTAAATTAAAAAAATTGTTTTTTGATTCCAACCGGATTTGAACTCAGAACCTTCTGACTACAAACTGACTTTTGTACCGCTGGCAATTTCTGACTAGATAGCACTGGATAAGCACTGGTTGCGAACCTTGGCATAGCACTCTAAGCCCATCTTTGCCAGTGGTTTTTTTATAAACCAACGAAATTTTTATAAAACAAATACTGGCTAAGAGCTTTTTGCAAACGCTGGCAAAACGTCCAAAATGAGTGTTCTGCCAGTCATTTATTTTTAGCATCGTGGTTCCCCAGTGGTATGCCAGTGCTTGATTTTTTGTACCACTGGCGATTTCTGACTTGGTAAACACATAAATGAGTGATAATCGCTGGACAAATACTGGCTGTGCGAAAAAGCTAGCACTGGCAAACAGTTTTTTGGAACTAATATGCCAGCGTTGGGAGAGCAAAAAATAAGTTGGTCTTAAAGGAGCTTTTTTCACAAACAAAAAAATTGATTTTATAGAACAAAAAAAAATTTAAATTAAAAAAAAATCCAAAAACAATTTTTTGCTTGCATCCGGATTTGAACTCGGAACCTCCTGACTACAAACCTCTTTTAACGAAGCGTCAGCATTTTTATAAAGTCATTGCTCTACCAGTGGCTAGGTAGCACTGGATAACCACTGGTTGCAAACCTTGGCATATCACTCTTAGACCATTCTTTGTCAGTGGTTTTTTTTTATAAACCACCGAAATTTTTGTAAAACAAATGCTGGAAAAACGCTTTTTGCAAGCGTTGGCAAAGCGTCCCAAATGAGTGCTCTCCCAATCATTTATTTTCAACACCATGGTTACCCAGTGGTATGCCAGTGCTTGATTTTTTGTACCACTGGCGATTTCTGATTGGGATTGTACATAAATTCATTTCGCTTTATGTTGTAGGAAAGTTATTCAATACATAAAAAAAAAATTGAGAAAGCGTTTGATTTTTATTGCGAAAAAAAATGAAAAATGTCATATAATGTGTTGGCCAGATAGTGTAATTTATTTTCCAAAATAAAAAAAAAAACGATATGACATTTTTTTGTAAAAATGTTATACAACTTATTGCATTGTGAAGGCAAAAGGAAGAAATATTGGTAATTATATATACATAATATTGCAAAGTGTACGAGTATAGCAGACCTTTAAAAACATAATTTCTTAATTCGATTTTTAAATCTAATTCAGAAAAAGAAAACATTATTGTGCGAATTGGTCCAAAAAAGAATTATCTTTTCCAATCTCTGGTGTATAGATGTCTAAGATCAGCGAAAAAATATCTTTAAAAATTGTAAAACATGTTTGCTGGAAATAAGTTAAAACAGAAAATTCGTACCATAAGTTGTATATGACTGCATGTTTGCATATACTACATATACATATTTTCAATTTTCTTTCCTTTAACTGTTGGTTATGGTGTTTAGTGAATAAAAAAAGCACTTCCATGATGTTGATACTGGAAAAATATATTGCATACACTTTGAAGTTGATATGATTGAACCTTACCATAGACGACTGGTGCCTACAAGTGAGACAATAAATAAATGTTTTATATCGATATTAAAGTAATATTTCGAGATATTTCTTTATTCCATTTGAATATGACCAGAATTCCCAAAATGACGAATTTAATAAAGTTGTTGAACGAACGGTTATGATTTGGAGGAGTTTGGTAACTAGTTTCTTAAATATTGTTTAACAAAAATGTTTACAAAATATATGCATATTATAAACACCTTTAAAAGATGTAATTCCTAATTTCAGCTTAAATAAAACAATACAACAGATTGAAAATAGAGAAGAAACTACATAGTAAAGGTCCTCCGGACATTAACTACACATTGTCGTATGTTAGGTGACTTGAAACTAGCTGCTTAGTTTTATCTGCAATGTTATACTGCATTTCCATATACATGTTTTGAACGAAAATGCATGTTTTGCTCAAATTACGTGTTTTGGTACGTATTTTCCCATACATTTTCTTATTAGCAAAACGTCTGCAAAACATCTCAAACTATGTGTTCAATTTCAAAACATATCGAAAAAGGTCTGTGCAACACTGAATTGTGTCTAGGATAAGTAAAAAAACGGCCCTATGCTCCTTGCAGGAGTAAAAGGAACAAATATATATATAAGTAAAAAAACACTGCATTAACCATTTTTACCAGGGTTGGCAGGCAAAACCGCTAAAATGCCGTTATCGATTCAAAACCCTTTCAACTGACTACCGTTGCCCCTAAAATACCGTTTCCGAAATAACCAAAATACCGTTATCCATAAAATACCGTTACCGAAATAAGTGAAATACCGTTATCCTTAGAATACCGATACTGAAATAAATGAAATATCGATACCCCTAAAATACCGTTACCTAAATAAATGAAATACTGTTACCCCTGAAATACCGTTACCGTTATTTTTAACTTTCTGCTTTTGGTAATTGCAAAATTTATATGTGACTTATAAAACAATTTTTCATACAAATTTCATTTTATAAACATTTTATAAGATTTTTAAATAATTTTGCATGAGCACTGTAAAATATAACTGTTTTATACGTTTTTACCAACTCCTGTGTATTTTTAAAGAACGAAAGAATTGAAAACACAAGAATTATGAATTTAACTCCGTCTATATGTTGTGTGCTAATTTTGTTTATAATAATTTTATATTCACCATATTTATATCATTTTAATTTAAAATTGTCAATTAAATTTTAGAATTTTCAATTAGTTTCAGAATTTTTTAATTGTTTTCCGAAATATAGTAAGAAATACTGCACCATTGACCTTACCACCTTACAAGAAAAAAAAGTGCGGGGTACACCTTCCAATATGAAGTAATTTTGCAAGGAAATTCCAATTTTTTTTTTGCCGAACGTAGGGGTCGTTATAGCTTCGACATTTAAAGTCGGATTTTAAAGTGTGATATATCGATATTTTTCCTCCAGGAGACCAGTGTTTTGCTACAAAGGTTGCCTACGTTCGGCAACCAAAAAATAAGAAAAAATTCTGCTGGGTTTATCAAAAAACTTCCTTAGCAAAAGTTTAATGATTTTTTGCGAGCTTTAATTTTCTGACATTAAACCTAATTACATTAGGTACATTAGGGTGGTAGCAACTGAGATATGGTGGGCAACTACTAGAACGGGATACTTGAGGTCAATAGCCCTCGAGATAAAAACAGCGATATATCATACTTTAAGATCCGACTGCAAATGCCAAAGATATAATGAAAAATGTAAAGTGGCGACCCCTACGTTCGGCAAAAAAATTTTTTTTTTGGAAACCTTGCAAAAATAATTTAGATTGACGAACTTTTTTTTGAGGTACGGTCTACTGCACAATATAGATTTGTATAAAATTATATTTAACAAAAACGGTTTAAAAATATCCGCAGGGTTACAATTTTGGAAAATTACCACATACATATACTTTCAATTGCGAAAATCCCGGGATTCGAGATTAAGAATCCCACCAATTAGTCGGCTTCGGCCGAAAATTCACAATCGGCAAATAATCGGTAATCGGCTATAATTAGGCCGATTAGCGATTATTACCCATAACAATCCAAAACAGCCCAACCAATAATAATTTTCACACAATTTTTAGTACGGAAACTCTTTTAGGCTGTTTTGAGTTACAAGGAGAAATTATTGCTTAAAATATGTCATTTTCGTGTACTTTACTTCGGTAACCCAAAAGCGTTCCCGTACTCAAAAGAGTGTGTATACTGCTTTTTGGGCCTAATAAAAATAATCGGCTTAGGCCGATTATTGTAAATTTGACCGATGTTCGGCATCGGCTTCGGCCCAGAAAAGTGCTCTCGGTCGGACACTATATAACATACAACCACACACAGAGAAAAAATATGCCATTTTCCAACTGAAATTCGGTTACATCTACTAAAATAGGTTTGTGCAGCTGAATATTGGTTATCACAACAAAATTCTGTTCATACAACTAAATTTTAGTTGAAATGCCCAAAATATTTAGGAATCGCATTCCAATATGGTTTCACCAACCAAATTTATTGGTTGTAGCAATCAAAAAAGGCTTACCAATTCGGTTGGCCATTTTTTTCCTGTGTGCAGTTCTTTTGCACACTCATAGCCATAACCGTGTAAAATAGTGTTATTGTGTTTTGTTTAAAAAATAAAAAAAAATGTTTATTATTCTTTATTCAGTCTATGGAACATCATTTCCTAACAGACTATGATTAAACTATAAAATAATTATAAATAGTAATTATTATTGTACATGTTTTAAGATATAGGCTTTGGAAAGAACAAGAACGGACGCACTTTTACATTAGAAGGCCACAAGGAAGCCTCAAATAGATTATCATATAATTCAGCCGAGATCCCAATTTTAAAAGAAACACTCCTCAATGTGTTCGGCTCAGTTTCCTTTCTAACCAATTTAAAATATTTTAGATGGGTTTTTCCAATATCAGCACATTTTGCAACATAATTCAGGATTTGTTCTGCTGTTACGCTGAGCTTAAATGAGGAAATATGCGCCCATTTTTTATTAGCGATAACTTCTAAGTCCTTGGAATTATTTTCTCCAAACACCACAAGCTTACGTTTCTTTTTTTTGTAGTAAACATTAGTCCATCCAGTATTGTAAACTGGGATATTACTTTCTGCTTGAGAGTATGCAGTTGAAACTGAGCTAACAGTATTGTCAGAGTTTTGAGAACAACAGATGCTAGCTCTCCGTACACGCACATTAGAGTTTAACACATCATTTGGCTCAGTAGCAGCAATAACATCATTTGGTTTAATAGTAGCAACAACATCATTAGGAATATCATCATCATCATGTAGAGAAAGACTAATGCTAGCTCTTCGTATTCGCTTATTAGAATTAAAACATTATTACTTGGTTCAGTAGTATCAACAACATCATTACGAAAAGTAGAACTTGAAGAAAAGGAATCACTCAGAGTTGAACGACCTTTTTGTTGTAAATCATTATTTTTTGAATTTAAGCTTGACTCAGCATGTATTTTTTTATTTTTAAAAGAAGCACTCTCAGCTGCATTGTTTTTGTATATACAGGCATTAAATTCTCTTACTTAATTTGACAAACTTGTTATCATAGCAATTAAATTATTAGATCCTTTAACGCATTTATTGCAGTTATAAACAATATTATTTGATGAAATTAAAACATTAAAATCACGAACACTATTGACACCAGAACAGCCTTTATGGAATAGACCACTGCATGTTATGCATCTAATAAATATGCTACCAATAGCTCTAAAGCAACTAAGACAAGCAGTGTTAGACTGCATTAGGAAGAAAAAATAAAAATGAACTTGTTTAAACGACAATCACTACTGAACTGACAATCACTTCTTCTTAACCTCAAACCTACTTAATTAAAATTAATAAAAATGCATATTAATTACAATATTAATTGCATTTGGTCTATATGACGCATTTGAAAAAACAACACTTTACTAGAAAAATAAAAATGCCCTGCTGGCAGTCCGTCTCCGATATACACAAATTGCCTGCACTTGTACGTAAAAACCATACGTCAGTGTGGCAACATTTGTGAAAAAGGTGACACAGAGGAGATAAGAATATAAACAAAAAATCTAAAGTAAAATGTTTGTATGTCTGTTTGATCACTTCTGAGAGTAAATTATCATATGTGACCTTCTCCGAGAAAAGGGACCTAGTGTGTCAAAAAACGGGTTTGGACATTTTGACAAAGAGGAGATAAGAAGATAAAGAGGAGATAAGAAGATAAACAAAAAATCTAAAGTAGAATGATTGTATGTCTGCTTGATCACTTCTGAGAGTAAATTATCATATAGAGACAATAAAATATAAACAATAATACAATTTAATGGAAAATCACTGATGAAGCGTGTCCATAAAAAAGGTAGAAACTAGGTCTAGTCTGATTTGAAAATTAATAACGTATCTTTGTAATGTAACTTTGAAAAAATGTTTATTCTTCTTCTTAACCTGAAAACCTACTTAATAAAAAATTATTTATTTAGGAACCTTACTAATTTTTCGGCAGTGACAACAAGGGAAGATACAAAAACTGCTTTATCGACAAAATGTCGACATTGCGTTTATCTGGTTTAGGTTTTGGTTCTGTTGTTTGAATTACGAAATAAAACATTAATTTAAAAAAAATTGTGTTTTTACTGATTGTTCAATGACATTACAGACTTAAGTTTTTAGGTACATTAAAATTTCGCATGAATAATAAATGGCTTAATAAAACTACGCTGTTTTTAAAAAATTTTTAAATGTGAATAGTTTCTTGGGAAAATTTTTTTAGAATTCTTCGTTGATTACGTTTTTGCTATACGCCTGTTGACCAAAAAAATTGACGCACCCTAATATACACTCATAATAATCCATAGGTAAAATAAACGAAAAATGTGGTTCATTTTACGAAAGTTTTGGTTATTTTGACATTACGAATATTTTTGTGATATGTATAAATAATATTTCGTTTCTAGTATCGAATTATTATTTGTATATTTTACGAAATTTTATAAAAGAACAAAAAAAAAAGATTGGTAAAGATATAAATATTTGGTTTAAATACAAAATAATTTTGTATCTAGTAGAAAATTGGGTGTATAACCTAAAAATGCGATATATTTGGCAAATTTTGGGAGTTTATGTTACTGTGAAACATTGGCCATCGTTATCTATGATCTTTTCCCAACTTTCTGGAAACATATTCATTCCGCGCCAAAACAACTGCTCATTTTTTGAGACCAAAAAATAATCAAGCCAATTTCGGATACCCTCTTCTGAAGTGAAGCGTATTCTAGTGAGAGCATTCTGCATCGATCGAAACAAATGGTAGTCGGACGTGGCAAGGTCTGGACTATAAGGCGGGTGAAAGCACTATTTTCTAAATAGTTTTTAACCGGTCTTGCAACATGTGGCTGAGTGTTGTCATGATGCAATAATATATCTTTATTTCTGGTCGCATATTCCGGGCGTTTTTCGGCCAATGCTCGCTTCAAACGAATCAATCGTATTCGGTACAGGTCCCCTGTGATCGTCTGGCCCGATTTCATTAGCTCATGAAATGCCATGCTTCACATACGATTTCTTACGCTTCGGGTTGTCGTAATGGGCCCATTTTTCGTCGCGAGTAATGATTCGATGCAAAAATGACTTCTTTTTATGGCGTTCAAGCAGCATTTCGGACATGAAAAACGTCTTTCAACGTCTCTCGGCTTTAAATCGTGTGGAACCCATTTCCTTGCTTTTGTATGAATCCTGCTGCTTGCAAACGATTTGAAATTGCTGCTTGAGAAACTCCGAATGATTTTGCAAGTTCTTTTTGAATTTAACAACAATCCTCATCGAGAAATGCATCCAATTCATCTCTTCGAAGTTTTTTGGCTGACCTGTGCGGTCTTTGTCTTCCGTGTCAAAATCACCACTTCTGAACTGCACAAACCATCTTTAGCACGTTGAAATCAATGGAACATATTCAGTTGAAGAAGTAAAGCAAAACTTTTCGCAAATTATGCTTTTTTTGGCACAAAATTCGAGATTTTTTAAGAAACGAAAAACTTTGTTGTTTACAGTATTTCGTTCAATGACCAAGTGAGAATTAATGACAGATGTTTACTATATTTTACGAAATGTTGTAAACGTGCAAAAAAGTTTTGTAAATATATAAATATGTATTTTGTAAAAATACGAAATAATTTTGTTTATTCTACAAAAAATATTAATAATTAAATCTAAAATATTTGTAAAATATACAAACGAAATCGTTAAATAAAAAAGTTTTGTATGTTTACAAAATGGTATTTGGTAATATTACGATATTTTTGTACATTATACAAACATTTGTTCATTAAACTTTATTTGTATAATTTACGAAATTCTTAAATTTAATCGATTTTTTACCATCAACATAGTACAAACATTTTGTAGTATTACAATAAAATAATTTAATTTTTATAAACCAAAGGTTTGTATATTGTACGAAAAAATATTTACGAAAATTATTTTCGTATTTTTAAACAAGGATTATTTTGAGTGTAAATACAATGGGTGCGTTCGGCAGATACAATTTGACAGTCAACAGTTCTACAACAGTTGTGCAACTATCTGCTGAACGACCTGATCACTAACCGCTCAGTCTGAGCGGTCAGGTAGCGCTGTCATATTTTGGTAGCGTAAAAAATGTTTGCTACTTTTGGTCAAATAGTGATACATTTGTTGTAGTTGATTTTAAAAAATTTTTGTTTTGTATTATTGACAAATAAAAACATACAAATATAATTCAAAAAAATCAAAGGAAAATTTATAAAAAATGTATTTAAAAACAAAACAAAGAAAACATCGTTTAGCAGAGTAAGTAATCACAAAGCGCTACAAGTCACCGGTAACAGTTTAAGGTTTCTCTGCCGAATGCTACCAATGAAACCATTAATATTGATTGAAAAAACCTAAAACTTTTTGTTTTTTATAGAAAACTTTATGTTTTTTTATAGAATGGAGAAAAAAACACCGTAATGTATATATGTTTTTATTTTTTCCTTTCAAAAATTTAATTTTATTTTTATTTCTTTTTTTATTTATATAATAAATACAGCAGATTAAATATATTTTATAAATATGTAAATACAACGAAATCATTGATATTGATTTAAAAAAATTCGAAAACCCTTTGTTTTACATAGAATGAAAAAAGTCATTCTAAGATATATATCAGAGAACTGCAACTGCTGATTACAAAATCATCATACATAATCAACACCCGAATAAACATTCGTTTTTGTTCAAGCGCCGAATATACCCAAATACACAACATATTCGTTGCTGATTTTAAATCAGTCAAATCAAGTGATTAATTTTTGCATCGTTGATTTAATTATTTGTCGTTTCCATACCATTAATTTCATTCATATTCGTTCGGATGAACGATGATTATTTTTATGTACAATAAAATCAGAAAAAACAAAAATGAACGAGTATGTGTTTATTCACGATTGCAACCAAATAAAAGAAAAATAATTTCATAACAATTAAGAGGGGGTTTACAGTACACTCAAAAAAAGTCAGTAAAGTCAGCAAAAAATGTTGCTGTGTCAGCTAATTTTTAGTCAGTAGCGTTCTTGCAAAAAAGTTGGTAATTTCAGCAAAAGGTTTGCTGAAAATTATTTTTTTGAGTGTATCAGCAACGACTATATTTTGTAGAAACACATTTAATACACATATATTCCCATTTTAAAACAATAAGATTTTATTTTTTTTATTTTATAAAACAACTACATAATACTTTGATTTATTCATGTGAGTTCAAATGTTCGATCAGTTTGATTTTATTCAACAGTGAGTTTTTTTGAACGATTAAATGTGAATAAAACATGTTCGACAGACGACTCAAACTGATCCGAACTACGCATTCAGCTGCATGATAGTGATTTTATTCAACATTGAGTATTGTTGAGCGATTAAATGTGAATAAAAATTTTAGTCTTTGATTAAATCAAGAAAAAAGTTGTTTTTCAGTTCTCTGGTATATATGTATTATTTTTTTTTTCTCAATATAGTATTTTAGTTTAATTTTTACTTCTTTAAAACCATGTAGAATTTATTTAATTTTTCCGATAGTACTTCACTTTTTACACAAAACGTTAACATTTTCATATTTTCAATAAAAAAAAAATAAATTCATACATATACTAATACTCCTGTTAACCCATTCAACATTTCATACAGTGCAATTGTCATTTTCGCACCAACACAACTACATATATTTTTACTTTTGAATGACACTGAATTAGATAGACCCATTTTCGGATCAAATTGTATCAGATTGGATAACATGTATATTGGTAAAAATATATTCCATTTTTCGGATCAAGTTAAGTATATGATTATATAACACCTTTTTAAGTGGTATAGAAACAAATAATTTTATATTTACAATATTTTCACCAAACATACTAAGAGCAAAGGTTTCTCTATTTTTTCTATTTGTGAACACTGTGTATGAGGAGTGGTATGTTTGGCGACATATCAAATTTAAAATTTTCAATTTCTGTTTATCATATACACACATAATACACACCAAAAGAACTTGAATAAATTAAAAATTATATTTGTTAATATTTTTTGATGTTTCTTATTCAAATGGACATGTGTTTGAACATTCATCATTTTATGAGTTAAGGATAAAGCGCGAAAGCAACAACAATAAAAACAACAACAATGAATAATAAAAAAAATAACACACGTGTATCATCATCATCACACAAACGGCCAAGTAAGTAAATAGCGGCTGGTCGGCCTTTTACAGCACAGGTAGGAAGGACAGAGATTTTTGCTGCTTTTTTAATGCTACGCGTTGTACCCTTGACGATCGTTTACAATCAAGGATCGTATAACATTTGTTTTGTACACAGTCACACACATTTACACTCACAAAACAATCAAACGAAAAGGGTTGCGATGCGCTCATTCATAAAGACAGGACAATACTTATTTTTGTCAATGTTACATATGACCGACAATTTAAAGCTTATATCACACACACACTTTTATACAAACGGATGTTTTTAATAATTATATTTCACTTTATCCATTCAATCACCCATCTCTTTATTATTTTATTTTTTTTTCGATGTTCATGTGTGTCTGTTTTTTCAACCGTTTGATGGACTTTAACTATTTAGGCTACTCTGAAGGTCTGCCAAAATTTAAATACGAACCCTGTATGCTCATTAGCATAATTTTGTTGCCGTTATTTAATTGTAATTGTAAAGGTAAGCAATACTTGTATGAAAAATGATTATAATGACGACTTTTATTTTTGTTTTTAGTAGTTTGTCTGCAGCACATATTCAAAAGTGCACATCTGGACATTTTTTTAATATTTTCGATAGAATAAGTATAAAATATTGCACGAATTAAATTAACAAGGAAGGTATATACGGGGTCACTCAATAATTGCGCTGAAATTTGGATGGAAGATGAAGGATGAAAAGCTGGAGGACCCGTATTTTTTCGGCTTAATCGGTAGAGACGGAGGGGGGGGGGGGGAAGAGGTGAAATATTGGAGATTGGGGGCACAGAGAGAATTTTATGTATTTTATTATTAATATTTATTTTTTCGTACAAAGTGAATAAATCATTTTCTAAATTTTATATACAGGGTGGCGCAAAAATAACCTTCCGATGTTTTTTGGCTGTAATTTAAAAAAAAAATGAAAAACTTTGATTCTTCTTGTGGATTATTTTTATTTGGTCTTTTAAATTTTTTTACATCAAGCAGAGAATATGATGTCATGTAAATGGCCGTAGCTACAGTTGATTGTCATTTGATAGGAAAACGCTTAAAAACTGAGCATTTTTAATTTTTTTTGTTGGAAATCCCACAAAATATCCCCGAATTTTTTCTTTACTAAATCTCTTTTTATAAGAAAATTTGCTGTCCGCGAGCCGTAGAGCAAAATATGGTGGAAATAGAAAATAAATTATGTAGTTGTATAAAAAAAACAAAACCCACTCTGGAATTAATTTTTTTTTCTATATTATTTAAAGAGGCCGGTGCCTGTTTGAGTAGTTTAGAAATTTTAAAGGCAAATGTGGACTAGAATTATTCCGTAGAGCATACAGTATTAATAGTGTCGGTAGCAAGTATCTTTTAAGACCCAATTTGCCAAAAACTTTAAAATTTGTATCTTAAGAGCGCAAAGTTGTAAAAAAATTACTCAACGAAAAATTTTAAACGCTTCTCTTCTAACAAGATTATTCCTACGCAACTTTGAAATGAGGAGTGAGATCATAAAAATGTTAACACACATTTTTGCCTATAACTTTGGTTTAAAGCTTCTCATATTTTTTTTTTCGGCAGTTTACATTTTAAAAATATGTCAGTTAATAAATTGATTTACATCATGAGTTTTAATTAGCAATTTTTTACAGAATGGACGATGGAAGAAAAGTGCGTTGAAAAATAATTAAATATTTTCAACAAAACCAAACATGGACATAAAAAAAATTGCCAAAGAGACTAATGTATGCCGCTAAACAGTTTCAAAAGTGGTAAAAATATATCTGCAACACCTAACAATTGAAAGGAAGCCTGGAACAGGAACAACGACTGTTTATCGTAACATTGGTAAGGCATATAAAGTTAAAAGCATCTTTAAGAGAGCTTCTAACACATCTGGCAGAAAAACAGCTCGGTTAGCCCACTGCTCGGACTTTTTTGTAAGTGAAACGTAAGGCAGGACTAAAGTCCTACAAAGTTCAAAAAATTCCCGATAGAAACGCTTTTAAAAATTTGGAGGCCAAAACCAGAGCTCGAAAATTGAAATCAAATTTTATACAAAAATACAACTGTTGTGTAATGAACTACGAAACTTTTGTCCTGGCTGATTTTTCGCAGCTCCCTGGTCAAGAATTTTAAGTTTCCGATGTTCGAGGAAATTTTGCGTAAAAATTAAGTCGAAAAAGCAAACGAAATTCCCTAAAAATTCCTAGTATGGCAAGCCATATATAGCTGCGGCCAAAGAAGCCAGTCATTTGTGATATCTGGCTTTATAAACAGCTAAATTTATATCAAGGAGTCTTTGCAGAAGAGACTTCTTCCATTTTTGAGTCAGCACAATGTATCCACTTACTTTTGGCCCGATTTAGCATCTTGTCACTACAGCATGAAAGCGCTGGAGTAGTATAATGATAATAATGTGGTTTTTGTACCAAGAGAGGCAAATCCACCAAACTGCCCGAAGCTCAGGCCAGTGAAGAGATATTGGGCTCTTGTTAAAAGAGAATTAAAGGGAACGAAAAAGGTCTCCCAGGACATGCAAGATTTCAAACGCTCTAAAAAGGTGACAGAAACTATCATAAAAGCCTTAATGGGAGGGTTTCAGGAAAAAGTGGATAACTTTGTTCGTAGTGGATATAATTCCATGTGGTTTTTTTGTTTGATTTTGTGTAAATTTCATTTAATAAAAATTTGGTTTGAAGTCTTAAAATTCAGTGGTTTGTTTTTTATTTAACTTTATGTGTGTTAACATTTTTATGATCTCACTCCTTACCAGGGAACTTAAAACCCGTACAAAATTTTGTTGAACTATATAGTGTTTTAATTTATGATAAATTTTGAGTTAAGCTAGATTTAGTGGTATATCTGGTACCGTCTAGAGTAACCTGGATCTGATTATGCATGTGCACCAGATCTATCTAGATCTGTTCGGATGTATTTATATCTAAAATTTGTCCCCAATTTTGAGATCTAATTCGATCTGATACAATCAGATCTAGTAAGATCTTTTTAACTGATATTTATCGATTTTTCTATATAAGAAATAAATTTGTTATTCCCATTCCCAGAGAAACCAAATAGTCTGGGAAATCCCAAACCCTATTTATAACTCAAAAGTAACCGCTTGTATTTTAAAATTAATTTATTTTTCACAACGATTAAAAAGAAACCTTTTGTTGTCTTCTATAATATTTATTATTAACTCTCTAAAGGTCTTACTATGTTTCCCAATGAAATTTATACCATGTGTTGGGCACAAAAAATAAACTAACAGTCCTCCTACAAAATTTTGTCCCGTTGCCCACTTTAGGCGGTATGGCCAAAATAGGTTAAGAGTGAATTATGAAAAATATTGCATAAATATTAGTAGGTCAATGGCTAAGTTATTCCCCCTCCCAATATTTAACTGCATATCCAAAAATTAGATTTTTTGTGCTGCTACTTTTTCGTTAGATTATAATATCGATAGAACAAAGTCATACAACCCACATTCCGACGATGCTCCAATGAGTCAATAGAGCTGGATACCCTATTGTCACTGATAAGCGTCGACGTCCTCATTTCCACATGGTCCAGTAGGTCCAAAATAGGCTTCGAAGCTCCTGCCCATATATGGGAGTTGTATTCCATCTTCAGTCGGATATAGGTGATATAAATAGTGAGCAAATCTGGTGGAGTGAAGTATTTCTTGCACCGACGTAGAAAACCTACACTTGAATGCTTCCTTCGACAACTGAAAAACATGCTTATTCCAACTAAATTTTCACGCCCAGAACATCAAGAGCATCCGATTCCTCAATATTGATATCACCCATATGTACATATGGCAGTGTTTACCCCACAGCTCTATGGGTTAACATACAACATTGGGTCTTGTGGCACTAAAGTCGACCATATTCGCCCGATCCCACTCAGAGGTTCTAGAAAGGTCACGATTGAGTGTCATTCATAATTTTACTTTTGCCCCCAATCTCCTCAAAGCTTGGCCTACGATCGAAGGAAAATTAATGACAAGTATTGCTGTCATCCACGAAAGAGTAGATAGGGTTGAAAGTTTGATAAAGGAGGTCATTGAGGAAGATAAAAAAATACGGAAGGAAAAAGGAACTGAGCCCTGCGCTACCCCTGAGTTCAGTTGAAATTCGTCGGATGAGACACAAGTGCCTCGTGCCATATATGATCAAACGCCTCAGAAATTTCCATAGCAAACACTTTGCTCTTACCGAAACGATGGACCGACTCCAACGCTCAGAGAGGAACGCTAACAATTCCCCCGTAGAACGACTTCTACGGAAGCAATACTTTTGATCATTAAGAAGTGAGTTATACCCTAGATATTCTGTAGGATGGTAATTAATCACCTTGGACAGCGCAGATCATATTGCGATTGGGTAGTAATTTTCAGGGTTGTTAGGTGCTACCTTTTTGGGGATTGGCTGGATATTGGCAACCTTCCAGCAGAAGGGGAAACTCCCGCATGCTAAGAAGCGCTAAAAAGATTAGCCAATGGACGAGCTGGCGTTGAAGAGCACTGTTTCAGCACCAGTACTGGTATACCGTTCGGCCCCGATTACTTATTTACGTTGAGATCAGCAGGAACCCTTTTAACTGCACGAGATCGAAAGAATATTTTAGGCATAGTACACGATACTCTTTCAAGTTCGGCCAGGGTTGATCGCTTTCCGGCAGGAATGAATTACCTGAAAACGTTGCAGCTAATAAGTTGGCCTTATCAACCAGATCAATGAATAGTTGGTCATCCATTGTAAGAGTTGGGATAGCTGAACTAGCATTATCCTTTACTATTTTAACGAATGGACAAAAGCTCTTAATACCCCAAGGATCAGAAAGAATTTTAGTACGCAGATGTTGTTCGTAAAGAAACTTTTCACAACTAAGTACTTTGGAACACTCGTATCTCGCCCCTTTGCGAAGCAGATCGGTATTGGCGTTTTTGTTAACCCGCTAATTATGAAACGCTAACTCTCTGGATCTGACTGCTTTTCGGCAAGCCTGATTAAACCAACATTTATTTTTTGGTTTAGCCGATATTTTTTTTCGAAGGCATCGACGTTGTCGTCGAGGATATAGAGTTTCCAATTTAATTGAGCTCAGCTCAACATGCTTTTTCGTAAATAAAAATTGAACGCTTCGCAGCTCTTGTTAAAACGTTACGAAGTTTGGAGAACGAAAAAGATGCGGAAGAAGATTTATAAATGTTTGGAAATTGCGAAATTGAGCGAAAACGTAGCTTCGTTTCAATATATATTGTTCAAACTCAAACGCTTTGCTACCAATACTAAGTATATACTTTCTGCCAAATTTCATAAACATCCGTCCATTTTTTTCGAGCTAAGACGTTGTCCTTTAAAGGTATCCTGATAGAACACTGTGAATTATTGGACCAATGTAAAGTCTTATTATAAAAGTTAAATCTTCAATATAGCTTTGAGTTCATTATCAGGAGTTCTTAGTAGGGTTATTCTTTTCATTTCCCGCGACAGCGGGATTTTTTTTAGAATTTCTCGGGATCCCGGGAATTCCGGCTCGTTAGAAAGTAATTAAATTCTTTTAAATAAGGTATGACATGTATAAGATTAGCAATCATTTGGAAAAGATACTCTTATCCAACACTTTTTCAAAAGTTGTTTTGTTGGTATTAAAAGTAGGAGTAAAAAATAAGAATATTGCCAAAATTGTATGTAGGAATGTTACAAAAGAAAAAATCATTTTCGCTCTTGAAGAACTTTAACGAAATTATTAAATATTACGATATCTAATTATATATGGGTCATTCCATCTCAAATCGAGCAATGGTTGGACTCGACCCCTTTCGATTTGGATGAATTTTCGTCAGAACTTTTCTTTCATCATATAACAAAGTTTTGCCAAAGGAAAAAAATTACAATTTTTTTTCCAAAGTTATGCAATATTTAGGTTTTTGAGTTTTTCAAATTTTTAAAATTGAAAAATTGTTAATTTTTTTATTTTTCAATATTTTTTATGTTTAATATGTTTTTCAATACGGCTAGATATCCTCTTTAAAATGAGCTACGAACCATTTTTGTATCTATTATAGTTTTCAATATATTCCAAAAATAACCTCGTAACAAAGCAAAAAATTATAAAAATTATGACATTTTTTGAAATTTTAAATATTGCATAACTTTTGAAAAAAATTTGTAATTTCTTTCCTTTGGCAAAACTTCGTTATATGATGAAAGGAAAATTCTGGCCAAAATACATCCAAATCGAAAGGGGTCGAGTCCAACCATTGGACGATTTGAGATGGAATGACCCATATTTAAAATACTATTAATTGAAAACATAATTTGCAGATGCTGTTGACACAAAATGCACTTTGGGCCAGGATCGCCGTTTTCTTTTTTGCCAAAAGTACAATTCAGGTAAAGGGAAAATATATTTATATATTCAAAATCTAGGATCGTTGTTAGTTGGCGAGAGTCCAAAGTCAAAGTTTTTTAATTTTGTGACATTTTTTATTTTCTAATTATACAATAAAAAAATCATAAATAAACAATAATTTGTTACAAAAACAATCTCGAATTATAAAACTGAAACTACCCAGCAAAACCTTGGTAATGGGTTTGACCTTTTTCACGCATTGCCTGGCAATGGGTACCCCTTTACCCTTGGGTTTACTTAAAAACCTAAAGTAATACGTTACTAATATTGTGATACATCAATACTTATGTGGGAGGTATGAAATAATGAGTTACCGATATGGAGATATATCACTACTTATTTGGAGCCTTTAAAATAATATAATACCGATATTGTGTTTTATAATAACTTATTATTTGGAGTAAAAATAATAAGTTATTGGTATTGCATAATATAACTACTTATTATGCGAAAGTACGATTTAATAAAAATTTAGAATCTAATTACATTGCTCGGATCGATGTACTTTTAAACAAAGTCATTACTGGTAACGTCTTATTTTATTCCCTACATGTATCCAATAAAATATGTACTATGTGTAATGACTTACTCCACTCTATAAAAGTATGTACTTATTTGAGCTAACTAGGGAATTTAATTTTACAAGTAACAACTTATTTCAGTACTTCCCTCGTAATCACTTATTTTAGCCTATACCGGTACGATTTAGGCAACCATTTACCCCCAATGACACCCCATGTTAAAATAATGTGTTATGCGACCAAAGTGTAAATAGTTACAATTTTTGGTTTCTTTTTACATTTCCCTTTACCTGGTAATAGAAGCTTTTGCTGGGTAGTTCTCAAAAAAAATAGAAACCTCCCAGGTGAAAATGTTCATATATGTTCATATATTGTCATATATGGTTTCATGTATGAGCTTATATGGTTTAATGTATGATCATATATGAACATATATGTTATGTATGGAAGCATATATGGGTAAATACATTCAAATGTATGAATCCATATATGATAATATACTGCATTTATTGGTCCATATATTGGTTCATAAATTCCATATATCTTCATATATGAACTCATATATTATTCCATATATGGGTAATGTTTTAAGTCTTTTTTGTCATGGGGGTAATTACTTGAGCGGATTCAAAAAATATTGAAATACAATACATTGATAATTTCTTAAATACAATTGGCAATTTCTAAAATACAATTGCCAGTTTTTGAAATACAATTGATTATTTGTAAAATACATTTGATAATTTCTGAAATGCAATTGCGAATTTCTGAAATACAATTAATAAATTTCTGAAATACAATTTTCAGTTTCTGAAATACAATTCATAATTTCTGATATACAATTAATAAATATGAAAATCAATTGATAATTTCTGAAAAGCAATTATAAAACTGGAAATAAATTGATTATTTCTGAAATATAATTGGTAAATCTGAAAAACAATTCATAACTTCTACAATACAATTGATGAAACTGAAATTCAATTGATTATTTCTGAAATACAATTGATAAATCTGAAAAACAATTGATAACTTCTGAAATATAATGATAAATTTTGAAATACAATTGAAAATATTGCAGTAAGATAAAAACAGCAAAAATAAAACTGCTAAATTTATTTATTAAAAACCAAAAACAAAAAAGGAACTTTGAAAATTTTAAATTTTATGTGATGTTTTTTGTCTAATTTTATTTCTTAATCACTGATATTTAGCTCAATTATAATTCAAATTTTGTAAATATATTAAACACTTTTATTTTTGCTGTTCCTATCTTATTTATATTTAGCAAAAATACTCTGCTAATTCAGCAGTTTTTAATTTTGAACTAATTTTTAGTAGCTTTAACTAACATTTTTACACACTTTTTTCTATTAGTGTATAAACAATCATTAAATAATCAAAAAACAGTCATAAAATGATTTCTAAACTTCAAGTAAAATGTTTATGTCCATTAAAAATTTCATAATTTCTCAATTTCATTCAAATGTACAAATTCATCAGTAAGAATTGTAATATTTACATTTAATTTAAATAAAAAAAAGCAATATTTTTATTAAAAAATAAAAAAAAAATTATATGAACATTCATATATCTCCATATATGGCCATATACCCTCAAATTTCGGATCCGAACCCATATATGTTGCCATATATGAACATTTTCACCTGGGCTGTTAAGTATTTACGAAAAAAGTTGCAAAATTTTTAATTTTACCTCAAAAATGTGAAAATCCTAAATTCCCGGTGAATAATGCTAATATACGCTCAAACATGTTCATGGTTTATGTATGGACACATATGAACAAATATGGGTTTTTATGAACATATATGGGGTTTATATGAACATATATGGAAGTATATGTGATTCCATATATGGAAAAAGATTTCATATACAGACATATATGGAGGCATCTGATTTTTCATATATGGAAATGGCACTCATATATGGACAAATATGGAAGTATATGTTATGCAATTTATGCAAAAGGACTTTTATATGAACCAGTGTTGCCACTTTTTGAATAATTATTCAAAATCGGGACTGTATATACATTTCTTGGATAATTTTTGAATAATGACATTTTTGTGTAGTTTTTGTGTAATTTCGCTTTTTACTGAAAAATTTTACAAATTCTATGCTTTCAACTCCCACAGCAGATAAAATGAGTTTGTTTGTGTAAAATCTACCACAAATTTCCAGTTTCTGGTGAATTATTTTTGCAAATTTGTTCGAAAGGAAATTAATTTATTGGTCAAAAATATTATTTTATATTTTATTTCTACAAACACCCTGTATTTTTTGAGAAAATATTTCTCAAACTGTAGAAAGTATTTCTCAAACTGCATAAAAAGTAAATATTTTTGTATTGGCCATTTGAAAATGAAGCGAAAGAATTTCGGTGACTTTCTCATTACTGAAAAAACTAGTAATTTTCAAAGTTCTTATAAGAGTTACTTGGCTTTCATCAGAAAAAAAATTGCTTATAACATCACATTGGGTCAGATCAGAACAGGGTTTAAATGATTTATTAATTCAGTCTTACCCATGTGAAAATCGAAATATATATGAACATACATGATCATACATTGGCTCGTATGTGATCATGCATGGGCATACATAGTCATATACGTACATGCATATTTCAATGTATGCTCATACATGATCTCATATATTTCCATATACCTTTGGATCCGAAATTTGAGGGTATATGGAGGTATATGGCCATATATGATCATATGTGAGCATACATGAATCATATGTGAGCATATATGGTCATATATGAACATGTACGGTCATATACCCTCAAATTTCGGATCCAAAGATATATGGAAATATATGAGATCATGTATGGTCATACATTGAACTATGCATGTACGTATATGACAATGTATGTCCATGCATGATCATATACAAGTCAATGTATGATCATGTGTGTTCATATATATTTCGATTTTCACATGGGTAGTTAACATTCAAAGGCCCTCTTTACTATAAATGACACTCTATAATAGGCTATTTACATGACTGTAGGTAAACTGTGTCTAAATATTTAACGATTTTCTCCAAATTTAGCAGATATTAACCAACTTTCTACCGAATGAAATGAAAATTTTCCGATATTTATCCGTAAAAAAACTTCAATGATTATTTGTTATGTTTTTAAAATCTGTTGATAAATCTAAAAACTTCAAAAACTTTCACACTCTAGAGGTACCTTTCTGTCGAGTCGAATGTCACAGCTTCTGATAGATCCGTAGGTTCGGCCCTCAACTCAATGCAAGTAAGTGACTGAATTATTTCCAAATTATTTCGATTATCGAGCACTGTGCGCCGAAGAGTCTAAAGGGCCACATATGTGCTTGAATTATTTTTATAAACGTAGCGACTACTTTAAACCACGAAAAAAATATAAATATTTTGTGTAATTTCATACTATTTTGGATAATTTTGGACCTACAGCTGTGTATTTTTTTGTTGTACTGGTGGCAACACTGATATGAAGATATTTGGAAGAATACATTTTCCCATGTGTGTAAGACGAACTCATATTTGGATAAATATGGAATTATATTTAATGCCATGAATAAAAAAAGAATATATGTAGCGTCTAATTTGAATGTCATACATAAATTTATATCTATAGTACAACCTTATAATAAAGGACAGCAACATTCGCATGTATTCGCATATATTTAATAAATGTATATGTTCATATATGTCCATATATGAACATATACTTAGGTGTTACCTCATTTTTCGGATCCATACATATATGGTTGAACCATAAATGTTCAAATATATGGACATTTTTTACAGGGTTTTCAAAAAAAAAGATCCAAAATATTCCAGGAGATATTTGAAAAACTAGAATGCCAATATGTTCCATAAGATGTCTTTTACCTATGTTTTTGTGACCGTTTGCGACCGGTCATAAACTTTCGAGATTTTGCCCTTTAACTGAAAAAATACCTTCAGATCTCGCTGATTTCCAGCATACCAGAGTTTTAGTAAAAACTAAAAAATAGCACTAAATATTATCTTAAATGAAGGTTCACAGACTAGCCCCCTAAAGTCCAGGTTTGTGGGACATTTAAGTGCCAATTCTGAATATGTACAAAATTAACCCTTAAACACATTTTAAGTTCTGACTTATTTCTGGCATTGAAGTTAAATTTTCAACTTTGATGTCTTCAGAGACTTATAGTAGAATTTTATGACAAATATTTTTGCGGAACATTTTAACCCTCTAACTCTTCAAGTTATGGGTCTTTTTCGACACTTTTCAAAAAGGGCCAAAAGCGACCCTTTAATTGCAGAGTTAGAGGGTTAAAATGTTACACAAAAATGTCCCTCGTAGTGTTTTACATAAGTTCGCTGAACATATCCTATACTTAAAATGGAAGATTCACATGGTTTCCTATGCCGATTCACAATAAACATTTTCAAAAGAGGGGAAATTTTAACCCCCCAAAACATAGGGCCAGACGACAACTTTTAAAACGCCGATACACTTATATTTTTCTTTGGTCCCTCTGCCAGAATTAGTTGTCATCAGAACCTTTTTTTTTGGTACAGTGTAATTTATTTTCCAATACGTAACAATTTTAAATTTATGGCCGCTATATTGGATCCGCCATGTTGAATTTTTAAAATTTGATTTCAGATTCGTTATCTGCTACCCAAAAACTTCCCCTGGTGAAAATTTGAAGTAAATCAGGCGACATAAGAAATTTAAAGAAAAAATTGTTTGTCGCCATATTGGATCCACCATTTTGAATTTCAAAACTTTAATTTTCGATTTTTAATTAGCGGATACTTGACCTATATAATTGAATATTTTAAGTCCAATATAATAAAAACTAAAAGTTAATGGCCGCCATCTTGGATCCGCCATTTTGAATTTTATATTTTTTATTTCAGATTCTGAAGATCTGAAGATATTTGGAAATATATGAGATGATGTATGGTCATACATCGAACTATGCATTGACGTATATGATCATGTATGCCCATGCATGATCATATACTAGTCAATGTATGATCATGTATGTTCATATATATTTCGATTTTCAAATGGGCTGTAAAAAATATTTATAAGTAAATCAAATTGAGTTAAAAAAAGTTTAAAAAATTTTTTTGTGCCCGAGCTGGGATTCGATATAATTACCCAGCAAAATCTTTCATTACCAAATAAGTGATTATATAATAGAAATTCATAGCTCCGTACAACTTATTTTTTTGCGTCTAAACTCATTATTTTTGTTTGGCGTGGTCGTCTTTCATCATGCAAACAACAAAAGTAGTCACGCTTACCCGCTCGCTTACGAAAAATGAGAAATAAGTAGTTATAGAGTTATAGTTATAGTTTAATTATAAGTGGTTATCCAATTGCTTACTTGATTCTTAAAAATAAGGAGTTAGGCAAATTGTGTGTAATTTTAGGACTCGTCATAAAAATTTAAACATAAAACATATTTACATATAATAAAAAAATTTAACTGTGTAAAATGTACTTATTTAAACTAATACGAGTAAGTCATTATTTTATATTTAGAAACAACGAATACAATAGGCCGTTATTAGGGAGTCATTATTTTATATTATAAAATAATGCAAAAGGTAATGATATATCATTTTTGGTAATGCAGATAGTAATTAGGTGTCATTACCAATATTTTGCTGGGTATGTGCTGGGTTTTATATGACAATACATAATTACATATTAAAATATTATTAATCCCAAGTTGCAGTAAATATAACTTTCAGGTGCTGTTGGCAGAAAATTGGTTAATTTTTTTAAGATCTGTAATTTAAAAGTAAATTCAACTCAGTTAAAAAAGTAAAAAAAAAATGTATTGTGTCCGAGCTGGGATTCGATAGCAGTGTCTCTCAGGTAATATGTGACTATATATAATTATATATTAAACACATCGAGAATATTACTGACGTAGGCCCATATATACCCGAGTAAAAAAAATTGATCTCGCGCAATATCTAATTATATCCAATTTGATATTGTTTAAGATCTGCTGTAATATCTAGCTGATCCAATTAGATCTCAAAATTGGGTTTATCCAATCATATCGTATTAGATCCCATTGTATATATGGCTAGGGCGGGTCGATTTAATAATCGCCCATGGCTCAGTGAAAATCGTATTCTAGGGATCAAAATAAGAAACTTTGCCGAAGGAACCATACCTCTAAAACGAATTCTACTACCCCCAACTGTTGACTTTTGTCCCGTAGGGTCAAGTTTTGAAAAATCCCACTTTGACCCATTTAGAGTGCCCCAATCGAGTCCAAATGTATGACCGACCCCCACTAACTTTGGAGGGCCGATCCACCCATGCCAGTGGCACACCCCCTGGAACTCCCCTGGGGGGTTCCCCATACAAACATTTTAAAAAATCACCATTTTTGGCACTTTATTTTATTATTTTTTATTTATTTTATTTATTTTTATTATTTTATTTATTTTTTCTCTTTAGAAATTTATTTAGTCAGAACATATGTAAATGAAAAAATTAATTTAACTTAGTAATAGAAAAGAAAATAAAAAAAATTACTGTTTGAAGTCTTTTTTGCTTTCAAGTCTGGGCATTTTTTCTTTTCTATTACTAAGTTAAATTAATTTTTTCATTTACATATGTTCTGACTAAATAAATTTCTAAGGAGAAAAAATAAATAAAATAATAAAAATAAATAAAATAAATAAAAAATAATAAAATAAAGTGCCAAAAATGGTGATTTTTTAAAATGTTTGTATGGGGAACCCCCCAGGGGAGTTCCAGGGGGTGTACCACTGGCATGGGTGGATCGGCCCTCCAAAGTTAGTGGGGGTCGGTCATACATTTGGACTCGATTGGGGCACTCTAAATGGGTCAAAGTGGGATTTTTCAAAACTTGACCCTACGGGACAAAAGTCAACAGTTAGGGGTAGTAAAATTCGTTTTAGAGGTATGGTTCCTTCGGCAAAGTTTCTTATTTTGATCCCTAGAATACGATTTTCCCTGAGCCATGGGCGATTTTTTTGCCTCCCCACAAATCGACCCAGCCTAATATATGGGGATAAACTAAGATCAAGTTATATCTCAAAATTGGTAGGTCCAGTGATATCTTTGGGGATAAACCTAGATCTATTTTGATCCGAAAATTGGCGGATACAGCTATATATTTGCGGATATTTTTAGATCTAAAAATGGCGGATCGAATTAGATCCAGCTATATATTTGGGGATAAACTTAGATCTAATTTGATCTCAATTTTGGCAGATCAAATTAGATCCCGCAATATATTTGTGGATAAACGTATATCTAATTTGATCCGAAAAAGTGGCAGATCGAATTAGATCTAGCTATATATTTAGGGATAAACTTAGATCTAATTTGATCCGAAAAATGGCACATCGAATTAGATCCAGCAATATATTTGTGGATAAACTTAGATATAAACTGATCTGGAAAATGGCAGATCAAATTAGATCCAGCAATATATTTGGGGATAAACTTAGATCTAATTTGATTCGAAAAATGCCAGATCGAAAAAATGGGTTAATCTAATTATATAAAATTAGATTTAATACAAAAAGTTACATTTTAATTGATACCATTAGACAAAAATAACACAATAAACCATTAAACGATACAGTATCGTCAACGAATTCATATTAAGTATAATATTTGCTATCGTTTATGATACAAAAATATGAACTCGTAATGATATCATAATTTTTCAAAATAACGATAAATTTTCTGAAAAAATCATATTTGCTTGTTCTAATTTTATCGTTAAAGATATCATATAACCTCTTTATTTCGATATTGTCAATGATATCATATTTTCATAGAATGGTGATAAAATAACGACAAAAATTTTGCAATATGACTGCCTGAAATTTTCGATATCAAAACGATATCGTTATTTCATGAAAATCGTTAATGATATCATTCTCGGACAAACGTATCATCGAAATGATATCGTTACGAATTCGAAACGATATCGTTTGGTTTGTTGGGAAATCATTCAGATATCGCTCAGATTGCATTAAATGTCCATTCTATTGAAATTATTTCTTGATTATCATTATGTCACATCCAATTTTTTATAATTAGATAAACTTGTTTTTCGGATCGTATTTCATCATATTAGATCCAAGGTGGATCCAAATTACTGCAGTACGATCCACCATTTTTCGAATAAAATTTTATTTTGGCCGGTATCAAAAAAAGATATGATTGTATGTTGTACTTCATTAATTTTTTTAATAGGGTATCCACATAAATGACAGATAAAAATAGATCCCGCATTATATTTGGGTACTATGTAAGATCTTCATTTATTTGGGATTAAATAAGATCCCAGCCAGATATTGCCAACTGTTCAAAAAATAATACACTGACAGAGCACTGATTTTATAAAAATTACAATATTTTGTTAAAATAAGGTTTAAACTCAGAAGGTCTCGAGTTCGATACCGTTCACGGCTATGCATTTTTTTTTTTTATAAAATGAATTTCTTTTTATAAAATTATAATTTTTTTTTCTATAAATTTTTTTATAAAATTATATTTTTTTTTTATTAAATTGAATTTTTTTAATAAAATATTTTTTTTTTTTTTTAAGAGAAGCAACACAGGAAATTCTTCCTATTAATTAATGTGTTGCTTCCTTTGGAAAGGGGATAGAGAAGAAGTGAAAGGTAGTGAAAGATGAAGGGCTTCAAATATGGCAACACTGTAATTGCGCGAGATGTTGAATTTTAGAACAGTTGTTGCGCGCCATCTGATGGTGAGTTGGCGAACTTTGTTGAAGCTTTTTAGTTCATAGCCCTGTTATATTATTTTACTTCGGTAGGGTTAAGTGCTATGGGAACACCGAAGGAGGACACTGCGATGTGTATGAGGGATAGAAAAGCTCATACATATTACTATTTTTCATAAATTGATGTTGCCTTGGTTGGGGCTCGAACCCGCAACCTCACGTGTAACAGTCCAACGCGCTAACCGTTACACCACAGCGCCAATTTACATCTTTTTGACGCTATACACCATTTCCATTTGTATCAATTGTTTTTAAGATTTATCAATTGTGTTTCAGAAATAATTATTTGTATTTTAGAACTTATGAATTATTTTTCAGATTTATGAATTGTTTTTCAGAACTAGTCAATTGAATTTCAGTTTTATCAATTGTATTTCAGAAATTATCAAACTGTATTTTAGAAATTATCAATTGTATATCAGAAATTATGAAATGTATTTAATAAATTTTTCTCTATTAACTATGAAATACAATCAACAAATTCTGAAACAGATTTGACTATTTCTGAAATACAATTAATAATTTCTGAAATACATTCGATAATTTCTGAAATACAATTATAATTTCTGAAATACAATTAATAGATTCTGAAATACAGTTAATATTGTAGTTTCTGATGAGTTACCATATATGACAATATATTGTTTAAATGGCACCATATGGTATGTTGTTTAAATGATATGATATATCAAAGTATATGGTATTATACAATACAATATAGTAGCATATATTATCATATCTGCAACTGTATAAAAAATGTTGTTCATGAGGTACCATATATGAGCATATATTGTTGAAATGGCACCATATATGATAATATATGGTTTAAATGGGACCATATTTGGTAATATATTGCTTAAATAACACCACATGTAAATATTTATGACACTATATAAAGTGGCATATATTATCACATCTGGAACTGTATTAAAAATTTTGATCATGAGGTACCATATATGACCAAATATTCTTTAAATGGCATTATATATATTAATATATGGTTTAAATGGCACCATATATGGTAATATATTGTATAAATGACACCATATATCAATATATATGGCACTATATATAGTAGCATATATTATCATATCTGGAACTGTATTAAATATTTTGTTCATAAGGTACCATATATGACCATATATTGTTTAAATGCCGCCATATATGATAATATATGGTTTAAATGGCACCATATATGATAACATCTAGTTTAACTAGCGCCATATATAGTTATATATTGTTTAAATGATAACATATATAATTATATATTGCTAAAATGCCACCATATATATTAAGATATAGCTCTATATATAACTATGTATGCAATAACATCAGCCATGCTATGTAATATATAATCATATATACCATATCTAATATTATGAAGGCCGATATCTAATTAGATGAAATTATATATGGCATAATATAAGAAAAATTTTTCGGATAAAACGTCATATATAATTATATATGGATATACATAACCACATGTCTAATTATATATTGTAATATATGCCACATATGATTATATATAATTTTTTTTACTCGGGTAATCATATCTCAAATTATATTGTTAATCTTGCACCATATATGGAATCATATATAATTATATCGTATAGCATTTAATATAATATATAAGCATATATAAAAATATCTTACATCATGCAAACAACAAATTTTTCTGAGAGGGTATATATTATTATATCTCAAAATATATGGCTTATATGCCACCATATGTGATCATTTATAATTATATATGACAACAGAACTGTCATATCTCTTTATGTATAGCATATATGGTTGAGATCTAATCTTATAAAAGACAATATATTAAAATATATGGTTGTGTAAGGCACCACATAAGAAACATATAATTATTCACGACAATCACATATCATAAGATATAACAAGATATTACTATATATGACTATATATAAATTTTTTTGATCGGGTAACCAATTTTTTTAAATGTTCAGCAAGTCAAACCAGTAATAAGTTGACGATATGTGTTCCCTCGGGTATGCGCTAATTCACTGAAGAGATTTATAAAAACGTGGTATATTTAAATGGGGTTTAAAAGTAAAAATTTCTACCTTTAATGACCTTTTCAAATCCTTTAAGCAGCTTGAAATTGAAGGTTCCGCATGATAAAATCTCAAACCCTTTTCTTAATTAGATTTCTTTATTTTTTTTTAATTTTTGTTCATATTTTTTAAACAACTATTTGACATGGGAAAGTAATATTTTTTTTTTTTAATTTGTACATTTGAGACCAAATAGATCGAAACTGGGGGTGTTAGTAATAAAATTCGAAATTAAAGGGATACCTTAATACATAAATACTTTTTTATGTTGTGTAATTCAATTTATACATAAACATGCATATAATTACAGAATTATATATAAATATATAAGTATATAAGTATATAAATACCTATACGTTTGTACATACATACACATGTTCATTAGGAGTATAACCTTTGTTGGACGCACTTTATGGACATTATTATTGATAAAAAAAATGGTTTCTTGTTCTAATAAAATATATATGCAACGAAGGCGATTTCTAAAATTCTATAAATAATTTAATTTTTTTGCAAGAAAATATAGTCGAACCCCAAATCGCTCCCCTCCCCGATTGATTTTTAAGAAAATATTTTTTTTATTTTATTAAATATTTTCATTAAAAAAATGTGTTTAAAAAGTATTATTGCAATAACAAACTCAGAGTTACCTTTTTGTTCACTGGTATAAACAAGAATATTTTAAACTATATGGTTCGGAGTCTTTTTTATGATGATGGAAGCTGGAAACTTTGGGTATCATCACTGCCATCTTTTGAGTCCGAATACAAAGTATGTAAAATTTCTACTTCTCTCTTTAACTTGGCTCCATTTTCATCTTCATTTATTTCTTCTTTGTCTTGAAATAAGCTTTTATTCCACCAACAAATTTCATCTAGAACGGCGTCCGTCGACTTTTTATCTCGGTATCTGAAATTTGTTTTTAAAACTGTTTCATTAAGATATGTTATCAAGCGAAAGAAAAAAGATAAATTTAGCTTATTTCAAATGAATAGCAATTGGTGGTAGCGTTCAGTTTCAGTGGCTAACTGCCTACAAAATAATCCAGATGATGGTACAAAAACTGAATTTTTAACGACATGTTGCTCAGATGTATTTTTCCCAATAATCCTTCTATAACTTCTTTAATTGAGCGCCAATCTGTCAATTCCATATATATTTTCTGAAATCCGTTTCTGATATGGAAAATGTTCTTTTACCCATTTTTTTGCCAAGCATGAATTCCGCGCGAATTTTCTGACAAAACTTGGTAGAAAATGGTACATCTTGGTCGCGCCCCCAACTGGTGGTATAATAAATTCAAATTGAAAACTTGAAGCATTGTACGCGCTTAAAGCGTTAATATTTAATAAAAAACTTAATTTTAATATTTTGATAAAAAACTTAATTTTTATATTTTGATAATATAAACTTCTGTGAAAAAGTTGCAACAAATTTTAATAATTTCCTTCGCAATATTTTTAAGAATTTTTTACTCTGGTTGCTCAAATTTTTTATTTATTATTTAATATTATGTTTATCTATTTATTTAATCACTATGTAAACTATCATCTACTGATTCCCATGCTATAATTAAAAAGACGTAAGTCTTGTTGCATGGGAAGATCGAATAAAGAAACTAAACTTATGCTTAAAATTTGTATGCCTCTTTGCTAGTTGATACAAAATATCTTAATTTTGATATTTAAAAAACGGATTAATTTTCTGCATAAACACAATTTTACAAATATGGAAACTCCTTGATTCGATCAGTCAATTTATTTCTTAAACAATGTACTGAACGGAGAATTTTTCTTCCCTTATATATATTTTCACATCAGCATATTCATTTTATTACTCCCATCTTCCTTAAACTTTTAAATATTTTTGGATAAAAGGCAAAAATTGTTTTTGTAAAATCTTTATGGCAAATAATAGACGGCGGTCCACAGTGCTTCGTCCCTATATAGCAAATCGGCAAAATTAGACGAGTTATCGTAGAGGAATGAAATTCAGTGTGCTGGTTCAGAACACGTAAGTTAAGAAAAATTCGAAGTGTCAGCAAAATCGGTGCAAGGACATGACTACCTTCCATACATCCTTAATCTAAAATTTTCAATTTTAGCTACAATTATAAACAGAATAAGGCGAAAATTGGTTATTGCCGGTCAAATTATGTCCCTTAACTCAGTGGTTAATTTTGTTTCATTCGGGGCAAGGACATGACTACCTCCCATATATCCTTTTTCTAAAAAACAATATTTTGGCTACATTTATGATCAGAATGCACTAAAAGTTTAAAATAGTTTGTAAAATAATCCTTTTTAGCTCTTTGGCAAATTTTGTTTCATTCGGTGTAAGGACATGACTACCTCCCATATATCCTTTTTCTCAAAAACTATATTTTGGTCAGATTTAAGATCAGAATGCACTAGAAACTTACAATAGTTTATAAAATTATACTTTTTATCTCTGTGGCAAATGTTGTTTCATTCGGTACAAGAATATGACTATCTCCCATATATCCTTTTTCTCATTCATTATCAATTATTATCAATCAAAATAAAAATATTGGTAACTTGCTAAAATTTAGTGAAAACAATTTTTGACAAAATATTCAGTTTTCATAAAATGTCCTGGAAAGGAGTCGCTTCCCACACAAAACCCGAGTTATCATTTTTTCAATTTATTATTTTTCTTTAATAATAACTATTATATTACAAAAAAGCCGTTTTTGCATTTCTATTAAATTTGTGGGCATTTCGGTTCTAGTTAAAGTGGGTTAATGATATCCAGCGAAACCAAAATTCCGTATCTGAATAATTTTAAGTATATTTAATGAACCAGTTTAATAAAAAACTAGTTTTTGCAAAAAAATTTTAATTTTATGAATTTTTAATTGATATGCTATTTTCTTTTTCAAAAATGGGCCATTGTCGGCCGCAATTCAGAAAACTTTATAACATTTTAGGTTTTCCGCAAAAAAAAAGTGTTATTACTTAATTTTTTTTTTAAGTTTCTTGAATTTTTTTTTTTTATTTTTACACCACATTAAAAAGAAGCTTGTGTTTCAATTTTCAAGTTCTTTTTTTTTTAATAACGTTATTATTTTAATTTTTGGTGCTTTCTAACCTTAAAATTTAGCTCTTTCTAACCTTGTTAAAACTCAGGTAAAAGGGTTTGCAAAATGTATAAAATTTTTAAATTTGCTGTTAAAAAAAACAATTTTTTTTTCAAATTCTATTAAAGAGCTTCAAGATGTCCTAAAATCATAAATAAAAAAGACGTTCTTCCATATTTTTTTTACTCTACCAAACTTAACCCTCGAAGTGGCACATGGTTCTGGCCAGACATATTTCATTTTCATGCTTCAATTGAGCATACTTCTATTTTAGGTACATGGCTGTAATTTCAGGTAATCTCCCAAAATATTGTTGGCTTTCGATAATAATTGAAAAAAAGTCCTTGGAACAGGACAAAAAAGCCAAATAAAAAATCTTCACCTTACTTTTGGTACATGGTGTCTGGCCAGACCCCTATGCATTTTGTATGAACGCATAGGCAAAGCACATGGCACGAGTTGGAAATTTGTATTTACTTTATTCTTTTATGCTTCTTTCTTTCTTCTGATTTTGTTTGTGAGTTAGTTATTCATTGAATGGCTGATGAACTGGAATTTATTTATAATACACGCTTGCGTAGCGCGAATTTGCAACCCCAATTGTCAGAGGCATTAGTGCGTGATTTTCAAAGTCAGGTAGAAGCTGATGAAAATGATGATGTTTTTGAAAACGATAGTGACGACACTGCTGATTATGTGCCAGAAGATGATGCATCAGACATAGAAAATGATTTGGAAATTGAACCTAACGAACTTTATGATAGTGATGAAGACGTAGATGAAGAAGAAGAAAGTGGAAATGATGCTGAAGCAGCAAATGAAGTCGACTCAGGCTGTTTTTATGGTAAAGACGGTACTAAATGGAAAGAAACTGAACCCCCTGCATCTCGTTTGCGCCAGCATAATATCATGCGTTTTCAATCTGGAACAAAAACAGGGCTCACCAATCCAGTTGAGGTATTCAAGCTATTTTTCTCAACCAATATTACGTTCGTCATCACTAGTGAAACAAATCGGCATGGGCGAGAATCAATTAGAAAATGGAATGAAGAACATCCAGAGTCTACCCAAAGAAAATGGATTGATTTGACAAGCTCTGAGCTAGATGCATTCATTGGGATTTTGTTGGCTTCTGGTCTCAGCCATAATAATATGCAAGACTCCAGTATATTGTGGCGTTCTGATTCGCTGCCCATATTCCGTGCGGCTATGTCGCACAAACGATTCATTACTCTGTCCAGATATATTCGTTTCGATAATAGTCGTACGCGGGCATTCCGACAGCAAACAGATAAAGCAGCTCCTATCCGGGACCTTTGGAATTTTCTCAATGAAAATCTGCAAAATTATTATGAACCTTATGAAAATATCACCATCGATGAGCAGTTGTTTCCGTATCGTGGGCGCACAAAGTTCACCCAATATATCCCATCAAAACCTGCAAGGTATGGGATCAAAGTTTGGTGGGCATGCGATGCTAAGACTAAATTTCCATTGAAAGGAAAACTATACACTGGAATGGAAGGAGACAATCGGGAGATAAATCAAGGTGAAAACGTTCTAATGTATTTCGCAAATTGTTACGCAAACAGCGGCAGAACAATTATTTCTGATAATTTTTTCACCTCATTGAACGGCGCTAAACGACTTGCTGCTATGGGACTGGCATTTGTTGGCACCATTCGAGCAAACAAAAGATGTCTTCCTAAGGAAGTTATGAAGTGCACCAGACGACCAATTCTTTCAAGTGTGTTTGGTTTTCATTAAAATCTTGTTGCACTTTGCAGCTACGTGCCCAAAAAAAATAAGGCAGTCAATTTAATTTCAACCGTGCATTTCACGAAACATGTTGAAGGCGTAGCCATGAAACCGGAAGCAATTTTATTTTATAATTCAACTAAAGCCGGAGTCGATACGATGGATCAAATGCTAACTCATTACACAACAAAACGGTCAACCAGACGCTGGACATACGCGTTTTTCTGCAACATGATTGATGTGATGGCATTGGCAAGTTACATTATATGTAAGCTAAATGATGAAAATACAAGAAAAGAAAGAAGACGCATATTTTTATATAAACTTGCAAAGCAATTGGTACTGGCCAACGTTGAAAATCGCATCAATAATCCGCACATTGTGGCTCAACCAACAACTCGTATAGCATTTGAAGCGTTCTTTGGGAGACCTCTCAATATAGCAAACCTTAATGTGGCTTCACGCAGTGGTCCAGACACATTAGCTGCCAAAAAAAATTGCAGAATTTGCCTGCAGCAAGGTGACAAAATACGCCGTAAGACAAGCTTTTTTTTCTGCAAATGCAACAATCCTGTTTGTCAGCAACATTCAAAAGTAGATTATTTATGTTTTTGTTGCCTTCCGCAAAATTCTGAATAAAAAAATCAATGTATTCTTCATAATAATTTTCTATTTTGTCATAAACATTTATTACTTTACCCATAATAAAGAGAAATATATATAGAACAAAAAAATTGTTGCCCTTTTCATTCCAAAGATTTTTTAAGGTCTATTTTTTCTTCCTCAGGTAGCTAATAACATAGTAAAAAGAAATAGAAACACAAAATATAACACATATTTTCCTATCTTAGTAAAAAATTTAACGGCAAACAGCACTTATTTCCATACAAATGCATGTAAATGTATAGGGGTCTGGCCAGACACCATGTGCCAGAACTAAGGGCTCAAAATATGTGCCACTTCGAGGGTTAAGCAACTTTGGGATTTCCAGTCAAAAAATGTCTAAAGTTTTCGATGCCACCAAATATTATTCTATAAAAAATTTTCACTTAAAATAATTTCTGCTTATTGCGAATATAGTGAGTAACAAAACCACCGTGTTTCAAAGAATTATCTTAAAAAATGAATTTTTGGCAATTTTTTTTGTAAAGCAGTTAAAATTAGATTTTCATTTAACGATTTTAGCTTAAATTTTTTTTGACTTTGGCGCCCTCTGTTGTTAACAAAAAGAGGAGATACTGAATTCCTCTTTCATTTTTATTTATGGTATTATGTCACCTCTTCAGAAATTTATAAGTCACTAACGTTCCGCAAACATTTTTTTTTTTAATTTTGCCTATGGGCACTGGTGGCGGATTGATCGGCTTGATAAAACATTGTACACGTAATTTAAAGATGTTTAAGATTTTTCCAAAATGTAGCAGTAGAAAATTGTACAAAAAAGTTGGAATTATCAAATAAATGGCTTAACTTAAGTTAAATTCATCGATAAAAATTACATATTTAATTAGAAATTTATTAATACAGTTCGTGGCCAATTTCCTTATTATGAGTAAACATAATAAGTACTTTTTTCAAAAACTGCTATTTTTCTTCATCAGGATACGCACAGATTTTTTGCTACATTTAATATGAGATTTTGATGCTTTAAATTGCATTCCACTACTGCCACCACTTTCTAAAGAAAACTGATGAAGGGGACCTGGAAAATCCCCGAAATTATCGTCTTTTCATTCCTGAAAGTGTAGAGGTTTTTGAAAGCAAAAACTCTGTGAAGTATTTATCAGGAGAGTATCCTGATGAAGAAAAATGGCAGTTTTTGAAAAGAGTACTTATTATGTTTATTCATAATAAGGAAATTGAACTGGAAATGAATTATGTACTAAATTTCTAATTAATCAATTAAAAAGGTCGAAAAAACAATTTTTATTTTTTAAATAAAAATTAAAAACCAACATTTTGATTACAAATTTAAGATTTTTAGTTTTTGAACGGACAATATGACATGTCACAAGCCAAATCCTAGTACAGATTACTTAACTCTCATAAAAAACAAAGTTCAGGGACCTGTCCTGGGATTTGTCTTGTGACATGTCACAATGGGTCAATTTCCCCCTTCTATAACAACGCCATGTAAAAGTGACCACTCTATTTCATATAAAGGGGCCAGTTTGGTGACAGTTTGTTAAAATTTCCCGTAGGGTATAAACTAAAGTGTTGTCAGAATCATTAGTATAATCATACCTTAGATCTTTTACGAATTGAATAAAATGACAATTTTGATAAGCCATTTTGCAAAAGATTAGAATTAATGAAAAAATTTATTATTCAAATTGATTGTAATTCTATAAGGAATGTATTCAACATAAGAATGCATTCTATTTAATATTAAACTTTGGGAATGAAACCTATAAATTGATTCTAAAGGAATGGTTTGATGGAATGATATATATTCAATTTCTAAAGCTTAATTCGCACAAAACCGAATGTGCGAATTAAGCTAAAATTTAATTAATTCTTTCGAAGCTCTGCCTACAATCTACACTAGGTCATTTGAAAAGTATATATATATTGTTTTTTATTTTGTAACACTGTGTAATTTGTGTCTAAAACTATGGGTGCTAAAGACTTGTTCATTTGGATCCACTCCTCTATTGCATATCAAAATTTCAGGGAAATCTGTCAGAAGTTTTCAAGCAAAATTTCCAAATTAAGAAATATTCATGAAAAAATCGTTCTTAGCTCTGATTATAAAACTGGTTCTTTTATTTCTTTTCAAATAAAAAAAAAATTACTCATGATGGTTCAGGAAATTGTTTTAAAAATGATATATGTTTTTATATTTTATTTTTTTTTATTTTGGAAAATTGATACTTCCAGCCGAAATGAGCCGATAAAAATGACCGGCGGTGGCGGCTTAAACGGCTCAAACGACGGCTTGTTTCTCTGGTGCGCCATTCCAATATGATCTTAGACTAATTTCACAGCGCAACAATAATTTCAAGCCTGATGGTTCCAACGCGAAACGAAAGTAATATTCCAGAGGAGTTTGCCAAGTTAGGTCGGTATTTTTATTTTATGGCCTCTTGAAATATCTTTGTGGCGCGAAACTCCAAAAATGTTGCTAATTTTTATAGTTAGGAACTCTCTCGCCTTCATGAATAAATTAAATTTCAACCGTTTTTTTTCAATTCTTTCAAAAGGATCCATTTTTGAACCCCTTTTTGGACCCTTAAAACTCCGAGGTGGCCGATAAGCTGAGACAGATCGGTCTTAGATATATCTTCTCTATCACATATCCAAATTTAAACAAAATCGGAGTGTTTAGGCTGAAGTACTTCCCTTGTTAGTTAATCAATTACCAGTAAGTGATTGCTTTGCAAGAATATATAAGTACTTCTATAACCGGATTTGAACTCGGTATCTGCTGACTACAAATCTCTTTTAAGAAAGTGTCATAATTTTTATAAAATCATTGCTCTGCCAGTGTTAGTAAATCACTATAAGTCAACTTTTCGCCAGTGGTTCTTTTTTAAACCACTGAAACTGGCAAAGCGCTTTTTCCAAACGCTGCAAAAGCGTCCTATTTTTTACACCACGGGTAAAGAGATCACGAAAATCCATGGATGGGAACCAAAACGATGCAGTAACGTATCGGTATTTTAAGGATAACGGTTTTTTAGTTATTTCGGTAACGGTATTTAAAGGATAACGGTTTTTTGATTATTTCGGTAACGGTATTTTAAGGTTAGCGGTATTTCAGTTATTTCGGTAACGGTATTTTAAGGATAACAGTAGTCGGTTTTTTCAATGCATCCCGCAATTTTTTTTACAAAAAGCAAATAAGATTAAAAACAGAACCAATTTATCAACATAAAAAATGCTCAATAACCAATTAACAAAAGCGGAAAATTAAAAAGATCGGTAACGGTATTTTAGGGATAACGGTATTTCATTTGTTTCGGTAACGGTATTTTAACGATAACGGTATTTCAGTTATTTCGGTAACGGTATTTTAAGGATAACGCTATTTCATTTATTACGGTAACGGTATTTTAGGGGTAACGGTAGTCAGTTGAAGGGGTTTTGAATCGCTAACGGTATTTTAGGGGTATTGCCTGCCAACCCTGCGAAATTTAAAACCATTCAAAATCGTTTTGCCAGAAAAGGATTAATTGATTCGTCCAAACGTGTTTCCCAAAATTTGGGAAATGATTTTATTGCAGTCGGGTATGCCGACTATATGAAATCCTGCACCAGTCTGATTCAAAGCCAACTATTGTTTGGATCTGAAATTCGAACGAGTTCAAATGGACTTGTGCTAAAATTATTCAATAAAATGATAAAAAAAAAATTATAAAAACGGTAAGAAATTTTGAGTCCACCTAATGTTAGATGTATTTAAGAGAAAATCGGATGTATAGTCCATATCAGTAAAATATTAGTTTTTATACACTACACCACTATGTGGACAGTGTATAGTAAGTTTGTGTTGCTGTTTGTAACACCAAAAAATATGAAACCTAAACCCGACTCAATCAACTCAGACTTTTTGGTCTCTGTCCATCTATTTTGTGCGAACGCTACAGGTCGTAAATATTAAGATATTTTGATGAAATTTGATACAGCGAATTATGTCGAGCCATGGACGAATACCATTGCACTTGGTTGAAATCGGAGCATGTTTAGAAATAGTGCCCATATAAAGGTCCCAAAAAATTGGCTTGTTCGCACGATACAGGTCGCAAACCCGAAAAATTTTTAATAAAATGCGGTACGGTACACTCATTCACATGAGCCCATGAACAAAGCCTATTGATTTTTTGTTTCAAACCCGTCCATGCAAAACACTGATTCATATAAGCCCATGGACAAAACCTATTGATTTTGTGTAGAATCGGCATATGTTTAGACTTAGTGCCCGTATAAAAGTAAATGAGCATGTTCGCGCACTACAAGTCGCAAATATTAAGATGTTGTAATGAAATTTGACACACCGACTTATCAGCCCTAGGATGAAGTTTGTTAATTATGGTTAAAATTGGTCCATAATTCATAAGTCCTACTACACATATAAAAATCTTCCTAAAAATTGATTTGTTTGGACGTTGAAATTTGGGATGCTGCCTCACATGGGCCAAAGAGCATATTAATTCTATATAGGATGGGTCCATATTTGGTGCTATCGCCCATATGAATAATATTTCCGATTTTCTCCTGAATATACCTACCTAACATTAGGTAAAATCAAAATTTCTCACCGATTTTCTAAATTGTTATTATTTCTTAGACAAATTTTGACACAGTTATATTTCTGCAAATTCGAATTTTATATTAAAACATTAGTTGGATTTCAATTAGACTGGTGTAGGGTGTCATGTAGTCGGCATGCCTGACTTTACCTTTTTTACTGTATTTATTATAAAATATATACATATTTTCACTTAAAACTTCAATGTGCTGGATCTGTGAACGTTTTTGCGATCGTGAAAAGTAATATTAGGGGTTTTCATATAAACTCGTATTCTACTAGTAAACAGTGTAAACTTGGTAAGTTTATGAGTTGAATGTCAAACTTTATACATAAAAATATGGTTTGTATTTATACAAAGTTTACAAGGAATTTACGAGTTATAATCAGTACCCCTATTAAGTATGTTTCTTAGTACACTCATAGAAATAAATCTGTAAAAATAGCAGAAAAACTTACTAAAAATTAGTTAAAAATGATGCAGAAAAAACTGCTAAAATTAGCAAATAAAAACTGCTAAATTTACAGAATTTTATTATATTTAGGCTAACTTTTAGTTAATTGAAAATAGCAAATTGTACTGTAAAATCTGCAGAAAATTTTGCTAAATATTTGTAGACTAAAAATAGCAAAAATATACTGTTAAATCAACAAAATTTTTGCTATTTTTAAGCTAAATTTAATTCAATGCAAATAGCAGTCTATTCTGCTAAAATCAGCAGTTATATTTGGTAAAAAATCGTAAACTGCTGTTTAAAAAAAAAACTTCGAAAATTCTAAAATTTTTGGTGATTTTTTAGGCTACTAATTATTTAGCAAAATTTTTTGCTGATTTTAGCAGGTTAATTTGCTATTCCCCATTTACAAAAATTTAGCTCAAATATAACTCAAATTCTGTATATTTAACAGTTTTATTTTTGCTGTACCTATATTACTAATATATAGCAAAAATAATCTGCTAATTTAGCAGTTTTTTTCTACAGCATCATTTTTAACTAATTTTTATTAGTTTTAACTAAATTTTTTACGGACTTTTTTCTATTAGTGTACCACTCCAAGACCTACAAGGCTATGCCTTGGGAGCAGGGTTCACAACCAATTCATACGGTTAGTGAGAATGGATATCGTTATTTGAAAATTATTTCTTTATGGTATCCCAGTGTAGAAAATCATTACCAGATATGTGGTTATGTAACTACATACTTGGTAATGGTAACTAGTTACTTTTGTTATTTCATTTCTTATTGCCTTTATATGGCGATGTCGCGAAAAATAATGAGTTGTCGTTACACACCAGCATACGAAAAATCAAAAAATATATCGTTACCTATGTGCTTACCAGTACTGACAAAAATAATGAGTCTAAAAGTAGATTTTCTAAAAAATAAATTATATAAAAAAAATATTTTTTATTATATTTTTTTTTTTTTTAAATAAAATTTGCTGGTGCGGGAATCGAACCTGGGTCTACAGATTGCCAGTCAACAGCTCTACCATCTGAGCTACATATATTGACATGTAATATTTAATAGATAAAAACACAATTGTCCTGCTGCACACAAATAAGCTTACTCGCCACATACAAAAAATCAAAAAATATGTGGTTACATATATCCTTACCAGTGTTTGAAAAATATTGAGTCTAAAAAAGATTTCAAAAAATTTTCAAAAAAATCAAAAAAATTATTTTCTATTTGAAATAATGATAAAAATAAGTAATTATCAGTAACTCATTATTATACGTTTTAAAATAATACAGAAGGTAAGTGGGTGTCATTACTGGTAGTCCAAAAAATAATGATATGTCATTACCGTTTCTACACTGGGATATTAAGGATATCATTATTCTAAGTTATATCGTTAAATTTATTTCATTTTTAAAGTCAACGGTTTTTTGATTTATTCCTTAAGCACCGTTTTGGAATAACTCATTTGATTTTCACGTGAAAAAACTGTTATACTCCATATAAAAAAAACAGGGTTGGCAGGCAATTCCGCTAAAATACCGTTATTTCAATTGACTACCGTTACCCCTAAAATACTGTTACCGAAATACCCGGAAATAAATGAAATATCAACACCCTTAAAATACCGTTACCGAAACAAATGATATATTGTTATCCCTAAAATACCGTTACCGTTATTTTTAATTTTCTGCTTTCGGTAATTTCACGTGATTATTGAGTATTTTTTGTACATTCAAGTTGATAAATTGGTTCTGTTTTTAATCTCATTTGTTTTTTGTAAAAAAAAATACGGGATGCATCGAAATAACTGACTACCGTTACCCTTAAAATACCGTTACCGATATAACTGAAATACCGTTAACCTTAAAATACCGTTACCGAAATAACCCAAATATCTTTATCTTTAATATACCGTTACCGAAATAACACAAATACCGTTATCCTTAAAATACCGTTACCGAAATAACCTAAAATATCGTTACCCTAACGATAACTGCATTCGTTTCGGTTACCATCCATGAAAAAAAATAAATTTTCCCGACAATGAGTTTCACGAGAAAAATGTGTATAGTTTGTTTTCACGCAAATTTTATGTACAAGACTATTATTTTTCTTGGGAAAAAGTGACATTTTGTGTTTATTTTGATTGTGCCTTTGTTATAAATTTTAAAAATTGTTAATTTTTATGATTTAAATTACAATTTGAGACCTTTAAAGTTGGTGTGAAAATTTTCCACGTGAAAAATAACTTACGGTTCTTTAATGGTATTTTAAGGCTACGGTTAGTCCTTTTTTGATGTTTTTGAGAACTGTACGAACAATCATTTTGTAAAGCTTTATACGTGTGAAATAATTATTCAATATTTCTTGTATGATGTTTTTGAGAGAAAGAAATACAAAATTTGGGGTTATTTCGTTACGTCATTTTAAGGTTAACGGTATTTTAGATAATAATAGAAGTCATTATATTATGTATGATCGTTTTGAGGGAAATAATAAAAAAATTTGAAATTATTTAGTTAGGATATTTTAAGGTTATCGGAATTTTAAATTATTTAGTTAGGGTATTTTTAGGTTAACGGTATTTTCAGAAATTTCTTTAAGGTATTTTAAGGTTGTCGGTATTTTAAGTTATTTCCTTTGAAAGTGTTTTAAATCCTTGGTTGTATTTTAGTATAAGTGTTTGCCAACTATGCTTGGCAGGTTTGTTATTTTCGAAAACTGTAAAATATTATATCCCTACCATATACATATATAATTGCATATAATTTAAATTTATTATTTTAATATGCATAATTGCCATTTTTGAAACAACAACACCACACTAACTAGCCTTCCTACATATGTACTTTAGGAAGGATTACGAAATGCATATTTATATCGAAGATGAATTCCCACTCTGTGGTTGCAAAAATTTTATACGTTTTGTAATACCGGGCATCGGACAAAATATGTACATTCATTTACGCATCTATGATGGCACATACACAGAGAAAAAAACCATAATTAAATCAAATATGAAAAATATTTGATTTATTTTATTTATTTAATATTAATTACAATAATATAATTATAGTAACTAATCTAGGAGAGGAATACTAGCTACAATGGTCTTTCGACTCCGCTGTTTTAGTAAATACATTAAATTATCTTTTGAAGGTTTTTTTTTAATATGAATTTACAAATTAGTTTTATATTATTATCACAGGTATTTCTTAAGAGATCTGAAGGTGTCATAAATCCGAAAATTTTAGTTCGGGAAGAGCTGTAGATAGTGCACTCATCTAGAACATGTGTAACAGTAAGTTGTGCATTGCATGTTGAACAACGAGGTGCTGCAGTTTTGTCCAATAGGTATTTGTGTGAAAAATTGCAGTGACCAATTCTTAGGCGGACTATGGTTCTGGTTTCATTTCTTGGACAGGTTTTGGGGTATATTGCCTTTTTCCCATCAGGATTAACTTTTTTGTAGTTATGCTGGTAGTCAGTCCATTTTTGGGCGTATGAGGACTCAAAATGCGAAAGAATTATGTTGATTATATCGCGGTATTCCCATGTGGGGTGCTTTATTAATGGTCTTCGCTTAGCTTCAGATATTTGATTTAATTATGGTATTAGATTTTGAAAAAACATTTCTAAAATAAATTTAAATGTGCTTAAAATGAATATATATATATATATTTGTCAAAAAATAATTTGACATTTATTTACATGTCATTCATTCTTGCAGAAAAATATATGAACATTAAGTTCGTGGTCAAAAAAATACACTTTTAATTAAAATTTGGTGAATATTAAATGTTTACTGTTAATGTTTTTTTCTGTAAATAAATGGTAAGTATTTGTAATTTTAATAATGTAAAGTAATATAATAATAGTGTCGTAAATAAATTTTTTACTTTATTCAATATTTTCAAGAACGTAATTGTTGAAGTTATTGTTTAATAAGTTGTGTATATATTTTTAATTTCAGGTTTTGTAAAAGATTTAACTTGATAGCAGCATTGATCTTGGGCAATAACCATTTTTGAATATGCAAATCACAGATTGCCGCATATGCTATCCACCAAAGTTATTTCTAAAAATATATATTGGTACAAAGCCCTTAAGAACAAATTTACGCAGTACAACATTGACTACGCTATAATTTATGAAAACGTAGCGTTATGTAACAATGCATCTTTACAGTTATTGGTTCAAATGAAAGAATATGCATACCAGGAATACGTCAACGGTGCCCTTCAAAGTGATGATCGAATATACAGGTATTTGGATTATTCAAAAGGTGTCACTTATTACAATGAACAGTATAACCAAAATCAAATCTCGCTTATTTTAAAGGCTAGAGGAGGTTTGATGTGGCTAAATGGTAGTCGCCGAGGAGACGATAACTCTCGACTTTGCTCTTTGTGCAATTTAAGAGAAGTTGAATCAATTTTGCATTTCTTAGGCAGATGTCCTGTTTTGAATGAAATAAGATTCAGATATTTCAGACGTTTGAGTTTATCGGAAGAAGAAATAATAGATATTCTTAATGGTGGTGAGGATGTTGATTGGCTAAACCTTTATAATTATATAAGATATGCATTAAGCTATAGAAGAATGCTTGTCGAAGAATATAACTTTTAAACATTTTTTTCTCAATTATCCAGCTGACGGTTTATGTAAACCATGCTGAAACTTTCTTTATATTATTGTTATTATTTAAATATTGTATACAATTAAGATTATATAACTTTGAAAACAAGAAACAAAGAAACTCTAAACTAAACTAAAAAAACTAAACTAATAACCATCGTTCTTTGGGCACAAATTCTGCTATAAACTTGGAACAGTCTGGAGTGTAATCTTTGGTATTTTACTTCGTGAAAGTTGCGTCTTATTTGTAAGTTTATTTACTTTATTTACATTGGAAATAAATTCAAAATGCTTTTGTTAATATTGCATTGCAAATTTTTAAACAATTAATTTAATTATTAAGTTTTAATTAATAAAAAGTTATTAAAAAATAAATTGTTTTATTTTCAACAATTAAGAACACATGGAATGGAACGCTAGGAACCCACAAATTGGAATGCTAAATTTAATTATTTTTTAATTTAAAATAAGAACATATTATAATTATTTGTATTTAAAAAATAATAATTATAATATGTTAAAATTAATTTTAAAAATATTTAGAATCAGTAAGATCATACTTTGTTGTAAATTAAAAGTGTTTTCATTCATTTTAAGTATGCTTCTACTTGAATTTAACATTTTTTTTTCTTAGTGTATGCATATAAGCACATATGCATGAAAAAAAATCTAAATTATGAGAAAGAAGAGTAAAATATTGACTAAACCAAAAATTTATGAAATATGTGAAATTAACAATTTTTACAAAAGAAATTTAAACATTAATTTTTGATTATTTTTCATTATCGATATTCACATATTTTTAAAAATTCTAATATTTTTTTTTAAATTTTTATTGTCAGTTTTAGTCTCTGATAACATACTTTCACTTTTTGCTCATTTTTCCATCGACTGTGTGAGAACGGCACAATGTTCTGCCCGATGTCCGATGTGAGGTTCTATAGAGACTGGGCTAGGTGATTCCTATCAGCTTCATCCTCACAAATTTGCCATTTCATGTAGGGTAGCATGACGTAATAATTTAAGTCGACTTATACCCCATTCACATGAACGAGGTTCCAGTTATCGTGATGATTATTGCATTATCTCATGTATTATCTCTTGATTCTCCATACAAATTTTCTATCAATAATCACTTCAATTTGACAAGATAATTTATAAACCCCGTCAATTATCTCTTAAAAGTCAGGGTTTGAGAAAGACTTTTTGAGTACTCAATACTTGTTTAGTTGAGTACTTGATACTACTCTATACTCCGTTTTTCATATTTCTTTTGTAAACGAGTTGTATTTACATATAGTTGTATTTTAATGGCAAAATTATGCATATATTTGGAAAAATACGACTATGAATGTACTGAGGAGTTTCGTTTGGGCATTGAGTACTCGGACAAAAGCACACGGTACTGAGTACCCAAATACTTAATACTTTTATAACTCTATAACATAAGGTATGAAAACAACACAAATAGAAAAAATAAATTTTAATGTTTAATAAAAATCAACAAAAACAAAATAAATTGTGCTTTTAAATGAAGTTAATTAAATATTTCACTGACAGTTGAGTTAAATGTAGCTGCATTATCCTTCCGGGCAACAAATTGTATACAAAGAGATCATCTACCTGCGGTCTTCCTCCTACCAAATAATCAAAAAATTCATCTTTGAACTACTCATCCAAGTTCGAAATATTAAAGTTGTATTTCATCCAAAATTAATAAATATTTTATTCCGGCAGCGAACAATATGTTTTTTGAAATATTTTCAAAATTTTTGGTTAGGTTGCAAATATTTTTTGTTTACAAAAATAACCAAACAGCTGTTAACAAGATAATGTGAACAGTTTTGATTAGTTTCCAAATCTAATTGCTAAATCGCCTACAAAACTTGCTTGTGAATGGGGTATTAAAAAGAAATCGGGTTTATTAATGATGTCTTAATTTTGGTACATATCAAAGGTTTAAAAGGCTTAATTCTTTCATTCATTTTTTAGAAATTAATGAAATTTGGGTTAAATTTCATTCCGTAATAGCATTCTTATGGAATTAATTCGATTGCTTAATTCCCAATAGCTTTAAATTATATGAATTCATTCTATTTTGATTGAATTCTAACTGAATGAAACCCAATTTACCTGAATTCATTTAATAAAAAGGTGAATGAAAAATGATTTGTTTTCATTCACTTAATCAAATGAAAAATTTTAATTTGTATGTAATTGCTGAAATATTAGCATAATACAAATGAAAAACGTTTAAAATTCGTCTAACAGAAATAAATAGTATCGTATGCTTTGTTACAGCTTGTATGCTTTGGTTTTGATTATATGTTAGTTTCAAACTACACTGCACTAAGTGAATGGTAATAAAATTTCTTCGATCAATTAATAAAATGGTGAATGAACATGGGATTTGAATGATTCAAGTTAGGAATTCATTCAATTCATATTAAAGCTTTGGGAATGAAGCTTATGAATGAATATGAAGCTTATGAATGTATTCTTTACGAATGGTTTAAGGGAATGGTACATGAATATTTTTAAAATCTGAATTTAATTTTTCGTGATTTAAGCTTAAATTGAATTAAGTTTTTCGAAGCTCTGGTACATATGTTTTGAAATATCTCACAAATTTGCCATTTTATCTATGATACCATGATGTAATAAATTAAGTCGACTTAAAAAAATGGAGTTAATTAATGATGTCTTATGGAATTGTAGAAGTTCTACAGATTTCTTTACCGCCTTATTTGTATTTTGACTGTCGATTTTTATAACCGAACATTTTTTAGCATTCCAGCTCTCTCTAATATTTATGTAGTAAAATATATATTTGTAATACATATAAATAAAAGATGTCGGCTCACTTACTGTCCAGTCATTCATCCACACGTCCCTTACATACTTACGCTGTAATACCCCATTCACATGAACGAGGTTTCAGTTATATTGATGATTATTGCATTATCTCGTGATTCTCCACACAAATTTTCTATCAATAATCACTTTAATTTGACAAGATAATTTATAAACCCCGTCAATTATCTTCTAAAAGCCAGGGTTTGAGAATTACTTTTTGAGTACTCAATACTTGTTTAGCTGAGTACTCGATACTATTTACTCTATACTCCGCTTTTCATATTTCTTTTCTAAACGAGTTGTATTTACATATAGATGTATTTTCAATGCAAAATTATGCAAATAGAAAAAATAAATTTAAATTTTTAATAAAAATCGACAAAAACAAAACAAATTGTGCTTTTAAATGAAATTAATTACATATTTCACTGACAGTTAAGTTAAATGTAGCTGCATTATCCTTCCGGGCAACAAATTGTATACAAACAGATCTTCAATAGCTGCGGTCTTCCTCCGACCAAAAAATCAAAAGTTTCATCTTTAAACTACTCATCGCTGTTCGAAAAGTTTAATATATAAATATTAAAGTTGTATTTCATCCAAAGTTAATAAATATTTTATTCCGGCAGCGGAAAATATGTTTTTTGAAATATTTTTAAAATTTTTGGTTAGGTCGCAAGTATCTTTTGTTTACAAAAATAACCAAACAGCTGTTAACGAGATAATAAAAACCCCTTCAACCGTATGTGAACAGTTTTGATTAGTTTCCAAATCTAATTGCTAAATCGCCTACAAAACTTGCTTGTGAATGGGGTATAACAGCCAATGTTTTTGTTTTTATTCAACTAATGTTTTTGTATATGCACAAAATTACTTTGGCCAGCGACACTTACGGAGGTAGGCAGCAAATGGGCATATTAATAATAGCCGCCTGCATAGAAAAATTTATATGGTATATGCATTAAAACCCGGTTAAGACGCACTTCAAGGGATTAGACAAATTACTCGTAGTTTGGTTTTTTATGGTTTATGATTATTTGATAATGTAATAGTTATTATGGTAAAGAGCCGAATACACTTGTGACATTTGTCACTTTTAAATTGGTTCGTATTTGCCAGGGATTTATCTACACCGAGTTCATCTTAAACGAGTTTTGCTGTATCAAACCATAATAATTTTACAATATTGTCAAGTAAATTCTGCCTTGCCTTTAAGCTGCTAAAACTGCCTGAATGTGCAGCAAGCAGCATCATCACATTATCTGCAGCAGCTGATTCGATACATACTCTACCTTATTAGAGAGAATATAATATAAATATAATATATGATTAGGGTTTTTCTTTTCCCGGACTTTTTCATTTCCCGGGACAGCGGGATTTTTTCTAGAATTTCCCGGGATCCCGGGAATTCCCGCTTGTATGAAAATAAATAAATCCGACATATGTTGTACTTGAAAAACTCAATTTTTATCAAAATACCGTCGGACAAAGTCCATTTTTTAGTTGTACCCATGAGAAAATCTACTTAATTTATTCTGAAAGAATGGCTAAATATAAAATAGCCAATTTTTATAGATCAATTCGTTTAACAGTTTAAGGTGCGAATTAATATTAGGTAATATATTTTTATGGAAGGCCGTCTTAATTAAAAAAAAACTCTTTGAAATAAATTAACTATATATTAATTCTCTTTTCAAACGAGAAACGAATTGATTTAAAAAAAGTGAAAGACATGGGTATTTTTTCATCCCTTCTTTCAGGATATATTGGAATTGTTAATGGGAGGGAAATAACAAATTTATTATAATGAAGTTTTAGAGAGATTTAAAAGAATATTTTAGTCGTTTATTATATGAAATTTTGGAACATGTTCTTTATTTTTCATTTTGTGTCTTACACAAATTAAAAATTTCAGCCCTGGGGTCGAATTACGGCATTCATAATCGAAATTTTACGTTTGAAATTAATTTAAGCATTTGGATTAAGTTTTTTGATCCATTGATTCTACAAATCGGTCCTAGATTGGATATAAAATTAAAATATGGTGTTTTCATTGTTAGTTTTTACGTATTTACACATTGAAAAAACGGATTTCGAACAATTTCGCCCGTTCACGAATGCCGTAATTCGGGCCCTGGTTTATGTATTACGATAAAAAACGATATTTAGGGCCAGTTTTATAATTACAACTTAAAAAGGGAGCCAAAAAATTTATATTTCTAGATATTTTTTTCTGTGTAGATTTTCAGATCTATTCGTCCAGAATTATTTTTCTAAAAAAGTTTAAAAGTGAGTATTTTTCTCAAAAATTTTTTTTAGGAAATCCGCCTAAATCTTTTTATAAAAATATGCACTAAAATATTATTAAGGTAGTGTGCAAATTGGCTAAATAAAATCTAAACTAAATTCAGGTTTCTAAAATTTCTATGAATTTTTAAAAAGTTTTCAAAAAATGTTCAAAGAAATTTAAAACCCTTTTTGAATTTGTATTTAGTTTAGAATTTATTTAGTCGCTTTGCACAGGGCCTGAATATTTTTTTTTTTAACTTCATTTGCTATTTTTTGAAAAGAAATTTTTTATGCCACAACTACTTAAAAATAAATTATTTAATTTTCATAGCTGCATTTTAAATTAACAAACAAAAAAAAACCAAAAAAAATTTAAAAAAGCAATTGATGCATTTTTAAAATAAATAAAATAAAAAAAATATATTTGAAATAAAGGAATATCAATTTAAATAAAATTATTTGAAGCAAAAAAATACTTATATTAATTAAAAATTCGAAAATATTACTAATTTTTTAATTTTAATGCCGAGTTTTTTGGAGGTATTTAGAACCAAAATACTGATGTTGAAATGTTGTATATATTACTTTATTTGTAGAAAGATCATAATTTTAAAGAACACATTTTTTCTGAGGTACGAGAAATTTTGTTTGTTTTCGGTTTAACTAAACTAAATTCAACTGATATCAAAAAAAAAAAAAAACTCGGCCGCAGTAGTATTTTTTAATATTTATTCTGTTTATTGAATTTTAAATCGCATTTTTTAAGTTTAAATGTATATTTTATTTAAATTAATTTAAAAAAATCAATGCTTTAAATTTAAATAAAGCTTCCAAAATTGTAATATACTAGCTAAAACTTCTGTAAAAGAATAAAAAAATCCCGGGAAATCCCGCACAAAATTCCCGGGATTGCGGGATTGAAAAAAGGGCGGGATTCCCGGGAATCCCGTCCCGGGAATTCCCGGGACATAAACCCTATATATGATACAAGTTTGTTATGCCATTATGTTTGTATACTACTCGCCCATTTCGGTGCTCTCGGATGAGAGGGAACGGGGAGGGGAAATTTTCGTACAAATAATTAAACAAAACTTAAACAATTTAATTTTAATTCACCAAATTGAACATTTTTGAAATTGCTATACCATATTTAAGCTAGAGCCTACATCTCTACAATAAAAACGAGGTATTTTTTAAGAAAGTCTATGGATAAATCCCAAGCTTCAGTCATATTACTCATGAGTCCGATTTTTATTTAACCACTTAATTTGTAAATAACTAGCACTCACTGGTCATTTGAGCCTTCTGGGGCAGCATTTAAAGTGGTAATGTGGTGGATTGTTACATATCAAGCGCCAAATTAAATTTATAATTTTCTAAGCAAGAATTCTACATGGGGTTCAAAAAGCCATGGCATTTTTTTCTTAATTAAAGCTACGAAAATTAGTATCTTATACAAATTTTCAGTTTTTATGGAAATCAGTTAAGTAGATTATATGTGGCATAGGTTCTAGAAATATTTCACGAGGTCAAATCAAAATACCATGAAAATACCTTGTTACAAATAGCTCATACAAGCAGAATTTATAAAAAAAGTTGATATACCATTTGGAAGTAGATATATGTATATCAGATGAATGTAATCAATACAATATAACATGGATATTCAAAGCACGAAGTGATTTGATAAAATTAAATGGGAACCGATTTCAAGTAAATGCATTAAATATTTGTACACTATGTAACTCTGGAGAAATTGAAAACATAAAACATTTTCTAGGTCGTTGTAGAACTTTAAGTGAGTTCAGAATTATGTATTTAAAAAAGATTGTTCTTACTGAAGACGAAATTCTACAGATACTAAATGGAATAACTGTTAGTTGGAATTCTTTACCAAATCATATAAAAACTTGTGTAAAATACAGAAATTTTTTTAATAATGGAATTTAATAACTAAGCACTTATCTTGAACTGTTAGTATTTAACATTGGTTAAACGGCTGACGACACTCGTCAGAGTCGTATATTTATATATTTATTTTTTATTCTGTAATTATTTATATTCCTGAAAATAAAAATAAAATTACTACTACCACTACTATTTCACGAGGTTTTTTGTGAATTTAAAAAGCTTGTACAAAAATATTTTGAGTAAAAAGTCTGCTGTTTTAATCAGCTTAAATAGGGTTGCCATTTCCGTTTTGAGAAAAAGAGGACGTCAACCTCAAAAAAGGAGGACATTTGTCTTCAAAAAGAGGACAATTGTTTTTAATAAATTAATTTTACAAAAATCAAAAACGCCATAAAATATACAAATAAAAATTTATTTTATACTTGTAAATAAAACAGTTTTTATTCCCACTAAAAAAAATTCACAAAAAACAAAAAATCATTCTGAACTTTAAATATAAACGATTAACCGTTTCATTGCATACATTTTCAGGAATGTACATTTCTATAATTTCTTGATACGAATTGTAAAGAGTTTCATGAATGTTTTTCAATGCTTCCAATTTGAATTAATCAATGCTTTAAATTTGAATATTACCGTCCCATGTCTCCAAATATTCATAAGACTCTTGACAATTCATATCAAAATTTTATTTGACTCTAATAATATCAGAAATAGAACTAGAAACAGTTTTTTGATTCAGTTTTGTTTTTCTGGCGTCCACTTCGCCTTGATTAAAAAAAACTTCACAAAAAAGGTAAAAAATCATTCTGAACTTAAAATTAGTAGTACCTGAATAACCAAAAAAAAACAACGATTAGCAAATTTATTGCATACATTTTCGGGAATGTACATTTCTATAATTTCTTGATAATCAAGAATATTTTCAACGCTTCCAATTTGAATCAATATATTGCAGTCGTATTTCTTCAAATATTCATAAAACTCTTGACAATTCATATAAAAATTATATTTGACTAATAATATCAAAAATAGTTTCTGGATTAAATTTTTGCTTGATTAAAGAAAATATCCGTTCCACGTTGGCATTATGTACTGGTAAGAAAAAGTAGAAATCAACAAGTATTTTCATTTCAAAGCAAACATCATTTTTAATAAAACAAATCACACCAAAACTTATTGTCAGTAGTGTTAATTGAATTTAAGTTTTTTACATAATTTTTCAGGATAAGTAATTTATTAAATAAATGTTCATCATTAAAAGCAATGTTAATTATTTTTATTTCAAAGTAAGTGATGCCGAGTCAATTGAAATAACAGCGACAAAACAGCGATGATAACAATTCAAAAGTTTAGAAGCAATAAAAAAAGTTATGGAGAAAAGTGCAAAAAGTAGGACATCCCCGGACACGTAATTAAAAAGAAGGAGTACTGCCCCGGACGCCCTAAAAAAGAGGACGGTGTCCGGGGAAAAGAGGACGGATGGCAACCCTAAGCTTAAACAAGTTAATGGGAGTACCCTAAAACTTATTTGTGCACTCAAAATACTCTGTTGGCTGAACAGAAAAATTTGTTACTTTAATAAAATTTATTCCTATGTTTTGGCTTAAAATAAAATTTGTTGATTTTAAAACAATTTTTTGTTAAATTTAACAAATCTAAATTTAAGTAAGAAATTAGTAAAACTACAGTTTTATTTGTAATTATACTAAATCGTAAAATGTTAAAATTAAGTTCTCAGGACCCTCCCCGGTCCTAGTCCTTACCATCTAAAGTCATGTAAGGCCACTACATAGGAGCAAACATTTTATCCGTTTTGCTCTATCTCGCTTAGTTTTCGAGATATAGGCCATTTTATGAAGTGGAAAATAGAATAGGACCAGCTACGAAACTTTAAGAATTGAAGTTCAAAGCAAAAAACAGTAATAAAAAAGGATGAAAATAGCATTATTAGATTTCTAGTTGAATTGTTAAAATCCCAGCAAAATATTGGTAATGATACCTCATTGCTGTCTGCATTACCAATAATGATATATCATTATCTTTTGCATTATTTTGTAATATAAAATAATGACTTCCTAATAACCACCTAATGTACACTCAGATAAAAAAGTTTGTAAAAAATTTGTAAACTGTTTTCAATCGCACTATACTATTTTTATACTGATTATTAGTATAATTTTTATTTTTAGTAATCATTTTTGCTATTCTCTTATTACAAATTACAGATTTTTAAACTAATTTTCGCTGCTGATTTCAGAAAAACATTTTACTAATTTTTCAAAACCGAGTGCTAAATTTAGCAGAAAAATATACTAATTTAAAAATATTTTTTTTTTTTTTTGATTTTTTACAATTCTTGTTTAGTTTATATTTGTTACTATTGATATATTCTTAGTTTAGAAATAACACCCAGAAAATTTTATTGCATCTCCAATGCATAAAACGGCAATAACTGGAGAACCGTTTGCAATTTTGACTCCAAATTTCAAGTACGATGAAGTAATAATACGCTTGTTATATTTTAAAGTTTTTTTATTTTTTAGTACAAATTTTTGCTAATTTCAGCAGATTGATTTTAAATTACAGTTTACAGCAATTTACTGAAATTTAGTAGCTGCAACTAATTATTTATACTAATTTCATTGTACCAAAATTATGATATTTAGTAAGTTTTTTAACTGATTTTAGCAAATCGATTTTGAATTGCATTTAACATAAATTTTACTAAAATTTAGTAGCGGCTACTAACTTTTTCTACTAATTTTATTGTACTACAGATCAGCAGACATGTGGTGCTAAAATTAGCCAAAAATACCGCTGGCCTCAAAACAGTTAAATTTCCCGTAATAACAGCAAAATTTTCAGTAGCCATTACAGACTTTTTTGGTTGAGTGTAGTCGTTGTTTTTAAATATAAAATAATGACTTACTCGCAATAGTTTAAGTAAGTACTTTTTACAAAGTTAAATTTTATACATTTATATTTATTACATGTAAATATGTTTTGTGCTAAATTTTTATGACGACCCGGTGAAAAATGTCCATATATGAACATTTATGGTTCAATCATATATGTATGGATCCGAAAAATGAGGTAACACCTAAGTATATGTTAATATATATACATATATGAACATATCATTTATTAAATATATGCGAATACATGCGAACGTTGCTGTTCTTTATTATAAGGTTGTACTATAGATATAAATTTATGTATGACATTCAAATTAGGCGCTACATATGTTCCTTTTTTTATTCATGGCATTAAATATAGTTCTATATTTATCCAAATATGGTTCCTTTTACACTTATTGAAAAATGCATTCTTCCAAATATGTTCATATACAAGTCCCGTTTGCATAAATTGAATAACATATACTTTCATATTTGTCCATATATGAGTGCCATTTCCATATATGAAATAACAGATGCTTCCATATATGTCTGTATATGAAATTTTTTCCATATATAGAATCACATATACTTCCATATATGTTCATATAAAATCCATATATGTTCATAAAAAATCCATATTTGTTCATATGTGTCCAAACATAAACCATATATGGACATGTTTGAGCGAATATGAGTACTTTTCACCGGGGAGTTCTAAAATTACACACTAGCAAAAACTTTCATTTCTCTGAATGTATTTCCTGAAGCTAATAGTATTTGTATAACTCTCTATTTTTAAGAATCAAGTAAGCAGTCGGATAACCACTTATAATTCAACTTTTTGTAAGTGTTTTTGTAACCACTTATTATTCAGAATTTTTGGTCCTCAGGGGGGGTCCCCAATATACCCCCTTGGTTTCCGCGCCTGGTCCCCATACAATTGTTTTTATTTTTTTATAATTTTTTCTTTTATGAAATCAGCTTCTAACTCTCTCATGGTGACTTCTGGAGGGGTGGAAAGTAAGAGCAACCCCCATTAATTTTTCCTCCTGAACACTTTTTCTCAATAAACCTACCCGCTATTACCACTCGGTAAGGTGGGTCCCATATAAAAATAACATTTTTATAAAATTTGCTCCCACAGCTCTAACTGTCGCAAGGGTGTTCCTAAAGGAGATAAATGTATGATCGACCCCAATATTTTTTCAACCCCAAAGTTTTCTCAGTTACTTTCTTTTGACTCATCTAGGGGCACCCTTGGGATTAGGGATACCAATCGGGATTGGTTTTTTAAAATCCCGGCATTCGGGATCCCGGGACGGATTGGGATTTTTCGGGATCCCGAATTTTTTTCAGGATTTCGTGATTTTTTGCCATTTTGGAAATTTTTTAATTAAAAAAATGTGTAAAAGCTTCAAGTTTATGTAAAAGAAATATAGGATCATATGCATAAACACTTTTAAAATTTATAAGTGACTTATAAAACAAATTTTTCATACAAATTTCATTTTATAAACATGTTATAAGGTTTTCGAATTATTATGCATGACTACTGTAAAATATAACTGTTTTATACGTTTTTTACATACTCCTATTTATTTCCAAAGAACGAAATAATTGAAAACATCAAGAAGTAAGAATTTAACTCCGTCGATATGTTGTGTGCTCTTTTTGTTTATAATAATTTTATATTCACTATTCTTATGTCATTTTAATTTAAAATTGTCAATTAAATTTTAGAATTTTCAATTAGTTTCAAAATTTTTTAATTGGTTTCCACATATAGTGCAAAAATTCAAATGAAAAATTCTGAAATACAACTTTTTATTCTGAATTTTAATCGATGATTTCCGAAATGTAATTAGAAAACCGCACAATATAGATTTGTATAAAATTATATTTAACAAAAACGGTTTAAAAACCGTACGGTTACAATTTTGGAAAAATTACCACATATTTTTGCAATTGTGAAAATCCCGGGATTCGAGCTTAAGAATCCCGGGATTCGGGACTCATTTTTATTGAATAATCCCGGGATTGCGGGACTCCGGATTTCGGGATTGGGATCCCTACTTGGGATAGTTAGAGCGATGGGAGAAAATTTTATAAAAATGTCATCTTTTATTGGAGCACCATTACCAAGTGGTGATAGGTAGCTTCCACCAGGTAAGGTAATGGTGATATGTAATTGTGGCCACCTTCCCCAAACTCACAAAATTAGAGATTCTAGCGTATCGAAGTCGAAAAATCATGCACTATCCCTACGCAAACATTCATATATGTCCTGAGCTGGACCATTTTTAAAAAAGGTATTTTTTTTAGTTTTTGTAAGAATTTTGCATTTTAGCTGACGACAACATACTCAGTATGGGTATTATGAAAGGCTTTTTTGAGGCGCGTCCATCGGTGTATATAACATGTTCAAGCATATCGAGACATATCATATTTTCAAGGATATTCTATAAAAATGCAAATGTTTGACTCGTTTGCACGGAGATGTTTGTGCCTAAAATGTCAAACTTACATAATCCATAGTCGATTTAAGTGAACACGTGTTTCAGATTTTTTGAAATTCGCGATTTTCTGCGTTTTATTAAAAATTCAATGTGGTGGAAACAATATGTTCTAAATAGGGTAATAATGATTCCAAAACATTCCCTACGGGAAATTTTAACAAACTGTCACCGAACTGTCGCCTTTATATGAAATAGACTGGTCACTTTTACATGGCGTTGTCATAGGAGGGGGAAATTGACCCCTTGTGACATGTCACAAGACAAATCCTAGGACAGGTTACTGAACTCTCATAAATAACAAAGTTCCGGGACCTGTCCTGGGATTTGTCTTGTGGCATGTTACAAGGGGTCAATTTCCCCCTCCTATGACAACGCCATGTAAAAGTGACCAGTCTTTTTCATATAAAGGGGCCAGTTCGGTGGCAGTTTGTTAAAATTTCCCGTAGGGTTTCTTTTGACAATTAAATCATCGCTATACTGATAGAATTTTCGTTCATACTATTAATGAATCGATTTCATTAATCTGAATTCACTGATTTAATGAAAAAATTTCATTGAGTTAATGAAAAATGCATTAATTTTATGAATTATTAATGAATTTTATAATGAATGGTAATTTAATGAATTTTTCATTATATATTTTTAACTAACCCGTAAGATATGCTATAATTTTTATAAGGGTTTTGAATTTGCTAAATACTAAAATAGATATATGTTCCAGTAATGAACGCTAGGGTTGCAAACTGAAATTATTTAAATATAAAAGTCCAAATAATGACATCATTTTGTTTTGGCTATTTAGATCAATCGGTAACGCGATAATGTTTACATTCTGGTGATTGCGGGTTCAAGTCGACTTCAGGGAGATGTCAAAAACGAAAAAGAAATATATGTACAAATAAAAATCAATAAAATAAAAATAAATAAAAAAAGTAACGCAAAAAAAATATATTTTTTTCAATTAGTTTTCATTTAATGAATACGTTTCATTGATCTAATGAACGCGTTCTTTGGGGACTTTTCAATGAAAAAAATCATTGGATTAATGAACAAATTCATTAATACTATGCACAAAATTCTATCAGTGTAAGTGGATATACTTAGTTTGGAATTTTGCAAATTTCATACATTTTGCACGGTGCCCTGGACCAAATGTTGTTAAAATTTTAGAGTTTCTGCAATCTGCATTTAAATTTAGTATATATTTGATGTAAGACAAAAATTAAACTTAACAGAAAAAAATCCAGCACGCGCGGAATAATTTTTTTTCGCGAAAAAAAAATTTAATAAAATTTTAATAATAATAATTTAAATTCAGTTTCTTGTAGATGTAAGGATAAAAATGCAACTTAACAGAATAAAACCCAACACACAATTTTTTTATGAAATTTTTTTTATTGAATTCGGGTAACTCAAAAATTTTATCAGAGCACCGTGAAAAATGTATTAAATTTGCAAAATTCTAAACTATATCCACTCAGCGATGATTTACTTGTCAAAACAAAAGTTTTGGTATTTCTGATAAAACGCGAACAATCGGGAATTTCAAAAAAATCGGAAACAAGTGTTCACTTAAATCGACTATAGATTATTATATGCAAGTTTGACATTTCAGTGACAAACTTCTCCGTACAAACGAGTAAAAAATTTGTTTTTTTTATAGAATATCCTTGATATGCTTGAACATGTTATATTTATATACCGATGGACGCGCCTTTTGGGAATCATCATAAAACGAACCAAGTTTTATTTTGAGGGGGCACTATTTTTTTTTTCTGTCCATATAGGGTAAGTCTCTCTAATGCAGAGGTCGGCATCACCTATGCCCATGGGCGCTCTCTCACACCTACATAAGCTCACACATAGAACAAAAAAATAATCAGTCGCATACAAGATTTCAATGAAGTAGGTTGTCACATCGCTTGTTTGCCAGATTTTTTACACCCTGCATAATGTTTATTGATACATTTTTTTGGTAATTTATTTTTAAGTTTTTTTGTTTTTCTTCTTTTTTTGTGTTGTTGTTTTTTGATATTTGTTTTCGTAGTTGTTGTTTGCTTTTAAATTTTTATTTTATATTCCCATTATAAACATTTAAAATTTTCGAATTATTATACAAACGTTCTTTGTCAGTGCATTGAGAGTGAGAGGCTGCAACTCACTCATACAAGCACAAAATAAGGTTGTATATGTTTGCCGATCCTTGCTCTAATGTCCATATACTTAGGTGTTACCTCATTTTTTGGATCCATACATATATGTGCATTTATGAACAAATTTGAATATTTTTCACCGGGTATGTATGAAAAGGCTTGTGAAACTATAAAATCATTCAAACACAGATTTGTAATTAGTAATACGCATTTTTTTATTTCAGAATCGATTACGTTTGGATTTTTTTGGCATCTTTACATCTAATGGACGATTATGGAAATCGACGTGATAAGTTTCTGCTTAAAAGACAAACAATTGCAATTATTTTTGTTTTTTAATTAATAAATTATGATTAAGTTTTACATATTTTACACATTTATGATTATAAAAATTATTAAAACTTTTTATCTAATAAATACATAATTTTATTAAAAATTCACCCATAAAATTATTATATGAATGCTTCACTTGCCAAGTCGATTAACTCCATAAAGAAAAATGAATGAGTCTCAATGAGAAAAATGAGAAAAGAGTATATAATGTTTTTTTTTTTTAATTCTTGTTAAATTATAAATTTTGTCATTTAGTAGTATTAATATTTATTGTCAGAGAAGTTTGTTTTGAATTTTTTAAAGTTAGGGGTCAATAAGATGTTTTGAAATTAAAGTTTTATAAAATTCTTAAAGTCGAGTTTATCGATTTGGCAAGTGAAACATTCATATATACATATATGTTTTTTTATTATTAAAACTAATTATAATAAAATGCTTAAAATTTCCGTTATCAATTCGGCATCACAAGAAATTCAATAATTGTTTTTTACTGAATCCATACTTTTCGTATTCAAAAATCAACATTATTTTGTGTGTGCTGTAAATAGATATTTCAATATATTTTAAGTTTTCCAATACTTATATATTTTATGTAAAAAATAAAAGAAGACACTGCATTGTAATTAATATGGTAAGATTTAATTTATTTATTTTTTAGTAGTTTAAAATCATTATCTAAACTAAAATAAAAAAATTCTGTAAAAGTTACAGACAAAATTGTAATTTTACAGAAAAATTAACTAATATTAGGCCAGCAGACCGTATAGCTAGTGCTAGCAAAACTTGTCTGTAATTATTAGTAAAGTGAAAGTAGTAAGAAAACTTTATTAAACTCATTATGGAAATCGACTTGCTAAAATCAGCCAAATTGTTTAATAAATATTAGTAAAATTAATTTTATAGAATAAATTTATAATTTTAGTAAATATTAGTAACATTTCTGCAAAATGAAAATAAAACTGCAGAAATTAGCAAAACAATTTACTTAACATTAGTAAATTTAATAAAAAATTTTACCAAAAATAAAATAAAAGAATTCTACACCGAAAAAAATCGTTATTTTAGTTTTACTAAAATGTTAACTACATCCTGAAAGAAAAAAAATGTAACATGTTTCAAAATAAGAGTAAGAGTTTAAAAAGTACAAAAATTAACGACAAATTTATCAAGATGCTAATGTAAAAATGGTCAAAGAGACAAATTTGTAAGTAAATCAAAGCTTTTGTTTTATATTACAATTTTTTCAGGTTAAATTTAAATAAAATGCCTTTTAATGAAAATAATCATCTTTAACTATAAAAAAAGAAAAAGTCGATTTAAAATCACAAAAGTCGACTATTAATTTAATTTTCGTACCATAGAAAATATTTAAAATATACCTTAAAATTCTGTTTTAAATTTGAAGTTTTCATTTATTTATTTTGTTTTTATTGTTTTCAAATTTTGTTTACATTTGTTTACAAATTTCTATTTTATACTTGAATATTTTGTTTTGGGTTTCAATAAAAATAAACAAAATTTTTTAATGTAGTAGGGTTTTCACAAGGGGTGTGCTATCTGTTGTATCATTGTGTCGTGCTAACAAAAAACAGATTTTTAATACTAAATATAACAAAAATTGACCATTTTACTTATTTGTAGTTATTTACAAGATGTTAAAATTCAGATCATTACAAAAAAAAAAATAAATAAAACAGAAAACAAAAAAAAATATTTTGGTGTTGTATAAGAAAATATTTTGTGAATGTCTTGCAAAACATTCATAATGGCCTCTAGTGTACACATAACCTGATATTTGAGCTGTTCACATTCTTTAGCGTGAATGGCTTTATGCAGGGTTCGTTAAAGGTATGGCGGTTTAAAGTGGAAAATACAAAAAAAATGCATTTCTTAATCTATTTCAAAACTTATTTTCGATATGTAATGTCCCAGTTAATACCTACACCCAAAAACTTCCTTAGTTGATTGTAACAAATATTGTACAAATATGTCAACTATCTCGTGAAACACCCCTAACTAATATATAGTTGAATTTATTTAATTCATTTTAACTAATTGCAATAAATACCAATAATTCAACTACGAATGTAGCTAATACCATCGATTTATTAGCGCTGTGGTGTAATGGTTAGCGCGTTGGACTGTTACACGTGAGGTTGCGGGTTCGAGCCCCAACCAAGGCAACATCAATTTATGAAAAATAGTAATATGTGTGAGTTTTTTCTATCGCTCATACATATCGTAGCGTCCTCCTTCGGTGTTCCCATAGCACTTAATCCCACCGAAGTAAAATAGAAGGTTCTTCAATAAGAGCGCTACAAAACTTTTTTTAAATAAAACAAAAACGGTTTTGGATATCAATGAAATTCTTTATTCTTGTGAAAGTACGTTCGATGCAATTATGTATGGAAATCGATCTCTTTCGCATGGCCACCATGGGCACGCTTGCAGAAGTCCAGACGCTGAACCCAATTTTCGACGGTTTCCAAGCATAAATCGGCCGATATTCGTACGAAGTTCATCAATCGTCGCTGGCTTGTTGGCATAGACCATAGATTTGACGTAGCCCCACAGAAAATAGTCCAACGGCGTCAAATCGCACGACCGAGGCGGCCAATCGACTGGATCATTTCGTGAGATAACACGTTCTCCAAACTTGGTTTGCAATAAATTGATTGTGACATTCGCTGTGTGGCTTGTGGCGCCGTCCTGTTGGAACCACATGTCCTCCAAGTCCATATCATCCAATTGAAGCCAAAAATATTCGGTTATCATTGAACGGTAGCGATTCCCATTCACAGTAACGTGCCGGTCTTGATCATCACGGAAGAAGTACGGCCCAATGACGCCGCCGGCCCATAAACCGCACCAAACCGTAATTTTTTCGGGATGCAATGATGACTCAGGGAGTACGTGTGGATTGCTGTCTGACCAATAACGCATATTTTGTTTATTGACGAAGCCATTCATTATGACGACCATAAATTGGACGTAGCGCTCTTAACGTTGAGGCCACTGACTCCGAATTTCGGTAGTAAATTTTAATAATTTCGACTCGTTGTTGGCTCGTATATCTTTCCATCATGAAATGGCAAACCTTACTGAAGACAAATGTCAAAAGAGCGTCAAGAAATGTGGCATCGTTTGCTGTCCCTGTCTTTCTACTTTTGTAGCGTCCCTGTTGAAGAACCCTTTAATATAACAGGGCTATGAACTCGAAAGCTTCAACAAAGTTCGCCAACTCACCATACGATGGCGCGCAACAACTGTTCTAAAATTCAACATCTCGCGCAATTACAGTGTTGCCATATTTGAAACCCTTCATCTTTTACCACCTTTCACTTCTTCTCTATCACATTTCCAAAGGAAGCAACACGTTAATTAATAGGAAGAATTTCCTGAGTGTTGCTTCTCTTTAAAAAAAAAAAAATTAAATATCATGACGATGGTGGATATCAACTACTTACATACAATAATTTTTTCTTTTATAATTTACCGTTATATTGATAAAAATAATTTAGTAAATTTGTTTGCATAAATAAAAGTGTAAATTTTAAAAAATGAAGCGAGTAGGGAAAGAAATGAGTTTGGATAAGAGCCGAATTATTATAAAGCTTCGAGATGAAGTTGGTGATTTGGTTGGATTTTTAAAGGCTACTATCCAAAAAATAATCAGAAAATATAACCAATTGAAAAGTTTTGCAAATAAGCCTAGAAGTGGTCGAGCACTAATAGTGAGTCCTACACTCAGAAAAGTTCTGCAGTTACTACATGACAGTTATTTGTGTAGTAATGCGGTTGTAGTTATTTTAACTACAATTGCAGTTAGTTTACTTAGAGCAAAACTTTTTAAAGTTTTTGACAGTTAATTTTTTAAACAAACTACAACATTATAGTAATATTTATTTTATGCAGTTATTTTGAATTTTGTTACAAATACTTCAATTTTCAAGTGTGTATGTGTACGAAGTAAAGAAGAATGTGTGTACAAGGCATTTGTTAAGAAATTTATAGTGAAAGAATGTGAGAAGAACATGTTTTCTCTTGTCTTAGTCATAAAACAACGATAAAGAGTGAAGACGCGTAATACGGAAAAGGTTATATATTTTATTAAATTATTAAAATAATAAGGTAAGTTTTGTAATATAAAATTTATTTATATTTATTGTATTTATTTTCTTTCAATTCTTTTATATTTTCATTCCTTTCTACCTATAGAAAAAAAGGAAGCCAAACAATATTTCATCCCTCACAGACGGACATATAGAAAATTATCGTAATAGTGAACAATAAAAGTGATATTAAGTGTAAATTTTGCTTTCTCAATTTTAAATTGATTGTAGAATAAAATTAAAAGTATTTACATAAATTTGTTTTCATTAAATTAATAATTTTAAAATAATTTTTGTTTATGTTATTTGTGGCTTTAATTGCATTTGTAGTTGTTTTTACTACGTTTGTCAGTTAATTTTTAACAGTTAAAAATAACTTCACATTGCAGTTGATTTAAATGCAAATGTAGTCTACACCTTTTTAACTGCAAATGCAGTTATTTTAACTGTCATTTGCAGTTCATTTTATCTACATAATTCCCTGAGTGTAGAGTACGTCAGATAATGGGTGAAATAAAAAAAAATCCTAGGACACTAATAGTGGAAATTGCTAATCTCTTTAATCTAATGAATGACATTGCCTCACTCTACCCAGAAACAGTTCGAAGTGTCCTAAGAAAGAAGCCATACATCAGTGAAGTGAAGAAACATGTTGGAAAAGATGAAATTTTTTGGTGTAAAAATGGGTCTTACACCAGGCTAGTATTTCCAGCAAGATAATGACCTGAAGCGCACTTCGGGGATTGTTAAGGAATAGCTTCTTTATAATGTGCCTCACCAACTATATTCACCACCCAAATCGCCAGATTTAAATCCCATAGAGCATCCGAGGGATGAATTGGATCGCCGTATCCGAAAAAATATCAAAAAAAGTAAGATGGATCCCAAAAATGCTCTTTTGGAGGAATGGAACGGTATTTCAAAGGATATTTTACTGAAAAATTATTTTTTTTTCTATGAAAAACATATTGACAGCCGTTTTAGCACTTGTAGGTGGACACACAAAGTATTAGATAAGATTTTGTTTATCACAAAATATGAGAATATTATTATTAAGTTCAACAGTATGAATACTTTTCTGTGCCTTAAATATTGTTTTTTTATTTTTTCGTTAATAAATAATGTATAATTACCAATATTTTGATAGTTTTTTGTTATTGTTCATAGACTAATTTCATATGGCATAGATTTTTCTCTTACAACATGCATACGTTCTGTAGAACAACCAGTTTCAAGGGGGTATGTATACTTTTCTATGCCACTGTATATACGAAAAACTAAAATCCACATTATAGCCTCGAAAGAACCCCATAAAGACAATCTGATGATAGTGAATTTGGTGTCACTTGAAAATGCATTTTTTCATAAGTTTTTTTTCTCTCTAAGTTGTAAAATAAATTGTAAATTCTATTTGGAATTTGTTATATGGGTGAAATCAAAAAATGTGAAAAGTTTTTGGCCCAAATTTATGAGAAACAAAAAGTGTTAATATTTCGGTTTTTTCTTAATGGAATCAGTAAGATTAGTCATTATAAACCTAATTGCAAAAAATCTCTTCTACAAGTTGTCGCAATAACTTTTTTTGCACAATTTTTTTTTTTTTTTTTTTTGTTGTAACGGAGTTTACATTTTCACAAGCAAAAGATATAACAAAACAAATTGCGTACGAATTTTCTTCAGTTTATTAGTTTTTATTATTTGGGTTTTCAACATGCTTTTCATTAACATAAAATTTGTGTTTATCAAATTGGCGGTTTCGCAAATAAAAATACAATTCATTCCGCGAAAAAAATTTTTTTTTTTTTAATTTTGTATTTTTTCTCCATTTAAATGCTTTTCAAAAATATAAAATTTTTTAAAATTCAATCAGCAGTTGCGAAGTTACATAATAATATATTAAAAACATAACATAAAATTCTTAAATTGTGTGAACCAAGTTTAATTTGTGAAATAATGTCAGTATTTACTCAAAATATCGATTTCAAACCAATGAAATGCAAAATGAATCGTTTTTCGCTCCAGCAGTTTAGGGTAAAAAACTGATAACTTTTTTTGATTTGACGCAAAATTATTAGTTGAATCGTATTTTGAATCACCTCTGTTTATGGTTATTTTAAAATATTTTAAACATTTACCTACATTTTTTTGAACGCAATCTGATGCAAACAATTTTGGTTACGGAGTTTACCGTTACGGAGTTTACATTTGGTTACTTTTTTCGTTTTCTTTCAGAAGCTCTTTGTCCGAATTTTCTTTCCGACACAAAATCGTATGATGCCTACAAGGTGAACCCAAATATGCCATCGCTTTTTTTACTCGTTAAATAGTTTGGTGTAAAAATTAGGAACGGAGTTTACAACATTTTTTCAAATCTTATTAAAGACATCTTTTTCATCTCGAGAATGTTACAGGCTGCAGAAAAACTTCAAGTCTGTTATACTAGATGATTATTTACAGTCCCACGATCATTTGAGTATAAATAACATTACACTTTTCGTATTATAATTAATAGATAACTCCAAAATTCGTGTGTATGCATTTTTATCAAAAATTATGACGAAAAATCGTTACAGAGTTGAAGTCGTGTTAGCACAGACATACGGAAAAGTTTGTAAAATGTATTAATTTTTACTAAAAACGTTACTTTTCCTCTTCATAAAAATTCTTACAGTTAATGTTTAGCTTCATTGGTTATTAAAATATAAGTTATTAAAGTTAAAAACCTTATGAGTTACTGGTTACGGAGTTTACATTTGGCCTATAAAATCGGCCACAAATTTTATGTATGAACCAAAAATTTGTCAGATTGTTATAAATTTTGTAAAACAGGTGACAATGCGCTGATATATATCGAAATATATAATTCAAATGTAATCCATGCACATTGGCGGACTTAGGCTGTTTTTTGCCCACCCCAGAATTAAAAAAAAACACTATAATTCTTGTATCATTGATTTTTATGTCAAAAAGTATCACAATATTATATTTTTTAAATATCAGTTAATCCTGTGTTTTTGATTGGGAAAATGTCTACTGATTTCCTAGGACGATAATTCGTTGGAAGCTAAGGGTCAGTTTTAAAGCCAGAACTAATACCTCATTCATACTGAACCCAAAACTAGTAGTTTTAAAATTTATTTAGTTTTCGATTGTCAAATCCCACACAAATTTCAAATCGAAAACTTAAAAAAAACGAAAACTTCGATTTTTGCCTTAAATATTTCCTAAATAAGAAATGTTTGAGAAATATTTAAGAAACAAATCGATGTTAGTTCTGATTATAAGAGTTTTTATTTAACCCTCTAACCGCCTCCAGGAGGGGTATTCTAAATTGACCGCAAATGCGCCAAATGAGTATTTTACAAGGTTGGTTACCGTTATCGTTATAATACCGTTTTCGCTAAAATACCGTTTCAAATTGAATACCGTTACCGTTACTGATACCTCTAAAAAAATTTCTAAATACCGTTATCGTTACCGATACCGTTATTTTTATGGGTAGTTACCGGTATTTTACCGGTGTTTATTATTTTTTATAAAAATTACAATTTTTTTATTTTTTATTTTATAATCTTGAGTGTTTTTTTTACAAAAAATTTATAGATAATAATTTTACTTATTAAAACTACCAGTATTGAATTTATAGCTTAAATTACTTGTTTTTATATGTTTTTAACATAATTTTTAATACCGGTACGTACCGGTATTGCTGTTTCGATAACGTTATACCGTTACCGAAACAGTCTTAAATACAGTTACTTTTACCGTTACCTAAACAAACGAAATCTGATACCGTTACCGTTACACTTACCGTTATTCGTTTCGGTAACCAACCTTGGTATTTTATAATAACAAATTAAGTTATTTCGATCAAAACTAAAATTTTCTAAATTTTTTGTAAAGAAACGTTTCGTGAACATTGCACGGTTTGGAAGCGAGAAAGAGTCTAATTTAAAATTTCGTCAAATTTAAAAAAATATTTTAGAACAAACACAATTTTCAAAAATCTTAGAAACATATTTAAGTCAACTCAAAACTGTTAATAACAACCACAAAGTAAGGTTGAAGCTTTAGCTTGTCAAAACAGTCTTATTTTAGTCCAAGGATAGACAAGACTCCATTAGGACACCTCTAAAGGATATCATCTTAACTTGGAAACGCATAGACGGATTTTTAGGAAATTTGACAGAAAGAATATATTTAGTATTAGTAGCAAATCCCTTAAGTTTGAAATAAATTTCGTATTTTCCAGAAAACGAAAATCGCTACATCCACTTAAGTAACAGCACAGAAAATTCTGATCCCCTCAGTAATTTAAGTGGTCAAAAATTACGAAAATTTTATCAAAAGTTATTTTTAAAATATTTTTTTTTGGTTGAAAAAATTATAATCATAATGTCGAAAGTGTTTTTTTAAGATTAAGAGTCTGAGAATGGGCAAATAAACAGCCGATTATAAATGGGTCCCTTCCCCCCCCCCCCCCCCCCCCCCAGAAAAATGGTCTAGGTACGCCAATGTCCATGCATTAGAAATTAGCTGGTTACATGGTTTTTATCACATTTTTTGATATCACCCATATGTTATCTTAAACCGAACAAAAATAACACTCATTGTAAAAAAAAAAAACTTTACATTTAAAATAATATTTATGTTACAATATATCAAAAATAAAGCGCAAATGGCAAAAAACAGGTTTGTTTAACTTTTAAATTTGTCCTGTTATATGAGGCTACTGAACTCCCCTATGTTTCGCAAACCGATTTATATTGGGTTGTTCGATAACACTATGCGACAGTCAAAATAGGGATGGGATGAAACCAACGGGAAATGTTATATCGGTCAAAAACAAGTTATACGTGTCCCTGCGTTTCGCTGGGTCAACCCTAGGAATCGAGATATATCTTTTTTTTGACATAACTCGAGAACCACTAGTCCGATTTTGCTCAAACAATTTTAAAAAAATTAAAAATTACAATTCCTTTAATCTGTTAATATAACGTTTTTCTATATACTCAACAGTTTTGCCGGTAAAAATAAATGTTTGTTACCGCTACCATAAAAATCAATAACCTTTTGTTTTTTACTTTTTTTTAATATTTTAGGCAAAAAATATTTTTTTCTTCATACATTTATTTTTACCGGCAAAACTGTTAAGTATATAGAAAAACGTTATATGAACAGATTAAAGCAATTGTAATTTTTAATTTTTTTAAAATTGTTTGAGCAAAATCGGACTAGTGGTTCTCGAGTTATGTAAAAAAAAAGACCACCAAAGGTCAAATCGATATATCTAGATTCCTAGGGTTGACCCAGCGAAACGCCGGGACACGTATAACTTCTTTTTTACCGATATAACTTTCCCCGGCAGTTTGAACCCTTCCCGATCACTGAAACCTACCATTTGTCTCACAGTGTAATTAACGTCCTATGAGAATAAGAATACTACTTGCCAAAACATATCTGATGCCCGTTTTACTGTATGGTTGTGAGCTATTTGCTAAATGTGATACAACTAGTAAAAGGAAATTGAACATTGCTTTTAACAACATAATCCGATACGTGTATGGACTTAATAGGCGTTCTAGTGTATCATTGTTTTCATCTCAGCTATATGGGCTTTCTTTGGATAATCTACTAAACATAAGAGTTTTAGTTTTCTTACATAAAATAATATACACCCATAAACCTGATCATCTGTACAGCAGACTTTGTATTTCAGATATAAGCAGGGGAAAACGAATTAGATCATTTGGATACAAAAGTTTAATTTCGGAGTGGCATTTCTACATATTCGCAGTAATTCTCTGGAATTCTATACCCCATAGCACGCAACTTTTAAGTAACGCACGAAAATTCAAAGAAAATATTTTTAAACTGTTTTCGGCATAACAATTTGAAAAAATAATTATTTGATATGATATGACTTAATTATTTAAATTGAATTTTTTTTTATATTTATATTTATTGTTTAATTGTAATTGTTTAATTGTTTTTTGTATTTTATATAAAAATTTTTAATTAGTTATTAACTTATTAATTGATTAATGATTTTCATAAATTTACCTATCCTCAGTTCCATACTGCAAAATAAGACTTTTAGTCTTGTGTATGGAGCAATTCTACAAAATAAATAAAATAAAATAAATAAACGTCGTTTTTTTCATATTTTACAAAGCAAGTTTATTTATATTAACAACAAACATTAATCAATGATATATTGACCATTTTGTTGGATGACCTTTTGCTATCTTTCGGTAAGTTGAAAAATTCCACGTTCGACGAAGCCTTTGCTTTTAGAAGCGAAAAACTGGTCCAACTTATTTTTAACAGCCTGATTGGAATCGAAAGTTTTACCATTCAAATGATTTTGAAGGGAGCGAAACAAATGGTAATCTGATGATGCTAAGTCAGGGCTATATGGTGGATGTGGCATCAGTTCCCAATTGAGCTCTGTTAATTTTTGACGGGTTATCAAAGAGGTGTGGGCAGAGAAACAAGCCGATCAAAATAATCGGCGGCGGCGGCGCAATCAAAAAATCAGCGGCGGCGGCGGCAAAAAAAAGTTGAATTTATTAAATAAAAAATAATTTTAAGTTAAATTCATCGATAAAAATTACAAATTTAGGGTTTTTCGTTTTTGAACGGACGTAGAAGGAGAGATAGTTGGGCTTTCCAAATATACACATGTGTTCAACAAAATTGTGTGGAAATATTTTCAAATAAACTGATTTTCTTAATTTTTTTCTTGTTGCATTATTTTGTTAAAAAATAACTTATTTTTATCTAATTTATTCTTAATTCAGAGTAAAATAAAGTTCTATTTTAATCGCTTTAAAATTGTCAAAGTTATACATTTTTTTATAAACATGGAATCTCTGCATTTATAAGAAAATTGATGTTTATAACCTTAATGAGTGTGCAAACAAGAACATCGAGTTGTCTTATAACAGCCGAAATTAATTGTTTAGAAAAAGTACGATAACTTTTTCAATTTTCAATTAATTTAAACGAAAGAATTTCATTTTACTAAGAACTAAACCAACTTTCAGAATAAATAACAATAGTAAAGATTTTTTTTAATACTGTAAAAAAGCCGTCAAATTAAAAAAAAAAAATAATTTTAATATATTTAAGAAAACTGTCAACATATTTCTGTTACAAATAAGTAATTCTATGTACATATATGTGGAAAGCTAAATTGTTTGTCTTTCCAAAAACGTTCCAAGATTCAAAATCGGTTGAAAAATTTCTGAATTTTAAATTTTTAAGTGCTTGAAGTCGCTCAAAAACAGAGTTTTAACACTATCACCCCTGTTCTGAATTGCAAAACCTTTTAATTAGAGTGGTTTTGTAATTCAAAATGTCGGAAATTGGCTGTTTCAAACAAATTTTAGCATACTGACAAATTTTAAAATAAATTTTAACATTTAACATTAATTTTTGCAACAAAATATATATTTGTTTTACTTTCACCAAACTTTTTCTACACAAAAAAAAAACTAAGAAAATAAAACGGTTGTGGATCACAGAACAGCAAAAAAATTCGCAATGTTTCACTTCAGGTGGGTTACCGCGTAACTCGATTCAAAAAAATTTTTTAATTCGTAAATTTTGTACCTTATATAAAAAGAAAAGTTTTAGCAAAAATCTTACTTTTTTAAATTTTATATGTAGTGTACAAGTTTTAGGATAAAAATAAATTAAAAAGTAGAAATTTTATACAGAATTATATTTTTAACAATATTTGCAAGATTTACGAATTGGAAAATTTTTTTTTCAATCGAGTTACGCGGTTACCCCCCAGACATTTTTATGTGGATTCGGAACTTAGAGGTTGTAACCAAACCTACAACCATAGATTCGAATGAATTAATTCTTTAATTCACTTTTGCATTTTTAATTAAAATTTACTAATATATCATTCGTTTATACCATTCCTTATGAATTCATTCACTGGCTTCATTCTTTTAAGTTTCATGAATAGTGAATGAATTCTTTCGTGAATTCATTATTTTTATAATGATATTTCACGTTACATTCGGTTTGTAAAAGATTAAAACAAATGTTTGCGTTTTTAAATTTTGGTTAATTACCTTCATTATTTTTATGGGTTGTGGATATCAATATTAAAACCCTAAAATAAGCCACATTTTTATTTAATTTGTAATTATAAACTAAAGTGTTGTCAGAATCATTAGTATATTCATAACTTAGATCTTTAAGAATTGAATAAAATGACAATTTTGATAAGCCATTTTGTAAAATATTAGAATTAATAAAAAAAAATAAATATTTAAATTCATTGTAATTCTATAAGGAATGTATTCAACATAAGAATGCATTCTATTTAATATTAAACTTTGGGAATGAAACCTATGAATTAAATCCAAAGGAATGGTTTGATGGAATGATATATACTCAATTTCTAAAGCTGAATTCGGTTTTGTACGAATTAAGCTAAAATTGAATTAATTCTTTCGGAGCTCTGCCTACAATCTACACTAGGTCATTTGGAAAGTATATATGTATATATTTGTTTTATTTTGTACAATATTAACACTGTGTAATTTGTATCTAATACAACTTTTATACTTGAGCAAAAACCACCTAGTTTTTGTACAAAACTAGTTTTTGCTTGTTTTTTTGTATGCGTTTTGATAAGTTAAAAACTACAAGAGCCAAAAACCAGGTAGTTTTTTCTCAAGTATAAATGTAGTATAAAACTATGGGTGCTAAAGACGTGTTCATTTGGATTCTCTCCTCTATTGTATATTCAAATTTTAGTGAAATCTGTCAGAAGTTTTCAAGCAAAATTTCCAACATGAAATATTTATGACAAAAATCGTTCTTAGCTCTGACTATAAAACTGGTTCTTTTATTTCTTTTCAAATAAAAAAATTTACTCTTGATGGTTCAGGAAATGATGTAGTAGAAATTTTGTTTTAAAAATGACATTTTTTTTAAAAATGAAATTTTTTTAATTTTTTTATTTTTGAAAATTGATACTTCCAGCCGAAATGAGCCGAAAAAAATCGGCGGCGGCGGTTGTGGCAAAAATGACCGGCTGCGGGGGCTTAAACGGCTCACGGCGGCTGGCTTGTTTCTCTGGGTGTGGGGTCAGGCGTTATCATGATGGAACATCACGGATTTGCGATTGGCCAGTTCAGGTCGTTTTTTCTTGATTTCTTCGTTCAATTTCGATAGTTGACGAGAGTAAACATTCGAATCAATAGTTTGGTTTCTTGGTAGCAGGTCAAAGTAGACTATATCCTTGCAATCCCACCACACAGAAAGTATAATCTTCTTTTGGTGAATATTGGCTTTGGATGTCCATTGTGGGGGCTCATTTTGCTTGGTCCATGATCGTTTTCGGACTACGTTATCGTAAACAATCCATTTTTCATCACCCGTTATGACTCTTTTTAGAAATGGGTCGTTTTGGTTACGATTCAGCAAAGAGTCGCATATTTTAATGCGTTTGGAACCCAAACTGCTGTTGAATTCGATATGTCGAGCTTCTCTGATATCTCTCGAGTTGTCATACGCCGGTTAGTTTCGATTAAAGCCTTTATTTTGTCGTCATCAGTAGTGGTTGGACGACCAGTATGTGGCACTGTTGGTAAAAGTGGCATAAAAGTTCCATTTGTGGCACTATTGAATGTTCAATGGCACCTTGGCACTCTACATAGAATTTGGCACTTTTTAAGAAAATTTCTATATAATTTGATAAAACGTCGATATCGCTGGTTTCTAAATTAGCAAAACTAAAAAACAAACGGACCACCTTCCAGTTCTTCGGCGACAATTTAATCATTATTTTGATCTTTAAAAATAAAAACAACGGGAATAAAGTTAGAAAAACTTTAATTGATTGTATTGTATTCTCCGTTACTGTATATATGTACAGTATAACTCGCTTAATACGAAATCGGATAAGACGAATTCTCGGTTAATACGAACTAATTTAGAAGTCCTGAAGTTTTGCCAACAATTTCAATACAAAAAACATCGGTTAATACGAACTCGCTTAAGACGAACACTCGGTTAAAACGAACTGTTTGTGATGGTCCCACAAACAAATTTCTATATAATTTTCCACTTTTAATACGAACTTTACAAAATTCAACAATTTTTTCTATATTTTTTTTTTTGTTTTCTGAAAAATTTTAAACCGAACACAGGGACATTTTTTCTTAAATAAAGGGTTCTTCAACAGGGACGCTACAAAAGTAGAAAGACAGGGACAGCAAACGATGCCATATTTCTTGCCTCTCTTTTGACATTTCTCTTCAGTAAGGTTTGCCATTTCATGATGGAAAGATATACGAACCAACAACGAGTCGAAATTATTAAAATTTACTACCGAAATTCGGAGTCAGTGGCCTCAACGTTAAGAGCGCTACGTCCAATTTATGGTCGTCATAATGAATGGCTTCGTCAATAAACAAAATATGCGTTATTGGTCAGACAGCAATCCAAAATTACAGTTTGGTGCGGTTTATGGGCCGGCGGCGTCATTGGGCCGTACTTCTTCCGTGATGATCAAGACCGGCACGTTACTATGAGTGGGAATCGCTACCGTTCAATGATAACCGAATATTTTTGGCCCCAATTGGATGATATGGACTTGGAGGACTTGTGGTTCCAACAGGACGGCGCCACAAGCCACACAGCGAATGTCATAATCAATTTATTGCAAACCAAGTTTGGAGAACGTGTTATCTCATGAAATGGTCCAGTCGATTGGCCGCCTCGGTCGTGCGATTTTTCGCCGTTGGACTATTTCGAAAATTGGATTCAGCGTCTGGACTTCTGCCATCGTGCCCGTGGTCGCCATGCAAAAGAGATCGATTTCCATACATAATGGCATTGAACGTACTTTCACAGGAATAAAGAATTTTATTAATATCCAAAACCGTTTTTGTTTTATTTAAAAAAACTTTTGTAGCGCTCTTATTGAAAAACCCTTTATATTGCAGGAAACCAAATGAAAAAATTGTAAATTTTTTAAAGTTGTTTCAAGAAAATTTAAATATTTTGTGGATAATTAGAACATTTTAAATAAACTTTACCCCGATTAATACGAACCTCGCTTACTACGAAGTAATTAATCTAGTCTCCCGGAGTTCGTCTTAAGCGAGTTTTACTGTATATATAAAATATGTATGTACATTTTTTTGAAAGAATTGGACCTGCTAACTTATCTTAAAATAACGTAAGTTTAGTGCATTACTATAGTTAAGAATGGCAAATTTATATGAAAATATTTGTAGCAATGTTAAACTCGGGTTAATTTTTAGATAAGTTACCCACCCTTAAAGTTTTTTTTCATTTTTATTTTTTTTTATTCTAGGAAAATGTGACAATTTGTTTTGTTATTAAAATTATCATGTTTCTTGTTATAGGAATTTTTCAAAAACTTGTTATGGTATTTTAGTTTTTTTATGACAAGCAAAAGTTTTAAAAATTTCACCAGCTTTTTCTGCCAAAAATAAAATAAAATTATCAAAAGATTGTAATTTGAAAAATTATAATTTTTTCGATAATTTTATGAAATCTTAAATGAAATAAAAACTTAAAAAATGTCCAGGAACTGTAGAATACGAGAAAACTAGTTCTAAACACTTGGAGTTTCCTTTCAATTTTAACATCGAGCACCCTGAGCCTATCATGGCGTAACAATATAAAGGTGGAATTATTAGAATATATATTTTGAATTGACATAACCCTGCAATGTCAAATAAAAAATAAAAAAAAACAAATCAAAACAAAGGAAAAACAAACAAAAGAATCCGTATTTAATTATTTTTAAATTTTATTTTTAAAAAAAGTTTAAACTTTAACGAAATTTATTTCAAATTTATTTATACCACTACCACAGGTCATATCGCTTGGAACTAAAAACCAAGCACGACTCCATAGTGGGATTCTCTAACTTTTTAATGACAAAATTCGGTAGTTAAATTGTCAGTTTACTATGAAAACTTGTCAATTTAACTACCGAATTTTGTCGTTAAAAAGTTACAGAATTGCCCCTCAGGGTGTCCCAGGTGCTGGTGTGTTTCAAGCATATTTACTTGAACCACGATCTGTGCCGCCCATTGGTGATTGCTTAGGATGACTGCTGCTAGCTGCATGATAAGGGAATTTTTTAATGATGTTAAAAAACGAATATCAAAATACCTGACAGCTAAGCCTGCATTTGTGGGAAATTTTCATCCATAAGTAAAACGGAAACTATCTTGTTTCATTTGTATTAGGAAATGCATGTTTTTTTTTAATAATATTTTATAATTTCCTTTTTTTTAAATAAGCAAATTTTGTGTTTTTCTTTCCGTTTTATTTTTCTCTTTTTTTTCGTTTGACGTTGCAGGGAATAAAATTATGACACAAATGACAACTTTATCTAATAATTCTACCTGGGTAGTTGTACAATGATTCCTATCAACTTTAGTCCCAAAAACCCCATGTTAATACGTAATCTTTTGGAGGAATTTGCAGGAATTTTAGAATCGGTAAAAAGTTCGACGCATCTTAAAATAATAAATTAAATTATATATTTATTGAGTCTACTGATAATTATCTTACAGACTATTATAATTAACAAAATTGTTTATTTAATAAATTAATTCAATTAAAAAGAACAAATAAATTTAATTTAAACTTAGATTTATTGACATTAAAATTTATTAATGGAGAGAAACTGTTACAAAGCTTTAAACATCTAGTAATTGGTTCATTACAACCATAACTGGTTCTATGAAATTCCTCATAAAATAAAGGCGCTTGGCGTAATTCACGTGGAGGATATATAAATTTACTAGATTTGACAAAGCTTCGCAATCTATTTCATTGCACAAAATCTTATAAATAAACATTAAAGAAAATGATGATCTACGATCCCTTAAGGATTGTAGGCCAAGTAATTTACGCCTAATATCATACTTCAGGACAATTGATCCTCTTTAAAACAAATTTGGTAAACAATTTCTGAATTCTTTCAATCCGGTTGGAATGGACTTCCGAATAAGGGTTCCAAATTAGAGAACAATACTCCAATTGGCTTCTGACAAAAGAAGTATATAAAGTTTTAAAAGTTAAAGGATCCTTAAAATCATTGGAATTTCTTCTAATGAATCCCAACATAGAATATGCCTTTGAAGTTATATAATCAACATGACTGATAAAGTGTAATTTAGCATCCAATATTACACCTAAATCTTTAACTTCAACCACTCTTTTAAAAATAATTCCATCAACAGAATAATCACTAATAATTGGATTATGGCAGCGTGTATAAGAAATAGTACAACATTTACTCGTATTCAGCACAAGCTTATTAAAACTACACCATTCTCCCAGAGCTTCCAAATCCCTTTGTATCATATTAGAATCAGATAAATTTGAAACTTCCGCAAAAAGCTTCAGATCATCAGCAAATATTAATGGCTTACAAAACTTTAAACAATCTGGCAAATAATGCCAAAAAATTAAAAATAATAACGGACCAAGATGAGTACCTTGTGGAATTCCCGAGCTAGCGATAATCTCAGTAGTTGAATAAGATGAACCAATTTTTACTAATAATTTTCTATTAGTTAAAAAGTTTTTGAAAAATAACAATAATTGTCCAGTTATACCGAACATATGAAGCTTAGCATAATAACCCGAAATATGAATGAGGTATTTCATATTATAAATAAAATTTTTATATTTTAAATTGTTGACAAATGAAAATATTTGTTTGTTATGTGCTTTTATTACATGACAATTTTGTCAAGGTTTTGCTGTGACAATTTTTCAATTTCATATTATTGAAAAGTGTGTGGCCAATATTGAAATGTTGGTTTTTTAAATTTATTTTTTTGTTGTTAAAAAATAAATAAAATTAATAAAACATATAAATTATTGTAAAATAAACAAATAATCACTATAAACGTAGTTTGTTTTAAAATCCGCTACTTTTTGCAATTTTTTCTAGGATGGAAAATATTGATCAATTTTAATTTCATTTATATTTTTCTAATAACATTGAAAGTGTGTGTGCAAAGATCAATAAAATTTAAATAAATTATATTGACCGTGTGTGCTCGGCATTAGAATACCAAAATTATAATAATTTCCATTCACCCCAGTTTTGTGACAATTTTGTTATTGTTATAAAGTTTAGAATAAGGGTGTAAATGTATAAATATTTGAAATAAAAGCTGAACATATTTTTTGAAACATTAAATGTTGCTTAATTTTTTTTTGGCAATTTTCAAGCTTTTTTGGCACCTTTTTGGCATCGTTTAGGCACTAAACGAAAATTCTCAAATTCCATCACTGGTATGTGGTGCATCTTGCACATTAAAATTTCCAGAGCCAAAGCGAGCCAACAAACGCTGACACTGGCGTTCAGTAAGGCAGTCCTCACCATAAACTTCACATAATTTGTTCCGAGCTTGCACCGCATTTTTGCCGTTTTGGAAGTAAAACAATAAAATATGCCGATAATGCTCTCTTTGATTGTCCATTTTCAACTTAATTTTTAACCAACTTGTTTTTTACTAATGACGCTCACTTTTTGGCTGAAAATAGTCTAAAGTCTAATATTTAAAATAGTGTATAATAATGTAAGCCACGAAGTTACTACTACATGAAATATGTAGTTCACGTCATCTATGAGAAAAAAAACGACATTAATTATCGAACAACCCAATAATTTTCTAGTCTATTTGTTGATTTTGAGTTGTGTATGTTAAAAACTCTAAAAAATTAAGATGAAAATAGCCAATCATTAAATCACCAAATTGTTTAAAAAAATCAATCATTGAAACCTACCACCCACCTATGGTACTACATAACTCTTTTGATGTATAAAAATTCGTTCAAACATTATTATATGTTTGAACGAATTTTAAAGTTAAAAGATATAGGAACTTGAAGTTTCTTCCTACACAGAAAGAATTTACAAAATTCTAATTAAATTTTTAAACACCTTTCACATACCAAATTTGTAAATACGAAAGATAACAACCAAATATAGGTAAAATTCTGAATATTTATCAGTTTTATTTTTGCTGTTCCTATCTTACTAATATATAGCAAAAATAATCTGTAAATTTAGCATTTTTTATGCAGCGTCATTTTTAACTAATTTTTAGTAGTTTTAACTAAATTTTTTAGAGACTTTTTCTCTAAATTTAGTGGTGTAGGGTATACAAATTTAAAGACATATATATTTATTCCCGTCGTTCCAAGTTGAAGCATAGGGCCATTACAAATGTATTCCATTGAGATCGATTACAAGCTATTAGTGTAATCTCATTCCAGGACTTCCTTGTGATAGTTATTTCGAAGTCCAACTGTCTTGTCCAAGTTTGGGCGGGTCTTCCTCTTCTTCTGGTACCCTGTGGATTCCAGTCAATGGCTGCACGAGTTATATCATCTGCTGGTTTACGTAATGTGTGACCTAGCCAATTCCACTTACGCCTCAATGCTTCGGTGCGCGGAGGAACTTGATTGGTGGCTGTCCACAGGTGGCTGTCATACAGGACATAGTAGGTCTAAGGTCTGTCTGGCACAATTAATACGGTTTTCGATATCCTCACTAGATCCTCCAGAGCTGTTGATGATGCTGCCCAGGTTAAAGACATGAGTATTTTATTTTCGGGGCTTCCTACCGAATTGACTGAATTTGCTCATGGGTGCAACCAAAAATTTAATTATATCGGTCGTTGTATTAATCAAATCTAGTTTATCTCATTTTTTATAAACAGATTTACTTTGAAATAGTATTTGCCTGTATTTTCTAAATTTATGGCATTGTGCTGTGTTTATGTGAATGTGCTCGCATCTTTCGAAGTTAATAATGCACTTGAATAAACAACTGGTTTACAGATGATTCCTTGGTTTTCACCGTTAAAATATTTATTTATTTCTTTTTTTGTTAACAGTTTTCTTTTGTGTATCTTTTTTTTTTGAGAAGGATTTCATAAACATTTGTGAAGTTAGGTCAGTAGAACAACATCTGCTTGAAACTTATTATGAGTAATATTAAAGTACTTGTACAAGTTCACTTACAAATGTAGTCAATACACTTCTTATACATAAATATATGGATGACGCAAGGTTATGCTGTTGATACCCTACAACATAAACTATTTCCAAATTCTACGTATAATAAATTTAAACTAACATTAAGTTTAATTACAACACAACTAAAGTTAGCTGGACCTACATTAAGTACTATAGTTGTAAAATAGTTGTAAAATTGTAAACCTTATTTCGTTTTTGGTAAAAATACATACGTCCTTTCCAAAAAATTGCGAAACTCTGTCTCGTTTTAAATTGTTTAAACCATCTTAGCTACAGTATGACCAATTCAAAACGGAAAATTTGGAGTCAAATATCCTTTCAAATTGTATTATGTAAGTGTGTATTAAGTCGTTTTTAACTGACTTTTTTCTTTTTTGTTGTTTGTTTTGTTTTTGTTACAATCGCAAATGTGATCGCGGCTTAAATAGTGTATACTATTTGAAGCAGCATATGTACGAGTTCTGGAACAGTTTATATTACTGACATTCATTATTTCCGTTAATGTCAAGCGGACGTTCATAAATTGTCTGTAAACGACATGGGGAATTACAATTGATATAAATGATATTGAAGATAAAAACAAGAAAACTAAAGTCAATAATAACTGTTGCAGGAAAGAATGAAGTACCTTAAGTGTTATATTTGGTCGTGCCGAAACTTTCATACCGTTAACCATAGTATACTGTAGTAGCCCCACTCATTAAAAAATTGAGAGCTTGTCCCTATCTTATGTAGTTATAGTGGTATTAACCCTTTGAGGACCATACATTTTCTGCCGAAGCGATTTTGAAAAATTTGCGATTTTCATAATCTCTGACCTAATAATAGTTATGCCAAGAAAAATTGGCTCCTTGAAACCCCTCCTTACACCTCATTTCGCTTGCCAAAAATATTCGCCATTTGATGACCCTGACGTTTCGGACGAAGCGATTTTTATTATTATTTTATTTTCGTGCTCTAGAACTAAATTATGGATATGTTACAAAAAATTTACCTCATAGACCCCTTGCTTGCCCTTCATTTCGATTGTCAAAGTTTGTACTTTTTTTTTTTTTTTTTTTTTTTTTTACTATAGACCAACACTCAGGGGATGCCCCCTACTAATGCAATACATTGTGTTGATATCAGGAAAATAGGTTATGGGAAGGAGGAAAGAGAGAGTAGTGTTTGTGAACGTTTGACTTGAATTTCCCTAAATTGTAAGTATCAGGAAAGACATCTGCGGGGAGTTTGTTCCACATACGGGCGGTTCGACTAATGAACGAATTCTCTCTATAATGCGTTGTGCGACTAATTGGACAATCAACCACAAACGGATGAGATCTACTGTACAAGCGCGTGTTACGGCCAAAAACACGGGGCATCGGGATAAGTGCACTTATCTCAGCAGAATACCTCCCATGGTAGTAACGATAGAACAGTGTTACACAAGCCACATTCCGACGATGCTCCAACGAGTCAATAGAGCTGGATACCCTACTGTCATTAATGAGCGCCGACGCCCTCCTTTGTACACGGTCCAAAAGCTCCAAAATAGACTTTGAAGCCCCTGCCCATATATGGTATAAATAGAAAGGAGATCAGAAGGAGTGAAGTACCCCTTAAATGAAGAATTCTAAATAACCAACTTCGAGGGCGCGCAAGGAGAAAGTGGGACTAGGTAGGGATTTGGTGCCTACTACATTTTTGTTGCCCAATTTCTCCTTTACAAATTACCTTTGAATATATTTATTCTATCTTTTGTCTGGGCAATTATAAATGCGAAAAACCTTTGGGCAAGCATACTTGCCTATGGTCGTCTAAGGGTTAAGAACCATATCCCAGCAAGCATGATAAAACGAACGAATTCCCCAATCGTATTGCCTGGAAGAAAAATTTAATTGCGGCAACAATCGCTTTCGTATTGCGGAAGATACCCCAGTTGTTAGAAAACGTGTTCCGAAAGCTACACCTCAAAGCAATTCGAAAACAAAATACGTTTTCATATATGTACATAATCTTTTATTAAGAATCGAATAATACAATAATGTAACTAATATGATTTTTACAGTTATTTTTTTTTTTTGTTTCTTGATACATTGCGTCATTATTACAGTTAAAAATTGAACGCTTCATCATTCTCTTCCTGGGGAATTTGCTTAAAATACGTTTTCTGAGAAAAACATAATTGCGATTTTACTTAAAATAAAATTGTAAATAACTCCAATACAGAATTTCTTTACCTTAATAAAAAATTACGTAGAAGTCTTGCCTCTTTTTTGATTGTTATTTAGCTTTCTGCAAATGTCCAAACTTTTTTTTAACAAATTGTATTTTTTCAAAAATATAATTTCTTTTAAATAATAAAAATTAAAACAATTTTTGTCATTTTTTTAATAATGTTAATATTTTTTCCAGTTGATAAAAAGAATGTATGTTTGAAACAGGGACCGTAACGGTTATGACTTCTATCATAAAAGTCAGAATAAAAAAGTTATTTTTTGACTTTTATTTTTTTGAGCAAAAATAAATTATTTTTTGACTTCCCGAGTAAAAATGTTTTGATATAATCATATATTATTTTATGTAATTGCATATAGTAACTTATAGTTACATATGGCCACATATGCTTTTAAATTCAAGCAGATATACTTTTATATAGTCATATGTTAGATATTTTTTCCTCAAAGGTTTTAATATGGAGACATATGTGATTTTATATTATTACATATTGGCCTACATATATATGTATGTGCTATATATAAGTACATAAAGTAACATATAAAAGATATAATTACATGTAAGTTTATATATAATTTATAAAACTATGTGGATCCATATAAGAAATATTTTATAATTTGTGTTAGTTATGATTATATATTGACGAATATGAACCCATATATAACTTATAACGTTCCTTATAAAATCATCTATAATTATATATCACCCCACATAGGCAATTTTTTCAAAGTGATTTTAGATAAAAATATATAAGGTCCATATAAAACCGTATTGTATTATATTTGGTTCCATGTTATCAATGATTTTGAACTAGTTTTAGATTTAGTAATTACTAGGGATTCGCGCGTGACACGAAATGTTCGTGAGTCACGTTATTCACACGTGGTCGTGAGTAATAATTACTATACTTAAGTGATTCGTGCGTGAGCGTGAGTAAGAATAACCCGTGCATGATTCGTGTGTGAGTTTATTTTTTGCATCATATGTTTTTAGTAATTTTTACTGTTTTGCATGAGAATTTTCTGATTGTAAGTTTTTAATATACTCATGTGTGCTGAGTAAGAAACGAAATGCTCGTGAGTAATTTGTTTTTTTTTTTGTTTTTTATTTTGAGCATGAGTCAAAAATGGCTTACGCACCGCACCCATAACATTAACAACACTGAAGCTTTAATACGAAATTCTCTATGCTATAACGTACACTTGACTGATTTCTTATATCTTGGTTGTATATCATAATCCTATTAACTTTAAAATTTCAGTGTTGTTAACTTCATTTTAAAATTAATAAATTAAAATAAATTTTTTCTCATGTTTATTGCACTGTCATGATAAATCTGGATAAAAGTAATGGAAGATTTATCGAAATTATAAGATCTCCAGCAGGACTGGGGTTAATCATTACATTTTGTAATTAATTACACATGCAATTACACAATTACATGTAATTGTAATTGAAAAAAAAACTCATCTATAATTAAATATTATTTGTAATTGCAATTCAAAAAAGAACAATTACAATTATAAGTAATTGAAAATTTTTTTTTATTTAAAAAATAATTTTTGTATGTATATTGTTAGATATGGTCCTATATAATATGATAAAAAGTATAAGGTTAATATTTAGATATAATTGTATCAAAATATGTCCACTTTTATAACATTTTATATAATTTTATACAAAAAGATATAATTTGATATAATTGGATGAGGACAAAATTCGGATACAATTGTATCGAATTGCATAAAATTGTATCAAATTGTACCAAATTGTATACAATTGTATACAATTCGATACAATATGATACAATAAGACGTTCTCATTTTTCGGATATAATTATATCTAATTACATAAAAGATAATATATAATTAAATATAACTTCATATGGCTCCATATCATTTTTTTTACTTGGGTTTTATTTTTTCGAGCAGAAATAAAAGTTATTTTTTTACTTTTATTTTTTCGAGCAAAAAATAACAGTTATTTTTTGACTTTTATTTTTTGAGCAAAAAATAATGTTACTGTTTCGACAAAAAAACACATTAAAGTATTAAAATCTTGTCAAATTCATATCAAACATATAAAAATATGAGAAATCCCTATAAAAGCGAGCTCCATGGGAATTTTTAGTTGTCATTGATTTAAAAAAAATTTTACTCTTGCTCAAAAAAATAAAAGTCAAAAAATAACTTTTTTTAGTTAAGTGTTTGTAACCGTCGCATAGGACAATCGTAATTAATATTAGAATTAATTACTAAAGCAATTTTTTCTAGAGCTGATTTATAGGAAGAAGAAGAAGAAAACATTTGTATTGAAAAATTTAACAGACACAAAGGAATGACCAGACTGCCGCAGTTTCGTCTCACCCAAAGATTCGTCAGTCGTTAGTTTGTGTGTCAACTGATCAAAGTAATTTTTAATTGCAAATTTGTCTCTATATGAAAAAACTTTTTGTGTATTTCCATGACCGGGGATTGAACCGGCAGCCCTCTGCACAGGCTATGACTCGTAGCATCACCTCTTAACAAGATACACCACGGTCGGCATATCGCTGAGTGTGGCTAATTGAAGTTTTTTCAATCACAGCCTATGCAATGTATGTTTTGTAATCAAAAGAGCCAAAATTAACAAATACTTGAGCAATTTATTTTTCAATTTTTTGCTCAAAAAAATAAAAGTCAAAAAATAACTTTTATTTCTGCTCGAAAAAGTAAAAGTCAAAAAATTAATTTTATTTTTGCTCAAAAAAATAAAGGCCACAAAAAGACTAGGCCAAAAGACCGATATTTGGTTATATGTGCTTTTTTGTTTAAAAATTCAATTATAACTGTTATTTTCGGTCCCTGGTTTAAAATACTACTTGATTAATGTCGTACAAATGAAAAAAGAAGATATTGCCGCAATATGATGTGGATGATATATCTTCCAAATGCTTATTGGGATGTACAAGTAAAATTACAAACAGTACTTCATTTTTTCGAATAACAGAAAATGAGTAAAGCACCCAGCAAAACTTTGGTAATGGGTTGGTTTTACTTAGAAATCTAAAGTAATACGTTACTAATATTGTGATACATTAATACTTATGTGGGGGGTGTGAAATAATGAGTTATCGATATAGAGATATATCACTACTTAGTTGGAGGCTTGAAAATAACATATGACTGATATTGTGTTATATAATAACTTATTAATAAAGGTAAAACTATCAAGTTATTGGTATTGTATTATATAACTACTTATTATGCGAAAGGACTCCAGTATGCGGTTCATTATTTTGAAGCTTTATCGAAGTTTTTTCGAAAAAATTAATAGAAATCAATATGAAATAGAGTCGTCATTTTAAGGTTTCTCGAACACATTTTTTAATCGAAAATTATATCGATTTCGACGTTTTATGATATCGTAATTTCCCAATTTATTGTATTTTTATTATTCGCAAGTTTGGTTCGTTTTCCAATATATTTCAAGTCTTAATATTGAAATTTCTCGGTATTAATTTTCATCCAAAAATTACGCGATTAATAATTTTTTTATGCTTTTTAGTGTTAAAAACGTAGTTTACCTTATAAAAGTAAAAAAGGATATACATAGTTATATAAAAAATAAAAAATTGGGCTGTAAGAGATTTGAACCACGATCCTCATAAAGTAAAATTTTGTGTACGTCTGACCTTCCAGACATCTACACCACAACCGATTTGAAAATTGTATGAATTAAATTTGACTTTAAAATATTTTGACATATCCATAAATTGAACAAAAAGAAATTTAAACAAACAAATGTACCCAGCAAACAATTCGAATCTATAAAAACCAGGTTTTGTAGATGTACGACAAGAAAAACTGGACAACTGTAAACTTCGTTTAAGTATATCTAAATTCTTTTGTTTGTTTTATATTAAATATTTCAAACCAGAGTTTACGACAACCAAATTATAGAAATCGATTGCCAAATTTATTTGGATTGTTAGTAAAAATGTTTAAATTGATTTGACAGTCACTGGGTTACGGGGTTGTAAATATGTGAAGAAATCTCGATGTCAGTTGCTATCAATAGAGTCGACATATACGACTTAAATTTTCACCACATAAATAGTTACAAAAACTAGAAATATAAATTACAAAAATAAAATAAACAACAAACACTTTTTATAATGCCCTTTGTGGGCTTTTTAAAAAAGGATATATTTTATATTTTATGAGATTTTTAAAGCTATTCTGTTTTCCCAAAAGTTTTATACGTGTCAGAAAATAAGAATCAAAGAAAGTAAATATAACGCAAGTTTTTTCAATTAAAATAATATTGTACGTAATCAAATAGATTACATATTAATCAATAAAAGATTTTCTTCGTCAATCCTCAACGCTAAAGCATATCCTGGTGCAGATATACCTTCAGATCACAATCTGCTGTTTGCTAAATTGAGAATAAAACTTTCTTCCGTAAAAAGATCAAAAATAAATCCTCATCTAGACTTGGAAAAGTTAAAGAACCCACAGGTAGAAAATTTAGTTACTCAAAAGATAAATCAAAACATTGAGAATGTGATCAATATAGATTCAGACCCAATAGAATTGTGGGATACAACAACATCTTTGTTAACCGTAAATGATAAAATTGGTTTCAAACGTAGAAAACAGAAGCAGTAATGGATTACCGAAGAAATCCTTTTATTGATAAATGAAAGGAGGAAATACAGAAATAAGGATAATACTGAATATAATCGTTTACAAGGCCTTATCAGAAGAAAAATTCGAGAAGCAAAAAACGTGTGAATAGAACAAGAATGTATAGATATTGAAAAACTACAAACTAATCATGACGATTTAAATCTTCATAAAAAGATAAAGGAGTTGTGCAATATTAGAAAAAACATGAATTCATACATTCTTTTAAACGAATTCAATGAAATTATCTCAGAGGCATCTGATAAAATAGATATGTGGATGCAATATGTCGAGGATTTTATTTCAGATGATTTTAGATCATCAAACATCTTGGAATTGCCGATTTCGGATCTAGAGGGACAGCCTATAACAAGATCGGAGATAATTAAGGCAATTAATTTGTCAAAAAATAATAAATCCTTAGGGTGTGATGATTTACCAGCCGAAATATTAAAACTCCTTGATGAAAACGGTATACAAATTCTTGAAAAAGTTTTTAACCATGTTTATAATACTGGCGTTTATCCACAAAAGTGGTTAAAATAAACATTTATATCAATACTGAAGAAGAATAATGCAAGGAGATGTAAAGATTTTAGATTAATAAAATAAGTTTAATGTGTCATTCGCTAAAAATATTTTTGAAAATTATTAATCAACGCATTTACAAAACATGTGAATTACATATGGGTCGTTTCCAATTTGGATTTAAAGAAGCAATGAGTACCCGCGAAGCTTTGTTTAGTATTCAAGTTTTGGTACAGAATTGCAAGGATGTACAAAAAGATGTATTCCTATGCTTTATTGATTATGAAAAAGCTTTTGATAGAGTCCAACACGATAAATTAATCGATATATTAAAAATTATTAATATAGGTAGTAAAGAAATAAACTGCATAAAATCACTTTACTGGAAACAAAAAGCTGAAGTTCACTTTGGAGACCTTGTGAGAAAATGTGTCGATTAACAGAGGAGTCAGGCAAGGATGCATTATGTCCCCATTGTTTTTAATCTTTATTCGCAATGTATATTTCAAGAAGCTTTGGATCAAATGAATATTGGAATTAAAGTTAATGGTCAATATATTAAAAATATCCGATATGCAGATGACACGACGTTATTGTCCGACAAGATGTATGACCTACAGCAACTTTTAAACTCAGTTAATACTTACAGCAACAGCTACGGCCTTAAAATAAATAAGGAAAAAACAAAATATATGATAATCAGCAGAAATAGAAATCCTTATTATGGCTGTAATATTACCATTAATAATGAACCGCTTGAACGAGTTGCTAAATTTAAATACTTTGGTTGCTGGCTACAAGAGAGTTGGCAATGCGACAAGGAAATAAAATGTGGAATAGAAATGGCTAGAAATTTAAAAAAACTTTTAACAAACAGAGATATAAATGTGAAGCTTCGTGTACGGTTTATGAAATGTCATGTGTGGTCAGACCTTCTGTACGGAGTTGAATCGTGGACACTGAAAGTAGCGAACATTAATAAATTAGAAGCATTTGAAATGTGGTGCTATTGCAGAATCTTAAAAATTTCATGGACTGAAAGAGTAACCAACGAAGAGGTTCTAAGCAGATTGCAAAAAGAACGAGAAATATTTACTGTGATAAAACGACGTAAAACTGCCTATCTTGGTCATATAATTAGTTGAAGTGCTACAATTAATTTTACAAGGCAGCATAGAAGGAAGAAGAGGCATAGGAAGAAAGCAATTGTCGTGGCTTCGAAACATAAGAAATTGGACTGGCTTAAGAACCATAGGTGAATTAGTTCACACAGAACGAAATCGGGTTTATTTTGCCGAAATTATTAATAATATTACATTTTTACAATCTATAAGTATATATTTTTACTTAAAAACTAAATTAAGCTAACACTTTTTAATATTTTTATATATTTAAGAAAACTTACATGTAATCGCTTAAATTCAGAATTGGATAGGCAATAAAAGAAGAAGAAGAAAATTTAATGTTATAAACTGCAGTTAAATACTAAATTCTAGGTGCTTTGATTCATGCAAATTTGTATTGCTGACTAACTAATCTTATTCTCATCTTAATTCAGAATGTACTGTCACTTTTAAAATAATTATCTTCAAACAGGACGGTTTTAAAATCTTTTACTTTATTTTTCTATACACATATTTTTATGCAATTTTGCTCCAAAGTTTAATATCGATGGCTTAATGAAGGAAGACCCTAACTTCATTCTTAATTTCTAATGAAGGGAAGGCAATACAAATCTAAAAACCTTCGATATAGAGTTTCTCTGAATGAATGTTTTTATTAATACAAAAACAATAAAATAAAAAGTATAATCAAAGTTTTTCAGATTTCATTTTCCTCTAACGAAATATTAAATCGAGTCAGGGCCTTTCTGTATTAAGCATTAAATTTTTTTACGAAAAATTGGAAAAGAACAGCATATTCGTTCTTACTCTTAGGGAATTTCTTTTATCTTTTACATTCATGTTTATTGGGTAATATAAAGTTTATAAAGGTAGATTCAAAATAAATAAATTAAAAACAATTTGAATTATAAAAAAATGTTTATGAAACTATATGTATCATAACGGTTTGCCCCAAGGGGTAAGGCGATGAACTTCTAAACCAAAGGACGTTGGTTCGAATCGTGGTTGGTGTTGGAACAAAACAAAATTGCCTTGAATTTAAATTAGAATTGAAAAAACTTAAATTAAAGAGATATAAAAAAGTAAACAAAGAGAAGGGTAAAAAAAGAAAAATATATTTTTTTTCGTTTTATTAATCATATTTTCCCTCGAAAAATATTCGTTGTTTCGATGAAATATCGAATCTATAAATCAACAATCGGATCTATATCACCTTGCAAGCTACGTAGGAAAATACCCTCATTCTTGATATTATATCGAACTCGATTTCGATGAAATTTTACGAGAAAATGATTCAGTTTCGATACAAGCTCGACTCATTTGGCATACTGGGTACGATTTAATAAAAATTTATAATCTGATTACATTGCTCGGATCGGTGTCTTTTAAACAAAATCATTACTGGTAACGTCTTATTTTATTCCCTATATATAACCAATGATATATATACTAATGCGTAATGACTTATTTCACTCCATTTTAGCTAACTAGTGAATGTAGTATTACAAGTAACAACTTATTTCAGTACTTCCTTTGTAATCACTTATTTTAGCCTATACCGGTACGATTTAGGCAAACATTTACCTCCAATGACAAATTTGGAAACGTAACAAAATACGTCGAAAGCAACAAAATTTTTTAAAAAATGTAATAAAAGATATTTATTTTTTGTTGAAATCAAATACCAAATGGACATGTTTCTTAAGTTTTCATAAATAAAATAGACTCTAAATCCAACTATGCTCCAACTTGGAACGACGGGAATAAATATATATATATATATATTTATATAAATCCAATTGCGAAAACTGCTTTCTATAAACTGTTTTTTTATGGGGTTTTTTTTGTAAACATCTTGAATAGTTATGTGTGGTAGGCATAATCATGCAATAGAATACAATCCTCTCTTTTACTGAGAAAAAATTTATAAAATTTTTTGTTAAATTTTTCCGTTTTTTTTTTTTTTTTTTGTTTACTGGGAAAGCTTATAAAACTTAAAAAAAAATCGTTATTTTAAGTTAAGTGTGCTCCTTTACTTTTTGTGTAAAGTTCAATAAAATGAGAGTAATCACAAAATCCTCTATCAAAAAGACAAAATTACCCAAAAGTACGGGAACGCACAAAATCACTTTTCTAACCCAAAACTATTTAAAAGAATTCATTGTACCAGCTGTACATTTTATAATTTATCTAAATAGCAAAAAGAGAAGTTAGACAGAGGCAGAAAATTTTATAAAAATATCTGTATGAACCCAAAAATATCTGTAAGGGCCTAAAGGTTTTCAAAACTTGTTTAATATTACAACTAAGAGTGGATAATAACCATAAAGGAAAATTTATTTTCTAACGCATTTTCTAAGTTCTAAACTAAATTATATATTTCAAGTGTAATTTGATTTCTAGGTGATTTCAATTTTCAAAAATTTCAGTTTTTTGTCAATATTTCAAATTTTATGTAATCCGTTGTTTTACCCGTTTTCTGCCAAGCATGGATTCCGTGCGAATTTTCTGACAAAACTTCATAGAAGGATAGGTAGACGTGTCTTTAGAGATATTTTGGTAAAAAATGGATTAAACAATTTAAATACTGTATCTCATAGTCTTGTCATTTTAATACTTTATGGATAAATTTTTAATTTATATGTGCGGTTTCCTTGTTCGATATTAGTTTTAAAAGGTCCCAGCAAAAAAACTTGGATGTAATGCTTTACAAACTATCGTGATCGTAAAAAGTGATTTTCGTATCATTTGACATTTCCAAACAGAGGGTCGATTCCCGGCGGGACCAATATTTTTTTATTTTTTTTTTCCATTTTTTTCTTATTCTATTAATTTTTTTTATATTTATTATTAATTTGTTTAAATTCAATATTTTTTAATTTTTAAAAATATGTATGTATAAAAAAAATGGTGACAATTTGATTTTTATGCACCTGTAAAAGTAGTTCTGAAAACAATATTGAATTGGAGTGCACCTTTTACACTTTTTTCAATTTTATAGATTATCGGAAAGGTTAAATATTAAAAGTGAAGTACAACATTATTATTTTGATTTCCAATGGATTGCGCCATTCCAATATGATCTTAGACTAATTTCAAAGCGCAACAATAATTTCAAGCCCGATGTTTCCAACGCGAAATAAAAGTAAAATTCCAGAGGATTTTTCAAAGTTAGCTCGGTTTTTTATTTTATGAACTCTTTAAATATCTGTGTGGCGCGAAAGCGCGTTCACGAATAAGTTAAATTTCAACTGTTCTTTTCGGTTCTTTTATTGTATTTTATTCGGAATTATCAAACAAACCACTGACATAATATAATCTTATACTGATAGAAAAATCCTGAAAAAATAGCAAAAAAAGGTACTCAAAATTAGTTAAAAGGATCCCTGCACAGAAAGCTTTTGAAATTAGTAAATCCATTTTGCTAAATATTAGTAACATATGTAAGTACAGCAAAAATGCAACTGTTTTAGTAACATTTGAATTAAATTTCGTTTAATTGAATTGCAAATTTACCTTGCTAATATTGGCTAAAAAAATATTGCTGAATATTAATAGAAAACGAGTAAAAAGGTTAAAGTCGGGCATGTCGACTATACAATACCCTACACCACTCTGGGTAAAAGCCAACTAATGTTTGGATCCGAAATTCGAATGGGCTAAAAGGGGGCTTGTGTCAAAATTTTCTATAATGTGAGTCAGCGCACCAAATTTCATTAAAATATCTTAATATTTGCGACTTGCAGTTTGTAACCAAGCCAATTTTGGGGGGACCCTTATATGGGCACTAGGTCTAAATATGGACCGATGTTCACCAAAATCAACAGGCTTCGTCCTTGGGTCTGTGTACCAAATTTCATCAATATATCTTAATATTTGCGACCTGCAGCGTATAAACAATATAATTTTCGTAGGACCCTTATATGGGCACTAGGTCTAAACATGGACCGATGTTCACCAAAATCAATAGGCTTTGTCATTGGGCCAACATAGGTCTGTGTACCAAATTTCATCACAATATCTTAATATTTACGACCTGCAGCGTATAAACAATATAATTTTGGTAGGACCCTTATATGGCCACTAGGTCTAAACATGGACCGATTTCAACCAAAATCAATAGGCTTCGTCCTTGGGCGGACATAGGTCGGTGTACCAAATTTCGTCAAAATATCTTAATATTTGCGACCTGTAGAGTGCGCAGAAGAATGCATGGACAGACAGACAGACGGACAGACGGCCATCGTTAAATCGAAATAAAAAAAAATTCTGAGCCGATCGGTATACCATAAGGTGGGTCTAGGACCAATATTTTTTGGTGTTACAAACATCAGCACAAACTTATAATACCCTGACCACATAGTGGTGTAGGGTATAAAAAGCAGTAAAGAAATTGTTATACACAGAAAAAAGTATCACAAAATTTTAAGTAATTAAAAAAAATTGTTGGCTTTTTACTTAGATATCTAACAATTTTTTTATCAAATGTTTGTAAATTGTATCAAAAATATCAAAAAAATAGCCTTGGAATTTTTTGAAACAAAAAAAAAACAAATCATTTATTTTTTGTTTTCAATTGCTCAAATGTTTGTAAATTGTAACAAAAATTTCAAAAAAGTATTTTTATTTTTTGTCAATACGACAACATAAAGCGAATAATTGTTTTAATATAACAAACTCGTTGTGGAATTTTATTTTTTTATTTTTAACAAATACAAACAACCCTACGGGAAATTTTAACAAACTGTCACCGAACTGGCCCCTTTATATGGAATAGACTGGTCACTTTTACATGGCGTTGTCATAGGAGGGGGAAATTGACCCCTTGTGACATGTCACAAGATAAATCCCAGGACAGGTCCCTGAACTTTGTTTTTTATGAGAGTTCAGTAACCTGTCCTAGGATTTGTCTTGTGACCAAAACTTTGTTTTTGTGAACTTTGTTTTTTATGAGAGTTCAGTAACCTGTCCTAGGATTTGTCTTGTGACATGTCACAAGGGGTCAATTTCCACCTCCTATGACAACGCCATGTAAAAGTGACCAGTCTATTTCAAATAAAGGGGCCAGTTCGGTGACAGTTTGTTAAAATTTCCCGTAGGGAAGTTACAAAAAAAAAATTATTGTATTTACAAAACACATTGTTAAAAAAAAATTGATTTTATTTTTAACAAATTACAAAAAAGTTACAAAAAGGGATTTGTATATACAAATTCCATTGTTGGTGCCTTTTTAAAAATTTTTTTGTTTGTTTATGCAAAAAAGGTGTTTAACATTACAAACAGAATTTTGTAAATTTTTTCTGTGTATATTCAAAAGTTAATTTATGTTTAAATTTAATTGAGTTGAATAAAAATAATGAACGCTCCTGCTATAATAAACAGAAATATTTGCTAGAAAATAGTAGACTGCTTTCTGCAGTGTATTCGCATTAAAAAAGTCAAAAATAAAATCATAAAAATTTTAAATTCTTTGCGATGGTTTAGTCGACTAATTTCCACTCAATTTTTTGCTGATTTTAGCAGGGTAAATTGTCACTTTCGATTAACTAAAATATAGCTGAAATTTTGTAAATTTAACAGATTTTGTCTTGCTGTTTGTATCTGTTTATTTAGCAAACAGATTCTACTAGATTCAGCTGTTTTTTCAAAAAAAATTTTTGAACGCTTTTATATTAGCGTATGAACAACATAAAAAATATCTCGAATGAACAGGTGAACTAGAAGAACACACTAGTTCAAAAATAAAATTGTTTGAAATGAACTGTAAACTGTAATACCAAATTCTAGTCATTTTTATTCCGATTGTTTGTTTGTATAAAATGTTTTATTTTGTGTGAAAATTTTCGAGTGTCCTCACATTTTTACTCACCATTTGAAATTTTTTTTTACCATAGACTAACACTCAGGCGATGCCCCCTACTTATGCTAGTGCATTGTGTTAGAATTAGGTAAATAGAAGAGATTTCGACAATTTTTAACACCAAACTGCTAATAACAAACAATATGAATAAAAACCAACTGATAAGTAGTCTTTGTGACGAGAACGTGATTAAACAAGACACATGTTTCAAGAGGCAATCAAATTAAAATCCGAGCTAGATTTGTAAAAACCTTTGAGGGTTTTGTTTTGGCAACAGTGTACTTTCATTTCGCGTTTGAAACATTGATTCTGACCTCGATGATCATTTTGCAGGATCTTCTAAAACCGAATATAGTTTTGTTAAAGATATTGCAAGAAGCTTCTTGGGACAAATCCGAATTTACATATATATGTATTTAATTTACAGTCACTTCCAAAATAAATTTATTGTTTCTCCTAAAGTACGCTTTTTCATGGACAGTTAATAATTTTAATTTAAAAAAAATTATGAAAATCCAACATTATAATGCTTTACTTAGGGTAGAAAAAAATTTTAAAATGCTTGTGCCTGCAAGCAGTAAAAAACCGAAGGTTAATTTACCAATTTTATGTTTATCTTATAATAAATATGACGAAAACTATTAGTAGTAACAATAAAAAATAGCCACTTATCAATTAAAAGTTGCGAAAAAAAATTCTGTTTATTATTTGCAGTCACAATTGCTTCTCAGTAAAAGAGAGGACTGCATTCTATTTATTTTCTAACGTCTTTGATTATGCCTAGCACACATAACTATTCAAGATTTTAAAAAAAAAAAACCCCAAAAAAAACAGTTTCTATGGCAACCAAAAAGCTTAAAAAAATTTTTAGAAAGCAGTTTTCGCAATTGGATTTAGAGTCTATTCTATTTATGAAAACTTAAGAAACTTGGTCATTTGGTATGTGATTTCAACAAAAAATAAATATTTTTTATTAATTTTTTTAAAAAATATTGTTGCTTTCGACGTACGTATTTGGTTACGTTTGAAAATTTGTGAAATCATTTCGGGGGGGGGGGGGGTGGCTCGAGCCCCAAACCTCCCCCCTAGCTACGTGCCTGTGTCTGGATATAAAATTGTATTCCAGCACTTTGCTAACGTATCTTGTATTAAACTATGCCAAGCTAAAGCAATCACGGATGTTGCATCAAAAAGAGTAAAGGTTTTTAAGAACCCAACAATATTTTCTGGTACAGATGACACAATTTTGGCTAGAAGACTATTTCTGTATTGTAATTTCACTAAGTGAATGGCAATTTGGTCCATTGGTTCAATAAGAGGTGTCATATTTGTAGGCATGTATATTGTCCATATTTTTCCATCATTTGTAGATTTCACTAGTTCTTTTTTTCAGATTTTTTGATTCCAGAAATGACTCCACCTGAAATAAAAGTTTTTAAACCTGTATGTGAAAATGAACACCATACTGACCTCGGGGACAAACATTTGCAAAAACCAGACCTTGAAGATTCCAGCATTCCTCCAAGCACTTTTAGCATGAACATAGGCGTACCTAGACCATTTTTCTGGGGTGGGCAAGCGACCTATAAATTTTCTGCTGTTTATTTGCCCATTCTCACACTCTTAATCCTAAAAAACACTTTGGGCATTATGCTTACAATTTTTTCACACAAAAAAAAAAATTATAAATGATTCCTTGCCTTCTAATAAAATTTTCATAATTTTTAAAATAAAATAATCCTGGTAATAATCATAATTTTCAAAATGAATAAACTCTGAATAGTGCATTTATTTTTCTGAAGAAAACCTCGTACAAGGAATATTCTCAGATTATTATGAAATTTAGATATTTAGTAGAGAAAAGAAATCTAATATCAACCTGTCTAATTCGTCCACCTCGGACGAACCCTATCTAACCCCATATTCTGACCACTTAAATTACCGAGGTGGACAAAAATAGTGAGATGTTCATCTTACAATTTTAGTTTCTACAAAATATTGAAATTTCATTAAAATAACATAGTAGTGTTTAGTTTGAAGTAACTTCCTTGTTAGATATAAACTAATTATTCGTTTAGAAAACTATGAAATCAAAGATATTTAACTCACCAAAAAAGATTCTGCGTTATTTTTCTATTATTGAACAACTTTGCGGTTCTAATAATTTTTCTTAAAGAAAAACTCTTATAGTCAATTTTATAATCAGAACTAAGATAAATTTATTTCTTAAATATTTCTTAGGTAAAAATTTTTCAAACAACATTTCTTATTTAAGAAATATTTAAAACAAAAATCGATCTTAGTTCTGACTATAGAACTGACCCTTAGATTTCCACAAATTATCTGCCTAGGAAACCATTAGACATTTTCCCAAACCAAAAACACAGGATTAATTGATATTAAAAAAAAAGTAATATTGTGATACTTTTCGCCATCAAAATTATAGATAAAAGAATTGTAGGTAGATTTTTTAAAAATTCTGGGGTGGGCAAAAATCAGTCTAGGGTGGGCTTAGCCAGACCGGCCTAAGTCCGCCAATGAGCATGAAGATTATTTAAAGGCAAAACTTTGTTATGAAATGAACGTGGCCTTTTTGCTTTTCTAATTAGAAGAGGTTTAATTTTGTTTGTGCCAGAAGCATTTGCACAGAGAAGAATAGTAACTCTTTCTTTTGATAATTTTCTTCCTGGGGCAGTAGTTTCTCCAGCATGTACAAATGTCTTGTTTGAAAGCATCTTCCAATAGAGACCCGTTTCATTGGCATTGAGAATTTCGTCATGTGTTAAATCGTTCTCTCTTATAACACTTTATAATTTTTGTTTAAATGGCTCCACTAAATCTTCTTTTGATGATAATTTTTCACCTGATTCTTGAAGAAGTCTTGTCGCTTGCATGGATACTGCCGTCATATAACTTCTTTTGTATTTCTATAGCTTAGCGATTTTAATGCCATTCCATTCACAGGTATGTACGTATTTCTGCCTTTGGTCAAGAAACCAATCGAAAAGCTTCTTCACCAGCCTTGGATACTCACCTTCTTTAAGCGATCGACGATTTTTAGAGCTTCTAAATTTGACACAATTTTTTCTTTCATTTTCTTTAATGCACATAGTGAAGGTTTTGGAATCCCGTATTTCTGTGAAATTTCACTTAGGCTTATACCTTTTTTACATTCATCCAAAATTTTTATTTTGTCACTTAAAGAAATTCTTTTTCTGTTTCTCATGCTTATTTTAGTATAACATTCACTCACAAGTTGATTAAAAAATGCACTAAAAAGCTTGCGGTCTATGTGCATACGCAAATAAAAAATGTGAATTCATTGAAAAACTAACGGTATTGTAACGATTTTGGTTCTCTCTCAATTGTTTTTGACTTCATTATTTGTTGGGAGTTTTTTGTGTTCTTTGTTGTTTTTTAGTTTTTTTCTGCAAACATTCGTTATATCGAGTATAAAATTTTTGAAACGTTCCTTATATAAGGTAGTCAATGGAAAGATTTTGGTTGTTCGTTATATCGCGTTTTCGTTAAACCCAGTATTCGTTATACCAGGCTTTGACTGTATATGTTTATATACACAGAAAAAAGTATCACAAAATTTTAAGTAATTAAAAAAAATTGTTGGCTTTTTACTTAGATATCTAACAAATTTTTTTATTAAATGTTTGTAAATTGTAACAAAAATTTCAAAAAAGTAGCCTTAGAATTTTTTGAAACAAAAAAAAACAAATCATTTATTTTTTGTTTTCAATTGCTCAAATGTTTGTAAATTGTAACAAAAATTTCAAAAAAGTAGTCTTAGAATTTTTTGTTTGTTTATGCAAAAAAGGTGTTTAACATTACAAACAGAATTTTGTAAATTTTTTCTGTGTCCCAAGCAATACGAAATTATCTGAATGATAAATCCGCGATACCGCTAGATAATCGTATATCGCTAATTTATCACCTGGAAGATAAAAAGGTGATATCGCTAAATTAACTCCTCGGAATAAACTAAACGATTTATATTTTTCATTATTAAATTTAACTCTGAAAAAGAATATCTGCATTAGGGATGGCCGATTTGTAAGGACAATAATTTTTCGATATTGTGACATCGATTTTACCTTAGCTTTTGGCATGTGGAAAAAAAGTTCCACTACGACATATGAAAAAAATTATTTTCGAGGCGCCCAAATTTCGTCCCAAAGTCGTCTGAAAACCCAAAACAAAACATTTTTTTTTCGAAAAAATGATATCGCCATCGATGGCATAATATCGGTTGTTAAATCGACCCAGCCTAATCTGCATACATAATCCATTGACAAAAACATTAACTATCTTGCTGCCATAATACCCGATTTTTCCGAGCACTAAATCTTCATTTTTCAACTAATTGGTTTCCCATATTTCTTATAATTGTGTTTTGTAAAAATTTTGTATTATTTTTTCCAACATTTTCAAAAATTTTAAACGAATTATGTTTATCTTCCAGATGATAAAAAGGTGATGTTGCCGTAATATTATCATAAAAAAATTATGACAAAAAACACAATTTTGAATTGGTTTCTCTAAATATCTTCCAAATGATAAAAGGAAGACAATTTCAAAATACTACTTGATTATTTTCATTCAAAGGAAAAATAGAAGATTTCGCTTTATTATCTTCTTGGAAGATATCTTCCAAATGTTTGCAGGGAATTACATGAAATCACTAACGACCTTCGCCCGCTAGGTATGCTTCGCATACCAACATTGTTATCGTAACTTAAAGTTTAAAATGTAATTTATTTTGGATAGGAATTAAATATTGTTATGAAAATAAAACACAATATTTTTTGTTAATGCGAATGCTTACTAAGAAGTTATATAATAAAGTTATACATAAAATTGCTTATGTAAATATGTATTGCGCATAGTTCGGGGACATAGCAAACATGTGCCCAAACTATACTGTATATTAGTCAAAAATGTCTTCAAAGTATTCGAAAGACCTACAAAGAGTTTGAGGACAGTCTCCAAACTAACCAAATGTCTCCAGACCAGCGTTATCATATATTTTTTCAGAAAAACTGTAAATAAAAACTGTTTCTTTAGAAAAAAACTGTTTTTCGAAAAATTTTTAAAAATTAGAAGAAATTCTGGGATCCCGAAGTATCCTGGGACTAAAATATTATCCCAGGGTATCAATTTTCAAAATATCGAGATTTTAATAGTTTAATTGCATTTGGCATTTATAGTAATCGAAGTTCGGCTAAAAATTGTCCGTCGGGTCTATGACTTGTCAGATATGGCTTAGCCAATTTTATTCCGTGCTAATTTTTGATGAAATTTTTTATAAAAATTATTCGTTTTTCCAGTAAGCATATTTTGTAGTATTATATTGGTATTTTTAAATTTATTTATGTTTCGATTTGTACCTAATTTTTGACAATTTGGAAGTTTTATTGTAATTTTTGGGTCATATGGATAACCACTTTCTAAGTTTATAAATGGCTTATAAAACAAATATTTTATAAACTATTCATTTTATAATCGTGTTATAAAGTTTTCAAATTATTATGCATAAGCACTTTTATATTTAAAATTTTAGTTAAAAAAATAAAAGAAAAATTGTAAATGAAACAAATGTGCCGATTTAATATAAAAAACTGTAAAAAAAATCCATGAATTTAAAAAAACTGTTTTTTACATGAAAAAACTGGAAAACTGTTAGGCATCCCAAAAAACTGCAAAAAAACAGTTAAAACTGGCTATATGGCAACACTGCTCCAGACTAAACTGTGGATCGAGAAAATGCCCCGGAGTATGCGCTCTGCATACATACTTATAATTATATGTCAATTATTATTTAAAAGGCGAGTATGCATAGAACCCAAAGTAAAAAAGTAATATACTTATTTTTTATCCTAAAGTATGATTGGTTTATTGTCATTGCGAATCCATTTGTTCCCGATTCTATTCCTTTTCGTTCTACATTCCATTCTCTGTTCCATTTCCATTATCTAGAGTTTCAATTCCACTCGTTCCCCGTTCTTTCGCGAAAGTGTATTAAAAAAGTGTTTAAAAAAAGTGGTCTTGGACAAACATTCTCTCGTTGACTGTCCAAACCAAAAAAAAAAAAACTAAATGTATTTAAAAAAAGAAAAAATAAATTGGGCGTAGACAAATTTTCTTTCCCGAAAGTGTGTTGAAAATAGTATTTAAAAAAAATTTACAATAAGCAAATAACCTAAAGTTACCACAAACTTAAAGTTAAAAAATTCATCTTCGAATTCAATTTGACATCTGTAACTCTAAGTTAGCTCAAACTTTAATTTGTTTATTGTTAATGGCCCATAGATAAACATCCATATATATAAAATTCTCGTGTGACGGTGTTTGTGTTCGTACTCCTCCGAAATGGCTTGACCGACTTTTGTGAAATTCTTTATGTGTATTTGGTAGATATGAGAATAGGTCGGTTTTCCGACACGGGAACAGGCGACATATCATGCGAAAAACATGGATTTTCAAGGTTATGCCGCAAACACTCTATGACTGTCCTTGGGATTTGTTTATTGTCATTGGAGTTTCAATTCCAGTCGTTGCCCGTTCTTTCCCGAAAGTGTTTGATTCAAATTTGAAAATGTGTGGAAATAATCAAATGAGTTGCATGCTGTACGAATATGATCTTGCGGTATTTTGGCCCATTCCCCTACAATGGCTTTCTTCAGCGCAACCATACTGGCATATTTTTTAGTGCTCGCCTTGCTCTCCAAATTGCCCAGATGGAATGAATAGTCAATCGGATTTGCATCTGGCGAATTCGAAAGCCATTGTGTGGACGAAATGAAGTATGGAACATCATTTTTTAACCATTCTTGGTTCACAAGAGCTTTATGAGACGGTGCCGAGTCTTGTTGGAATGTCTATGGACTACGGCCGAAATGTTTGCATGCCCACGGCTCTAAAGCAGCTTCCAAAATAGTTTCCCAATAAAAAGTCGCATTTACTTTGACACCAGGTTCGATGAAAACGATTGGACAGCGTCCATCGGCGGTTACAGCTGCGCATACCATTACTTGAGGCGGAAAATTACTAGGGTGGCCGCTCGTAGGCTCAAATTTTCGTGATTGCGTTCAGTTAAGTAAATACGATAATTTTGCGAGTTTATGAACTGCTAAATAGGAAAATTTTTTTCACCAGAGAACACAATGTTTGGAAATTCGCCACCTTCGTGCAAGCGTAACAACTCCTTTGCTCTTTCGTGTCTTGACTTTTTTTGCTTTGGTGGCCACATCGAGCTAAAGTGAATGGATTCTGAAATTTTGATTGTTTCTAGACATTTTGTAATTTTAATCAATAAAAAATAATTTCACACAAAAAAATATGGTCGTTTGAAAAGGTAACACTTCAATCGCCTAACCCTGTAGTGTTAGCAAAATAAAAACCTAAAGAGGATTTATTTTGTGTTGTTACTGGGCTTGTAAGAATGATAAAAACACGAATTTCTATCGGGACTTCCTCAAAATTATGACATGATGTAAAGATTTCGAAAATATATTTAGAACCTGTGAGTCAAAATTCACACAAACTTAAAAGTCGCATTCAAAAATATCTCTTCACAGAGCTAATTCATTGAATTTAAGAAATTAAATAAAATTTCAGTAGATAGCCGATATTATTGTACATTCCTAAAAAATGCTTAGCAGATAGCAAAGCAATTAAAATGGTGAAAAATTAAAAAAAAGTGTGCAACTTAAGTGTTTGCCATCAAAAAAGTATTTGATTGACAAAAAAAGTAGAAGATTTCGATATCTATGTACATTTGTTTTCTTTCATATATTTTTACTAGGAGCAAACATTGATTACTATTTTTACTCGCGTAGTATGACATAGTTGAAAGTTTATGTACATCAGATATGAGATATAATTATATACAATAGTAGTTGAAATTGTATGTGAATCAGATATATGATATAACTATATACAACCGTTTTTACCCGGGTATTTATAATTTTAATTTTGTATACGGCATAAAAAATAAATTCAAAATTAAATCTATAAACATTAAGCATATAATGAATATATATTAAAATAACAATGGGAATGAGGAGGGGGGGATTCTTTGTAGGGGCCATGGAAACCACATTAAAAGGCTTGCGCAAATATTACAATTATAATAACGTTGGCTTCAGACAATAACGTCATCAGCTGCAGCATCATTATCATACTAAGCGTTACTCTCACCTTTGCTTAAAGAAGTCTATATAATTTACTCACATAAACTACAAACGTTCATTAGAGATACGAGTACATATGTAAGCAGTTGACCAGTGATATGACCAAATTTATAATGTAGAATGAAAATATATTTTTGCAAAAAAAAAAAATAAATACAGGATTTAAATTATATACTCATTATATTTATTTGATTGGTTTTTTATATAGGGTATCCCACAGATTTTCCCTGTATTCCTGAAAGAACATAAAATTATTCTGGGAAAGCTCATGTAGGTACAATAACTACCCAGCAAAAAAAGAGATGACGAAGCAGTAGAAAAAACAACACAAATGATGATCTAGATATCCTTCTTTTTTAACATAAACACTAATGATTTTAACATTGAAGTGTCATAGGAGAGGAGTACTCCCACTTCTTCATTTTTAAAGTACTTTTTGAACGAGTGCAAAGGAAGCTCTTTTTCACCAATTAAAAGTTGAAAAAAATTCTTCGCAAAAAAATTATATTCTTTTTATTTTACAAAAGTTTTTTATTGCGGCCACCGGGAATCGAACTTGCGACCTCACGATTGCTTGTCTAGCGCTCTACCGCTGAGCTATTCTTTGATATGAAAATTGACAGGCATAAAAACACCACTTTGTTACTGCGAGATATTGTTCCTTATTCTCTTCAATAAAATTACTTATTAAACAAGTGTAAAAGGTGCACTCCAAGTCAATATTGTTTTCAGTACTATTATTACAGGTGCATAAAAAGCAATTTCTCACCATTTTTATACCCTACACCACTATGTGGTCAGGGTATTATAAGTTTGTGCTGATGTTTGTAACACCAAAAAATATTTGTCCTAGACCCACCTTATAGTATACCGATCGGCGCAGAATTTTTTTTTTATTTTCTTTCGATTTAACGATGTCCGTCTGTCTGTCCGTCCGTCCGTCTGTCTGTCTGTCTGTCCATGCATTCTTGTGCGCACTCTACAGGTCGCAAATATTAAGATATTTTGATGAAACTTCCCAGTCAGAAATCGCCAGTGGTACAAAAAATCAAGCACTGGCATACCACTGGGCAACCACGGTATTAAAAAGAAATGACTGGCAGAACACTCATTTGGGACGCTTTGCCAGCGTTTGCGAATAGCGTTTTACCAGTATTTGTTTTACAAAAATTTCGGTGGTTTATAAAAAAAACCACTGGCAAAGAATTAGCTTAGAGTGATATGCCAAGGTTTGCAACCAGTGGTTATCCAGTGCTACCTAGCCAATGCTACCAGGCGTACAAAAATTAATTCACTGGAAAACCAATGATTTTATAAAAATGCTGACGCTACGTTAAAAAATGTTTGTAGTCGGAAGGTTCCGAGTTCAAATCCGGTTGCAAGGAAAAAATTTTTTTTAGATTTTTTTTAATTTAAAATTTTTTTTGTTTTATAAAATCAATTTTTTTGTTTGTGGGAAAGCTCCTTCAAGACCAACTTTTTTTTGCCCTCCCAACACTGGCATACTAGTTACAAAAAATTGTTTGCCAGTACTAGCATTTTGGCACAGCCAGTAATTGTCCAGCTATTATCACTCATTTATGTGTTTAGCCATTAAATATTATATGTCTCGTTAGCTCAGTGGGTAGAGCAATCGTCTGCCAATCTGACGGCCTGGGTTCAAATCACGGCAGGACCAAAAAAAATACATATGAATTTTTTTAATTTTATTTTGGAAAATATATTTTCAGAAAACCTATTTAATGGTTTTGCCAACGTTTAAAAATTTTGTTCCTCCAGTGCTTTTCCGACGCTTTTTGAACAGCCGGTCCTTTTGTCTAATCATGTTATCATTTTGGGAATGGGAAAGCACTTTTTGCCAGTACTTGTACCACCTGTTAAAGTGCTTTGCCACCGCTTTCCCGTTTGTATTTTTCTGACTGGGTTGGTACACCAACTTATGTCGCCCAAGGACGAAGCCTATTGATTTTGGTTAAAATCGGTCCATGTTTAGACCTAGTGCCCATATAAGGGTCCTCCCAAAATTATATTGTTTATACGCTGCAGGTCGCAAATATTAAGATATTTTGATGAAATTTGGTACACAGACCTACGTTGGCCCAGGGACGAAGCCTATTGATTTTGGTGAACATCGGTCCATGTTTAGACCTAGTGCCCATATAAGGGTCCTACCAAAATTATATTGTTTATACGCTGTAGGTCGGAAATATTAAGATATTTTGATAAAATTTGGTACACCGACCTATGTCAGCCCAACGAAGAAGCCTATTGATTTTGGTTAACACGAATCCATGTTTAGACCTATAGCCCATATAAGGGTCCCCTCAAAATTATATTGTTTATACGCTGCAGGTCGCAAATATTAAGATATTTTGATGAAATTTGGTACACCGACCTATATCAGCTCAAGGACGAAGCCTATTGATTTTAGTTAACAGCGGTCCATGTTTAGAACTAGTGCCCATATAAGGGTCCACCCAAAATTATATTTTTTATACGCAGCAGGTCGCAAATATTACGATATTTTGATAAAATTTGGTACACAGACCTATGTTGGCCCAAGGACGAAGCCTATTGATTTTGGTGAACATCGGTCCATGTTAAGACCTAGTGCCCATATAAGGGTCCTACCAAAATTATATTGTTTATACGCAGCAGGTCGCAAATATTAAGATATTTTGATGAAATTTGGTACACCGACCTATATCAGCCCAAGGACGAAGACCTAGTGCCCATATAAGACCTAGTGCCCATATAAGGGTCCCCCCAAAATTGGCATGGTTACAAACTGCAGGTCGGAAATATTTAGACATTTTAATGAAATTTGGTGCGCTGACTCACATTATAGAAAATTTTGACACAAGCCCCATTTTAACCTATTCGAATTTCGGATCCAAACATTAGTTGGCTTTTAACCAGACTGGTGTAGGGTATTGTATAGTCGGCATGCCCGACTTTAACCTTTTTACTCGTTTTTATATATAAAGGGCTCTTCAACAGGGACGCTACAAAAGTAGAAAGACAGGGACAACAAACGACGCCATATTTCTTGCCGTTCTTTTGCCATTTCTCTTCAGTAAGGTTTGCCATTTCATGATGGAAAGATATACGAGCCAACAACGAGTCGAAATTATTAAAATTTACTCAACGTTAAGAGCGCTACGTCCAATATGTGGTCGTCGTAATGAATGGCTTCGTCAATAAACAAAATATGCGTTATTAGTCAGACAGCAATCCACACGTACTCCATGAGTCATCATTGCATCCCGAAAAAATTACGGTTTGGTGCGGTTTATGGGCCGGCGGCGTCATTGGGCCGTACTTCTTCCGTGATGATCAAGACCGGCACGTTACTGTGAATGGGAATCGCTACCGTTCAATAATAACCGAATATTTTTGGCCCCAATTGGATGATATGGACTTGGAGGACATGTGGTTCCAACAGGACGGCGCCACAAGCCACACAGCGAATGTCACAATCAATTTATTGCAAACCAAGTTTGGAGAACGTGTTATCTTACGAAATGGTCCAGTCGATTGGCCGCCTCGGTCGTGCGATTTGACGCCGTTGGACTATTTCCTGTGGGGCTACGTCAAAACTATGGTCTATGCCAACAAGCCAGCGACGATTGATGAACTTCGTACGAATATCGGCCGATTTATGCTTGAAAACCGTCGAAAATTGGGTTCAGCGTCTGGTCTTCTGCAAGCGTGCCCGTGGTGGCCATGCAAAAGAGATCGATTTCCATACATAATGGCATCGGACGTACTTTTACAGGAATAAAGAATTTCATTGATGTCCAAAACCGTTTTTGTTTTATTTAAAAAAACTTTTGTAGCGCTCTTATTGAAGAACCCTTCACATACTTAATGAAAATGTTCAAAACTAAATTCATAAAATATATGAAGCTTTTTCATCAAGTTTCAGGAATTTCTTTCTTGCCTACAGGCAAATTAGTGGGAAATTCGGATTTAAATGGTAAAGAAACTACATATCGACCGTCTGAATTTCTATAAGTGGTAGATCGATAAAGTTTTTCCCAATAGTCTTCGGTTTGAGTTGTCCGGGAAACTGGGGGAACGTGAAGAGCTTCCAAATACAAGAAAGTTGATTGTTGGGTTCAACATGATTGAAAAATTACGTAACCGATTGTAAAGGTTCGGGTCGACTTACTTTACCGGTTACAATCCAACCGAAGGCTAGCTTCTGAGCAATAAGATTTCCTTTAGGGTGTTTTCTGACATCGGGCAATAATATGTGGAGATAAATATACAATGATTTTTTCTTGTAAAATATTTTTTCAAAAATTATATTAATAAATAAAAACGAGTAAAAAAGTTAAAGTCGGGCATGCCGACTATACAATACCCTACACCAGTCTGGTTAAAAGCCAACTAATGTTTGGATCTGAAATTCGAATGGAATGCAGCGTATAACCAAGCAAATTTTGGGGAGTGAGGTACCATAATATGGGCACTAGGTCTAAACATGGACCGATTTTAACCAAAATCAATAGGCCTTGTTCTTGGGCCGACATAGGTCGGTGTACCAAATTTCATCAAAACATCTTAATATTTGCGACCTGCAGCGTGTAGCCAAGCCAATTTGGGGGGACCCTTATATGGGCACTAGGTCTAAACATGGACCGATTTTAGCCAAAATCAATAGGCTTTGTTCTTGGGCCGACATAGGTCGGTGTACCAAATTTCATCAAAATATCTTAATATTTGCGACCTGTATAGTGCGCACAAGATTGCATGGACAGACAGACGGCCGGAAGGACAGACGGACATCACTACATCGAAATAAAACGTGATTCTGAGTCGATCGGTATACTATAAGGTGGGTCTAGGTCCAATATTTTTTGGTTCTACAAACATCAGCACAAACTTATTATACTCTGACCACGTAGTGGTGCAGGGTATAAATACAGGTTAGAATCTATTTGGTCAAAAACTTTATACAAATAATTATGCTTTATTTAACAAATAAAACGGAGGTTGAAACGTACCTTTCACTCGGGGCTATCAAGAGATTGTTAGCTTCACAAAATAAGAGCTCTTAGGCTACGAGTAAATGCCAAAGATCGTGAGAAAAATGTTTCGTTAAGCTAATAATAGGTGCGTTTTGCACTTTATGCGTAAACAATCTGTTAAACTGTGTCGATTCATCGGTTAAATTTTTAACGTGGATTTTTCCAAAACTTTCCTAACTTTCTTAGAAACGGTAATGACATATCATTATTTTTCGCACTACCAGTAATGCCACCCACTTACCTTCTGCATTATTTTTAAAACATATAATAATCAGTTACTAATAATGACTTATTTTTATCATTATTTCAAATAGAAAGTAATTTTCTAGATTTTTTTGAAAATTTTTTAAAATCTATTTTTAGACTCAATATTTTTTCAATACTGGTAAGGATATATGTAACCACATATTTTTTGATTTTTTGTATGTTGTCGAGTAAGCTGACTTGTGTGCAGCAGGTCAATTATGTTTTTATCTATCAAACATTATCCAGCAAAATCTCAGTAATGGGTGCACATTACTTATATCTAAATAATAAGCAGTAGAATTGAGTCTACTGCATATAATTCGATGTCAAAACTCATTATTTTTGTTCGACAAGGTCGTTTTTGTAAGTAGTTGTCCATATTCGCTGCATGAAAAAACGCACAAAATTTGTGCACCCACTTACCCGGTGTATTATAAAAGTATATAAAATAAGTAGTTATTCGTGTGATTATACGCAGTTAAAAAAGAAGTGGTTAAAAGTAGTTAAATAATACGAGATATTTATATACTTACTAGTGGTTAAAAAATAAGTAGTTACCAAATTCACATTATCTTTATAAGTAAATAAGTAGTCGCGGGAAAGGTAAACTACTTATAAAAACGGCTTCGTCTAACAAAAATAACTAGTACTGACGCCGAATTAAAAGTAGTAAAAAATTTTAGTTTCATTACCAAGTATATAGTTACATAACCACATTTCTGGTAATGACTTTTTACACTGGGTTTGGCTAAAAAAAAGAAAAGCTTGGGAAAAACAAACCGACAAACACTAACTCGAATGCCATCAAATTATTTTTAAATAGAGTGAAGCAAGCGCTAATAAAGTGTCCCGATAAAAGACGTATTTGAAATTTTTTTCAAGTAATAGCATTTAACACGGCAAAAAAGTTTAAAAAATTGTAGTGGATCTTTAGTTCCCTACCAGTGTTTGAATATGACGATACTAGTGTATTTTGGCTAAAAATTATTTTGAACTGTTTTGTAAAATAGGTATTAAAAGTTGCGTGAGGACTAGATTGTTAGCATTGAAACATTTTGATTTTTAAATTTAATTGTGGTCAACGCAAAAAACGAGTCAACTGCCAATAAAGGACCTATCCCGTGACTGGTTAATCGGCGGCATACTGAAGGCACTTCCACTATATTTGTGTGTGTTAGTGTTGTTTTCTTTTCGATTTTTTTTTGCTGGTAGTGTTTGTTTTTTTTTTCTTTTTTATTTGAACAGAAACGAAAAATATATAACTTCACCAACAGCCAGCAATCACTCATAATCAACATTAGCTCAGACGGTAGAGCGTTTGCCTTACAAGCAGGAGGTTGTGTTATCGAGCCCTACTTCGACGCCAAGTAGATTATTTTTAATTCTTAATTTTTTATTAGTTTATTTGAAAAGCTATTTTTAGACACACCACCTTAATGTCACAAGGTGTCAAAACTGTGGCAATTGGTCATTTCCAATGTCAACGCCATGTTAAAGTAATATGTCTCTTTCAAACAAAAAGACCGATCAACGACCGGTCTCCGCCCCCTTGGGACCTACCCTGCGTGTTATCTGGGACCGGTCCTTTTCCCCGTAGGGTACACACTCAATTTTGTGAGTAATTTTTAAGTCCAATTATAAGGCTCTTTTGCATGAACCACTTTCATAGAAAAATTGGAGTTTTTAGTTATAATTTTTGAGCCAATTTTTTATTCATTTTTCAGCCCGGTTGCTGCTGGGTAGAAAATTTTTTATTTCTGTTTTAGGTACTTTTAAAATTTTAATTATTATAAACTTATTTCCATATTCTATAAAATATGTATATATGAAAGTATATTCTTGATTCTCATGTAATTCTAAACCGATCTAGCGACGTTTGTATGGCATCCTTCTCTTTAAATGCCGATCACGATGCTAATCCTCATTTTTACGCCAATTATTGGACATCCTCCCAAGCAGTTTGGTATTGAAAATGAGCAAAATCCAGCGCACGATTGTTTGAATTGTACCAAAACTGAGGATTAATTCAAATAATGAAGTATGTGTTTAGTAATAGTATTTGGTACATTACTATATTACAGTAGATAAAATTCAATCAATAACTGCCCAAGCTAAAGATCTTTGTTTTCTACCTCCTTTGTTACGCGCTCTCAAAGTTGAATAATAATTGCTAGTTTGGGCTTTTTATTAAAAAGCGAAAATCAAGATACTTTAAGTGTGATTTTTTTAAATGCATCTGTCAACTTCATTTATTTGACAAAATTTTTTTTAAATAAATAATGTGGAAATTTGTTAGTAATTTGTTTAAAATTGGTCAAAAATATGAGTTTTTTTAATAAATGTTGATTTTCAAGATCTTTCTACGCCCAAATAAAAAAAATTATATGGAGCCATATGAAGTTATATTTAATTATATATAATCTTTTATGTAATTAGATATAATTATATCCGAAAAATGAGAACGTCTTATTGTATCATATTGTATCGAATTGTATACAATTGTATACAATTTGGTACAATTTGATACAATTTTATGCAATTCGATACAATTGTATCCGAATTTTGTCCTCATCCAATTACATCAAATTATATCTTTTTGTATAAAATTATATAAAATGTTATAAAAGTGGACATAGTTTGATACAATTATATCTAAATATTAACCTTATACTTTTTATCATATTATATAGGACCATATCTAACAATATACATACAAAAATTATTTTTTTAAATAAAAAAAAATTTTCAATTACTTGTAATTGTAATTGTTTTTTTTTGAATTGCAATTACAAAATGTAATGATTAACCCCAGGTCTGCTGGAGATCTTATAATTTCGAAAAATCTTCCATTACTTTTATCCAGATTTATCATGACAGTGCAAGAAACATGAAAAAAAATTTCTTTTAATTTAGTAATTTTAAAATAAAGCTAACAACACTGAAATTTTAAAGTTAATAGGATTATGATATACAACCAAGATATAAGAAATCAGTCAAGTGTACGTTATAGTATAGAGAATTTCGTATTAAAGCTTCAGTGTTGTTAATGTTATGGGTGCGTAAGCCATTTTTGACTCATGCTCAAAAAACAAACAAAAAAAAAACACAAATTACTCACGCACGAGCATTTTGTTTCTTACTCAGCACACATGGGTATATTAAAAACTTACAATCAGAAAATTCTCTCGCAAAACAGTAAAAATTACTAAAAACATATGATGCAAAAAATAAATTCACACACGAATCATGCACGGGTTATTCTTACTCACGCTCACGCACGAATCACTTAAGTATAGTAATTATTGCTCACGATCACGTGTGAATCACGTGACTCACGAACATTTCGTGTCACGCGCCAATCCTTAGTAATTACTAAATCTAAAACTAGTTCGAAATCATTGATAACATGGAACCAAATATAATACAATACGGTTTTATATGGACATTATATATTTTTTTTTTATATAAAATCACTTTGAAAAAATTGCCTATGTGGGATGATATATAATTATGTATGATTTTATAAAGAACGTTATAAGTTATATATGGGTTCATATTCGTCAATATATAATCATAACTAACACAAATTATAAAATATTTCTTATATGGATCCACATAGTTTTATATTATTATGTATAGTGTCATACTAAATTATATATAAACGAATGTGTAATTATATCTTTTATAAGTTACTTTATGTAATTATATATAGCACATATGTAGGCCAATATGTAATAATATAAAATCACATATGTCTACGTATTAAAGCCTTTGAGGAAAAAATATCTAACATATGACTATATAAAAGTATATATGCTTGAATTTAAAAGCATATGTGGCCATATGTAACTATAAGTTACTATATGCAATTACATAAAATAATATATGATTATATCAAAACTTTTTTACTCGGGAGTACAATTAAGTAGAAACTGTTACAACACAGTCTTAAAATATGGTGATTCAGCTTGCATAACAAAGAAAACACATCTTGCCCATTTTTGCCCCATTTTAAAATATTTGAGTTTTTTTTAATAAACATTAAAGAATAAACATTATTTTGTCAGTAAAATTAACTACATTTGCAGTTAAAAAAGTGTACACTGCAACTGCATTTGAATTAACTACAATTACAGTTATTTTTAATAGTTAAAATTAATGCAATATCAGCTAATTTTAAATGCATTTGCAGTGTACACTTTTTTAACTGCAGTTGCAATTAATTTTACCGATATAATTATCTTAGTGTACTTAATTTACCACAATTCGCACAAGATTTACTTATTCTGCCAAATATTTCTGATGAAAATGAAATATGTGATGGTGATTATTAAGGTGATGATAAATATGATTTAGGTTGTTCATAAGGGGTGTGCTATCTGTTGTGTCGTTGTATCGTCCTAACAAAAAACAGATTTGTTAAAACTTTTATTTGTGTTTAACAAGGATTTTCTATTCAGTTTTCTATCTGTTAGGACACTCAAACATAGGACACTAAACATACGTAAAAATGTTGTATCGTGCTATTTTCAAATGTTGTATTTTTTCAATTTAATTTTTAACAACTCTGTTTTTTGTTAGGACGATACAACGATACAACAAATAGCACACCCCTTGTGAAAACCCTTATTATATAATATTTTATTAATCAATGTGCATTAAAAAAAATAAATGCAATATCGAGCCATAACCGCCAAAAAAGCTTAAGTAGTACCTTACATAACCATATATTTTTATATATTGTCTTTTATAAGATTAGATATTAACTACATATATATACTATACATAGTGAGATATGACAGATCTTTTGTCATATACAATTATAAATGATCATTTATAACATTATAAATTATCACATATGGTGGATAAGCCATATATTTTGAGATATAATAATGAATGCTCTCTTATAAAAGTATGTTGGTTGTATGATTTAAGATATTTTTATATATGATTATATATTGTATTAAATGCTATAAGATATAATTACATATGATCCCATATATGGTGTAAGATTAACAATATAATTTGAGATATGATTATATATGGTCCCACGTCAGTAATATTTTCTATGTGTTTAATATATAATTATATATAGTCACATATTACTTGAGACCCTACCATCGAATCCCAGATCGGGCACAAAAAAAATTGTTTTTTACTTTTTTAACTCAATTTAATTTACTTATAAATATTTTTTTTACAGATCTTAAAAAAAATTAACCCATTTTCTGCCAACAGCACCTGAAAGTTATGTTTACTGCAACTTGAGATTAATAATATTTTTATATGTAATTATATATTGTCATATATAACCCCACACATAATTATATATGTATGTGACTATTATCGAATCCCAGCTCGGGCACAAAAAATTTTTTTCTTACTTTTTTTTAACTCAATTTGATCTACTTATAAATATTTTTTCTACAGACCTTAAACAGATTAAACCATTTTGTGTCAACAGCATATGCAAATTATGTTTTCAATTAATAGTATTTTAAATATATAATTAGATATCGTAACCCGATTAAAAAATATGATATGGTGACATATATAATTTGATATAATACAATAACTAATCGGATACAATTTAATCCGAAAAATGGTGAATACAATTGTATCTACGTGGATCAAATTGGATTTATTTACTTTAAATTATACACAATTTAATCCGAATTTAGACCAGACATTATTGTATGAAATAATATCTTAATATTTAAAATTTGATGCAATTAGGTCCAGTTGGATAAAAATTTCCGTATTTCTGTTTTTATTAAATATTGTACTGAAAAACAATGGGGGATTCACGTAAGGTTCCGTGTATCGTGTGAACTAATCAAATCTAGAAAGTTTGCGAGTCTTGATAAGAAACTGCATACATAAAAAGTATCTACACATTAATCAGTACTTATACGAGCTATAGTATAGTTTAAGAATAATCCATAAATAAAAAATTCTAAATAAAATGAAATTTCAAATAATTTTCCATAAATCATTACTGGATTTTTCACTAAAGGTGAGATTTTCATTTTGAAAGTGAGAAATGTACAAATGAAGCTTTTATTTTTGGGCTTTCACTTAAAAAAAAAATTAGAAAAATGCATTAAAATTGTGATAACAAATTTTACATCAAACAGTTTTTAATAAAAATTAAATGTCATGAAATAATCGTTTAAAAATGTTTTAAATTTGTAAATAGTGTATGTATGAATAAAAAACTAGATTTCACTAAAAGGGGGAATTGTTTGTTAGGTGTTTGAGTTATTTATTACACAATTTTAGTCTGCTTGCGGGTAGACAATTTTTTTCTTTTAATTTCATTTATATTTTATGGTATCCTGCAAGCCTATGGATAAATTTGGTGGTACGTCATTCCTAAACCAAAATAATTACTTCGAAGAATTGGCTAACTTTTATTAATATGACCCAATATTCAATTTAAAATTTAATAATAAAATGTTGTTTCGATGTAAATTCATAACGTTTTAAATGAAAAAGAATTTCAATTTGAATTTACTAAGATATTAAGAGTTCATTTGAAACAAGACTATAACATAAATTATATAGGGAAAATAAACTTTTCTTTTTTAAATCAATAGACTTGTTTTATTGCTATACATATGTGGTACGAAATGCCATATAAAGTCTGACTGCGTATGTTAAGTGTTAACTCTTTTAACATAATATTTTCAATGTCGATAATGTATGGGTAACAGATAATTTCACTCAGATTTTATACAAAAATATTTTGCCGGTTTTTCGTGTTCATGTTATTTTTTCAATTACTTGAACTTCATATCAAAATTTGTTTTTGTAAAAAAATATTTTCCAATTAAAAATGGATTACCCGAGTAAAAATAGTTATATATTGTCATATATAACGTGATTGGGCTATATCTGACAATGAATGGAGTAACATTAAGACACATATCATTATATACAACTACATCTTATATTATTTTTTCAACGAATTTTTTGTATGGTAATTGATATTATTACATATCCCCAAATCTGACTCCATATATAACTACATAAGCCTTATAAAAGTAATCAAATTATATGTAGTGATCGATATGATTATATATGATTTGATAATAAGTTTTATAACACTGTATGTGTCGTCGTACTAAAAATATATTTTAATTTTTTATAACCTTCTATATAATCCCATACAAATTAATATATAGTTCAACATCAAATTTAGTTATCTGCAAATTCAGAGTTAATTACTCCATAGCCAAATAATTTTCACGTTTGTTTTTGCGTGTAAAATCATATTAAAAAATGATGAGTACGATTTAGAAGACAAAAGTATTCAAATAAATTTTTATTTTATGTTATAAAATTTGGGTCTTCAAAATTGTTAAAACCATAGACATTTCAATGTCAATTTAATAGCTGGTGTGCATAAAAAGTATGCCTACTATCAGACAAAATTTTATAAAATCAGATTTTTTTATATCGAATTAAATATAATTTGATGTCCTAGATATGGACAAATCTCGGATTAAACTGTATCAAATTATATCTAATTTGATATAATTAGACACATGTAGATGACCCATTTTTTGGATTAAGTTGTATGTCGTTGTATATGGGGATTTATCAAAAAAGATATAATTATGTATGACACCATATTAAGATTTTTACCCGGGTATAATTGATTTCGATTAAATCTTAAATTAAATTTAAATTAAACATGAAACTGGGCTATTTTTGGTCTTACAATTAATTTCAATTCCATGGGCGAGATCTTATTAAATATGACAACATATGTAAAAAGATATATTTAGATATTGGGTCATATGAAATTTGTTCGAAAGACGAAATTTATGTCTTATTATATATAGTGTCATACAAAGCAATATATAACGAGACATAATTGTATTAAATAATATAAAATAATGTATAACCCGTTTTACTCGGGAATATATAATAATTTCGTTAAAGTTCTTAATTTGAGTATTCCAGAGCGAAAATTATTTTTTTTTTTGTAATATTTCTACATATAATTTTGGCAATATTCTTATTTTTTTTACTCCTACTTATTTTTAATACCAACAAAACAACTTGTGAAAAAGTGTTGGATAAGAGTATTTTTTCCAAAGGATTGCTAAGCTTATACATACCAGTGTAGAAACGGTAATGACATATCATTATTTTTTGGACTACCAGTAACGACACCAACTTACCTTCTGTATTATTTTAAAACACATAATAATGAGTTACTGATAATTACTTATTTTTATCATTATTTCAAATAGAAAATAATTTTTTAGATTTTTTTGAAAATTTTTTGAAATCTATTTTTAGACTCAATATTTTTTAAACACTGGTAAGAATATATGTAACCACATATTTTTTGATTTTTTGTATGTTGGCGAGTAAGCTTACTTGTGTGCAGCAGGTCAATTGTGTTTTTATCTATTAAATATTACATGTCGATATAGCTCAGATAGTAGAGCTGTTGACAGGCAATCTGTAGACCCAGGTTCGATTCCCGCACCAGCAAATTTTATTTAAAAAAAAAAAATACAATAAAAAATATTTTTTTTATATAATTAATTTTTTAGAAAATCTATTTTTAGACTCATTATTTTTGTCAGTACTGGTAAGCACATAGGTAACGATATATTTTTTGATTTTTCGTATGCTGGTGTGTAACGACAACTCATTATTTTTCGCGACATCGCCATATAAAGGTAATAAGAAATGTAATAACAAAAGTAACTAGTTACCATTACCAAGTATGTAGTTACATAACCACATATCTGGTAATGATTTTCTACACTGGGATGTCATACCTTATTTAAAAGACATTTATATTATTTTTTCAACAACATGATCTTATCCCATTATTAATTTTGCAAATACAAACTGTTGATATTTAGACTTTTGAGCCATATAAATCGGTGCTTAGACTCAATAACAAACATTTTTTTATCTACTTCACTAAAAAAAATTCCGTGAGTGGAAAACATTTAACATTTTTAATTTTTTGCAAGAATATTATTAATTTATTTTTTCTAAGTCATCTATACTTATAAATTTATATAAATATATACATATAACTCAGTAACACGGACAACGTTGTCTCATATAGTCAGTCATTTTGTATACAGTCATATGTATTTTAACATGAGGGTTTCTACAATTTTATCCGAGAAATGGGCCCATATAATTTCATAAGTTTGCATCAATTCAGTTATATTTTGATAATATTAGATGTGAATGTATCCGAATAATGGCGCGATATAATTTGATAAGAATTTATATAGTGGTATAAAATTATAGCTGAAATGGTACAAACATATAGAAAATCAAATATTGTTGTATCCGGTTTATGCACTGTAAATTTCACTGAAATCTTAAACGTGTACAGAAATAATTACCTGAGAGTTTGTCAGACCGAAAACTTCATGAAAGCTATTAAACTTTTTTGGGTTTTGACAAAAGGACATTTTACAGGAAAGCACAAACACCTTTACTGTTGCTTTAAACTGTTTGTATAAATTTTCTAACAATTTCTTTTATTTTAACAGCCTCTGATAAAATTACCTCCTTTTATCTAAAGAAAATTTGAAAAAAAAAACTTTGAATCGATTGTTTGAGATTTTGTAACCCATTTCGACTTAGGTTGATTTAGAAAAGGAAGTCTTAAATTTTAACGAAATTCAAGAGCTTAATGAAAAATAAATACCCAGTCAGAAATCGCCAGTGGTACAAAAAATCAAGCACTGGCATACCACTGGGTAACCATGGTATTAAAAATAAATGACTGGCAGAACACTCATTTGGGACGCTTTGCCAGCGTTTGCGAAAATTTCGGTGGTTTATAAAAATAACCACTGGCAAAGAATTGGCTTAGAGTGATATGCCAAGGTTTGCAACCAGTGGTTATCCAGTGCTACCTAGCCAATGCTACCAGGCGTACAAAAATCAATTCACTGGAAAACCAATGATTTTATAAAAATGCTGACGCTTCGTTAAAAAATGTTTGTAGTCGGAAGGTTCCGAGTTCAAATCCGGTTGCAAGCAAAAAAATTTTTTGGGATTTTTTTTAATTTAAAATTTTTTTTGTTTTATAAAATCAATTTTTTTGTTTGTGGGAAAGCTCCTTCAAGACCAACTTTTTTTTTTGCCCTCCAAACACTGGCATACTAGTTACTAAAAATTGTTAGCCAGTACTAGCATTTTGGCACAGCCAGTAGTTGTCCAGCTATTATCACTCATTTATGTGTTTAGCCATTAAATATTATATGTCTCGTTAGCTCAGTGGGTAGAGCAATCGTCTGCCAATCTGACGGCCTGGGTTCAAATCACGGCAGGGTCAAAAAAATACATATGAACTTTTTTTTAATTTTATTTTGGAAAATATATTTTCAGACCACCTATTTATTGGTTTTGCCAGCGTTTTGCCAATTTTGTTCCTCCAGTGCTTTTCCGGCGCTTTTTGAACAGCCGGTCCTTTTGTCTAATGATGTTATCATTTTGGGAATGGGAAAGCACTTTTTGCCAGTACTTGTACCACCTGTTAAAGTGCTTTGCCACCGCTTTGTATTTTTCTGACTGGGTAGGTTTGGTCTAAATGATTTAAGAATTCACTTATCCTTACAACAGTGCTTGCACAAATACAAAAAATAAATTTTTCAATTTATTACTTTCTTTTTATTCCTAATGCTGCAAATAAAATAATTCCTTTTGTCAAACGGAAATTAATAAAATTTCGAAAAAGCTCATTTTAGAGGTTTTACATATTTTAGTGTTTAAATGTTGAAAATATGAGGAATATACAGAAATATGCGAATTCAAAACTTATATTCTCGACAAAAAGCTTGGAAAATGTTCTTAAGTCGATTTAAATTGTTTTGACAAAAGTTCTTAGAAATGACTACATACGAAATGAGACAGAAAATTTGTCTAGTGTTTGATGTAATATAAAATTATATCCAAAAGGCGACTGACAAATTTTCTAGCGTGACTCTGAATGGGGTATATATGCTTTTTTTGGAAAATGATATCACATAAAAACATATATTACTTTGGATTTTGGTATATATAACGTCATATAAAATTGGATTATCCGTATCTACTTGTAAATGCAATATACAATTATATACTGATCGATATGTAATAAGATGCAACTAAATATGACATCATATTTAAATTTTTTGAGAAAGAAAAAATTATATATGGATACCTATAATTATGTCCGGTTATATACACTGGTGTACAAAAACATATATGGGTATATAAAATTATACATTATTATACACAAACGTTTTTACTCGGGTAGCAGTGTGTGGCTGAGTGAGTTAAGTGACCGACTACAACGCCAGCAATCTGGGTTCAAATCCTGCCGACGACGTTTGTTTTTAATTTAATAAATATTTTTTAATTTATTGTGTTATTTTTTTAAATTTTATTAAAATTTAAATAATTCCAAATATATCATAGGATAAATTTTGATCTCAAATTATCCAATTCTTCGTGTGCGACTATGAATTACATCTCCTCAGTTTAGATACTACTTGGCGTTAGTTACTGATAGGACTGTCGCATGCTCGGGAACTTTCATGGGACTTGGTGTTTGTATTTTTTATTGTCTCTATGCCAAAGCGTATGGAAGATCTCATAATATTATTTGGTAAATCAGTGCACGCAACAATGATGATCGATCAGAACAATAAAAGGAGATCTGCTAAAACTATTTTCGGAATTTTGCAAGCCATTTGATAAAAAAATCCTAGACTTGTAGGTACTTTGTTTATGTAAAAAAATTATATACTATATACATATTAATTATATATACATACATATGTCTGCCTGCAACCCTTAGTAAATAAATTTTAAAGAATTTAATTAAATACGTGATAAACCTAAAACAAAATAATGTTTGCAATTTGCCATCAAAAAAAAAAAAAAGGGAGCATCAAACTGGCGGCCATTGAAAAAATGCATATGACATCAACATAATATGTATGTACATATGTATGTATTTTATCCGTTAGAAAAAAATCAACGTTTTTAAATTACGCATATAAGCAGAGCAATGCCAGACAGTGCGTGCATTTAACACGATATTTTTTAGTGTTGATTTGGCAATGCAATAAATTTGTATCGGGTGAGTTTATGGGTAGTTAAGAAATGTTTATATAAAAATACTCCCACACCCGACCATTTCAAACCCAGCCACCTTTATTATATTATTTTGGTCTGATTGGAAAAGTGCATGCATGTACTTACTAATACATGTACATGAATGCATTGTCAAGAGTAAAACTTTTATAAAAAAAATTACATTCGCATATATATATGTAAACACTTAGAGAACGCCAACACTATTTAAAATTTGAATAAGAACTCGCATATCTAATAGCATACAAGTGGTCGGAAAATTTTCAGAAGTACAATAGTAGTGAACTTGTTGTGATGAGTGTTTCAGAAGCAATTTTCTCAATAAGACATAAAAAAAAGAGGAAAAAGGTTAATGTCGGGCATGCCGACTATACAATACCCTACTCCATTCTGGTTAAAAGCCAACTAATATTTGGATCCGAAATTCGAATGTGTTAAAATGGGACTTGTGTCAAAATTTTCTATAATGTGAGTCAGCGAACCAAATTTCATTAAAATATCTTAATATTTGCAACCTGCAGTTTGTAACCAAGCCAATTTTGGGGGGACCCTATGGGCACTAGGTCTAAACATGGACCAAAATCAATAGGCTTCGTTCTTGGGCTGATATAGGTCGGTGTACCAAATATCATCAAAATATCTGAATATTTGCGACCTGCAGCGTATAAACAATATAATTTTGGGGGGACCCTTATATGGGCACTAGGTCTAAACATGGACCGATGTTTACCAAAATCAATAGACTTCGTCCTTGGGCCAACATAGGTCTGCGTACCAAATTTCATCAAAATATATTTGCGACCTGCAGCGTATAAACAATATAATTTTAGGGGACCCTTATATGGGCACTAGGTCTAAACATGGACCGATTTTAACCAAAATCAATTGGATTCGTCCTTGGGCCGACATAAGTCGGTGTACCAAGTTTCATCAAAATATCTTAATATTTGCGACCTGTAGAGTGCGCACAAGAATGCATGGACAGACAGACAGACGGACAGACAGATAGAAGGACATCGTTAAATCGAAATAAAAAAAAAATTCTGAGCCGATCGGCATACTATAAGGTGGGTCTAGGACCAATATTTTTTGGTGTTACAAACAAACAGCACAAACTTATAATACCCTGACCACGTAGTGGTGTAGGGCATAAATGCTCCTCCCTGAAAGTGTTTTTAATGCATCCAGTTATCATATTGCGAGAATAGGGGTTTTTGCACCCCATCCAATTTAAAAAAAATCTTGATATTCGTATTATTCCAATAAGTTCGATCTGATGCACGATGTCTGAGTTCATTCCAACGCAGGTGTATGTTGGACATTTCGGTTTCAATTTGCCGTTTCCAGGTGTGTGATGCTCTTTCTATACGCCGACTGCCTTGCGGGTTCCAGTCTATAGCTTGTTTAGCAACATCGTTGGGTTGTTTACGTAATGTATGTCCAATCCAATTCCATTTGCGTTTGCGGATGGGCTTTGCCGACCACAGACCGGCCTAAGTCCGCCAATGATAAAGTCTATATAGTTGCCAATCTGGCTTATAAATTTAAGTTATGCCAGTTATAGATAACTAAACTACATTTTTTATTTTAGTGTTAAAAATGTATTTTTTATATCTATTAAATAAATAAATAAAAAAAAATTCTATATAGAAATAAGTCCATAGTCGTGTTTTAAGCAAGAGAAGAAAATATGTCTCTTAAATCTAAAATATCTTTAATTCTACAACGTTTTTAGCTTCTCCTATAAAAAATAAATAATGTTGTTACACCCTATTGCATATATATATATTAGAGCTGTCCAAAAAAAAAAAGTTGGAATTTTCACGCTCCACAACCCTACAAATATGCCACTTTGAAAAAAAATGTGGTGTTATTATTTTTAATTAATTAAAAATAATGGAAAAAATGAGAAAAATTAAATATAATTATTGTGATCGCGACATATCAAATCTAATATATTTTTAGGTGTACATTACGAATATGAAATCGAAATTGAAATCGGAGTCGCGGATTTCGCGAAATTTGAAAATTTTATACAAAAAATGATCGATTTCTATCAGGATGTTTTCTTATATTTACCAATATAAAAATTTCGTTTTTGCATTAATATATATCTGTGGAATGTCATATTATATGAGATGGGGTTTTTGGTAGCAATAAATTATAGCAAGCTAAACAATAGCGAAATATTAAAAAATGTCAAGTTTTAAGTTAATTTGCAAGGATATCTGTTATCCTTTTTAAAATTAAAATCAGTGTTATATATAATGAAGGTCCTTGGTAAGTAAATTGCAAAAGTATACCAAATTGCATTTTTCGATAACACCGTTTACAGGTAATTAGGAAAATATCTCAAAAAACTTGAGTTTTTTGAATTTTCAAAAACCTCGAATAATTCATAAACCACAATTTTTTTTCTAGTTTCGATTGCTGATTCATAATCTTTGTTAAAATAAAGATCAGATTTGAGAAATTTACGCATACAAGGCAAAAACAAGTTGAATTTTTAATTACATCTTTTCGGAAAATTTCGAAAATTTTACTAAAATATATATTTTTTTGTATAAGTTTAAAAAAAACCACGAATTACTTAAAAGTTACTTAATTTTTTTAAGTTTTGATTTCGAATTCCTTATATTCACATTAATTAAGACCAGATTTAAAAAAAATTGTTAAATAATAGCGTATAGGTTAAGAAATAATTAAATTTAAAGTCTACCCTACTTTTTGTATAAATTACTCTAGAGATAAATTACTAATTCTTAAAAGACAACTTTTTGTGCTACCTCTAAATAACAGCGGATTTAGCTGAAACTTGGCAAAGAGAGTTTTCAGACATTAAGGAATAGGGGCAACATTGTGGAGATCGCGAATTCCAACTTTCATGTTTTTTTGGACAACTCTAATATATATATATCCTTCCCAGTGTTGAAAAAATATTGAGTCTAAAAGTAGGTTTTAAAAAATTTACAAAAAATCTAGAACATTTTTGTATTTTAAATAATGATAAAAATAGGTCGTTACGTATCACGCATTATTTTTTTTTTTTAAGTAATGGAAAGGTAAAGTAAAAGTAAAGTTATTAGTAGCTCATTATTATGTGTTTTAAAATAATGTAGAAAGTAGGTCGGTGTCATTACTGGTAGTCCAAAAAAATAATGATACGTCATTTCCGTTTCTACACTGAGAAACAGCACTAACTCATTATACCTTGACCACATAGTGATGTATAAAATTGTTTCTCAACGTATTCTAACAATGCGTGGTGTACCTGCACATATATGCATACATTCATACGTTAATGTATATGAAATGCAACTGCAGCACGAAATGCAAGTGTAAACCAGGGATGATAAAGTTAGTACTATAGTACTTTTTCTGGTACTATTTGAACCTCAAAAGTACTATGGTACTCCTCTGACTCATTTAGTACTATTTACACATTTTCCGATTTTTAAATTTTTTGTGCTTTTTTTAATTTTCATAGACATTATTGTGTTTAATTTTTTTAATAAAAAATACTTTTGTTGAAAATATTTTAAATATTAGATATTACTAATGAAAACTCCAGTTAAACACAAAAACTACCTAGTTTTTGGCCGTAGATAATTTTTACTTGTCAAAGGGCATATATAAAAACAAACAAATACTAGTTTTGTACAAAAACTAGGTAGTTTTTGCTCAGTCTAAATTCAGTATAAAACATAGATTTTCAGGGACTTATAATTTTGAACCTTACACTCATAGAAATAAACCTGTAGAAAGAGAAGAAAAGGGCAAATAGCAACAAAAAAAAACCGACTTACAAAAGAGATAATCCGAGATTTGCAGATTGTTTTGCTAAATACTAGTAAGATAAGATCAGCAAAAACTAAACTAGTAAATTTACAAAATTTTAGTTATATTTAAGTTATTTTTACTTCATTGAAAATAGCAAATTTACTGTAAAATCTGCAGAAAATATAAATATTAGTAGACTAAAAATATCAAAAATTAACTGTAATATCTAAAATCAACGAAAATGGTTGCTAAAAATAATAAACTGCTCTTTTCAGAAGACTAGATTTTTATTCTTATTAAAAAAATTTAAAAAAAGCTTTCAAGATTTTAGTTTTTTTGTGATTTTTGAGTCCACTAATTATTATTTTTTTCTGATTTTAGCAGGTTAAGTCGTTATTTTCTGTTAACTAAAATTTATTCAAATATAACTAAAATTTTGTATATGTATTTAATAGTTTGGTTTTTGCTGTTCTTATCTTACTAATATTTTACAAAAGTAATCTGATTGCATTTTTTCATGCAAGCTAATGTTTAACAAATTTTTAGTAGATTTAACTAAAAGTTTTACGTTTCTCTATTGCTGTATTAGTTAGATATAACAGAACTCTTTATTTTTTATGAGTTTTTATTTGTTAATTTATAATGATAAAAAAAATTAAATGAAACAATTTTTTGGTACTATAGAGGTCGAAAAAGTACTATTTTTTAAGCTGGTTGGTACTATTTTAAAAATCCCATTTATCATTCCTGGTGTAAACTTTCGCCTGACAACAACAATAACAGATGGAAAAGAGAATCAATACTTGAGTAAGTGCATTGTATAAACAATTTTCCCTTAAAACATCACAGACAGGCGACAGAAATTGAATTTTCAATACTAAATAATTTTTTGTAAGAGAAATAGTGGTGTTATCCTGTTGTCGGTCTTGTTTACAAAACAGACCAAATGACAGTTGAATTGCCAGTTATTGAGACAGTTAGTCAGGTAGCCAGCCAGCCAAGCAACAATCCCTCCAGTTAGTTAACCATATAAACTTGCCGGCCGGTTAAGCTTCCATTTTAGCTCAGAGAAAACGTTTACACTATTTCTTTACAATGCTATAAAATGCATATTCAACTCTTGACAACGTTGGCAGAATCGAAAGCATCGAAACATGAAGTTATTGTAGACTGCAACTGTGGCCAGTTTATGTTCACTACAGTGTTATGTATAGCGAATATATTAAAGAAAAACAAACTTGCACATTTTGGAATTTTTAATAGAATCACTAGTATTTTTTCTAATTATCTTCACTGAAAGAGTACAAAACGGTTTATTAAACTGATTGTAACTTATCGAGATACATATTTATATTCTTGATCAATGCAACAAATATTTAAAGGAAACTTTTTTAAATGTATAAATATTTTTCATACACCAAAACCAAGTTTTGTAAATTTTATAAAATTTTTAATTACATTAATTTAAAGTTTCATTGTCAGAATTTCAACGAAACTTCACCGATTTTATACAAAAATACATCGAACGTAAAATCTGTCGATGGATATAGGAAAATATACTGTACAATTTCAGCTCAATTTGTGGTCACATGCTGCATTTTCAATTTAATATTTAATGAAATTCTGCATCGTTTCATTGTGTCGTAATTTATAAAATCACTTGAAGTTTAAAACTTATATAGACAGATTATTTCTCCAATTTGAAAATAACTTAAGATTAAACTAAATTTCTTTCCACTTTTCCTGCAGACATTTTAAACGACCCAACTGAATCGAATGGTCATTGTTAAGATTTTGAGCAATGCATATTTTAACTACTTAAGTCCACTGTACTCGCACAAAAAAAAATCCGTTAAATGCAATTTATAGTACATTTTGCAGTTTCATGTTATGCGCATCTACATGCACATATACAATTAAAACCAAACACATATAGAATGCACTCATATGGCTGAAAATAGTACATGTGTATGTGTATTAGACGTATTGAATGAACAATTTCCAATTGTGTTGTAAGTGGTTGGAATGTTCTAATTTCTATTAAACTTAAGTCAATATTTTGTATATACTTATGCAAAAATATCTGCTAACATCTCTGTAAGAAACATGCTTCGACTTGCGAAGTTATATAGAAAGAATTTCGCAACAATTTAATAGACCAGGGGAGCGATTCTGAATGAGGTGAAGATGTGAAGGAGTAAAAGTTTTCATTACTTCGCAGACCACCGGATTTTTGATTTAACCTTTTCGACAATTATCTGTTACAATTTTATCATATGAATTTTATTTTTGCTAATAAAAGTTGAAGAAAAATGTAAGTGCTGTACACTTTAATAAATTTTATTATTGTTTTTTCTCTATTTTTTTGTTGGCTTAAGGTCATAGGCCTTTTGATTTGTTTTTTCTAATGGAACAAAAGTTTTTACAAATTTACTTTTATTGGAATAAACATTAATTGCAATAAAGGAATTAAATGTGCAGACATCCCAAAACTTATATGACAAATTGTGAAAAATAATCTGTTGTAGGGCCTATCCGGATTTCATTTATGCATAAGAAAACGGTCAGGGTGCAACGTTTTTAGAGTTGCTAGAAATATTTGTTAAGTTAAAGTACAAACTCAATGAGAATTACTTTCTATCGGAGCGTTTATAGGAGCGTTAAAATTTAAAATACCAAAGAAAAAGTTGAAAGTTAATAGAAAAATTTGAAAAACCCTTAGTTTAGTTTAGTTGAGTTTATTTATTGTTTCAACTAAATATTTTCGTAAATTTATGGTGTTTTCTGACAAAAATGTTTCCGTTTTTTTTTTTTTTTTTTTTTTTTGTTGGACCAACACTCAGGGGATGCCCCCTATTAACGCAGTGCATTGTGTTGGTATTAGGAAAATAAGTTATGGGAAGGAGGAAAGAGGGAGTAGTGTTTGTGAATATTTGGTTTGAATTTCTCTACATTGTAAGTAACAGGGAAGACTTCTGCGGGGAGTTTATTCCACATACGGCTGGTGCGACTGATAAACGAATTCTCTCTGTAGTGCGTTGTGCGATCCACTGGACAATCGACTACAAACGGATGTGCTCTACTTGATAGGCGAGTATTACGAATAAAAACTCGGGCTCTGGGGATAAGTTCACTTATCTCAGCAGAACACTTCCCATGGTAATATCGATAGAACAGAGTCACACAACCCACATTCCGACGATACTCCAATGAGTCAATAGAGCTGGATACTCTACTGTCATTTATAAGCGCCGACGCCCTCCTTTGCACACGGTCCAGAAGCTCCAAAATAGACTTCGAAGCTCCTGCCCATATATGGGTGTTGTATTCCATTTTCGGTCGGATATAGGTGGTACACGACCCCACTCTGAGATTGTAGAAAGGTCACGATTGAGTGTTTCATTCAATTCATTTGCCTTTTGCCCCCAATCTCCTCAAGGCTTGGCCTACTATTGAAGGAAAATTAATGACAAATGTTGCTGTCATCTGCAAAAGAGTAGATAGGGTTGAAAGTTTGACCAAGAAGGTCGTTGAGAAAGATAAGAAATAGGGAAGGAGAAAGAACAGAATTCAGCTGAAACTCGTCGGATGAGATCCCATCTATAACAACACGAATAGTGCGATCTCTGAGAAAGCTCGAAATAAAACGAGCGAAGTCATTGCCCACACCAAAAACAATAAGCTTTGATACAAGTGCCCCGTCCTTTTGAATTGCCTTTTTTGTGTTCTTTTCTAAATTAAGGGTAAGATTCTGAGAGGGCATCGTGTTCTTTTATAAAAATGTTGTCTAATAAAGTGCAAAAGTGCAACATTTTCCGCCCTCAAAAAATTTACGGGGTAGAGCGTTGCCCTGTTTTTTTCTTTTCATCAAAGTTATGTGTATATTAGAGTGGTCAAAAAAAAAACAAGTTGGAATTTCCACGCTCCACAAACCTACAAATATGGCACTTTGAAAAAAAAATGTGATCTGATCAAAAAAATCACCAAAAAAGTTTTGTTTAGAGGTAGCACATCGCAATTGAAGTTTCGAGGTTGTACTTGTTCTATTATTTTTAATTAATTAAAAATAATGGAAAAATGAGAAAAATTAAATATAATTATTATGATCGCGACATATCAAATCTAATATATTTTTAGGTGTACATTACGAATATGAAATCAAAATTGAAATCGGAGTCGCGGATTTCGCGAAATTTGAAAATTACATACAAAAAATGATCAACTTCGATCAGGATGTTTTCTTATATTTACCAATATGAAAATTTCGTTTTTGCATTAATATATATCTGTGGAATGTCATATTATGTGAGATGGGGTTTTTGGTAGCAATAAAATTATAGCAAGCTAAACAATAGCGAAATATTAAAAAATGTCAAGTTTTAAGTTAATTTGCAAGGATATCTGTTATCCTTTTCAAATTAAAATCAGTGTTATATATAATGAAGGTCCTTGGTAAGTAAATTGCAAAAGTATAACAAATTGCATTTTTCGATAACACCGTTTACAGGTAATTAGGAAAATATCTCAAAAAACTTGAGTTTTTTTGAATTTTCAAAAACCGCGAATAATTCATAAACCACAATTTTTTTTTAAGTTTCGATTGCTGATTCATAATCTTCGTTAAAATAAAGATCAGATTTGAGAAATTTGCGCATACAAGGTAAAAACAAGTTGAATTTTTAATTACATCTTTTCGGAAAATTTCGAACATTTGACTAAAATATGTATTTTTTTGTATAAATTTTAAAAAAACCGCGAATTACTTAAAAGTTACTTAATTTTTTTAAGTTTTGATTTCAAATTCCTTATATTCACATTAATTAAGACCAGATTTAAAAAAAATTGTTAAATAATAGCGTATAGGTTAAGAAATAATTAAATTTAAAGTCAACCCTACTTTTTGTATAAATGACTCTAGAGATAAATTACTAATTCTTAAAAGACAACTTTTTGTGCTACCTCTAAATAACAGCGGATTTAGCTGAAACTTGGCACAGAGAGTTTTTAGACATTAAGGAATAGGGGCAACATTGTGGAGATCGCGAATTCCAACTTTCATGTTTTTTTGGACCACTCTAGTGTATATACTGCAATGTTGTTTGCCAGCAAACTCGCAACTTGGTGGCCTAGGGGGTACTATCCTGGCTTCTGACGCAGAAGGTCGTAGATTCAAACCTCGGTTGGACCACAAAATTTTTTTTTATTTTATTTTTTTTTTTTATAAAATTTATTTACTTTTTTAATAATTTGCTCTGTTATTTAGTATTTACTATTTTTTACGCTACCAATAAATAAAAAGAATTATAAAATTTTTATAATATGGAGGAAAACTTCTAAATTGGTTTTATCTATCTGTTTTATCTATTTATTAATAGATAAAAACAGATTTTGTACATATTCAGTTAATTTACAATAATACAATCATTTATCTATATATGGCATAACATTATTATTGTGTGCCAGATTAGCACTTACTACTATTTTTAATTAACGTTCATTTTCATGATTTATTCATATCTTTAAATTATTTATTTTATTTTTTCAAGTAAATATAAGATTAAATTTGAAATTATTAATCGAATTCGTTTATTATTAATTTTCTATACTTTAAGCAAATTTCGAGATATTTATATAAACAATAAAAATTTGGGCTATTTAGTATATTTAAAACTTCATTTTCATTAAGAAGCCTTTTACCAAAATATTTTAGTCTGTAAGTACTATATATAGGGCAAACACCTATAAAGTGAAATGTATTTTCAGGTTCATCTAAATTACATATTATACATGTACCATTTGTGTTATTCCGAAAAGCTCTTGCGTTTATATCCAGCAAACCACCTCTCGCTTTTATTACCAAACTAGTTATCCGTGTTGAAAAATGGGCTGTTAGAATAGGCGAAGCACTAAAATCCAATTTAGAATAGAGATCATGATACTGTGAGTTAGATGCATCGGTTATAAACTTCTCCCTTTCCTTTATTCTTAACTGATTTAATACATTTTTCCAATTATAGCTAATTGGAGAGTTTGTATTATCATGCGGAATTTGTAGTTTTTGCATTAAATCTTCCCACTCCATAGACCAATAAAGCTTATTAGTTATGATATAATCAGCTAAAATGCGCGGTAATCTATATGTATTCATGTTCAAAACTTTATTTATGTAACAAAAGTGTAGCTTTAGAGAGGAAATATATAAGGGGTCTAGACCAGTTTCAAGGTATAGTAAATAATTAGGTGTTGTATTTGGCATATACAGCATCCTTTTTAGAAAAAATCGAAATAGCTTCTCAACATCATCATAACTTTGAAATCCCCACACCTCTGCAGCATAAAACATGATTGATCTAGACGCAGCATGAAATATTTTAAGTTAAGAGAGTAGTATATAAAAATTACTTCACCTTGGCTGGGATTTGAACCTGGCCATCCCGAGCCAAAGGCAATCATCACAACCACTAGGCTATCAAATAGCAGTAGCTAGCGTAAACAATATTGCATATACATACACATGTGTTTTGAAAAATGCAATAAGTGATTTTATTATTCTATTCTGATTCCAAAAATGTAGCATTTTATTGGGGTGAGGACAACATTTTTAAAATTTTACACTTTAACAAGGCAACTTTTTTTCAAGAAAATAAAACAGCATTAGTTTATCTTTTATCCACCAGAAGATGGTAGACTACAAGCGTCAGAAAAAAATGTTATATTCTTTAAGTTTTTTTTTTTACTTTTTAATCTAATACTGAATTTAGACTAAGCAAAAACCAGCTGATTGTTGTACAAAACTAAATTACAAAACCCAAGTCATTTACACTGGTTATTTAGTTTTCTTTGTCACATCACTTTTTTATTACACATTTTTCTTTGTTTTTTTTATTGTTAAATTAATGCAAAAAAATTATTAATACATTTCAAAATTAATAACAACACACAATTTCAAACTAAAATAGAAATATTCTTAAAAAAAACTAAAAAAATTTTTTTTTGACACTTGCTTTACTTCTATATTCGTTGTAACAGGGTGCATCGAAAGTTAACTATAAATGTTACCGGGTGTATCAAAAATGCACATTTCAGATATTTTTAGTTGGTTTTTGGCAAAAACCAGGTAGAATATGGTTTTCAGTTTGTATGAAAATTATATGGAAAAACTAAATTAATTTTGTAGTTTTCGGCTCAAAAACTAAAAATGGCCAAAAACTACTAGTTTTGCCCAGTCTAAATACACTATAAATAACAATTTAACTCTCTGGAAAGAGCGCTCTTCTATTTTTCAGCAACTACTGCTGGTATTTGCATTGAAAAAAATTTTACTTAAACATTGTAACGACAGAAGTCGCTCCGCTCGTTTCTGTCTACACACGTTGCGATTCTGAGTAGTTACACAATTTACCACTACTACTCAAACATACCTCGCAGAAGTCTCGATCAGTTGGCTGCGGTCGTGAACGAGAAAACAAGGTAAGCTCCTCTTCTCCTCTAGATCCTGTACGGAAAGCGTGCCATCCTAGGTAGCTTCTACATACTGGAATATCCTGCGAACATCCTTGCCTTTTAATTATCCTTGAAGGTCCTTTCGAATATCCTGGAAGGTCCTTTCAAATATCCTGGAAGGTCCTTGCAATTATACTTGAAGGTCCTTACGAATATCCTGGCAGGTCCTTGCAATAATACTTGAAGGTCCTTACGAATATCCTGGAAGATCCTACGACCGTCCTTGGAGGTCCTTGCAAATATCCTGGGCCGTCCTTATGAATATCCTGGCAGCTCCTTGCAATTATCCTTGAAGGTACTTACGAAAATTCTGGAAGGTCCTTACGAATATCCTGGAAGGTTCTTACGATTACCATGGAAGGTCCTTACGAATATCCTTGGAGGTTCTTTTACGTACTTTTTGCCACAGAGGAAGCGTGCCGTCCGCGGTCGCTGAGGAGCACTGGAACAGTGCTCCTCAGCGTCGTCCTCCTATAACCGAAGCTCCACAGGGGACGCTTGCAGTCCCCGGTCGCTGTCCTCACTTAGGCGCAGCTTAACAGAGGAGACGTGCCGTCCTCGTTCGTTGTCCTCACTTAGGCGTAGCTCAACAGAGGAGACGTGCCGTCCCAGGTCGTCGTCCTCCTATAATCGAAGTTCCACCGAGGAAGCGTGCCGTCCCCAATCGCTGTCCTCACTTAGGTGCAGCCCAACAGAGCAAGCATGCCGTCCGCGGTCGCTGTGCTTATAAAGTTCCGCGTGTGATCAGCATCGAAACCTCTCTCTCTCTCTTATCTCTTACTCTATTTCCATTGGTCTGTCTCAGAGAACGGTTTGAGTGCCTTATTTTATGCTTTTGAATGCAATCACAAAAAATGTGCACAATTGAACAAAAGTGAGTATGACGAAAGCCATGCATTGTACTGCATGTCTTCTGTTAATCTTACCTAACACTCACAAAAGCAACGAATATAAAATGATTGGTATGAATACAAACCGATTGTTACGAATGGTCCCAATGTTGGTTGTATAAAAATTTAAAATTTTTTCTGTCAAATATTTTAGTATATTTTTGGTTTTTATTTTTTTCACTTAAACATTAACAAAATGAGAAAATATATGCATATTTCACATTTAAATAAAAAAATGGAAATTTCTTCACACTGCATTTTTCAAAATACTGCTACAGGTCAACGAATACTAAGTGAATGTTGTGATTGATTTTATTTTTTTAATGCGTCATCTCTTCATTTCGTTGCTTGACATGTAGTGGCATTATAAAAATAATGCGTAAAAACCACTCATCAAAAACAATTAATGTATATAATAGCAATAGCATTAGTTATTGTTGTTGCATGAATACATGGCAAAAGCAATGAATGGTATGACTGCACAATAAAAACGAATGTAGTCAAACCGTTCTCTGGTCTGTCTCATATTTATACTTATATTTAGTTTGCTAATAAATTAATTAAGTTTTATAACGTTTTAAATGACGACTTTTTCTCTCGGTCACTGGAGAAATTTCTGTGACGAACCCTACCCACGCGAGCTTATCCCAGCAACCGGAGGAAACTCGTCGTTACAACATAGCTTGAATTTTAAAGATAAAACTGTTTTTTTCTTGCTATGGTTTGTCTACTAAAATTCGGATAATTTGTGAATTACAAACAACTAAAATACAGCTCAATAATAACTAGAATTTTCTGTACTTAACTAGGCTGATCATTTATTTTTGATTAGAAATCAGTACTGACACTTTAGAAAACATTGTTCTCTATTGTTGTTTCTACATGAATGGATGTCACTACATTGCTAGATCTCTCAAAACAACAGAGTAGTACATTGGAAGATGACAAAGCAAATTGTGGAAAATTTTCTGTTGTTGTTTTTGTTTTTTCTTTGATATTTTAAATGTTTAATAACGCTCCTAGACGAGAACAAAAAATTCTCATTGAGTTTGTAATTTAACTTAACAAATATTTCCAGAAATTCTAAAAACGTCGTCCCCTGACGATTTCCTTAGGCAAGAATGAAATCCGGATAGGGACATGCCTGCAGCGGATTATTTTTCACAATTTGTTAAATACGATTTGGATTTTTAGCATATTTAATTCCTTTGATGCAATTAATGTATATCCCGATAAAATAAAATTATAAAAACAACTTAGTTTAGGCATAAATCAAAAAAGTGAATCAATAGATTTAATAGTAGAATGGAGTAAATTTGCTTTTCAAAAAGAGTTACCAGAAATTACATCAGATTATAAAAATTATAAACTTAAAAAAAATGTTTCTGTAAGAATTTAGGTTTCCTGAACTTATTACCCCTCAGATTTTGTGGACATTCTTCACTCAAATAAAAAATCTTCAGATTTTGTTAACTTTTTCGGCAAATTAAGCATTTGTCCTAAATGCTTTCATCTATTGGAAATTTTTCACAGTGCAAAACCCTTTGCGCATATAGAAATACTTAATATTTATAATTAAATTGTACTTGTACTTTTAGGAAACCAATTTATTCTTAAAAAAAAGCAGGTACAGTCACAACTAATTTTAAAAAATTAGTACACGAAGATTGCATCAATAGACGTGACAAAAATTAGTACAATATATATACTGAGCAAATCAGTTGTTTGTATTGTACTAATATCTGATCTTTTTAACCCATTTCTACCAGACAGAGAATCCAAGGTCCGATTTCATTGAAATTTTTAATTTTTGCTGTTTTTATCAACAATATTAATAATATACACAAAAAAAAAAAACAACAAAATAACCGTTTCCTCTGAACACGATATGACTTTAAATTTACATTGATAAATAGGATAGAACAAGCGGAATAATATTGAACAAGATCTTCTACCTCCATCATAATCAAGAAGTGTGTTTTCGTCATATTTGTTAATATATTTTACTTTTTAACTTGTTTAAAAAATTAATATATTTTTTTTATTTTAATAAATATGTTATTCATTTTTTATATTATAAATTTATAAATTCTTTTTCATCAAATAACAAATAATTCTTCAATAATATATAATTTATTGAGAAATTTATTACAACAAACACTTCCGCAAAACAATGAAATAAGACTCATTTGTTTAATTCAAAATTGGAAAATTTACTTTATGTTATTTGCCAATGTGATTTTAAAGTTACAACAAAACTTGCTATTATCAAAATGTTACCACATAGTAAATAATTGGGACTCTCTTTATTTAAATTAAATATTTGTATTGAAAAATTTAACAGATACAAGGGAATGACCAGACTGCCGCAGTTTCGTCTCACCCAAAGATTCGTCAGTCGTTAGTTTATGTGTCAACTGATCAAAGTAATTTTTAATTGCAAATTTGTCTCTATATGAAAAAAGTTTTTGTGTATTTCCATGACCGGGGATTGAACCGGCAGCCCTCTGCACAGGCTATGTAGCATCACCTCTTAACAAGATACACCACGGTCGGCATAGCGCTGAGTGTGGCTAATTGAAGTTTTTTCAATCGCAGGCTACACAATGTATGTTTTGTAATCAGAAGAGCCGGAATTAACTAATACTTGAGCAATTTATTTTTCAATTAGAATGTTTCCTCTCTTAATCCTATTTTGTTCTCTCCTTTTTCACAATTAATTATCACATTAGGATGCGCTTTATTCGCATTCAATATTTGGATACAGAGTGTTGATTAGAAAATTGATTGGAAAATTTGCATGGCAGTAACACAACCTTCAATAAATTTAACAATTTTATTTTTGCTGTTCCTTTTTCTACTAGTATTTGGGGAAAAATCTGATAATTTCAACAGTTTTTTGTGCAAGGTCATTTTTAACAAACTTTTAGTAGCTTTTTCTGCTATTTATATTTATTTTCTTTTTTTTAGAGATGATTCATGTGTGTCGCCTTAATTTACTTACGTGATCGTGAGTAAGTGTGGGAAGAAAAAATTTATTTGTGAGTGAGTTTGCGTGAATCGAATTTTATCAAATTTTTTTTCGACTTTTAATAAGTATTTCTCTTAATATTTTTGGCAATTTTTGGGGTTTTGAAATAAAAATAGCGGCAAAATCATATATTCATAAATATTTAGTTGAACATTCACAATTTTCCTATATATTTTTTTTTTACGGTAAGATTTCATTTCGCGAATTCGCGTGATTAACGTATGAGTGTGAGTAAAGTCTGAATTTACTGACGTGAACGTGAGTGAGTGTGAGTAGAAAAATATTGTTCGTGATTGGGATTATTGTCTAGTAAGCGTGAGTGAGTGTGAATCAAAATTCACTCACGTACCCACCTCTATTATTTATCTTAAAAAGTGTTTTAAACAATGAAAATTACACTTAATCTCCGTCAGAAAGTTACCCAGCTTATAAATATGTCTTAAAGTATCGCGTCTTAATAAATCTATAAATAAAAAAAACAATATTTTTGTCTTGTCAGCGATTTGAACCGCGAACCTCAAAACTAAAATGTCTGAGCGTCTAGACATTTATATCATAATCGATTTAAAACTTGTATGTACTCAATTTGAATTTAAAACAAAATTCAAATTTGAAAGGAACATTCATATAAAATTAATATAAGGTTTGTTTTTTTCGAATTTTGTATAAATATTCCATACAAATTTAAGCATTTATAAAATTTTTAAGTAGGTATAAATTTAGCTTCTTAAAAATTAAGTAGTTATAAAAATGCTACCAAGTCTTAAAAATTCTTGGCTTTTCTCTTTCAAATGTAAACAAAAATATTTGTCATAAAAATATTTTAAATTTTAGAATTTTTTATTTTATAAAATATAAACAACAACAAATGCTAGCATATGAATTATGCGTTTGTTAGGAAATGTAGAGGAGGCCACATAAGATAATTGCTCCATTTCGCGTTCCAACGAAGTCTTTGTACGAAAACAGCTTTTGTACAAAGGCGACCCCAAAATTTGTTGACAAAAATAAAAGAAAATTCAGGAAAGTACGGATAGTCGTTTTTTTTTTTTAGTTATAGATATGGATATAAAATTCGAAAAAAAAACAAACCTATAATTTGAATTTATTACAGGAAGATTCATATAAAGTTTGAGATTTGAATTTGAAAAATGGAATATAGGAAAATTTTTAAAAATATTTGTATTATTATGGTTTAGGTGAACGGGTAGTAAGGCTATGAAAAAAAGTGGATTCCTGTAGGTGGCATTTTTAGAATGTTCAGTGTATTTCAAATATTTAATCTATTTCAGATATTTCAAATATTTCCTTTATAGCAAAACACTGGTCTCCTCGAGGCAAAAAAATCAATATATCACACTTTAAAATCCGACTTTAAATACCGAAGCTATAACGAAAAATTTAAATAGGCGACCCCTACGTTCGGCAAAAAAAAATTTTTTTTGAAATTGCCTTGCAAAAATACTTCATATTGGAGGGTGTACGGCGAACTTTTTTTTGCGGTACGGTCTAATGAACATCAACAAATTTTTTTTTGGAAAATAAAAATATAACATTTTCACAAAAAATTCCCGACATTTTTTTTTTAATTTCATACTATTCTGTTGAAATCTGGAACATGTTGGATTTACAGAATTCTAAAATATTTTGATTCAGCTTCAACTTGCTGCGTTAATAAAATTTTTGTCTGGTCAAAGCCCAGTATCATGTTAACTACAGCAAAAAAAAATCAGAGATTAGAAAGTAAAAATCATAACAAACTCAAATTTTCCCATTCTTTCGCTGCATTTTTAAATGGTCTTGCAAACCAAGATAATTTTTAAAAGAAGCTTGACAATTATTTTCGCAAAAAATAAAAAAAGACGGTGTTTGAAACAAAACAAAAAACGAATAAATAGCACCATTTTTTATTTCTTCTAAATTGGATTTAGTGTTGAAAAAATTTAAAAAGTAATTCACTAAAAATTGGAGATTTGTGGTAAATGTTTCACAGACAAACTCGTTTCGTCAACTATCGACTAAGTTTTAATAACTTTTAATTAATTTACGGAAATTTCTGTTAAAAGTGAAATTACACAAAAACTACACAAAAATGTCATTATTCAAAAATTATCCAACGAATGTGTAAACAGTCCCATTTTTGAATAATTATTCAAAAAATGGCAACACTGGGTCCCATACAAAAACCTTAAGATACCTGATAACATTTTCATACAAATGTAAAAATGTCATCACGAAAAATCATCAAGTGGTCTTTACGCGAATTAAATGATGACATATCCTTCATGGCTATTCCGCAGTCCGTCACAAGTAGTGACTTATTCATAGTATCTCACATAGCATGCTACGGGGACATTTTTTGCGATCTATAGTTTAGTATGGAGACATTTGGTGTTATTATTCAATCAAATTTTCTAAAATCATCAGCGGTTAAGCGAACGTGCAACAGTGACTGCAAGAAATGTTGATGTTAATATACATAAAATATGCTGAAAACCAAATCATTTACATTTAAATCTATTGAAAAGTGGTAGAAGAAAACCAAGTAGTTAACTTTCCAAAAGAATATTTATATTCCCTTCATTTGTTAGGTCTGCCTCCACATAAATTGCATCTACGAGGGGTACTATTTATATTTCGGGAATAGAAAATAATAACAAAAATTTTTAAATGCAAATTGCTTAATTGTTTTTCAAAATATTCAAACCATTTGTCCAAGCAGTTTTTGAGCCTTTTTTTGAGCGATTGATAAATTATGGAGTATCCAACGAGAGCAAATTTTTTTTACAACTAAGTGTTCATGCAAAATCGAATGTATTGAAGTGGAACTAATGTGCAAGGATGCCTCTACATATCTCACGATATATCACATGACGATATTTCATTATCAGTTCACGCACTGCATCGATGTTTTGTGGCAAAACATCCGATTTTTGACGATCTTCACGGAATTCGTCGGCGACGGAACTACGACCACGATTGAATTCACTATATCAGCAATATACTATGTTTTTTGATGCTGCTTTATCGCCAAACAAAGAACTGAGTTCATCGACACATTCTTGTTGAGATAATCCACGTCGAAAATTGTGAAAAATAATGCAACGAAAACCTTATCTTGAAATTTCCATTTCTTGGCCAAATTGATTTTTTTAACTCACTGTAAACAAAACAAATAGAACTTGTACATAAAAACCTTGTGAGTATGTTTATGCTAAAAAATGTCAAATTTTATTATGGTGTTGCCAGATTTTAGCTATTGACATTAGTGTTGCCAATTCCCGAAATAAAAACAGTACCGCTCGTAAAAATTGGTTCACCAATTGCTTCGTTAAAGAGCCTAAATGCACCATAACTCTGTAATGGACCAAGATTGGTAGTTTGAAAATTTTTCAGAAATATGACTGAAGCAACAATTATCAATGGCAAGTTCAAAGGAGAACATATTCTGTTGCCACGTATAGCAATGATTGCCACTGACTCTCCAATTAAATTCAAACGGATACATTTAGCACTTGCCATGACAATACACAAAGCAAAAGGCCAGTCCATGAAAATATGCTGCTGAGATTTAGAGAATCCATGCTTTTCCCACGGACAATTAAATGTTGTTGTTGAACGCCTTACTTATTTACCCAAAAAATGGAGAGACTAACAGCATTATTTATACTTTAATGTTACAACCCAGTAAAAAAAGTATAGGTTTTTGGAAGCAGGATTAAACAAATGCGCTTATGTAAGTGCTTACTATTATAGCATACTGCAAAGCAACAAATTACAAGAAAAACTTGAAAACTTTGATTCTCATATAAAAAAAATTAAGTATGCAGCATGTAAGCAGCTTACTCTAATCCCTTACAAAGATGCAGGTTGTAATGCAGTAAATTCGATATCGTTGATTTTAAACGATGTATATGAGTTTTACCGACTGATTGCCGATTGTCTTTGATGTTTTTGATTATGTAGTAAAAAGTGATTAGTCATTAAACTGCGCTTCTGAAGAGCTATCACTTGGTGCGGTAAAAAATATGAGTCTTAAGAAAAAAATATAATAATGCTAATTACTCGTAATATCCCAACAAAACCTTGGTAATACATGGGTATTACTATGCATATTACCTGGTGTTACCCTTACACCTTACCATGCGCGGCTCCAGCAATTAATATAAGGGGAAAAATCATACGCCACCGTAGACAAACACATTGAGTTGGGCACTAAGGCGTATGATTTTTTCACTTATATTAATTGCTGGAGCCGCGCATGCACCTTACCCTTGCATTACTTGCAATACCAAATTCATACGTTTGGATGTTTTATTGGTATAAATGATTCGTTTTTCTAGAAAATTTTAGAAATTCTATTTTTTGTTAAAAACTTGTGAATTTAAAATTGATATTCGGGTTAAAAAATTAAAATTTAAACAAAATGTTTTTAAAAACTCCTTACCTGTAAGTTGAGAATAACATGTTACTAGGTAAGAAGTTACATCGATGGACAGGCCCTTGTTAAAATAATAGGTCTAGTAATAGAAAAGTAAGAGCTTACACTCTTCATTACAAAAGGCTTATGGGCGGATTATGGGACCGTAAACGTAAATGTGCTGTAAGTGCACTTATAGAAAACCGTAAACGACATTACTATTTAGCATCTATTTCGTGTGTTTTTTTATTTTATTCTAATTTTTTCCGTTTATTTGTTAATTTGTATCCCTTATTTGTTGTTTGAATCAATTTTCTTTATTCATTTTATATTTTTTCCGACTAAAATCATTCAGCTGTTTCCATGACGGATAGAAAATTCTGATTTCAATAGAATGATCCGGCAAGTACGTTTACATTTACGTGTTAGTAACCATTCGTATATATTTCTTCTTGTGGTTTCGAAACAGCTGATTCGTTACAGTTACGTTTACGGTTGGGTAACTCAGCCTTTATTTTTATAACCAAAACTTATAAAAAAAATTTTTTGTTAAAAATATGTAATTCTTAATTTAATAGTCAATATGTGTAGGCGCTGTGGTGTAATGGTTAGCGCGTTGGACTGTTACACGTGAGGTTGCGAGTTCGAGCCCCAACCAAGGCAACATCAATTTATGAAAAATAGTAATATGTATGAGTTTTTTCTATCCCTCATACATATCGCAGCGTCCTCCTTCGATGTTTCCATAGCACTTAACCCCACCGAAGCAAAATAATATAACAGGGCTATGAACTAAAAAGCTTCAACAAAGTTCGCCAAACTCACCGTCAGATGGCGCGCAACAACTGTTCTAAAATGCAACATCTCGCGCAATTACAGTGTTGCCATATTTGAAGCCCATCATCTTTCACCACCTTTCACTTCTTTTCTATCCCCTTTCCAAAGGAAGCAAGACGTTAATTAATAGGAAGAATTTCCGGAGTGTTGCTTCTCTTTAAAAAAAAAAAAAAATATGTATATAAAACAAATTGAAATTTTAAGAAAAAAACACGTATTATTTTACCTAGTGTCTTGACATGCAATAAAATGATAGCAAGCAATTGTCAAAATGATTTTATCTGAAGACACTCAATTTAAATTTTATTGCAATATCATGATGCCATGAAATGTCACTTTTCGTTTTAATTATAATTTTGTAATAAAAAAACAACAAAAAATTTGGTAAAGAAGAATGGAAAAGTGTTTAATTTTTTATTATTTGTAGATAAAAATAAATGTTTGATAAAATTTTGTGTTTTTCGAAGAAAAATCTATGAATTTCTTAGCCATGAAATGGTCAAGTGTTCCACCACTTTGCAATTGATATCATTTTGACGTTTCTCTGCAATGGTTTTGACATTTCATATCATCTAATTTATTGCATTTGAAGACACCGGGTTAAAGTTTTTTGTAACCTAGAGGTAATAGGTAAGCGTAACATGTAAGTTTAGAATAACATAAGGAGTTACCTCGATGGACATGCCCTTGTTAAAATAATAGCTTTGGTAATAGAAAAGTAAGAGGTTACCTACCCTTATTTCTTCTTACCAAAGTTATTACCGGGTAATACAGTAATTTTGACTTAGCTGCACAACCAACTTTTGCAAGAGGTTTTGTGCAGGTAAGCCAAAAAGGCAGCTAAGTCAAATCGTTTACCTGCCTTAATGTGCAGGTATACCAATACAGACTGAAAACAAACAAAACAAATGAAGCTAATGATGACAAATTTGTGCTTTGCACCAGATCTTGCGATTTTTACGGTTAAAAAATGACTATAGTAGAATATTTTTGTCACAAAAAAAGTTGACAACACATTTATTTTATGTGTGTTTTTTTTTCCTAGAATTGAAAAACAAAGTAAAACACAAGAGGCAGCTAACGGTGGTCTTTTTTATGAAAATAATGTAAGACTGCAAAAATATGAGGCAGTTATCTTAAATACGCACGTACAAAAAGTGCACTTAAAGAAGACAATTGCGTACACTCTAAAAAATGTTTGTAAATTTACTACTATAAAATGGGTAAAATTTTGTTTAATTTTACGAAAATTCGGTAAATATAAACAAAAAATGCGTAAACTTTTTTGTACACACTTTCATACGCAATAACACACACACAAAGTATTTTTAGACATTATGTGCTTATAAATAAACACATTGTGCCTAAAATTACTATTGTTTTGTTAAATAAAATTTTTACGCACAAAGTTGGTAAATATACTATCCAATAATAGTAATAAATACTCTGACATTTCAAATTGGAAAAAATTGAAAAAAAAAATATAAATAATAAAAAGAAAAAGCGAAAACGGATTATTTTTTGTGAATTACAAACAACATTTCCACAAACACATTAGAGTCTGGAAATAGCAACATAAGCATGAAATTGTTTTTGGTAATTATTATTAACGCATGTGGTAGTCTAAACCTCATTTCAAAATTGAAAACGCCGTAAGAGAGACACGGCCTACGCAGGAACTACTGGGTGCAATAACTCCTGTTCAACAAAATGCCTTCTTTGCAAGGGAGGCAGTCAACCAACAACCGTCAACAATAACGAGAGAAAACGTCGTAAGAGAGATACGGCCTAGGTAAAACAACTGGGTGCGATGACTCCTGCTCAACAAAATGCCTTCTTTGAAAGGGAGGCAGTAACCGTCAACAATAACGGGAGAAAACGCCTTAAGAGAGATATGGCCTACGCAGGAACAACTGAGTGCAATGACTCCTGCTCAACAAAATGCTTTCTTTGCAAGTTAGGCAGTACTCAATGAATACTGACTTTGTTGAGCAGGAGTCATTGCACTCAATTGTTCCTGCGTAGGCCATATCTCTCTTAAGGCGTTTTCTCCCATTATTGTCAGGAGTCATCGCAGCCATTCAATAGTTATAACAAATTTTTATATGAATTTTATACAAATGCCTTAAGATCCCAAAACGACTAATTTGGACATAAACGATTATGAGAGAATGACTCGGATATTATTATTAATAAAATACGTACTAAAAATTAATTTATTTTATTTAAAAAAATTTTTGGGTGGTGCTTAAAGTTAGCACACCTGTTGTAAATGTACGCATTATATTTTATTTTTACGCACTTTCTGTGGATTTTTGCGCATTTTTTGTGGATTTTTACGCATTTTATGCGTACATTTACACGTGAAACGTGCTTTTTTACATACAAATTTAGTAAATTAACACACTAATTTCAAAATTTTATTTAATTTTTACGCACTTTCAATGTAATATTACAAATTATTTGTGCACCAACTTTAACACGATGTGCGTATTTTTTTTCAATTACGCACATAGAGTAAATTCACCCAGTTTATAGTAGGAGTTCAGTTTCCTACTATAAGTTGGGTAAATTTCAACAGAATTTAATTAGAGTGTACATAATTTTGTAAAATAGAAGCGAAACCAAAATTTTGTGCAGTTATAGCAAATGTGCACTTAAGAAAAAGGCAGTTAAATCAAAACTACTGTAGAAGGTTTTGCTGGGATGTAAAAAGTTTTAATTAAAATAAATATCTATAAAAGTTTATGTAAAATAAATAAAATAGTGTGCATATTATCATTACTTTTTAATGTCAATAATGTAGACATGAAAATTGTGCTTACTGAAAGCCATGAAATCGCAGCGTTTTATATGCGCTAAAATCCGCGCTTATTTTTCCCAAAACTAGTGCATCCAAGTGGGAATTCGCCATATACAAATCATGGCATATGTAAGCAGGTTTGAAGGGGTTTTTTTAATTGTTTCCCCTACAAACCTGCTTATGGGTAAGCACCATTTTTCACTGGGAATGAAGTACTAACTATTTTTATTTTACATAAACAAATATTGTGTTTTATTTTTATTAAGAAATATATTTGTTTTCTTAAAGGCACGCTAACAACATAGCGGTCCTGAACCCTAGTAATTAGTATAATTTTCCAGGAAAAAATTACACATTAAAGGTATTCATTTAAAGTAGTTACGCCTCGTATACTGTGTATATATTGTAAGTTTACTCGATTAATGTCAAAACTAGTTTACGAGACCTGGTAAATATACGCTTACATTTTTGTGTATAAACTTTATCGTATTTGTACATACATTTGAATATTGTCAAAAATAAAATTAGTTTGAATTTTTTTGTGTGTTGTTTTTTATTTTCTGTTTTATTTGTTTTTAAATAATACAAATTTAAAAAACTCCGTGTTTAATTTAAAAAAAAATAGATCGAAAAAGTGGCTAAATGCAAAATTGAGATGTGAATAGTTTTAAAAGGTGCGTTGATTCAAATAATCAGCTAAAGTTATAAATGCACGCGATTACAAAAATACACAGTTTACGAGGGCATAAATCCAGTTAGATGAATACCACTATTACCTACATCACTGAGGTGTTTTAATCAGTTCCTAAAATAAAAAAAAAAGAATATGAATTCCAAAGAATCGATTGCTTTTATCAATTCTTAAAATAAAAAAAAAAAATAATGTGAATTGTGGTTAATAATTTTGTTTGTTAATTTCCAGACCTGGGGGATTTCAGTTACATTTCAATTACAATTGCTTGTAATTTGTAATTGGAAATTTTCAATTACAGTTACAAATAACTGTAATTGAAATTTAAAAAACTCAATTACAATTACTTGTAATTGTAATAGAAAATTTTTCATTACAATTACATGTAAATTTCAATTACATTTTCAATCAATTTTTTGTTTTTCGTTAAAATTTTGTAAAAAAAAATTGGCCGAGATAGGCTCGATAAGCGTGGACAAGCATAAAGGGAATACGTCATGTTGGATTGATCCCTAACGCGCTCTTTTTGTCATTATTTATTTTTCCCATAAAATGTAATTGACATTTTTTTTTTAAATTACATGTAACTGTAATTGTTCTTTTTTAAATTACAGTTACAAATAATATGCAATTGTAATTGAATTTTTTCAATTACAATTACATGTAATTGTGTAATTGGATGAGTAACTAATTACAAAATGTAATGATTAAACGCTAATTTCATTATGTTACTATCTAGCTAACATTAGTAAAAAATACCGCAGGTTTCAAATTAGTTAAATTTTGCGTAATAACAGTAAATAATACAACATTTTTTGTTGAGTGCACATGTACTTTTAATTGAAATTTTGATTATTATTTTATTATTGAATAGGTCTAATGTATATGTGTTGAACAAATGAGGTTATATTATTGCAACGCAGACACTTAGACATTGTAATTCTTCTCTACTGAAGTCATGGCTAATAAAAATCAACGTTGACGTTGGTAAATTTGCGTTATTGTCGAACAAAGTTAATGGTCATACACATATGTATATATATGTGCGTACGTACATATGTACCATAATCACAAGCGGCTTTTAGATTTAAGGTCCTTTAAAATGCATATCTTACATATGTGCAGTGACAACAAAAACAACAACAACATATGATGACACTGATGATGACGATGATGATGATGCTGCTGCAAAGGCTAGCTTTGCTGGCGTTGACTCGCCGCTGTTATTGCCGCTATTTGTATAGCCTGCCAGCCAGCCAGCCAACCAACCAACAATGCTGAGCTGCTGCCCGAAAAGTGCATCGCTAAACTGCGTTGACTTTGGTGCATTGGAAAACATACTTGCAACTTTTTGTTGAATCCACGAAAAAAATTTTAACTCATAATAAGCCTTTTGCTGGATTCTACAGCACACACAACATCAAATTTTTCCGGCAACGATTTTTTTTCCAATTATTTATCATCATCCAAAAAAATATATATTATTACAACAACAAACAAGCAATAGTTAAATTTTTGAATGAAAAATAAAAGCAAAAATATATAACAAAACAAATAATATAAAGAAACCAACAATTTCTTTGAAACTTGGCAACGAAATATTAAAAAAGTCACAAATTTTTTTAACAACTACAACAAATATGTTAGAAAAAAGTTTACTGACAACAAATTTGTGAAAATAATGTGAATTTTTTTTTGTTGCAAGCAGTTTAACAATAGCAAGTTTACAAAATAATTTATCTACCTACAAAAAAATATATATATATAAAATTTAAGATGTTATCAATATCAAGATAAATATAAAATACGAAAAACATACCTGTGAAAGAATTTATAAAAGCTACTAATGATATTTTTAAAAAATTGCTTATAAAAAAATCACAAAAAAAAATAAAAAAAATTCAATAAAAAATGTTGATCATATAACCTAAATAAACACCATAATCATTCGTTTTTATTTGCGCATTATCTATAAAGTAGTGATTTTTAACGTAACTGTACTTTTAGTTTGGCTACTAGGACTGCCCAACAACAGAATTTTTGATTAACATTTTCTAAGCGGGACAAAAAATTATCAGAGTTGCTTTAAGTTTATTTATTACAAAATAAGTAGAGTTTTGAGCTCGAACCAAGTATAAGAATTGTTTTAATAAAACACAGTATTTAACCCTCAAACCGGCCCAGGTTTTTTTTGCAATTAAATTTACGTCATATATTCGGCGCAAAAATAAACAACAAGTGCGTTGTCAATTTTTTTTTCTTTTTCTGAGTTTAAGTGATATGGATCGAAATCGGTTGAGAATACACCTCAAAAACTCATGCTTACAAAAGATATAATAAGAACACAAAACTGAATTTTTTTCAATATCGAAAAATGCGAAATTGTTCAAAATCATCTAAACTTTACATATACTGTTCAAACTTAAACGCTTTGTTACTACATATTACTGTGTAAATTTGTTCTTACTTCCGCCTATCATAATTCAACTTATGATGATGATCATGTGCATCATAACCCGGTTGAAAACATCAGCAAGACGTCTTCAAAATGGCTTAGTGACATTTCGCTGTCACTGCTGACTTGCTGATCCGGTCCCATACAAAAACCTTAAGACACCTGATGACATTTTCATACAAATGTAAAAATGTCATCACGAATAATCATCAAGTGGTCTTTACGCGAATTAAATAATGACATATCCTTAAGACGTCTGGAAGAATTGTTTCCCCAAAAAGCGGATGACACCTCATGACTATTCAGCAGTCCGTCACAAGTAGTAACTTATTCATAGCATCTCACTAAGACGTCTTTAAGATATTTCCTATAAACGCCTGTTTGACATGACAGCATTTTGCCGTAAAAATACAAAAATCCCAAAAATATTCCTTAGTAAAAAAAATTTATAATTTTTATTAATTTATTGAAATAAAAAGTAGTAATATTGCTGACATGTAGGCGGCTTAATGTCATACTTTAGTTGTCAGGTGGTAACAAGTCTGCAGTTAGTCAGCGTTTTTAAAAACAGAATACAAAATGCTGACATGTCTTTAAGACGGCTTAAGTAAAATGTCTTTAGTTGATGACTTGTATATAATAAGTCGCTGATGACATTGTCTTTAAACACAATTTCCAGCTGGGAAGTGTCTTTGGACAAAACTAAGGACTTATTTTAAGGCCCCAATATTACTTTTTGCTAATTACACTGTGCTGATGACCTAGAAAAATCGCTAGCACCACTGGATTCAGCGAATTAGCCTTACCCACTGGGGGCCCAGCTTGTCGGAAAAAATGTCTCCGATTCGAGCACAGTGTTTTCAACGGTTTTCCGTCAATTTACAATATAACATATTTGTTAGTTTTTTGAAAATTGTCTTCTAAAATTTTAAGAAATTTAAACTTAGCTACTTTCCGTGCACTGTATGTGAAACATTTCTTCACAAAAATTTAGTAATTTTTTTTTTCTATCGGAATATCATAATTTATAATTATATCATACTCATTTGATGCATTCGTGGACCAAGTCTGGATTGCGGTCTTACCGGTTAGAGAGTTAGGAGATTTTTTTAACAAGAGGCGATTCTCAAATTGTGATAACATGAATAACACATACGAATAACAAATTTGAATAACGCATAGGAGCGTTTCTTGTTCTAATATGAGTAATAAAAAAACAATTGCATTATGGAAACTATCTGTCAAATTTTTCTCAAATCACTTGTTTTATTATTATTTATTTATTTACTAAAAATTTTGATAACCCAGTACAACAACTGCGGCAATTAATGTTATTATATAGTTTTGTTAAGAAAAGAAAAAAAATTTAAATTATGATATAATTTATTAAAAAGAAAAATATAGCTTAAAGTAACAATAAAATGATTTAAAAGCGATTAAAAAGAGAAAAAGCATAAAACTACAAATATATAATATATAATAATTAAAGGTTTAATGTGAAATACCTATTAACAAATTATAAAAAAGTAAATAAATAAGGCATGAAAAAGTTTAATTGAAAAGTGTATTAATTTCAGACTTAAATTACATTATTACTAATTGTTTGGATATTGGGAGGTTTACTGATCCAAAGACAAATAGCGTTAACATAAAAGTGTCTTATGGATACAAGCCCACGATAATGAAATATTGTTAATTTTCTTTCCCCTATCGGATACTGAAGAACTTAATTTTAGATACAGGTATTTCGGTTGTCTAGCGTACATATAATTTGTTACACAGAAAAAATTAAAAAGGAGTTTCAGTTACGAAATTGATTATATTAATTAAAATTTTTATTTTATTTTTTTTACACCTACCACGCAAATGATAATTTTAATTACAAAAAATTGTATAAGATTAATTAAAAGATAATCAACTAAAAGTAGTTATAATATCAGTGCAAACATTAATTGGAATTTTGAATAAATAAATAAAGTGTGTAATCGGCACGTTTATATATCTGAAGTACTCGTACTTATTTTATTTGTGAAATTTTTTTGGTTTTTAAACTTAACTTTTTTTTTCTAACAATACAGTTTAAGAAAACAGAATATGGGAACTAAGTGATAAAAAAAATATTTACTGAAATAAGATTATTTTAGTGTATGTGTTAAGAAAACTGAATCCGAGAAGTTCGTCCAAATTTTTTAAGAAAATAATTTAAACAGAAAGTGATATTAATTTATGATCTAGAGTCAAACTAAAAAGAACATTCATTTACTTAAAAATAAGAGATCAACTAAATATTCCCCCATTCATCTTAAAACACATTGACACGGTGCAAAAATATAATTTAAATAATATACATTTAGATTTAAATTTAACGGTTCGTTGTAATTCAAAAATCTGCGGTTATCATACACAGAGTTGAATAGAATCAGCTGAGATATCTTAAGAATTAAGGTTCAAAGCAAAAATAGAGTAATAATAACAAAGGATAAAAATAGAATTGTTAAATTTCGTTGATGTTAGTCTAAGTTGAGTTGTTGATACGAAATTCGATTTTCTTTCAGCGGTCACATAAGTAGACGAACATTAAAATATTAGCCCACACAAGACGAAATACATTGATGATGGCTTTGTAGCGAAAGCCGAAAATACGTATTCTGTATTGCTGGTCTTATCGAATTCTTTCAAATATATTTTTATTCTTTGTAATTTACTTGTAAAAATTGTATCATCTTTCTTTGATTTGAAAATAATTTAAACAGAAAGTGATATTAATTTATGATCTAGAGTCTAACTAAAAATAACATTTATTTACTTAAAAATAAGAGATCAACTAAATATTCCCCCATTCATCGAAAAACAATAAATTGATTAATTTTTTTATAGAAAATAATAAAGTCGCACTTATGATATACAGAAATAAAAACAAATTCGTCCGTCACGTTTAAAAAAAAATTTTAATTTGCTAAAATTGTTTTCCATAATTAATATTTTTATTCATTCTTTTAACGGACAATTTTTTTAGTCTAAAATTAGTTTTACTTTATACAGTTCTTGAAAAATATATAATTAGATTTTTATATTTTCTTTAAATAACGAAATGAGAAATCAACTCAAACATTTTTACTAGTTATTTTTGTATTACAGGGAAAATCACATGTTTCTTAAAAAGCTATTATTTTTCTCTATGTTATAGTTGTTGCTTCAACCAAAGTTCCTTTAGTAGTAAAGCAAATATTGGTATTTTGTATTTAATATTCAAGTTTTTTTCTGTTGTTTGTAAAAGAAATTGTGAATTCTATTTGAAATTTGTCATACTTGGTCTCAAAACCAAACAAAAATAACACTCATTGTTACAATATTCAGATCAACTAAAACAAATTTACTCTAAAATATTAAGTCTTTCCTTCAGATAAAACCATTTGTAATTCCAAGAAAAAGCACTCACGGCCTCAGCTTTTTCACTATAATGAAATTTGAGGTCTTTAAAATATTTTCTCAATAAAAGCGGGGAAAAAAAGATATACACAAATATATTGGAAATCATAGTGAAATTTATTGTTGATCTTTATAAATTTTTATTGCGATGTCCTTCGTTAGGTTCAAGATCATGAAATTTTTCTAAATCAGGCACGTAGCTAGAGGGCTCGAGCCCGAAATGATTTCACAAATTTTAAAACGTAGCAAAATACCTCAAAAGTAACAACGTTTTTTAAAAAATGTATAACAAAAATATTTATTTTTTGTTTATATCAAATAGGCAGTCACCAAGTTTATGAAATTTTTATAAATAAAATAGACTCGAAATCCAACTGCGAAAACTGTTTTATAAAATTTTTTTAAGCTGTTTAGTGCCCATAGAAACTGTTTTTTTTTTTATAGGTTTTAATAAAAATCATGAATGGTTATGCATAACTCGACATTTTATAATTTTGTTTCCACCCTAAGTTATGCATATGTTGACTTTTTATAATTTTTTTTTAAATTAAAATTATTAAATGTCAACGAAAAAGCGTTCTTTAGAATAAACAAGAAATTTTTTCTGGAAGTGACTGCAAATTAAATACATATATAAATTCGGATTTGTCCCAATAAACTTCTTGCAGCATATTTAACAAAAATAAATTCTGCGGTTTTAGAAGATCTTGCAAAATGACAATCGTGTTCAGCTTCAATGTTTCTAATGCGAAATGAAAAGACACCGTTGCTAAAATAAAACCCCCAAAAGGTTTTGCAAATCTAGCTCGGATTTTAAATTCATTGCCTTTTGAAACGTGTGTCTATTTTAGTGATGTTCACTGCACAAAGACATTATCAGTTCCTTTTTTGTTTTTAAATTGTTTGTTATTAGCAGTTTGGTGTTAAAAATTGTGAAAATATGAGACAGGTTGATCTTCGATTTCTTTTCTCAATTAAATATCAAAATTTTATACTATTCTGAGCGTATAGCATTCCTGCACGAGGTTTTCTTTAGAAAAAAGGATGCATTTTTCAGAGTTTTCTATAAAAACATTTGAAAATTTTTAAAATTTTATCAAAAGAGGGAGTTATTTTTAAAAGTCTTCTTTGTATGAAAAAATCGCAAGCATAATGTCAAAAGTGTTTTTTAAGATTAAGGGTCTGCGAATGGGCAAATAAACAGCCAAACATAAATGGGGCCCTTGCCCACCCCAGAAAAATGGTCTAGGTACGCCTATGGATGCCAAGTCAATTGAGATAACAGCAAGAAAGTAGCGATGCCAACAATTCAAAAGTTTAGAAGCAATAGAGCAATTCCATATGAAAACGATCAAAATTGGCAAATTTTTGGACGACCCCTCTCCGATTTTAAAATAAATAGTCTCAATCGATTGCCCAGCAAAAAATAATGTACCTACATATTTTTTATTTTTTTTTATAGTGACTGGTTTAGTGGTGGTGTACACCACTGTCATGTGACAAAATTGAAGAATTCTTCATAAGGGACCTCATTGAAAGTTGTTTTAAAAAAAACTACTAAAGCGATCGCAACGAGTGATAGCTCGTTGGAAAGGTATAGAATCAGGCTTTAATTGAAAAATAAAATTTTCCTAATTTTTTTTCAGAAATTTACCTTTTTTCCCATGAAAATTGAATTTTCCCATGAAAATTAAATTTTCCGATTTTCCACAGAAGCTCCTAAATTTTCCGGCTAATTTTTTTTTTTTTAATTCCTCATAATTTTTGCTTTAAGAATCAGCAATAAAAAAATGGGCCCCGACTCCTTGTTTGGACAGGAGAGGAGCATTTAAGAGACCACCTTGTTCTCATTGTTTTTATATTTTTTATAATTGAATTATTTGTAATTATTTAACATTATTTTATTTTATTATTAAAAATACATTTTAAAAATTATTTTACAGTTAAAAATACATTTATGAAGAAAAAATCAATTTTTTTTAAGAGCCCCAAGTTGAGTGTGTAGTGAATATGGTCTGCCTGCCTTCACAAGATCGGCCATAAATCCATGGATAATAGCAGCAGTCGCATGTAATGGCACACCAAACCCGACTGAGGCTACAGGTCATAAAATGTTTTGTAAATTTTTTAAATTACCAGGTAATAAATATTTCGCCTAAAATGACACGTGCAGAAACAAGTCATAAAACACGGATTTTCCATAAATATGGCGAAATATTTATTACCTGGTAATTTAAAAAATTTACAAAACATTTTATGACCTGTGGTCGGCTTATTGGCAGTAACCAATTAAGTCCCTCTTTAAAAAACATTTTATGACCAGTAGTTCACGCAAATTTTCCTATTAAAGAAAAGCAAATATCGCTTATTTTTTTTTACCTATTTTTTACCAAAAAATAAATATAAATACTTCACACACTCTGAGTCAAATTTTAGTTGAATACTAAACGTGAAAGTGTTTTTTTTGTAAAGTAAAGAGTGAAGCTGTAAAGACAATTTAAAGTAAAATGAATAAATTTTGCTGCAATCCGTTTAACAAGAGTGGACATCGTTCGAAAAAGATAAAAGTATTAAAATTAACTGGTGTTTCGAAGCGATACATGAATGAATTAAATATACAATACGGTGAAGAAGCAGAATTCATTTGCCCCAAGTGTAAAATCGATTTGTCTCAACAAGCAAATGCATTGAAACAAATGCAACCACAATCTGAGAGTGAAATGACAATTGAACAAAATGTTTCATCTGATAGTGAGGCAGACATTCCGATGGTCAATATGTCTTTGAGTCCTTTGAATGAGGCTATTACCACTTTAGGTGAATCGCCTATTACAAAAAGAATGTTGCGAAGTGAAAAATACAGGAAAGAGAAAAAAGGCAAGGTTATGAGTGCAATCGCGACAATATTTGATGAAGGCTCTGATAACGAATGCAGTCAAGCAGATGACGTTGATGACGGCAAACAAATGATTGAGCAGTTGAAAAGAAAATTCAATTTAGCGACCACTTTTCCGGAGAAATATCTCATTTTATCTGTGCTGCCTCAATCATGGTCTATACGCAAGATTTCTGAACAGTTTCAAACATCTTTTTACATCGCGAGAAGAAGCAAAGAATTAGTTCGACAGAAGGGCATATTGGCGACTCCCACCAAGAAATTTGGCTCAAGGACCCTCAGCGAAGCAACGGTGAAATTGATTCAAGATTTTTACTGCAATGATGACAACAGCCGCGCCTGCCCAGGTACACGTGACTATGTTATCACACGTGAAGATGCAGAAAAAGTACACAAGCAGCGCAGATTATTATTATGTAATCTATCCGAAGCATACCATCAGTTCAAAGAGAAATACCCAGCAGAAAAAGTGGGATTTTCTAAGTTTGCCATCCTACGACCAAAAGAATGCGTGCTGGCATTAGACAGGCACGGAACGCATTCAGTCTGCGTTTGCATGTTTCATCAAAACATCAAATTAATGTTCTTTCCATGCAAGAAATTGAAAGTATTTCACGGTGAAATTGAAACATATAGGGACCTCCTGTCGAAGTCGTTGTGCGCATACCCCACGGAAAATTGTCATCTGTCCAAATGCGACAATTGTCCGAAGATTGACGAGCTAGAGCAATATTTGGCGGAAAAGTTTGAACAGCTGTTAATTCAGGAGGTGCATTTCAAACAGTGGATAATTAGCAGCGGCAGATGTTCCCTTGAGACCGTGGTAAAGCAGATTCCGGAATTCATCGAGGAATTCGGATTCAAGTTGAATGAACTGAAGGCGCACCATTTCATATCCGAGATGCAATCGAAATTTCTAAAGGAAAGTAAGGAGAAATTAGCCCAAAATGAATTTATTGTGATAAGCGACTTTGCCGAGAATTACACTTTTCTCGTTCAGGATGAAATTCAGGCTTATCACTGGGCAAACGACCAGTGCACGGTGCATCCTTTTTGCATTTATTTCAAAAACGAAGATAACGAACTACAGACCGTAAGCCTTGTTGTTGTCGCGGAGAGTTTAGCTCATAATTATGTGTCCGTTTATTTATTTCAAATGAAACTGTTTGAATTCTTAAGATCAAAATTCGATGCAATCGACAAAGTAACGTTTTTCTCAGACGGCGCGGCTTCTCAGTACAAGAATAAAAAAAATTTTTACAATCTTTGCATAATTGAAGAAGAACAAAACTGCAAGGTCGAGTGGCACTTTTTTGCGACGTCCCACGGTAAGGGCCCATGCGATGCGTTAGGGGGAACCCTAAAACGCATGGCGACTAAGGCAAGTTTGCAAAGGCCATATACTGACCAGATCTTAAATGTACAACATTTGTTTTCGTGGATTCAAAGCAAGGAAATTGCCATTAACACAGTTTTATGCACTCAAAAAGAACCCGATGCCATGGAGCGACGAATTCAAAACAGATATAATAATGTCAAAACTATAACTGGAACGCAAAAGTTTCATTGCTTCATACCAAATATTTCTGATATGTCAATTAATGTAAAGCGGTACTCTTCGTCTGCCGACGTGCTAAATTTAAAGTTACTGTAATTTTATAATGATGCCAAGACAATTGAAATTTTTAATAAATATTGTAATTAAGTATAAGCAGCAAAATAAGAAAGATTTTTTCTTCATAAATGTATTTTTAACTGTAAAATAATTTTTAAAATGTATTTTTAATAATAAAATAAAACAATGTTAAATAATTACAAATAATTCAATTATAAAAAATATAAAAACAATGAGAACAAGGTGGTCTCTTAAATGCTCCTCTCCTGTCCAGACAAGGAGTCGGGGCCCATTTTTTTATTGCTGATTCTTAAAGCAAAAATTATGAGGAATCCAAAAAAAAAAAAATTAGCCGGAAAATTTAGGAGCTTCTGTGGAAAATCGGAAAATTTAATTTTCATGGGAAAAAAGGTAAATTTCTGAGAAAAATTAGGAAAATTTTATTTTTCAATTAAAGCCTGATTCAATACCTTTCCAACGAGCTATCACTCGTTGCGATCGCTTTAGTAGTTTTTAAAACAACTTTCAATGAGGTCCCTTATGAAGAATTCTTCAATTTTGTCACATGACAGTGGTGTACACAACCACTAAACCAGTCACTATAAAAAAAAAAAAAAAATATGTAGGTACATTATTTTTTGCTGGGCAATCGATTGAGACTATTTATTTTAGAATCGGAGAGGGGTCGTCCAAAAGGTGATCGCTTTCATATGGAATTGCTCAATAAAAAAAAAGTTATGGAGAAAAGTGGAAAGAGGAGGACAACCCCGGACGCCCTAAAAAAGAGGACGGTGTCCGGGTAAAAGAGGACGGCTGGCAACCCTAATTCCAACGATGGTGTGGTGAAAGTTATTTATATACATTTCGAAATATATTAAATGTCAACTATGTATGTGCAATTCAACCATGGAACTTGCCATTTTCCTTTATATTTCCAAAACAAACACAACTTCAGCCTTTTATAAAAATTTATTAACATTTGTAATACCCAATTAAAAAAATTGATATGGGCCAATAAAAATTATATATGGAGGCATATATATCAAGTTATATATAATTATATAACTATATCAAGTTATATATAATTATATGCGGAAATTGGTGGATATACATATGATTATATATAATTATATAAAATTATATATAATTATATATAAATTGATATAATTATATCCGAAAAATGGGTATATATAGTATTATATAATTATATATTATTAGATATAAATTTATATAATTTTATATAAATTGACCCCTATATATTTTACCTAGATTTTGTATTTTTTCCAATTAAATAATTTATATTTTTAAACAAACATTTACAGCAGATCACAAATATTTTTCCATTTTTATTAAATGTGCAAAAATTTTACAACAATAACAAAAAAATTTACGACTACGCGTTTTTGAATAACTAAATCCAAAGATGCTCTTCAAAATGTTTTATCATGTCAATTTTCACTTTAAAAAAATTTACAAAAATAGTGTTCTTGGTCATTTTTGAGACTTTATGACATAAAAACCTGATGTATAGAAATTACATAAAGTAATGGCAATGAAAATAAAATGGTAATGATTTTCGCCCATCTCTGTTTTTAGTTCATGAGCTCTCAGATCTTGATGAAACTTGGTGAAAATTTACAAATTCACTCACATAATACATTGACACTATTGTTTTACTAATATGCTGTACTATAAAATTATTGATTTGTGGAACCGATGACCATAAATCTTGATTCACACGGTATCCATCTCTGTCCATCCATATCTATTATTTCTCTGTATTGAGGATAAGAAATGTCATTTTCAAAAGAGAATTCACAAAAACAGCAGTGGGTTTCTATCCACATTATCTCGCTCAACCTTCGCTCAATTTATTTGGTGGCATTTTTTATAAATAGGTTTTCTTATGCATTTTTCTTTTTCTATAAAGTATATAATCTTTGGAAATAGTAGATATGGATAGTGCACATGTGAATTGTCCTTAGTTCTAAAGAATTTTTTGTATAATTTTGTCATCCTGTGTCATTTTTCAATACTTATGTAAGTTTCAATTTTGTTCAATACAGTTATTGAAAATCGAAAAAAGTTTTATAGAGCACCATACATAAATATATATAATTACATAAGGAATATATAATTATATATTGGGCCATATATAATTTTATATGGCACCATATAAACGAATTTGCAAATAATCAATGTCAGATATAATTATATATAATTTTATATAGGGTCATATATGTCCATATATAATAATATATAACTATATATAATTATAACAATTCCCAAGTAAAAAAAAAATGATATGGAGCCATATAAAGTTATATTTAATTATATATAATCTTCTATGTAATTAGATATAATTATATCCGAAAAATGAGAACGTCTTATTGTATCATATTGTATCGAATTGTATACAATTGTATACAATTTGGTACAATTTGATACAATATGATACAATTGTATCCGAATTTTGTCCTCATCCAATTATATAAAATTATATCTTTTTGTATAAAATTATATAAAATGTTATAAAAGTGGACATAGTTTGATACAATTATACCTAAATATTAACCCTATATTTTTACCATAATATATATGACCATATCTAACAATATACAAAATTATATTTTTAAATAAAAAAAGATATACAATATCTGGAGATCAGACCTGAGGGAACAAAAAACACTTTTTAATTCTAAATGTAATTGAAATTTGTAATTGAAATCACTTTCAATTACAAATTACAAGTAATTGTAATTGAAAATTTTCAATTACAAATTACTAGTAATTGTAACCGAAAGTGATTTTAATTACAAATTTCAATTACATTTAGAATTAAAGTGTTTTTTGTTAAAATTTTGTAGAAAAATCTGACTGGGATAGGTTGCATAGGCATGGATGCGTATAAAAAGAATACGTCGTGTTGGGATTACCCCTAACTTGTGCTTTTTGTCATTATTTATTTTCCCAAAAAATGTAATTGACATTTTTCAAATTACAAATTACTTGTAATTGTTCTTTTTTGAATTACAATTACAAATAATTTGTAATTGTAATTGAGTTTTTTTCAATTACAATTACATGTAATTGTGTAAATGAATGTGTAATTAATTACAAAATGTAATGATTAACCCCCAGGTCTACTGGATATCCTATAATTTCGATAAATCTTCCATTACTTTTATCCAGATTTACCATGACAGTGCATTAAACATGAACAAATTTTTCTTTGTTTTTAGTAATTTTAAAATAAGGTTAACAACACAGAAATTTTTAACTTAATAGGATTGTGATATACAACCAAGATATAAGAGATCAGTCAAGTGTGCGTTATAGTATAGAGAATTCCATATTAAAGCTTCAGTATTGTTAATTTTATGGGCGCGTTAGCCATTTTGACTCACGCTCCTAAACAAAAACAAATTACTCACGCACGAGCATTTCGTGTCTTACTCACGCAGACATGAGTATATTAAAAACTTACTCACAATCAGAAAATTCTCACGCAAAACAGTAAAAATTACTAAAAACATATGATGCAAAAAATAAACTCACATACGAATCATGCACGGGTTATATATTCTTACTCACGCTCACGTACGAATTATATATTCTCATGCTCACGGGCGAATTACTTTGGTATAGTAATTATTACTCACGATCACTTGTGAATAACTTCACTCACGATCGTGTCATGCGCCAATCTCTAGTAATTACAAAATCTAAAACTAGTTCAAAATCATTTTTAATATGGAACCACATTTAATACAATGCGGTTTTAAAAGGACCTTATACATATATTTTTATATAAAATTACTTTGAAAAAATTGCTAATGTGGGATGATATATAAATATAGATGATTTTATAAAGAACGTTATATCGTTATATATAAAAGAAATCATGAAATATTGTAGATATGAAACCATACTAAGTTATATATGGGTTCATATGCGTCAATATATAATCATATATAACACCTATTATATAATATTTCTTAAATGGCTCCATATATAGTTTTATATTATTATGTATAGTGTCATACTAAATTATATATAAACGTATATGTAATTATATCTTTTATATATTACTTTGTGTACTTATATATAGCACATACACTTATATGTAGGCCAGTATGTAATAATATAAAATCACATATGTCTCAATATTAAAACCTTTGAGGAAAAAATATTTAATATATGACTATATAAAAGTCTATATGCTTCAATTTAAAAGCATATGTGGCCATATCTAACTATAAGTTACTATATGTAATTACATAAAATAATATATGATTATATCAAAACTTTTTTACTCGGGTTATTTTAATTTTTGCATTAAAAAATACAAAAATTGTTTTTTCGGACTTTCTATATTTTCATATATTTAGTTAGAATATTCTTCCACCTCAAGTCCAAATATGACAATATCATATTAGAATTTGGACTTGAGGTGGAAGAATATTCAAACTAAATATATGAATATATAATTATATATAAAAATTTTTACTAGGGTATTTACATATTAAATTAATATTCATACTACTTTGAAGATCTTTCTCCTTTGCTTTCTGTTTCTCACACATATCACAAAAAGAGGCGTTTTGCAAATTTCATTATTTGATTTTTTGATGCACTTCTGAAAAATAAAATATAAGAAAATTTTATGTTATTTTGTAATTACAGCCACACACATATTTATAAAAATATTGATTTTTCCTATTGAAAGAAAAAATGTTTTAAAATTTTAGATCACAGGGCAACTTAAAAATATTTTTTTTCGACTTTTTTCATCGTTGTTCATAATTTTGATAGTTGATTTTTATAAAATATATATTCATTATGGTTTTTTTTTGACTATATCATACGTACGTTTTTGAGTGTATAAATAGCGCATAGTTAACGAGTTTTGGTAAAAATATGCATCTTTAACAAAATAATTATTAAAACATGCATTTCTGACTTAAAGTGCAATAATATGCTATGATAAAATATTCGATTGACGTTTTTTTAAGCTTGCGACATGCATTTCCCAGCGTTGTATCGAAATGTCATTGATATAGTCGCGTTAAACCTATAATGCGATTTGTTAAACACCCTTGCATTCGGTTTCTGTAAGACGTTCATCGTGAGTCGAATGAGTGATTATATCTATTTTGTTATTGGTAGTTGCTTCGTTCATCTTGGACAAAACGTCATACCACCTTAATATTTATCTTGATATTACATCTTAAATTTATAATCAGTGTTTTCGTTTATACCTAATTTTTACTGTTTCTTAAATATTTGTTTGAAATAATAAAAACTAAAAATTAAACAAACATATACATATTTTTTATATTCTTTATTTTTTTGCAGGTCATCATTATTTAAACTCAATGCAATAGACCAGATCAATTTAAAACAAAATTTTACTAAAAAACAATAGAAAAATCCTCTATAAAAACCAACCATTTTTAAGTTTATATCCCAATAGAACAGTTACAACTATAAAATAAAACAAACAAATCTAAACCAAAACAAATTTAAAACGGCAAATTCAGGCTTAATATTAAATTAAAAATAAAAACGACAACTTTCGACTAAAGAAAACCAAACGAAAATTAATTTTAGAAATTTATAAAAAAAAAATAAATATAGTTTTTTGTTAAACAACAAATTAAAACGTTCGAAATATATAAAGTTCGGTAACAAAAAGTACAAAAAAAAATTATTTTTGTTAACATAAAAATTTGATTTTCATAAAATAATATAAAACTAATATTATAAAAATTAAACTAGTAATGAAATATACTCGGAATAACAAAAAAGTAAATAAAAATTGATTTTTAAAAATAAACAAATTTCGCAACTTAAATTAGAAAAAGAAAAAGTTAGTTACTAACATTTGAAAAAATAACAAAAAAAAACAAAAATTATTAACAAAATTTGTTTCAATAAATAGCTATTTAAAAAAAATTAAGTGAAAAATTTAATTTTTAATTTGTTAAAAGAAATTAATATTTAAGAAATTTATCAATAAAATTTCGGAAATATAAATATCAAAATATTTCGAGAAACGTTTAATTAAATTAATAAATCGGACTTATAAATTTCGAATTAACTCGAATAAAACAATTTCACTCGAAATAAACACATTAAACAATTTCAACAAAAAACTCAAGTTAAAAATCAAATATCGGAAATATAAAATTTGAAGTGATTTAGAAAAATCTATTTATTCTTGAAAAAAGTTTAAAAAAAAACTAAGCTGATTCAGATTTTGCGGAAAACCAAAAAACATTTAAAAATTATTTTGAATAAAACGTTTTCAATAAAATATATATATATTGCAATTAGTTTCTAACTAAAGTTAAGTAAATTATTACTTAAATATATAAAACTCATACTTAGACTTTTATTATTTTATTTTACAACTAGATTAATTATTTAAAAAATACTTTTTTTATTTGATATACCATATTCAATGATGTTTGTTTTGTTTGAATAAATCTGAGAATTTCATTATATTAATAAAAATTAGATTGCGGAAAATTATTCTAACTATTAATCTATTAATATTAATAATACTTAAGACTTAAAGAAAATCGTTTTTCAATTTCAAAATTTGTGTGGGAGACTTTTTTTTTTATTTTTGAGACTTAATAAAACTAAAGTTGAATCGTTAGAAGATAAAACGTATTAGAAGCCTCTATATTCAATCATAAAATAAACGAAAATTTTCTGTTCAATCATATTTAACTCTCTCGAATTTTTCTCTGATTAAGTTTCGGTTTTGCTGACAACAATTTCAATTTTCGGTAACAACAATTTCAAGCACAGTTTATAGCCAATCTACACACCAAAGCTAATCTAGTGAATACGGTATTAAGTGCATAGTCAATCAATAAACAATTTGATAAAAAAAAACATTTTTTAATTTGTTCGATTCGCAGTTAAACCAGTTATTTAGTATTTTTACTATTTCCAAGCGACTGTGTATTCATACTATTAACTGTGTGCAACTCTGTGTTTTACTGTAAAGACGATTTACAACACTGAAACACACACACGAAGGCAGCTGATCGTACCGAAGCTGCTTCAATAATATTTGTTAGTTGTCTGAAGTTTGTTTTTAAACTGCGAATGTTTGTCCAATTTTTAAATTTAATCTTAAATCTTGTTCATCTTACTGCAAATCGTTGTTAACTTGCAATTTTTAACTGACAAAGTTAAACTTTTTACTGTCAAAAACTGCATACAAAAGTAAATTAATACTTATCGAATAAATTAATTTTGCTGTGCCAAATTTAGTACCAATATATTTTATGTCTTATAAGTTTTTTCTTCCACAATATTTTATAGATTAAATATAAAAAGTTGAATATAGTTTAATCGGGCGGTTGAAAAAAAGCTAGCGTTTCCATTATAAACTATTTAATCCTAGTTTTGAAAAATATCAAAAGTTATTTGTTTATCACCACACAAATTTGAAGGTGGTTTAATTCATTTTAAATGTGATTTAAAAAATTTATCACAACAAAATTAGAAATTCTTAAGATAAATAAATATTTAATTAATACGTAAAATTTTAATTCATACTTTTTTTTTATTATATACCATATAAATATAAGGAAGCAACACTTACACCTATACACAAAGACTTGGATGAAATTTAAATAAATTTGAATATTTTTATATTAAAAAATTAATATTTATATAAATATATAAAATAAAAAAAGACTTGACAAAATAAAGTCTTTGGTAAAACAAAAAATTACACTGACACCGGTACAGACAGTTTTCAATACCATTTGCCACATAGCTAGCATTTACTGCAACAACAACACCTACAAGAACTATCACTACAACAGCAATAATAATAACATATACTACTCCAACCATAACAATAGTCCACATAGCCCTCATATTATTACAGTTACAATAAAAATAATTATAAGATATTTCTTTCATAAATTTTTCAAAAAAAAAAGGAAAATCTTTTTAATATTTATGTAATTAAATACTTTTTATTTTAAAGAATTTAACTGTCATAAAAAACACAATATGTTATAAATATACCAAAAAACATCGGTTTAATTATTAAGAATACAGTTCAAATTGAAACGCTATTTAAGGCGAGTTTTCAATACTTTATAGAGAGAAAATCTTGAACCATTTAAAAACAAAAAAACAATATACTTCAAAATCACTATTCTATTTATTGAAAATATTATTATTTTTATTTGTTCCAAATAAAAAATTGTATAAATTAAAATGAGTTTAAAATATATATCATAAAAATAATAATTATAAATAAGTATTAATAATAATATTGAAGACATTTAATTAAAAATAATAAGTTAAATAAATCTATAACCGAATAAATAAATAATAATAATTATACAAAAATAAATTACTAAAATAAACAAATTACTAAACTATCAAAAAACAAACAAACAAAAATTAAGCAAACGTGATATTTTTGGTATAATACTGAACGTAATTTTCAATATTCGGGTACCTTAATGTGATTAAAAAAAAAACACTTAAAAAACGAGTAAAATTTTCCCCAATAAAAAAAAATAAAATAAAACCGGTATAAAAGATATTGTTTAAAATAAAACTAAGAAAACATTGGCATTAAAAACTCATTAAAAAAAAAATTCAAAATAATAAGAATTTGCTTTTTGTCATAACCAACATGAAGTCAAGTGTAAAAAATAAACAATTTTGTTATAAATATACAAAAAGAATATGTGCCTTAGCCTGGCCTTACAAGAAAAAATAATGAATTAACTTTAGTTTAATAAATAAAAAAATAAAAACAGACAACACTGAAGAAGAGAGAAAACCTCAAGTTTCAACAATATTGGATGCAGAAGATGACCTGTGTATTAAAAAGGTAAGCTACAAATAATTTACTCGTATAAACTATGGTCGAATACATTTAGGGGCCATAGTTTAATTTAAAATTTGAGGTGTTTTAAAAATGTAATCTTTCAAAATTTGATGTTGCTTTTTTGTAAACGAGAAAATAACCTGGAAATTCTCCATATAAGTTAACAGATTCCGACTATACATTTCGGCCAAAATGTGATATAAGGAGTAGAGATGGGCAAGTGAGTGGATTTTGACTCACACTTACTCACGCTCAAGAGAGAAAAATTTCAATCAAATCACTCACGAATTTTTTTTCTACTTGCACTCACGTTCACGTGAATAAATTCTGATTTTACTCACAACCACGCGGTATCACTTGTGATTCACTCAAATTCACGATAAAATCCTACCTGAGAAAATAAAATTCCAAAAATAAGCTTAATTATGAGTTTTAAATTAAAAATTGCTGTGAATATGCAATTTTGCCATTTATTATTTGCTTTAAAAACCCAAAAATAAAAAATCAGCAAAAAAAGAAAATATTTAATAAAAGATGAAAACAAAAATTTGATCAAATTCGACTCACTTACTCAACCAAAAATTTGGCACACTCACTCATGAAAAAAATTTTTCCACTCACACTCACGCGAGATTCAATTATGAAATTATGCTCACGTTCCCATCGCTAATTTGGTGGCATTATAAGGAAATTTTGATACTACAATTAAAATAATACATCAGTAGAAAAATCTATCAAACGGGTTTCAAACCAATTTGAGTAATTTTTAACAAATTTTTAGTTGAAAAACTGATTTTAACACAAATTGTAGTTATCTTCATTTAACACAATACTAAAAATTCTCAGTACTTTAATTACTACTAGAACTAGAATTTTGAGTGTTAATTTTCATAATTATGTATAACAAAGCACCGTAAGTTGTTTTTCACATAGAAAAATTTCACTCGAACTTTAAATGCCTCAAATTCTAATTTAAATAAATGAACAATTTTTTAATTTTAAAACAAGACACAATCAAAATAAACACAAAATGTCACTTTTTCCCAAGAAAAATAATACACAATTTTTAACCCATTCGTTAAATTTTACAAAATTTATGGTTAAAATAAATGTATCCAAAATTTTAAAGATGGCGCTATTTCTTTCCCTCCCGATTTTTTCAAATGGCCCATATCTCGAAAACTAATAGAGATAGAGCAAAATTGATGAAAATTTCGACCCTGTAATATCCCAGCGAAAAGGCTTAGCTCTATCCAAAATGGATGGAGTTTGGCGGTGCCTTGGAACCTCGGAAATTTTTAATAAAAATTTTCCACTTTATAAAATGGCACATATCTCGAAAACTAAGCAAGATAGAGCAAAACGGACAAAATGTTTGCTCCATTGGAGTACCCTTATATGCCCTCACATAATATGGACTAGGCCCGGGGAGGGTCCCGAGACCCTACCCAGCCAGAAAAATACAAACGGGAAAGCGATGGCAAAGCACTTTAAGAGGTGGTACAAGTACTGGCAAAATGTGCTTTCCCATTCCCAAAATGTTAACATCATTATACAAAAGCACCGGCTGTTCAAAAAGCGCCGGAAAAGCACTGGAGAAACAAAATTTTTGAACGTTGGCAAAACGCTGGCAAAACCAATAAATTGGTGGTGTGGAAATATATTTTCCAAAATAAAATTTAAGAAAAGTTCATATGTATTTTTTTTGGTCCTGCCGTGATTTGAACCCAGGCCGTCAGATTGGCAGACGATTGCTCTACCCACTGAGCTAACGAGACATATAATATTTGATAGCTAAACACATAAATGAGTGATAATCGCTGGACAACTACTGGCTGTGCGAAAAAGCTAGCACTGGCAAACAGTTTTTTGGAACTAATATGGCAGCATTGGGAGAGCAAAAAAAAAGTTGGTCTTAAAGGATCTTTTCCACAAACAAAAAAATTGATTTTATAAAACAAAAAAAATTTTAAATTAAAAAAAATCCAATAAAATTTTTTTGCTTGCAACCGGATTTGAACTCGGAACCTCCTGACTACAAATCTTTTTTAACGAAGCGTCAGCATTTTTATAAAATCAATGCTCTGAATTGGTTTTTGTACCACTGGTAGCATTGGCTAGGTAGCACTGGATAACCTTGGTTGCAAACCTTTAAGACCACTCTTAGACCATTTTTTCCAGTGGTTTTTTTTATAAACCACCGAAATTTTTGTAAACCCAATAATGGAAAAACGCTTTTTGCAAACGCTGGCAAAGCGTCCCAAATAAGTGTTCTCCCAGTCATTTATTTTCAACACCGTGGTTACCCAGTGGTATGCCAGTGCTTGATTTTTTGTACCACTGGCGATTTCTGATTGGGTAAATTTGTATAAATTCTTCGTCTCAGTATAATTACAGATAAAATTGTAGTTTTACAAATTTTTACTTGAATTTAGATTTGTTAAATTAAACAAAAAAAAGTGTTAAAATCAACAAATTTTATTTTAAGTCAAAAAACAAGAATAAATTTTGTTAAAGAAACAAATTTTTCTGTTTAGCCAACAGACTTATTATTTTGAGTGTAGGAAAGGGTTTTTTGAGCCGACTTAATGCGAATTTGAGTGTAAAATGTATGGAAAAGCTCGTATTTAGCTGTAACTTTTTCCAATTTCGCCGAAAAGTGAAATCGTTGCTTAAATTTGACACTAAAAATAAATTCCAATCGGCCAAGCAAACATTTTTCCATACGACAACTTGGTTCATAATGCCGCAACATACCGAACGCCTACCAAATATACATATGTTCTGGCATAGCTGTTCGATCGGACACTATTAATTAATATGCTGCTTTCTTTGCTAAGACACAATTGCGCCAGATGATAAATCTTATAACTGTTTCTCGGTGCCATCTGGTAAAGCGTTGGCGAACTTGTTGATTTTTCAAAGCCCTTCGGTTCTGTGTAAAGTCCTTTGAGAATACCGAAGAAGGCAGCTTTGATATACAGTTGCGAGCATAAAAAATGCAACACTGCGCTAAATCGTCTAGGTATGCTTTGATTTCTTTTAATGGTTTTTTATTTGCGCTTATCTTTTGTTATTATATTCGTTGATGTGTAGTTTCATATTTTAAGTGGTTTGATTTGCATTTATTTATGTGAATTAGTTTTTGTGAATTGGTTTTTACCAAGGTTGGCAACCGAAACGAATAACGGTATAGGTATCGGTATTGGTGTCGATTTTTTATTTGTTTCGGTATCGGTAACGGTATTTTAATCATATCGGTATCGGTATAACCATTAATACCGGTATATACCGGTATTATTGAAAAAATTTACAAAAATATAAAAAAACGTTCTTAATTATAAAAAAATCAATTTTATTAAATTTTTATAAAGGATAACTATAGTTTATGGAAATGTTTTTATAATATGAACAAAAACAATAAGTTATTAAAAATTTCGAAGTGTTTTATTTTTTAAACACAAACATTTTTTTAAATCTATTAGGAACACAAGTTGATTCACTGCAAATATTTTATATTTGTATTGAGATCATATAATAAAATAAAAAAAAATAAGTTTATAAAATTAATAAAAGGATTCTCTACTGTAAATTTAATTAAAGGTTTTAGGAACCAGTTTATATATTAAATTTTATTTTATTTACAAATTTGTAATTTGCCCTTTGTTCCTAATGGAACCATAGGACATAATATATATATATAAATTTGTCACAAGTTAGAGAATATTTATGAAGTTAAATAAATTAAAAACAATGTTGCCAATGCAAATTAAAGGCTGATAACCGCACTTTGAATTTGTAACACGATTTTCTATTAACAATGAATAAAAAAGTTTAATTGTTTAACAATTTTGGAAATTTTGTATTAAAAAAATTAGTATTTTTGTTAAAAGCGTGAAAAAAACAATTTTTTTAAAACCGATTCCATACCGGTACGACACCGGTATTAAGGAAAAAGGTTTTTGAATACCTGTTTTTTTTTAAATCAAGAATTTCGGTATTGGTATCGGTATCGGTTGCCAATTTGAAAGGGTTTTGAAACGGATAACGGTATTATAACGGTATCGGTTGCCAACCTTGGTTTTTACGAACTTTTTTTGAAACTAGTGCCTATTTTGTGCGAGCAAATGCAACGAAAGAATAATATGTATCAGGCAAGGTTGGTTACCGAAACGAATAACGGTAAGAGTAACGGTAAAGGTATCGAATTTTGCTTATTACGGTAACGGTAAAGGTAACGGTATTTAAGACTGTTTCGGTAACGGTATACCGTTATCGAAACAGCAATACCGTTATAATTTGCGTTAAAAACATACAACAAAAAAATTAAAAACTTAGCATATTTTTGATTTCCAGCGTTAAAATCCCAGATTATAAGTAAATTCACTGCTGGTTGTTTCAATAATTGAAATTATTATCTATACATTTTTTTTATAAAAAGAACTCAAGATTATTACAAAAAAAATTAAAATTTTGCATTTTTTATATAAATTAATAAATACCGGTAAAATACCGGTAACCACCCATAAAAATAACGGTATCGGTAACGATAACGGTATTTGGAAACTTTTTTAGAGGTATTGGTAACGGTATTCAATTTGAAACGGTATTTTAGCGATAACGGTATTATAACGATAACGGTATTATAACGATAACGGTAACCAACCTTGGTATCAAATAAATATAAAAATTTTATTTATTCACGAAATTTGAACTGAATTAACCAAAGAAGAACTATCAAGTGATAGCTGTGCTGCTATTATTACAGCGCTTGGGGAAAGCAAACCTTTCACTTCGATTTAATAAATCCAAAAAGTATTTCTAAAAGTGCTCAACAGATGGGGTTAGATTCTTCCTATTTTAAAAAAATTTTCTGTCCGACACTTCTTTCACCCTAATTTTTAATGCCGAATTCGATGATGAAGGATTCTACTTTAACTTTTAATTTATAATTATATTTTATATAAAACAGCCTTTTCAGTTTTATCACTTCAATTTATATTTTTACACAATTGAAAAATTCCATTGCAATATTTAATATTCACTAATTGGATTTAATTAAATTACTTACTGTAGAGTGAAAAATTGCCATTTCTATTTGAGCTATTTCTCCATGTCCAAGATGAAAAATATGTATTTGGTGAGGTGTAGTTTTTTTTTCTAAACATATTTCATAAAAAAAATTTAAAAAAAAACCTTTTATTTGTTAGTTTTTCAATTTTTTTGTTTCTCTTTTAATTTTCATTCGTATTTTTTTCTGACATTAAATTAATAGGCTGTTTCATATATTTGTACTTTTATTGTGGATTTATTAAATCCAGCTTTTTTTTTTGGATTTAATAAATCCATTTTTGTATGAAAAATTCTAAATCCAGGTGATTAAAAAACACACTATATGTTTCAAGGAAACAAGTCCACTGTGTCACGAATTGCAACTCGGCATTAGGCTCGCAGTTAAATTCATAGGAAAATAGGAAGTGGAAGACCCCGAAAAACAATTAAAGCGACCCCAATAAGACCACCGTAGATGTTATGCAGCATGCTTCAGAGCATTTGGGCGCAACAGCCGGAGTTCATACCGCACATAGACGCTTAAAGGAAGCAAACTTGTTAGCAAGACTCTCTCTCTCTTAGATACTGGAAACAATGCGTTAAACACGTTGGATTCTCCCGTGCTTCATCACATCCAGGCAAAAATGGCTGCTGGAAGCATATTCCAATACGACAATGACCCTAAGCACACCAGTCGCTTAGCTAGGCAATTTCTAAGTAATAACGGTGTGGAAGTTTTACAGTGGCCAGCACAGTCACCCGATTTAAACCCCATAGAGAATCTATGGGTGCTTGTGGACATCGAAATACGAAAAAAAAGTGTTCAAATTTAAGGGATTTCGAAATTGTTGCCAAACAGGTGTAGCAAGGCATACCTTCAAAAAATTGGAGGCGCACGTGGATTCTATGCCTTCACAAATAAAAGGAGTAATTAAAAATAATGTCTATTCCACTAAGTAATAAAAATCTAATTAATATGCTGAATTTTTGAACAAATAAAATCGATTAAATGTAAAATACATAAAACTTGCATTTTTTTGTTGGCACAAAATGGGCACTAGTTTCATAAAAAAGTTCGTAAAAACTAATTCACATAAATAAATGCAAATCCAACCACTTAAAATATGAAACTACACATCAGCTAATATAATAACAAAAGATAAGCGCAAATAAAAAACCATTAGAAGAAATCAAAACATACTTAGATGATTTAGCGGAGTGTTACATTTTTTAAGCTCGCAACTGTATATATGTAAATAGGAGATAGAAAACTCATACATATTGTCTTTGTAATTTGGTATAGAGTTGTGAAATTTCGGTATTTTTTGAGTACTCAATACTACTCAATACTTTTCAATTGAGTACTCGATACTACTCAATACTTTTAACGGTTTTTTTAATTTAAAAATAAAATTGTTATGAATTCGTATTTATTAGGAAAAATTATCACAATTCACATACACGTGTTAAATAACTATTGTTATTTACATTTTAATTAATTTAAAACATTTTAAATAAATTAATTAAATAATTTTTCCCAAAAATTGGTTACAAATTTCTTTGCTTCACAAATAGAGTTGTATTTTCAGAGCTGTATTTTTAGATTATTATTTTTAGAGTTGTATTTTTATACGAAAAATACACATTTCTACGGAAAATTGCATCTTTAAAAGTATTGAGTAGTACCGTTTTACTATTGAGTACTCAAAAAAACAGTCAGTATTGAGTACTCAGTACCGGAATACTCAATACTTTTACAACTCTAATTTGGTATTGCCATCGCTGGGCCTTGACCACGCAACATTCTGTGTAATAGTCTAACGATTACACTAGTGCTTGTGAATTCGGTTACTTTTCAATAATCGATACTACTCGATATTTTTGATTTGGATACTCGATACTACTCGATACTTTTAACGGTTTTAAAATTTGAAATGTTTTTGCTAAAATTCTTGGATTATATATATGGTAATTCAATATTTAAATTTATAAACATATTTTTAAACTTTTTCACCAACTATTCATTGCGTTTTTCATAGTTTTTTAACGTATTATTTTAAATATTTTACTTCTGATTTTTTCTTTTAGCAGAGTTGTAGTTTTATGACAAATATTTTTGCAGTCACATTTCTATAGTAAATATTTTAGCGGAATAATATTTTTATATATTTTTTCTGTTCAAAATGCAACTCTAAAAATATCGAGTAGGAGTTTTGAGTATCGAATTCCCCAGAAAAAACACAGATACTCGATATTCATATACTCGATACCCACTAGTCATATTTTTACCAGCACTAGATTACACTACAATAGCTCTGACTTATAAATACCCGTAAAATGCGAAATTTTTATTCTGTATTTTCGGAATTTTTATTCTGCATTTGGTGGAATGCTTAGCGCGTTGGACTCTTACACGTTAGGTTGCGGGTTCGATCCCCAACCAAGGCAACATCAATTTATAAAAAATAATACACTCAAAATAATAAGTCTTTTGGCTTAACAGAAAATTTTGTTAATTTAACAAAATTTATTCCTGTTTTTTGGCTTAAAATATAATTTGTTGATTTGAACAGATTCTTTTGGTAAATTTAACAAATCTAAATTTAAATAAGAAACTAGTAAAACTACAGTTTTATTTGTAATTATACTGAGTCGCAAAATTTTTTCAAATTTAGGGTCTTGGGACCCTCCCCGGTCCTAGTCCATGTAATCTAAGGGCATGTAAGAGTACTTTGTAGGAGCAAACATTTTGTCCGTTTTGCTCTATCTGGCTTAGTTTTCCAGATATGGGTCATTTTATGAAATAGAAAATTTTTAATATAAATTCCCGAGGGTCGAAGGCCTTACCATGGTCCATTTTTGGATAGAGATAACCCCTTTCGCTGTGGTAGTTAGGAGTAGTCGACATTTTCGTCAATTTTTCTCTATCTCTCTTAGTTTTCGAGATATAGGCCATTTTAAAAAATCGGGGGGAAATAAATAGCGTCATCTTAAAACTTCGGATACACTGGTGACGCCATCTACCGGGTAATAGCAGAAACATGAAAAAAGAAACATGTACCATATTCGGTTTGTGTACAAACACACAACCGCTAAAACGATAGATACGGTATGTGTTCCTTAGCCGTGTCCTACACTCATAAAAAAAGTTAGTACAAAAGTCTCTTAAACGCGTTCTAATTCAGTTGAACTAATTTTTCCTGTTGTTTTCGTTTAAATCCGTTGTTTAGCTGAAGTTGTTAGTTATCTAATTTCACCACAAAAACAAATTTGTGCTGTTCTTGAACTAATTTTTCCTCCTGATATTTAGTTATTTTTTTATAAATGATTTTGACAATGTATCAGCTAATATAGATAAATTTGTTGGCAACTTTTTTAATATTTGTGTTTCCAAAAGAAAACGATAGGGGCGCTAGTGTATAGTGATTAGGGTTTATGTCCTGGGAATTCCCGGGACGGGATTCCCGGGAATCCCGCCCTTTTTTGAATCCCGCAATCCCGGGAATTTTATGCGGGATTTCCCGGGATTTTTTTTTAGTCTTTTACAGTAGTTTTAGCTAGTTTTATTGCAATTTTAGAAGCTTTATTTAAATTTAAAGCATTGATTTTTTTAAATTAATTTAAATAAAAAATATTTTAAATTAAAAAATACGGTTTAAATTTTAATAAACTGAATTAAGCCAAATTGTTTTAGGATGCCAATTGAATTTGGTTTAGTTAAACCGAAAAATATTATATTAGCAATTACCAAATTTACAAACTAAAATACTTGTCCTTCTGGAATTTTTTTCTTCTTTAAGATGATGATATTTGTTCAAATAAAGCAACATTTATATAGGCTGTTTTAAACTACAAGATTCTCGGAAAGATTTTGCAACCTTGCCTATAAGTTTTGCACGTGTACTGAAGTAAAATCGTACCGAAAATCTTATAGTGTAAACCAGCCTTATACAACATTTCAACATTATTATTTCAGTTCCAAATACCTCCAATAAACTAGGGATTAAAGTTGAAAAATAGTAATTTTTTCGTATTTTCAATTAACATAAGTATTTTGAGTTTCTTTTACTTCAAATAATTTCATTTAAAGTTCAATTGCTATTCCTTTATTTTAAATATATTTTTTAAATATTATTAATTTTTAAAATAATAAATACATCATATGCTGTTTCAAATTATTTTGAATTTTTTATATGCTAATTTAAAATGCAACTAAATATGAAAATTAAATAATTTCTTTTTAAGGAGTTGTGGCATAAAAAATTTCTATTCAACAAAACTAATTAAAGTTATGAAACTATTTAATATTTTAGTGTCTACTTTTATAAAACAATTTAGGCGAATTTGCCTAAAATTTCTTTGAAAAATTTTCACTTTTAAACTTTTTTATAAAACTAATTCTAGACGGATACTTCTGAATATCTGCATAGAAAAAAACGAATATCTAGAAATAGAAATTTTTGGATTTCATGTATAAGAAATATTTAAGCAAAAAATTGATTTTAGTTCTTACTATAAAACTGGTCCGACACAAGTTTGCACCCATTAACAATTCCAATATATCCTGAAAAAAGGGATCAAAATAATATAACCGTGTCTTTCACTTTTCTATATCATATCGTTTAACAGCTTAAACCGCGAAATTAATATTTAGTTAATATATTACTAAGAGTTTTTTTTTAATTAGGACGGCCTTCCATATAAATATATTACATAAATACTAATTCACGATTTAAATTGCTAAACGAATTGACCTGGAAAAAGTGGAAGACATGGATATTTAGCCCTCCTTTCAGAACATTTTCTCATGGATACAACCAAAAGATGAACTTTGTCGAACGGTTTTTAACCAAAAAGTAGTTTTTCAAGTACAATATAAGTCGAATTTATATATTTTCTAACGAGCGGGAATTCCCGGGATCCCGGGAAATAGTGATTGATGATGCTTGATGGGGTCTTTTCTTAAGTGTGTATTTGGTGAGTTTGCCAACCAATACAAATTAGAAAGTTTCTAGTAAGTGTATTTTAATGTGTGTGATGAGCAGAGAAGACAGAAAAGGCAAATTCCGATGTATTTAAAGCAAAAGTAAAAAACTTAGAAAAACAAAAATTTTTTTGTGAGAAAAAAAAGTATTTTTGGGCAAAATGTCTTAAAAAAAGCAATACAAAGCTCAAAAATCTTAAGAAAAAGCTATTTTAAAGCTAAAAAACGAAAAATCCCTAAAAAGCTAAAACAAGCAAATATGAGTAAAACAAGCAATAAAAAGCATAAAAAGCAAAAACAGCAATTTTGTCTTCTCTTGTGATGAGTCATCACTGATGACGCTTACCAATACAAATAAAAATAATATGGCGCTTGTTAACAAAGTTCTAGTAAATAAAATAATATGATAAGAGTGTCTTTTAGTCAGCAAAGGAACGCAAACGAAAATGGAGGTATATTGGACATTAACATTTCGCAGTTATAAATTGTATTGAAGGAATAAAATAATGAGGTCTGTTTTATAATATAAACTATATTTATTTAAGTGAATACTATGTTATTATTTTTCTTTTATTTCAGCCCTTAAATATTTTCATCTAAATTCTACTTGCAGGTAGATGAAAAAAGGAACCAAATAATACAGCTTCCGCTGGCAAACATATTGGCAAGAAAATAAAAGTGATATATAATAATAGTGTTTTTGGATTGTCTAATTTATTCCAAAATAAAATTAACAATATTAACATGAATTTATTTTTATTCAATTAATAACAAAAAGTGCAGCATGTTTTGCTGATTTCAACTGTCCCACTTTATTTCTATTAAACGAACATTCTTCTAAATTTTTGAATGTTAACTGAATTTTTTACCTGTTTTTAACCAACTAAAATTTAGCAGAACACATGTGCTGATTTCAACTGAGTAATTTTCATTTCCATTAAACAACATTTCTTATTAATTATTGTATTTGAACTAACTTTTTTACCTAAAATCTAGGTCACCTAAATTTAGCAGACCATGTACGGTCTTTTTTATGAGTGTACCCTACATGTTGTGTACAGTTTATGTTCCTACTCTGGACATGCTTCAACTGGATTGTAAAAACTATAACAACTACAACTTAACAACAGGCAAAATAAAAGTGAATATTAATATTGTATATGAAAAAAAAAAAATGTTAGTTTTCTATACGATCGTACGCTATCATAACCAGTTGTTTACTCGTTCAGTGAACTAGTGTATGGCCTGTTGCACCGAGTTTTAGGTGAAACATGGTGTATTTTGTTATAATATGTAAATTCTGATTATCTTAGTGTTTTAATTTCTATTATCCAATAAATGGAAAAAATGGGTGGGTCACTCAGTGGCTGTTTCATAAAAATTGATTCCTGGGAATCGCTCTCGAACCTACGTCATGTGAATAATACAGCGTGTACATTAGAGCGTACCACCTTACAGGCAAAAAAAAAGTTCGCCGTACACCCTCCAATATGAAGTATTTTTGCAAGGAGGTTTCAAAAAAAAAATTATTTTTTTTTTGCCGAATGTAGGGGTCGCCATTTTACATTTTTCGTTATATCTTTGGCATTTACAGTCGGATATTAAAGTATGATACATCGATGTTTTTCTCTCGAGGAGACCAGTGTTTTTGCTTTAAGGGTCATTGACCTCAAGTATCCCGTTCTAGTATTTACCTACCAGAACTCAGTTGCTACCACCCTAATGTACACCCTAATGTCGGAAAATTAAAGCTTGCAAAAAATTATTAAACTTTTGCTAAGGAAGTTTTTCGATAAACCCAGTATAAATTTTTTTTATATATTGGTTGCCGAACGTAGGGGTCGCTTTTTTAAAATTTTTTTTAATTGGATTTTTCCTTTTTAAAATGGCGATTTTTATAAAATGGCCCGTATCTCGAAAACTAAGCGAGATAGAGCAAAACGGATAAAATTTTTACTCCTATGGAGTATTAACTCACCCCAATAATATAAATAGGCCATGTCTTGTAAAGCTTCCGATTGATCCATTTCCATAAAACAGTCACGTGGGCTACCGTGGCTGTTTCATAAAAATTGATTCCGATTTATATGTTTCATTATTAAATTTAACTCTGAAAAAGAATATCTGCATATATAATACCCAAGAAACATTTTAACGGACTCTCCGACACGTACGGATTCATGAATCCAGCTTTAACGGCACGTTAACTGTCCGTAAGGTACGTATCCGTCAATGCTTGTATGTATACGGAACATTAACGGACCGTATAAATGGGTTTTCGAACACAATACGTTTTAACTCCGTATTGGTCTATCCGTTTCCGTACCTTTAAATACGTACGTTTGCATCGTGTACACAGTCAATTAAACCATAACTAATTTATTGTCTCTTTTCCATATAGATGTTGGATTTTACTCCGGGTCCCTAAGCGTTGGATAGATAGGTAAACCGAGCTAGATGTGCTAAATATTGTAATTATAAATAAAAATTATTAATGAATTTATAAAAAAGAAAAAAAAGTACTTTGTATTGAAAATAATAAACATATGGTCTATTTTTTTCAAAAAATCGGTAGGATATGGACAAGGAAATACTCCGTTATTACACGACATATCGGTCCGGAAACGGTCCGGCATTGACGGACTTTCAGCGGACTAGTCCGTTTTTTACATGACATAACGGTCCGTAAACGGTCCGTCATTGACGGACTTTAAACGGACTTGTCCGTTTTTAACACGACATACCGGTCCGTATACGGTCCGTCATTGACGGATTTTCAACGGATTCGAATCAGTTTCGATGTTCCTTATGTTCCGTTTTCTGGTCCGTATACGGATCCAGAAAACGGTACGTATACGGAGTTGGATTCCGTTTATGACGAAAACGGTGCGTAAACGGAACGAATTGTTTGTTGGGTATGTACATTGACAAAAACATTAATTATCTTTTTGCCATCATACCCGGTTTTTTCCCCGCACTAAATCTTCATTTTTCAACGAATTTGTTTCCCATATTTCTTATAATTGTTTTCTGTATAAATTTTTTCTGTATTATTTTTTCCAACATTTTGAAAAATTTTAAACGAATTATGTTTATCTTTCAGATGATAAAAAGGTGATATTGCCGAAATATTATCATAAAAAAATTATGACAAAAACCACAATTTTGGAATTGGTTTCTCCAAATATCTCCAAAATATGTTCCAAATGATAAAAGGAAGACAATTTCAAAATACTACTTGATTATTTTCATTTAAATGAAAAATAGAAGATATCGTTTTATTATCTTCTTGGAAGATATCTTCCAAGTGTTTGCAGAGATGTTTCCTCTCTTAATCCTAGTATTATCTCCTTTTCACAAGTATTTATTGCATTATGACGCGCTTTATTCACGATTAATAGTTTGATACCAAGTGTTGAACGGATATGTTGTTGCCGCTGGGCAACGTTTACGTTGTTTTAGAGTAAAATGTTTGTTACGGTCGCATTATTTTAAATTTGCAATTTATTACTAAAGAATTTTTCTAAAGTTCGTTTACAGGATGTAGAATAATTTTTTCATTGAATTTAAATGTAACAAATATTCCAGAGTTGTTATCATTAAATGAAAAAATGCTATGTTTTTTCTAACAAAAACTGGTTTGTGCTTTCTAAACTTAGATAAAAAATTAGTTTATTCAAATCAGGCAATTCCCGGGAAACTTCTAGAAAATTTTCCGATTCCCAGGAGTTCAAAAATGTATGGAATTTAAAAATCCTAGCCACGCCTCATAAGATATAATTATATAAGATTATACAGTACTATATTTTAAATCGGGTTTTGTTAAGATCTGGCGTTTCATGCACTAAATGCCCAGAAAATCTCAGTAGTTTGTTCTCATTACTAATATCTAAATAAAAAGCAGTAGAATTAGGATCTGCGGCATAAAATCCGGTGTAAAAATTCATTTGTGATTTCTGTAAGTAACAAGCAAAACTTTGGTAATGGGTGCGATATATTCACCTTACAAAGATAACCCATTACCTTCCACATTATTTTAAAACCGAAAGTAAGAGCCACTGATAAATGATTACGTATTGTATGACTTACAAGCTTGAAATTATATTTAAAACACTTTTTAAAATCTATTTTTAAACCAGGCCTGGGGTTTAGTCATTAAATTTTTTATTTTTTACCAGGGTTGGCAGGCAATACCGCTAAAATACCGTTATCGATTCAAAACCCTTTCAACTGACTACCGTTACCCCTAAACTACAGTTACCAAAATACCATTATCCTTAAAATACCGATACCGAAATAAATGAAATATCGATACCCTTAAAATACCGTTACTGAAATAAATGAAATGCCGCTACCCTTAAAATACCGTTACCGGTATTTTTAATTTTCTGCTTTTGGTAATTGCACGTGGGTATTGAGTATTTTCCGTACTTTAAGTTGGTAAATTGGTTTTGTTTTTAATCTCGATTGTTTTTTGTAAAAAAAATTGCGGGATGCATCGAAATAACTGACTACCGTTATCCTTAAAATACTGTTACCGAAATAACTGAAATATCGCAAGCCTTAAAATACCGTTACCGAAATAAATGAAATAGCGTTACCCTTAAAATACCGTTACCGAAATAATCGAAAAAAGCGTTACCCTTACCGATAACCGCATCTTTTCGGTTACCATCCATGTTTTTAGCACATGCAATTATACAATTACATCCCTACGGGAAATTTTAACAAACTGTCACCGAACTGGCCCCTTTATATGAAATAGACTGGTCACTTTTACATGGCGTTGTCATAGGAGGGGGCAATTGACCCCTTGTGACAAGTCACAAGACAAATCCTAGGACAGGTTACTGAACTCTCATAAAAAACAAAGTTGGGATTTGTCTTGTGACATGTCACAACGGGTCAATTGCCCCCTCCTATGACAACGCCATGTAAAAGTGACCAGTCTATTTCATATAAAGGGGCCAGTTCGGTGACAGTTTGTTTAAATTTCCCATAGGGACCCTACGGGAAATGGATCAGTCACAGAGCTGGTCACGTGACTGGAACTTTGTGGGAGTCACCGGTCCTCGATTCGGTTTTTTTATATGAAAGTAACCGGCAACTTTAACATGGGCTTGTCATAGGAGGTGGCAATTTCCTCCTTTTGAGCTACTTGTAACTTGTCGCAAAGCTTGTCGTTTATAACATATCACATTACTGGTTTAAGAGAGTATGCAATATAACAAGTTAAAATTATCTAATACGGAAGTAGTCTCATGTTAGACATTATGTGATATGTACCGAAACTAGTGAGAAATAAAATATCAGGTGACTGGTTTAAGCGCACATATCACAGAACTAAAGAAAAATATTTGTTAAAAAACTAGTCACACATTAGTCAATATGTGTGTTGTTGCTGAACTAGTACAAAATAATAGTTTCGTGACATATCACTATACTGCTTTAAGTTAACAAGTCACAGGACTAACTGAAACTAATTGACGTGTAACATGTCACTTATTATTCACCATGTGTCATAATAAGTACAGGTGCTGGAAGAACCCAAAAGGATTCAGTCACTGAACTTACGTAAAACGACAAGTCACCGAATCTGTTTTTAAAACATCACAAAGTCACAAAAAATTATTTAAAAAAAAAATAATTTATTTTTTTTTTTCAAATAAATAAACAAAAATATTAGAGGTTTTAATATAAACTCGTAAATTCCAAGTAAACCTTGTATAAATTTAAACATATTTTTCATGTATGGAGTTTGATATTAAACTCATAAACATACCAAGTTTACACCGTTTACGAGTAGAATACGCGTTTATATGAAAACCCTTATTAACTCATGATTACAATTCAATTTAGTTAAGTTTATAAGCTATACATATAAATTATTTTAATTTTTGCATTAAAAATACAAAAATTGTTTGTTCGGACTTTCTAAATAGATTTTCATATATTTAGTTAGAATATTGTTCCACCTCAAGTCCAAATTCGAATACGATATAGTAATATTAGATTTTATTTGTTGTTTCAAAATATCATATTCGAATTTGGACTTGAGGTAGATCAATATTCTAACAAATATATGAAAGTATACATATAAATTTTAACTTAAAAGTTCAGATATACTAGTTACACTATACCCCACTACTTCGACAGCGTAAAATAATTTTATACTGCTGTTTGTAACACCAAAAAATATTGAACCTAGACCAACCTATTAGTGTGCCAATTTACTCAGAATCCCGTTTTGAGTCGATTTGGCAATGTCCGTCCGTCCGTCAGTCTATCTATCTGTCCATGTACCCTTGTGCGCACGCAACAAGTCGTATATATATACGGACCAAATTTCGTCAAAATGGAATGACGTTTATCGGTCCCTAAAAATTTCAAGTTTCTTTTCAGGATTTCTGCATAAATTCTGAACAATTTTATATACGTTACGAATATGAAATACAATTTTTCATAGTTCATTTGTAGAAAGAAGTTTATTTGTGAATTGATCAAAGTATTTTTAATCGTTAAATTGTCTCTATATGAAAAACTTTTTCTGTATTCCATGACCAAGAATCAAACCGGCAACTCTCTACACAGGCTACGACCCGTTGCATCATCTCTTAATGAGACACACCATGGTCGACATATCGATGAGTGTGGCTAATTGAAGTTTTGTCAATCATAACCTACACAATGAATGTTTTGTAATTGGAAGAATCAGAACTAACTAATACATGAGCAATTAATTTCTCATTTAGAAAATTCCTATCGTTATCTCCTTTTCACAGGTTATTATCACATTATGATGAATTCTTTGTCAAAATTGGATGATATGGATGTGAACGACATGTGGTTCCAACAGGCGGCGCTACGTGCCTCATAGCTGCAGTGACCTGGACATTGTGCACAACCGATTTGAGGGCATGGTTATCTCAAACAGAAGCGACTTGAACTAGTCACGGAAATCGTGCAGTTTGACCGCTTGAGACTTGTTCTTGTGAGGCTCCATCAAGTCGCATGTCTATGCCATTAAGTCACAAACTACCGATGTCTTCACAACCCGTGCCCTTGCTCAAATTTAATTAAGCATATCGGATGTGCGCTCCCTAGCGAAGCCGCGGCGTTCATTTAAACGGTGTCATATTCCACACATAATGTCATTCATAGGCCTTTCAAACAAAACACAAAATCCATTGCTATTTCAAACACAAAATACCTATATGATAATAGCATACTTAAAAACTGTTCCATTAATCTATTTAAAGAAACATAATTTTAATCTTCTCTGTAATTAATTTTTGTAAATACAGATGTGATGTACCTATTTTAGTCGAATGGGTCATTTTGACCCCTTAGTGATTTAAGCTTCTCTAATGATTTTTTTTGAAATACTTTCCTCTATTTTATAATGGTAATATCGATATTGTAAAACATTTTCTTTTGATTTATTCTGTTAACACTTTTACGAATTTAAGTCAAATTTCACCAACGATTAGAGAAAATAACCGGTAATGAAAATATCCAATAAAAAGTTCTGACTTTTTAGATATAACATCCCCTAAGTGTTTGTGAATAAATCCAAAAGGGTTTTGCCTGCCATTGACACTCTATTATGCATTCTCGTATTCGAACAATTCCGTTATCAGTATTTTTGAACTACTCGTAGTTTAATATTATGTCATCATTTCTGTGGCCACAAAGTTAAGTATATTATGTGAACTTTGTAACAGTCATGGGATAGGGTTTTACGGTACCGATTGTCATTTTTTCATACACATATAATTATACTGCACCTGTTCTGTGTTATATCACTACTTCAACTGTAACGGTACCAGTAACTTTTGTCAATTTGATGTTAGGGTACTTTTTCTCCAGTTATATGATTTATCCAAAATGAACCAGTTAATGTTTGGCTTCCATTTCAATAGTCACGAGGTTGAATATTTTGCTGCAATTACCACTTTTTGACGCACCGAAATTTTGGTTTACATCAGTTTTGTAACATGTCCCCTATTCACCTATCAGAGATTTGTCACTTTGGATCAATCGACCCTTCATTTCCCGCAGGGGATGTTATAGTAATCACCCTACGGGAAATGAAGGTTCGATTGATCCAAAGTGACAAATCTGTGACAGGTGCATAGGGGACAGGTTACAAAACTGATGTAAACCAAAATTTCGGTGTATCAAAAAGTGGTAATTGCAGCAAAATATTCAACATCGTGACTATTGAAATGGAGGCCAAACATTAACTAGTTCATTTTGGATATATCCTATAACTGGAGAAAAAGTATCATAACATCAAATTGACAAAAGTAACTAGTACCTTTGCAGTTGAAGTAGTGATATAACACAGAACAGGTGCAGTATAATTAGATGTGTATGAAAAAATGGCGATCGGTACCGTAAAACCCTATCCCGTGACCGTTACAAAGTTTACATAATACTTAACTTTGTGGCCACAGAAATGATGACATAATAATAAACTACGAGTAGTTCAAAAATATTGTTCGGATACGAGTATGCATAATAGATTGTCAATGACAAGCAAAACAAACTGTTCAGTGACTGACTGAAAGGCTGTACAACCCTTTTGGATTTATTCACAAACACTGGGGATGTTATATCCAAAAAGTCAGAATTTTTTATTGGATATTTTGATTACCGGTTCTTTTCTCTAATCGTTGGTGAAAATGTTTTGTAATACCGATATTACCATTATGAAATAGAGGAAAGTATTCCAAAAAAAATCACTAGGGAAGCTTAAATCACTAAGGGGTCGAAATGACCCATTGGACTAAAATAGGTACATCACATCTGTATTTTAATTAAAGAGAAGATTAAATTTACGTTAATAACTGAAAACTAGCTCAAAAATCCCAAAATGACCCGAAAACCAGTTTAGTGTTGAATTCAGGAATGGTCTTTGTAAATTGCGCACATATTTTTTTATATGTAAACTTAACAGGGTTTTACTTAAAATATGTGCCCAGATTCTATAATACGATAGACGATTATCGTACACTTTTCGAAGTTTAATAACTATTATATTACATAAAATTTTTAATTGACTTATTGGCATAGACAAGCAACATGATGGAACCTTACAAGAACAAGTCTAAAGCGGTCAAACCGCACGATTTCTGTGACTAGTTTAAGTCGCTTCTGTGTGGGATAACCATGACCTCAAATTGGTCGTGCAGAATGTCCAGGTCGCTTCAGCTATGTGGCACGTAGCGCCGCCTGTTGGAGCCACATGTCGTTCACATCCATTTCATCCAATTTTGGCCAAAGAAATCATCATAATGTGATAATTACCTGTGAAAAGGAAATAACGATAGAAATTTCTTCCGATGACAAAACATTCATTGTGTAGGTTATGATTGACAAGACTTCAATTAGCCACACTCATCGATGTGTCGACCATGGTGTGTCTCGTTAAGAGATGATGCTACGAGTCGTAGCCTGTGTAGAGGGTTGGTCGTTTGATTCCCCATCATGGAATACACAAAAAGTTTTTCATATAGAGGCAATTTAACCATAAAAAATATTTTGATCAATTCACACATAAACTTCTTTTTGTAAATGAATTTTAAAAAATTGTATTTCATATTCGTAACGTATATAAAATTGTTCAGAATTTATGCAGAAATCCTGAAAAGAAACTTGAAATTTTTAGGGACCTATAATCGTCATTCCATTTTGCCGAAATTTGGTCCGTATGTATATACGACTTGTTGCGTGCACACAAGGGTACATGGACAATAGAGCGTACCACCTTACAGGCAAAAAAAAAGTGCGCCGTACACCCTCCAATATGAAGTATTTTTGCAAGAAGGTTTCAAAAAAACTTTTTATTTTTTTTTTGCCGAACGTAGGGGTCGCCATTTTACATTTGTCGTTATATCTTTGGCATTTACAGTCGGATCTTAAAGTATGATACATCGATGTAGACCAGTATTTTGCTCTAAGGGCATTTTGACCTCAAGTTTCCCGTTATAGTAGTTACCCACCAGATCTCAGTTGCTACCACCCTAATGTTAGAAATTTAAAGCTCGCAAAAAATCATTCAACTTTTGCTAAGGAAGTTTTTCGCAAAACCCAGTAGAAATTTTTTTTATATATTGGTTGCCGAACGTAGGGGTTGCCTTTTTAAATTTTTTTTAATTGGATTTTTACTATGTAGCAAAACACTGGTCGCATCGAGGAGACCAGTGAAATCGCCTTCCAAAAATACTTCATATTGGAGGGTGTACGGCAAACTTTTTTTTTTTGAGGTACGGTCTAATGGACAGATAGATAGACTGAAGGACGGACATCGCCAAATCGACTCAAAACGCGATTCTGAGTAAATCGGTACACTAATAGGTTGGTCTAGGTCCAATAATTTTTGATGTTACAAACAGCAGTATAAACTTATTTTACCCTGTCGAAGTAGTGGTGTATGGTGTAACTAGTATTTCTTAACTTACGTTAAAATTTATATGTATACTTTCATATATGTATTTGTTAGAATATTGTTCTACCTCAAGTCCAAATTCGAATATGACATTTTGAAGCAACAAATAAAATCTAATATTACAATATTATCTTATTCGAATTTGGACTTGAGGTAGAACAATATTCTAAGTAAATGTATGAAAATCTATTTAGAAAGTCCGAAAAAACTATTTTTGAATTTTTAATGCAAAAATTAAAATAATTTATATGTATAGCTTATATTGAATTGTAATCATGAGTTAATAGGGGGTTTCATATAAATGCGTATTATACTCGTAAACAGTGTAAAGTTGGTATGTTTATGAGTTTAATATCAATCTCCATACATGAAAAATATGTTTATATTTATACAAGATTTACATGGAATTTACGAGTTTATATGAAAACCCCTAATATTTATGTTTTTGGAATAAACTGTTTTTTTTTTAAATAATTTTTTGTGAGTTTGTGATGTTTTAAAAACAGATTCGGTGACTTGTCGTTTTACGTAAGTTCAGTGACTGGATCCTTCTGGGTTCTTCCAGCACCCATACTTATTATGACACATGGTGAATAATAAGTGACATGTTACACGTCAATTAGTTTCAGTTAGTCCTGTGACTTGTTAACTTAGAGCAGTATAGTGATATGTCACGAAACTATTATTTTGTACTAGTTCAGCAACAACACACATATTGACTAATGTGTGACTAGTTTTTTAACAAATATTTTTCTTAAGTTCTGTGATATGTGCGCTTAAACCAGTCACCTGATATTTTATTTCTCACTAGTTTCGGTACATATCACATAATGTCTAACATGAGACTACTTCCGTATTAGATAATTTTAACTTGTTAGATTGCATACTCTCTTAAACATGTAGTGTGATATGTTATAAACGACAAGCTTTGCGACAAGTTACAAGTAGCTCAAAAGGAGGAAATTGCCACCTCCTATGACAAGCCCATGTTAAAGTTGCCGGTTACTTTCATATAAAAAAACCGAATCGAGGACCGGTGACTCCCACAAAGTTCCAGTCACGTGACCAGCTCTGTGACTGATCCATTTCCCGTAGGGCAATTACTATTACATATAAATATATTTGAAATTTTAATTTGAAGAAGAACAATCTAAATTATATACATTTTCGTTTACAATTATATTTTATGGCGAAAAGAATTAGTGACAAAAAGGGAAAGCTAGGGATCAACCCAACATGACGTATTCTTATTATCACTGTTGGCATTGAATAGCTTTTCATAATAACGGTAGTTGGCTACAGCAGCTACTTTAAGACCCATATGGAAATTATAAAAAGTCGATTCCATTAAAGGCATATGTCTTTTTGTATCACCGGTTTCATTTCGCTATTTTACCGGTCTAATTCTGTAATAACTTGAACTACCGTTAAAATGCAGCTAAAATACCGAAACACAGATTTTTAACGGTATTTTGCAGATACAACAAAAAGTAGCAGGTAATATTATGAAATAAAACCTGTGATATTAGGAGACATATGCCACTATTGTACTCGCAGTCCTAAAAGTTTTTAGATTTTTGAAAAGGTAGTGCTTGCTAACCATGCTTATTATACTTGAACACTAGGGGTCTCCAAGCTTGTATAGAGGAACATAAATTTTGAGTTATTGAACGGGCTACCCCCTGGAAATATTTATTTGGGTGTAAAACTACATTCCCCAAAAATTAGGATAATCGGATATCGGGAAGATATGTCGCATCGGCCCTGAAGTTTAGATTACAAGGTGAAAATATGACTTCTAGTAAATTGTCTCAAAAGCATTGTTATTTTAAAACTAATTCGAATTAAAAACATTAAAGAATTTCGATTGTGAGTGAATTGTCTTTGTAGGAAAGAAATAGAACCTTAAATTGGTTAAAAAACAGCCGAGTTATTAAAATTTAAATTCGGGTCCAAATTTGAAAATTTATTGAAATAATCTGATACAGAAACATTTTTTTATTCTACACCCAGAAAACAGATTCGGTGTTGACAACCCCATTTGTTGCCAATCGAATAGTTCAGTTGCATCAAATGAATTTTTCAGTTGCGGCTACCGAATTATTCTTGATACAACTGAAATTCCGTTGCCACAGTCAAATTAGTATTGTCTCAATTGGTTTTCTGTTGCCACAACTGAAAAATTCGGCTACCACAACCGAACCATGCGATTGGCTACAAATGCGGTTGTCAGAACTGAATCTGTTTTCTGGGTGTATAAGTGCAAAGAAACTCAAATAAGAGGTATTTTTTATATTGTGCTTTGCTAACTCGTTTTAAATTAGTCCAAAAAAAGTCAGCATTTTTGAAGCCCAATAATTTTTAAACATTTTAAGCATTTAAATATTATTTGCGACGATAGCTTAGCGTGTAGAGTTTTCGGCTAACAATCAAAAACCCCAGGTTCGTTTCCCAGCGTGACCGCGTTATATATTTAATACAAAAATATTTGCAATTTGCTAATAACTTTTGTTAATGAAATTTTATTTTTAGACACATTATTTATCCCACCCTCATCACTATAAACGTAGCCACTTACTTTATGACCTCTAAGGTGATGGGTCCATGCATTACCTTTGCGCTAATCGCCTTAGAGCTCATCAGTGAAGTAAGATTTATTAATTATTTGGTACTGTGTGGTTTTGCTAGGTAGTTATAGAAAAGCACACAAAATATGCACCAATGCTTACCCGCTGCATTATAAAAAATAAATAGTTACCAGAAAAAGTAGTTATTGGTAGGCTAATAAGTAGGGCCCGGAATTTCATGCATTTATAATCGTGTTTTATGTACATAAAATATATATTTAAAATCAAAAAATGTGAATTCAAAATTCTATAATTTGTATAGATTTGTGTAAAGCTTTCAGTATTATCAATTTAATACTAGTATTTTTTCTTCAAAAAGAGTTTAAGCATTGAAAATTTATTTTAATCATCGTCTGAAAATTAGTAATTGAATTTTTATGATATTTTGTAGAGATATGCATTTCCAGCAAAATATGCATTAAAAAATCGGTGCCATTTTGTTGCAAATTTAATGATTCACAAAGATATTTAGTTAACGTTGTTCTCCAGCTTACGACAACAAACATGTTTTTACATGAAATTCCGAGCCCTACCAATAAGCAATTAAAAAATTAGTGCTTAGAATCCCATAAATAATAAGGCTTACTTACTTAAAAAAATAAGTGGTTATAAATAACACATTACTTTTGTAACCAAATAAATGGATATGTAATTAAATAAGCTTATAACAATGACTTCTACAAAAATTTACTGGTTCTAATACTGAATTATGTAGCAAAAAAATTGTAGTTTCATTATACAGTATAACTCGCTTAATACGAACTAATTTAGAAGTCCCGAAGTTTTGGCAACAATTTCAATATAAAAACATCGGTTAATACGAACTCGCTTAAGACGAACACTCGGTTAAAATGAACTGTTTGTGATGGTCCCACAAACAAATTTCTATATATCTTTCCACTTTTAATACGAACTTTACAAAATTCGACAATTTTTTCAAAATTTTTTTTGTTTTCTGACAAATTTTAAACCGAACACACAGACATTTTTCCTTAAATATATTGCAAAGAATATATATTTAGGAAACCAAATGAAAAAATTGTAAAAATTTTAAAGTTGTTTCAAGGAAATTTAAATATTTTGTGGATAATTAGAACATTTTAAATGAGTTTTACCCCGGTTAATACGAACCTCGATAACAACGAACTAATTAATCTAGTCCAGAGCTTAGAAGAATTAATCACTTAATTCAATTTTTTAAATCTGAATTAAAAATTCGATGAATTAATTCACAAAGCACCATATATTCCTTACTGAATTAATTCACCACTGAATTCGTTCAATTTCATTTTCGTTCAGTGAATTAAAAAAAATAAAATTACGTTCAGTGAATTAAAAAAAAAATACGTTCAGTGAATTAAAAAAACAAAAAATACGTTCATTGAACTCAAAGCCTGTTTCCAGCCGTTCAGTAGAAGAAAACATTTATTTACAAATAAAATTTGCAACTAAGAAATTTTACAGCGATTGCTAGTAAAAATAAACAAATTACATATGGGTCATTCCCATGCGCGGTTCCAGCAATTAATATAAGGGGAAAAATCATACGCCTCAGTGTCCAACTCAATGTATTTGTCTATGTGGCGTATGATTTTTCCCCTTATATTAATTGCTGGAACCGCGCATGGTCTCTCGCATCTGAAATCGACCAACGGTTGGACTCGACCCATTTCGATTTGGATGAATTTTTGTCAGAACTTTCCTTTCATCATATAAAGAAGTTTTGCCAAAGGAAAAAAATTACAAATTTTTTTTTCAAAAGTTATGCAATATTTAAAATTTTAAAAAATGTCAAAATTTTTCTAATTTTTTGCTTTGTTACGAAGTTATTTTTTTAATATCTCGAAAACTATAATAGCTACAAAAATGGTTCTTAGCTCGTTTTAAAGAGGATATCTAGCCGTATTAAAAAAAATAATATTAAATAATAAAAATATTAAAAATTTTTCAATTTTAAAATTTTAAAAATCCAAAAACTCAAAAACTTATTTTTTTTTTGCTCATTTTTTTTTTTTTTAATTAAACCTCTAACTGATATCAAAAGATCCTGAAATTTTTAAGAGGGCGTTTTTTTTTTTTTAAAGATATGAATTTTTTAATTTTTTTATTCTCTTTTTTTAAGTTGAATCTTAATACAATAAAATTAAAAAAATATCCAATTTTGAAATTTTGAGCAATAAACAACAAATTTAAGGCTTAGAGCACAGAAAAATTTTTAAATCGAAATTACGCTTTTATTTTTTTGGTAATAGTTGAAAAACAAATAAGGTAAGAAATGGCACACTCTTCCATGTGTGTGTGTGTGTGTGTGTGTATGTGCCATTTCTTAGCTTATTTGTTTTCCAACTATTACCAAAAAAATAAAAGCGTAATTTCGATTTAAAAATTTTTCTGTGATTCTAAAGCCTTCAATTTGTTGTTTATTGCTCAAAATTTCAAAATTGGACATTTTTTTAATTTTATTAATTGAATTAAAAAAATTAAAAAATTCATATCTTTTTTAAAAAAAAACGCTCTCTTGAAAATTTCAGGATCTCTTGATATCAGTTAGAGGTTTCATTTAAAAAAAAAAGGTTTTTGAGTTTTTGGATTCTTAAAAATGAAAAATTTTTATTTTTTTTTCAATATTTTTTTTTAATATTTTTTTTAATACGGCTAAATAGCCTCTAGAGCTAAGAACCATTTTTGTAGCTATTATAGTTTTCGAAATATTCAGAAAATAACCTCGTAACAAAGCAAAAAATTAGAAAAATTATGACATTTTTTGAAATTTAAAATATTGCATAACTTTCGAAAAAAAAATTGTAATTTTTTTCCTTTGCCAAAACTTCTTATGATAAAAGAAAAGTTCTGACCAAAATTCATCCAAATCGAAAGGGGTCGAGTCCAACCATTGGTCGATTTGAGATGGAATGACCCATATATGTTAAGTGTTGGAGAAACCCTACACTTTATCAACCTACATGATTAAAAAATAAAGCCTTTTACTATTAAAAATAAAAACTTTACAGATATAGATGAATTTGGAAAAAATATAACTTAACTTTTCAAACTTATGCTTCCCAGTAAAATGTAGATGCTTGACTATGACGTATTTCATTTATACGTTTTTACAATACAATATTTTCTTCTACTGAACGGCAGAAAATAGGCTTTGAATTCAGCGACCGTAATTTTTGTTTTTCAATTAAGTGAACGTATTATTTTTTTCAATTCAGTGAACGTATTTTTTTCTTTTTTAATTCACCGAACGTAATTTAATTTTTTTTTAATTCACTGAACGTAATTTTATTTTTTTTTTAATTCATTGAACTTAATTTTATTTTCTTTTACTTCACTGAACGAAAATGAAATTGAACGAATTCTATGGTGAATTAATTCAGTACGGACTTAATTCACTGTTTTTCCGTTCGATTTATAAAATTGAACGCGTTCACCAGTGAATTAATTCATTTGATTTAATAAAGAGAACTATTGCATTGGAATTAATTCTTTAAATTTATTGTTTGATGAACGCGTTCAGTTGAACGAATTTAGTGAATTACTTAAGAAAAGGAATTCATTCAATTCTATAGAAAATTGAATTCGATTGGTAGTGAATTCGTTTAAAAAGGAATTAATTCTTCAAAGCTATGATCTAGTCCCCCGGAGTTCGTCTTATGCGAGTTTTACTGTATAATGAATTTTATGCTGGGAAGTAAAAAGAAATGATAAAAATATGATGCTGCGTTTAAACTTTACCGATCTGTAGGTATCTAGAAAATCTGATAGTCACGGGCATACATTAAATAGATATTCTTTACCATGTGTAGGTACTGTCGGAAGGTAAAATATCTAAAATTTTATGTTAAAATATAGATCGCTTCACTTTAAACGTGAGCGATATGGAAATTGTAAGTTAATGCAATTGAAATAATTTAACAAAGTTAACTCAGATTACTTTGACAACTTAACCGACGGCAGTTTTACATTGATTCTCGTACTAAATCTTACTACTATTTCTATTCCTCTTGTGATAACAAAAAATAAACTGGCATAAATACATGGCCACAACTATAGGCAATGCATGTCTTACGTACATACAGCCAAGAACCGTGAGTAATTTGGCGAACGAATGCACATTTTAAATGCAATGTTAGAAAAAAACAATAACAACGTGTACGCCAATAACAAAAACCATCATCTGTGGTACGTAAAACCTCATACACTCTTCTAAACACACTAAATATTTAGTTCCTGGTAGAAATTTGTAGACAACAACTACAACGTTTTACGAACTCCAAGCTAGAAAAATACGAGGAAATGCACAAGGCAGGACGAATAAGAAAGTAAAACATCTTTAAGAAAATAACAAGAAGCTTTTCATGGTAATAATGATTATGATAATAATGATGAAGACACGACTCGACATGTTAAATAGAAGACCACGATATAATATTTATACTTTAGATTTAAAAGAAACTAAATTAGTTTGTTGTCAACTTTCGCAGAAGTATCTCCGAGTATTTCTAAATGGAAATAAATTCGCTAAAATAATTAACTTTCTATCGGTGACTTGAAAAAATACGTGAAAATCATTAAGAAAAACAAAAACAAAACAAAAATATTAATTTATTAAAAACACAGAAAAATTTAAAACATTGTGGAAAAAAGTGAAATTTTATTTTTTTAATCAGGCATAAAAGCCGACTTTGATTTAGTTCCAAAATAAGTGCCTAAAACTATACGGCATTATGTCAAGATTTTATAATTAACTTAAACTACGGCCAATATAAATCTTCTAACTAGCATGTGCCAATTCATCATACCAATCAACCAATATTTTTTTTTGTAAGCAACATTGTTTACATCGAACACACACACGTGTATCAGTGTTGCCACTTCTTGTGCAATTGAACAAATTGAGTGTAATTTTGACTTGCTTGTAAAGTTCTAGTGTAGCTGCATCAATATGTAATTTATGTGTGATTTCAAATTTTTTAATTCAGATTACAAAAAGTTTTTTCTACAAAAAACTTAAAGATTAAAGACTGTTTCTTATAAATATCTTTAAAAATCAAATAGATTTAAAGATACCCTACGGGAAATTTTAACAAACTGTCACCGAACTGGCCCCTTTATATGAAATAGACTGGTCACTTTTACATGGCGTTGTCATAGGAGCGGGAAATTGACCCCTTGTGACATGTCACAAGACAAATCCCAGGACAGGTCCCTGAACTTTGTTTTTCAGTAACCTGTCCTAGGATTTGTCTTGCTACATGTCACAAGGGGTCAATTGCCCCCTCCTATGACAACGACATGTAAAAGTGACCAGTCTATTTCATATAAAGGGGCCAGTTCGGTGACAGTTTGTTAAAATTTCCCGTAGGGTATTGCTAGAAAAAAATTTATATTGTAAGAAATGTTTTTATTTTTGAGGATTTTTCTGTAGAAAAAACCTCTCATATTTTAAGGATTTTTTATTGGCAGAAAACCAGTTAAATTCTCAGGAAGTCCTCCAATTAAAAGCACTCACACTCCGAGAATTTTTTCGTATAAAAACTATCAGATTTTGACATAGAGATTCTTAGAACTTTCCCAAAAGGAATAAACCAGATTCTGGAAACTAAGAATTATAAATTATTTTAAATAATAATTGTGATTTGGAAATTTTTGTGTAATTTCAATACTAGTTTAGAATTTCTCTTGCGGCAACGTTGACATGGATACATATTTTGGCGCCAAAATATAACACAAATGCTTGACTAAAACACCGCCCAACAAAATTTTGTTTTTTATTGCACACATAAGCAATTCAATCGATGGTGAAAATACCATAGAACTGATAGTGAAATATTTGCTGACCTTTAACCCTAATACATTGTTAACCCCTTACTGCATGACATTACAGATATATAACGAATACATTACCTGCACGTGGCGTCTAAAGCATGGTCCGAATTGCTTTTTATAATTTTTTGCAGGTTGTCAATTTGACAAATACCATTCGATAATCAAATTTATTTTGTGTTATTGGAGCTTTTAATTTAATTTGATAACAAAGAAACAATCACAATATACACAAATTGTCACTTTTAGCGAAATTATTCAATGGTATTTAAATTCTCGACAAAAAATATATTGAAAATTATTAGTGGTACTCTAAACTTTGATAGGATGAAATTTAAAAATTTAATCAGATTCGGTGAAATCACGGCCTATTAAAAATGACAAAAAGGAAATTCGGAACACGTTTGAATATAAGTTACCAAGAAATGCCCTTTACTTAATACGATAAAGCTGCAGCTATTTTATAATATCCAATAGTTGAATTTTTTTAATTTTCTCAAAAATTTTAGTATTTTAAATTGTATTTAGTATTTAAATAGAATCTTAATTCAAATGCTTGAAGGCAACTAAAATACAAATCGGTTAAAAATCAGGCAAGTTATTACAATTTCCCCAGACAACTGATGTGTCGCAGACCACTTAACTAAGAAATTCGAGCCAAAATATTGTAATTTATTGAAAGAATTTACTACAAAAACATTTTGGTATTCTATTAATTCCGAGATACTCAGTTAAGAAGTTTTTTTCATCCTGTAGTTTGCTAACACGTTTTAAATGTATGCCAAATAGAACAGAACACTGTTTTCAAATCTCCAAATTTGAAGATTTAAAAAATATATTAAAGAAATTTCAAAAATCAATGATTGGACTTTAAGACTACAAAAATTGTAGGAATTTCTTTTTTCATTTGGCTAGCGCAGTGATTTTAATTCAGCATATTTCGAGAAAACTCCGATTTTTGTAACTTATTTGCTCTTTGTAGAAACCCTGTCAACTCAGCCGAAAAAAGTGACATTTTCGGATTTACCATCCCCGATTTAAATAAAATTTACCACAACTATAGTACACCACAAGAACTCAATGGGCCATAAAAACTTTAAAATTTGGCTAAAGTATAGTTAAAAAAATTGCCTATAACTGTTTAACTATACAAGATACAATATTCATGTTGTTCTTATTTTTAAGGTATGCATAACAGTTTTCCATGAAAACGTAATTTTTGGGGGTCTAGACTCTAGAGTTTAAATATCGCTGAAACCCCTTCTATATTTGTAGAAGATTTCAAGGTGTTCCCAGTATGCACAGTTTCGAAGCGGTTCATTTTTTCGAAACTTTATCGAAGTTTTTCGAAAAAATTAATAGAAATCGATATGAAATAGAGTCGTCATTTTAAGGCTCCTCGAACACATTTTTTAACCGAAAATTTTTATCGATTTCGACACTTTATCATATCGTAGTTTCACAGTTTATTGTATTTATACCCTACACCAATAATATTTTTTATTATTATTATTAATATTTTCATTAATGATATTTGTCATTGTTTTAAAAAATCTCAGTACCTTATGTATGCTGATGATCTAAAGATTTTTAAGCCAATATCTTCATTTGGAGATATTGCAGACCTGCAGGAGGATTTGTCTAGAGTTATTTTGTGGTCTGAACGTAATGGTTTACCTCTTAATATTGCGAAATGTTTTTATATGGTGTATCATAGATGCCGTCATGTTTTACTTTCTCAATATAGAATGAAAGGTCATACTCTGTCATCTGTGGATGAAATATTGGATTTGGGTGTAGTCTTTGACGCCAAACTGACATTTGCAGCCATTTAAATTTTATAATTCCTAAAGCTTACTCACTATTAGCTTTTATACGTCGCAATTCTACTAATCTTTTTGACTATTTTACAAAAAAGTTTTATATGTTTCTTTTGTTAGATCTAAACTGGAATACGCGTCATTTATTTGGAGTCCTAATGCGGTTATTCATAAAAGCCGTATTGAGAAAATCCAAGTTAAGTTTGTTAAATTTGCTCTTCCTTTCCTCAATGTTTTATATTCCACTCTTTCTGTTCCTGTTCCTACATATTGTGTTCCTTCCTATGAAGATAAATGTGATTTTATCTTCTTGAAAACTCTGGAAACTCGTAGAAACATTTTTGCGTTAACTTTTATACATGGTATTATTTGTGGCGCAGTTGATTCCTCTGAATTATTAAACTCAATTAAAATCTATGTTCCTCCTAAATCCCTAAGGATTATAGATAAGTTCTTCTTTATTGATATTCATAAAACTAATTATGCACTGAATGAACCTCTAACTAAAGCATTGAGATTATTTAATGATTATTGTAATCAATTAGATATAACTGTTTCTCATTCTTAATTTCAAGTTTTATTAAATTATAAGTTTGTGCTGATGTTTGTAACACCAAAAAATATTGGTCCTAGACCCACCTTATAGTATACCGATCGGCTCAGAATTTTTTTTTATTTCGATTTAACAATGCCCGTCTGTCCGTCCGTCTGTCTGTCTGTCCATGCATTATTGTGCGCACTCTACAGGTCGCAAATATTGAGATATTTTGATATTAAGCTAAAATAAGTGATTACACAGGAAGTACTGATAGAAGTTGTTACTTGTAATGTTAAATTCACTATTTAGCTAAAATAAGTACATACTTGTATGGAGTGAAATAAGTCGTTAAACATTAGTACAAATTTCATTCGTTACAAATAGGGAATAAAATAAGGCGTTACCAGTAATGACTTTGTTTAAAAGTACACCGATCCGAGCAATGTAATTAGATTCTAAATTTTTATTAAATCGTACTTTCGCATAATAAGTAGTTACAATATAATACGAATAATTTATTACTTTTACCCTTATTAATAAGTTATTATTAAACACGATATCGGTAATATATTATTTTAAAGGCTCCAAATAAGTAGTGATATATCTCCATATCGGTAACTCATTATTTCATACCTCCCACATAAGTATTGATGTATCACAATATTAGTAACGTATTACTTTAGGTTTCTAAGTAAAACCAAGTGTAAAGGGGTACCCATTGCCAGGCAGTGCGTGAAAAAGGTCAAACCCATTACCAAGTTTTTGTTGGGAGACTTAAAAAATCTAATATAATCACTAAATATTTCCGATGCTTTCAGCGGAGTAGTTTTATACTTGGGAATTTTTCATTGGCATTGAAATGTAATTGGCATTACTTGATCTCAATGCCAATGGTAATGAAATGTACATATAATTGAAGAAAAAAGCATTATATACAAAAAAAAATTGTTTTATAAAAAAGGAAATTAAGACAAGAAAGAAAAATTTCAGAGCTATAAATATTATAAATATTCACTATTTTATCAAGTTGTATCAAGTATACAGCTGTTCACTCTTCTTTAACACTGGTGAGTCTAGATGGATTAGCCTCTAGTAATGTAAACTTGACGAAATAGCGAATATAAGATAGGAAATACGCGAATTTTTAAATTGTTTTCTTAATTTGTTCTTTTATCAAAATATGAAAACAAATGCTTTTTGCGTCAATTATAATTGGGCATTTAGGCATAGAACAATGCCAATTGAAAAAAATTTCATTGGCATTGGTCAATTGTAATACTAAGAAATTTCATTGGCATTGGTCAATTGTAATGCCAATGAAATCATCAATTAATATTCAATTAACTAGTCCCAAGTGTGAGTAGTTTGTATTTGCATTCAATTAATTTTAGATTGGTAGCTTTTTCTGCTATTTTTACATACTTATTTCAATGAGTGTAGTTTTTGTTTAAAGCCAAATTCACAATGCTGTAGTACTCTGCTCTGAGTGGATTTTTTGTTCCTTGCTTTTTGGAACTTACATATTTTTCGTATCATGCCATCTCTATTCTAGTAAACTCCACTCTGCAGCTTTGAACACTCTGCAGCATTGTGAATCCGCCTTAATTTATTTATTTTTTCGTACTACAGGAAATAAATAAGTAGATTTATAATGAATTATTTTAATTTTTAGGGTTTATTTTAGCTATTTATTTTTAAAGTTTAAAATATAATAAAACAAGAAAATCCCAAAACCCCAATTTTTCTGGATTTCTAAAAACCAGTCCCGTTCGGCATCCTGATCTGATTCGGGATAAAAAAAACATACACACTTTTGCTTTGAAATTAAGAATACTGTAATTGATTTAATAATTAAAGACAACTCTTAATTAGATAAACAAAAAAAAAAACAAAACAGTAAATGATGGGATTGATTTTTCTAATCATATTTAACACAAATTATCTTATCACACATGGTAGTTTGTTGAAAGTCTTATTGGCTAGTTTTTTTTTCGCGAAATAGATTGTTTGTTTATAATTCGGATTACGGCAAATTCTCACTTTCAGTTCGGTGATTAATTTGATTTTAAGGTCAGTGGAGAGGTATTTTCCCACTGTATGACACACACACAAAATTATAGTTTCTTTTGTCTCTAAATTTTAATTATAACTCATTCATTTTTCTTTGAATCTGTCAGATCGAAAATAGTGCGGTATTCTGCTGACAACATTTGGGTTTTCTTGGTTTTAAAACATAAATAAGGTTTATTAGCAATTTACAATACTTCCGGTTTTTTCACTCTAGGGGGTTTTTATTAATCACACAAAAAAAAAACACGATATATAGATATGTATTAGCGCACAAATATGGCTGCAATATACAATTAATTTGCTTTTTATTTGCACAGGATTATCGTTCCCAGATCTAATTTTGCCTTTCCGAATAAATTTTATTTAAAACCAATTAAAAATTAAAACAGTCTTTTCGAACCAAATATCTACAAATTAACGAATGAAAATTTTTTCCCAAGTCAAAAAAAAACTTTTTCGTTGTCCATTTTTTTTTTAAAGAATTATTGACTTCAAAAACAAATTTTAATTTCAGTTTTTCCCCCAGCAAACATTCTGGTGAACATTGTACCACCGTAACATATTATTGCAGCATTCATTTATTATTTATTTTTTTTAGATCTAATTAATTTTTAAATATATTGTCGTATTAATTGATCTCATGTAAATGTTAATTTTTTTAATTTTGTTTTTTTATATTATTATTGTATTATGCATTAGCCTTATATTTATATATTTAGAAGTCTGTTATATATATTTTAGTAGCTTTAATTAGCCATATAAGGCCCTAAGGACTCGGTTATGTAAATGAAGATTTAATAAAAAAAAATATTTTAAATTCAAATTGAGAATATTACACTAACCCATATTCTCCTGAATAAAGAAATAATTGTGCCACGAATTTGAAACTTACATGATTTAATATATAGGTCCCTAGGAATACGAAAATGAAGTTGAAATTATTTTGTCGTATATAAAGGGTGGTCGAACCAAAAAGCACGATATTAAATGTAAATAAAACAAAAATTTTTCAGAGAATTATCTTAATATTTTTTATTGTGATAGAAGGATCTATGACAATTATGTGTGAAACAATATATCGGCCAAATGCTCGCCACGGCTTAGGTGGCATACCTCTATCCAATGGTCCATATTTTCAATGACTCTCAGACATAATTGAGGTTCAATGTCGTTAATGTGACGAATTATCTCATCCTTTAGCTCTTGAATTGTTCTCGGCTTATTGACGTAGACTTTTTCTTTTAAATATCCCCAAAGAAAGAAGTCCAACGGTGTCAAATCACGTGATCGTGGCGGCTAATTAACATCTGAACGACTTGAGATAACACGGCCATTTAATTTCATGCGCAAAAGAGCTATTGTTTCGTTGGCTATGTAGCAAGTGGCACCATCCTGTTGGAAGCACATATCGTCCTGGTCCATAACAGAGTAAGTTAGTTGTTTACCATTGACGACCAATGGGATATATATGGATTTTTTCGATGAAGGAGTTGAAAAAAATATTTTTGACTACACAAAAAAAATACAAATTTTCCACCAGTTTATGTTCGGTCGTCAAAGGGTTATTAAGGAACATCGAAACTGATTCGAATACTTTGAAAATCCGTCAATGACGGATCGTGTTAAAACGGAAAAGTCCGTTTAATGTCCGTCAATGACGGACCGTTATGTCATGTTATGTTATGTAAAAAACGGACTAGTACGCTGAAAGTCCGTTAATACCAGACCGTTTCCGTACCGTTATTTAGTGAAAATAACGGAGTGACTCCGTTTTCAGAATGCCGTTTTGGGATTAAAACAAAATGAAGCAAATATATCACTTTTAAGATTGGCCTTTTCAGGAGCTGTAGACATTGTAAAAATTATTTATGTAAATAACACACGTCTATTCTTTAACGCTGTTTCTTAAAAACCAAGGTTGGTTACCGTTATCGTTATAATACCGTTATCGCTAAAATACCGTTTCAAATTGAATACCGTTACCGTTATCGATACCTCTAAAAAAATTCTAAATACCGTTATCGTTACCGATACCGTTATTTTTATGGGTAGTTACCGGTATTTTACCGGTATTTATTATTTTATATAAAAATTACAATTTTTTTATTTTTTATTTTATAATCTTGAGTGTTTTTTTTACAAAAAATTTATAGATAATAATTTTACTTATTAAAACTACCAGTATTGAATTTATAGCTTAAAATCTGTATTTTCAGAACTTAAAATTAAAAATATGCCATGTTTTTACTTGTTTTTATATGTTTTTAACATAATTTTTAATACCGGTAAGTATCGGTATTGCTGTTTCGATAACGGTATACCGTTACCGAAACAGTTTTAAATACCGTTACCTTTACCGTTACCTAAACAAACGAAATCTGATACCGTTACCCTTACCGTTATTCGTTTCGGTAACCAACCTTGTTAAAAACTGATTTACGAATGTCTTCGAATGATAATAAATAGTTTTTTAAGATCATATAGGTAGTGCCTTTTACTGAATGTGTCTAAAATCTTTTATTAGGGTCAAGAAGGGCTTAGTGTGGGTTAACCGAATGTTACATAATAAAAATAATAAAGTACCTTTTTTAACCAAATATACCTACACCGAAAAAATTTCTCAGTTACTGGCAACTAAATTTTCAACTGAGTTTCAGGTGAAATACCCCTTACTGAGCTTCAGTTAATAAAATTAATTGTGTATAACTGAATTGTTAGTTGAAAATCGTGTCAAAATATTTAACTGTAAAATCCGTTATTTAAAACGATTGTTTAGTTCAATTTTAAGAATAAATTAATAGTAACAGTCAACCAAGGACGATATTTTTATAAAATAAATACCTTTTTTTATTTTACAGGAATTATGAATACAAGTAAGAATTTAACATAAATTTTGTTTTAATTTTTAATTAATATTTTAGCAAAATTATGCACCAAATTACAACATTAACTAATTTTTTCCAGCGATGTAGCGTAAATGTTATGTCAAACATTTACACGAACATAAATTGAACTTAAATTTATATTCTTCCTATATTTTTGTTCTCACGACTTCACGTATAGTTCTGCCAACTTCCTTCTGTTGTATAAGATTGTTTCCCCGTCTCCTAAAAAATTAAAAAAAATAAATTTTCTCAAAAAGATTTATGGAAAGAACTAAAAACTTACCTCGAAATATTTCCTCTTATCCGCATTTTATTTATTTTTTAATTAATGGTTGCCGGTGGTGGAAAAAAAGTTCTTCTCCATGATCAGATTCACTAAATTGGGTCCAACTTTGTTTTTAGATGGTTTTTGGTTCTTTTGAAATGTATTTTTAAAACTTATTTGACAATTTCAAATTTCTTAATTTAAATTTACAGGGTAACAAAACACAAGTTGGTTTTACCTGAAAAATTAGTTGATAGCAATTATTTCAGTTAATTTAAAAATAATCTGTTTTAACTGAGAAATTCTTTAACTGAGCAACTGAGAAATTTTATCGGTGTACATAATAATAACAAAAATAAGCCACCTGTTAATTTTTACCTTTTAAACATAATATTAAAAAAACTACCTGTTAACTTCTACCTCTCCACCCACTTTTTAAAGTCAAGTGTCATAAAATAGTAAATAAACTGGTATTTCGAAGAATGGCCATAAAATATTTCCACCTGATTCAAAAAGTTGTCTCTGGGGCACCTGTTGTTTTGACAATAAAAATCACGTTTAGTATTAAATGCGCTCAAAACTACTTATAGGATTGACAAAAAAGCCGCAATGAAAGGCAGATAAAAGACTAAGGAAACATTTTGGCGTTGGAAAATTAATGGCAGTCGGCCTCACATTGCACCTCTCCAGAAACCAGCAGCGAAATCAACAGCTGAACTTAGTAACGCCAAAAAAGGAGCGGCAAAAAATAAAGGCGATAAGGAGGTTGAAAGGTATTTGAAAATTTGCACAACTTAAACAATTCATCAGCGAAAATTAATTAAGTGTAAAAATAGTTATGATATAAAAGGATCTAATGTGATTAAAATTAAATTTTATTAAAGTACTTATCTTTTTATTTTTATTATTATTATTTTTACTATTATTATTTTATATTAATTTAATTATTATTACAAATAAAAAAAACTTTAATTTGTCAAAATCCTATAGAAAAAAAAATGATTTTATTACTGGGATTAACATATTGTGGGTCAGGCACGTAGCTAGGAATTTATTTCGGGGGGGGGGGGGGGCTTTTCAAAAAATTTTTGATTAATTTTTCCGGTTTTTTTTTTGTTTACCGGGGAAGCTTATAAAACTAAAAAAAATCGTTATTTTAAGTTAAGTGTGCTTCTTTACTTTTTGTGTAAAGTTCAATAAAATGAAAGTAATGACAAAATCCTCTATCTAAAAGACAAAATTACCCAAAAGTACGGGAACGCACAAAATCACTTTTTTAACTCAATACTATTTAAAAGAAAAAAAAATAAAATGCGTATACTTTTAGTCTCAAAAATCGCACAGAAACACATATTTTTTGCATTTAAAAGTTTTTTTGACTTCTTTCAGTTAATTTTTATATATAGAAGTTTGATTTTGTGTATTTTTTTGCTTAATTAAAATTTAGAATTTTCACAATGGTGTTATTTGTTTATCATTGTACCAGCTGTCCCTTTTACAATTTATTTTAATAGTATTTTTATAAAAATATCGGTAAGAACCCAAAAATATCTGTACACTCATAATAATCCATAGGTAAAATAAACGAAAAATGTGGTTCATTTTACGAAAGTTTTGGTTATTTTGACATTACGAATATTTTTGTAATATGTACAAATGATATTTCGTTTCTAGTATCGAATTTTTATTTGTATATTTTACGAAATTTTATAAAAGTACAAAAAAAGATTGGTAAAGATACAAATATTTGGTTTAAATACAAAATAATTTTGTATCTAGTAGGATATTTTGTTTTCTAGTATCGAATTTTTATTTGTATATTATACGAAATTTTATAAAAGTACAAAAAAAGATTGGTGAAGATATAAATATTTGGTTTAAATACAAAATAATTTTATATCTAGTAGAAAATTGGCTGTATAACCTCAAAATACGATATATTTGGCAAATTTTTGGCGTTTATGTTACTGTGAAACATTGGCCATCATTATCTATGATATTTTCCCAACTTTCTGGAAATATATTAATTCCGCGCCAAAATAACTGCTCATTTTTTGAGGCCAAGAACTAATCAAGCCATTTTCGGATACCCGGGCCAGACGGTACAGGTTCCCTGTGATAGTCTGGCCCGATTTCAGTAGCTCATAATAGATGAGACCCTTCTGCCATTCTTCACATACTATATCTAACATTTCGGGTTGTCGTAATGGATCCATTTTTCATCGTCGTTTTATGGCGTTCAAGCAGCATTTGTGACATGCAAATCGTCTTTCAACGTCTCTCGGCTTCAAATCGTATGGTACCCATTTTCTTGCTTGTGGTACCCATTTCCCTGCTGCTTGCAAACGATTTGAAATTGTTGCTTGAGAAACTCCGAATGATTTTGCAAGTTCTTTTTGAGTTTAACAACAATCTTCATCGAGAAATGCCTCCAATTCATCTCTTCCAACTTTTTTGGCTGACCTGTGCGGTCTTTGTCTTCTGTGTCAAAATCACCACTTCTGAACCGCACAAACCATCTTTAGCACGTTGAAATCAATGGAACATATTCAATTGAAGAATTAAAGCAAAACTTTTCGCAAATAATGCTTTTTTTGGCACAAAATTCGAGATTTTTTAAGCAAAGAAAAACTTTGTTGTTTACACTATTTCGTTCAATGACCAAATGAGAATTAATGACAGATGTTTACTATATTTTACGAAATGTTATAAACGTGCAAAAAAGTTTTGTAAATATATAAATATTTTGTAAAAATACGAAATAATTTTGTTTATTCTACAAAAAATATTAATAATTAAATCTAAAATATTTGTAAAATATACAAACGAAATCGTTAAATATAAAAATTTTGTATGTTTACTAAATGGTATTTGGTAATATTACGACATTTTTGTACATTATGCAAATATTTTTTCATTAAACTTTATTTGTATAATTTACGAAATTCTTAAATTTAATCAATTTTTTACCATCAACTTACTACAAACATTTTGTAGTATTACAATTTTTTTGTACTTTATACTAAAAATAATTTACAAAATCGTGTTTGTATTATTTACGAAATTTGTAAATTTATGAAATTTGTTGTATACAAAATATTTGTGATATAAAGCAAAGGTTTGTATATTGTACAAAAAAGTATTTTCGTATTTTTAAGCATGGATTATTATGAGTGTAAGGGCCTAAGGGTTTTTAAAACTTGTTTAATATTAAAACTAAGAGTGGCTAATAACCATAAAGGAAAATTTATTTTCTAACTCATTTTTTAAGTTCTAAACTAAATTATATATTTCAAGTGTAATTTGATTTCTAGGTGATTTCAATTTTCAAAAATTTCAGTTTTTTGTCAATATTTAAAATTTTATGTAATCCGTTTGTCATATGGAGTATTTTGTTTTACCCATTTTCATGGATTCCGTGTGAATTTTCTGACAAAACTTTGTAGAAGGATAGGTAAACGTCTCTTTAGAGATATGTTGGTAAAAAATGGATTAAACAATTTAAATACTGTATCTGATAGTCTTGTCATTTTAATACTTTTTGGACAAATTTTTAATTTATTTGTGCGGTTTCCTTGTTCGATATTAGTTTTAAAAGGTCCCAGCAAAAAAAACTTGGATGTAATGCTTTACAAACTACTTCTTCCGCTGCTTCACAAGTATCTGTTAGTGTATTTTTACTGCTTTTTTAGAAGTTATTCTGAACAACATCAACAAATTACTTCTTTCGTTGCTTCTAAAGTATCCGTTAGTATATTTTTACAGCTTTTGTAGAATTACTTCTGAACAACATCCAAAAAATCACTTAAGTATTGCTTCTAAAGAGTAATTGCTCTAAAAGTGATCGTAAAAAGTGATTTTCGTATCATTTGGCATTTCCAAACAGATGGTCGCGGGTTCGATTCCCGGCGGGACCAATATTTTTTATTTTTTTTTTCCTTTTTCCTTTTTTTCTTATTCTATTAATTTTTTTAAAATTTATAATTAATTTGTTTAAATTCAATATTTTTAATTTTTAAAAATATGTATATATAAAAAAAAAAATGGTGAGAATTTGCTTTTTATGCACCTGTAAAAATAGTTCTAAAAACAATATTGAATTGGAGTGCACCTTTTACACTTGTTTCAATTTTATAGATTATCGGAAAGGTTAAATATAAAAGCAAATTACATCATTATTATTTTGATTTCCAATGGATGGCGACATTCCAATATGATCTTAGACTAATTTCAAAGCGCAACAAAAATTTCAAGCCCGATGGTTCTAACCCGAAATGAAAGTAAAATTCCAGACGATTTTGCAAAGTTAGCTCGGTTTTTTATTTTATGACCTCTTGAAATATCTGTGTGGCGCGAAAGCCCAAAAATGTTGCATATTTTTAGAGTTAGGAGCTCTCTCGCGTTCACGAATAAGTTAAATTTCAACTGTTTTTTTCGGTTCTTTTATTTTATTTGGAATTATCAAATAAACCACTGGTATAATATAATATTATACTGATAGAAAAATCCTGCAAAAATAGCAAAAAAAGGTACTCAAAATTAGTTAAAAGGGATTAGTAAATCGTTTTTGCTAAATATTGGTAAGATAAGTACAGCAAAAATGTAACTGTTTTAGTAATATTTGAGTTAGATTTCGTTTAATTGAATTGCAAATTTACCTTGCTAATATTGGCTATAAAAATATTGCTGATTATTAATAGAAAAAAATCAGTAAAGAAATTGTTAAAGTTAATTTATGTTTAAACTTAATTGAGTTGAATAGAAATAATGAACGCTCCTGCTACAATAAACAGAAATATTTGCTAGAAACTAGTAGACTGCTTTCTGCAGTGTAGATTTTATTCGCATTAAAAAAGTAAAAAAAAAAATAATAAGAATTTAAAATTCTTTGTGATGGTTTAGTCGACTAATTTCCAGTAAATTTTTTGCTGATTTTAGCAGGGTAAATTGTCATTTTCGATTAACTAAAATATAACTGAAATTTTGTAAATTTAACAGATTTTTTCTTGCTGTTTGTATCTGTTTATTTAGCAAACAGATTCTGCTGGATTCAGCTGTTTTTTCCGAAAAAAATCTCGAAGGCTTTTATATTAGTATATAAACAATTGAAAAAAAATTTCTCGAATGAAGAGGTGAACTAGAAGAACACACTAGTTCAAAAATAAAATTGATTGAAATGAACTGTGAACTGTAATTCCGATTGTTTGTACAAAATGTTTTATTTTGTGTGAAAATTTCCGAGTGTCCTCACATTTTTACTCACCATTTGAAATTTTTTTACCATAGCCTAACACTCAGGCGATGCCCCCTAATTATGCTAGTGCATTGTGTCAGAATTAGGAAAATAGATTAGATTTCGAAAATTTTTAACACCTGCTAATAACAAACAAGCGATGATCATTTTGCAGGATCTTCTAAAACCGCAGAATATAGTTTTGTTAAATATATTGCAAGAAGCTTCTTGGGACAAATCCGAATTTATATATGTATTTAATTTACAGTCACTTCCAAAATAAATTTATTGTTTCTCCTGAAGTACGCTTTTTCATGAACAGTTAATAATTTTAATTTTAAAAAGAATTATGGAAATCCAACATTATAATGCTTAACTTAGAGTAGAAAAAAATCTTAAAATGTCGAATTATGCCAAATTATCATCCTATAGTAACAATTTTATGTTTATCTTATAATAAATATGACGAAAACTATTAGTAGTAACAATAAAAAATAGCCACTTATCAATTAAAAGTTGCGAAAAAAAAAATTTCTGTTTCCTATTTGCAGTCTCATTCTATAAATTGCTTCTCTGCAAAAGAGAGGATTGCATTCTATTTATTTTCTAACCTCTTTGATTATGCCTATTCAAGATTTTTACTAAGAAAAACCCATAAAAAACAGTTTCTATGGCCACCAAAAAGCTTAAAAAAATTTTTGGAAAGCAGTTTTCGCAATTGAATTTAGTTAGGGTCTATTGTATTTATGAAAACTTAAGAAACTTGGTCATTTGATATTTGACTTCAACAAGAAATAAATATTTTTTATTAAATTTTTTAAAAAATGTTGCTTTCGACGTATTTTGTTACGTTTCAAAATTTGTGAAATCATTTCGAGGGGGCTCGAGCCCCCAAGCACCCCCCCTAGCTACGTGCCTGTTGTGGGTATTACAGTATTGAAAGTATGAAATGCTAGTTAGGTATGTTACATACCGTCGGAAAGGTTAATTTGTGTAGTTTCTCAGCATAAGTTTTATTTTTAAGGTTTTAGAAACACAAAAGTAGCATCACTAAAACAGCTGTAACTGTTCAATAATGAACGAATTGTCATTAAATTTTGACGGGAATCTTCTGAAGATGCGTGGTTCCAAAAAATCATATAGATTTTTCATTAGAGGCGCCAGCTATGTGTTATCCTACGGACTTTTCAGCCGATGTGTTAACTACAATTAAAAAATTAAATTTTTTGTGCTGTAACTTAAGCGGATGTAGCGATTTTCGTTTTACGGAAAATGCGGAATTGAGCGAAAGCGCACCTCAACTTCAATATATATTGTATAAACTTAAAATCTTTGTTACTTATATTAAACATATCATTTCTGAAAAAATTCATAAAAATACGCTAATTTGTTTTCAAGTTAGGACGATGTCTTTTAAAGGTATCCTAATAGAATTCTTTAAGCCCTTGGACCATATAAAGGACTTTTGAAAAGATAAAGCTTTGGTCTTACTTCTTAAGATTTGTGTTTGTTTTAATATTTAAGTTAACATATTCGATTTGCTTTCAACTGTAACATAAGTAGACAATTATCAATTATTAACCTATTCAAGGCGAATGACACTGATGATGGTTTTGTAGCGAAAGCCGAAAATACGTATTCTGTCTTGCTGGCCTCGAATCGAATTCTTTCAAAATTTTTTATTCTTTGTAATTTACTTGTGAAAATTGTATCATCTTTCTTTAATTTGAAAATAATTTAATCAGAAAGTGATATTAATTTATGATCTACTAGCGGGCGCAGCCCGCTACGTTGTTAGCGTGCCTACTTTGTTAGCGTGCCCCCCCCCCCCCCCGACACAAATTCAAAATAGTGCATATTCTAAACATTGAAAAACCCTGGTCTTGAGTTAGAAATTATTTTTTTTATACATATGCCACTGGCATCCCACTAAGCGACCAAAACTAAAACTAAAAAATAAAAAAAAAATTTAATTTAGAAAAAAAATATTGGATAAAAATTTTTTAATTTTTAAAAAATTTTTTTTCCAAAGATTGCAGAAGTGGCTTAATAATTTGTTTGGGAGAATGGGAAGACATTGATTTCAAAAGTTGGGTCACTTGACATGAAATCCCCCATATGTAAATACCATGAAAACATTGATATTGATTTTAAAAAAATCTTTTGTTTACATCCCTGCAAACATTTGGAAGATATCTTCCAAGAAGATAATAAAACGATATCTTCTATTTTTCATTTGAATGAAAATAATCAAGTAGTATTTTTAAATTGTCTTTTATCATTTGGGGATATTTGGAGAAAACAATTCAAAAATTGTGTTTTTTGTCACAATTTTTTTTTATGATAAAATTGAGGCAATATCACCTTTTTATGATCTGGAAGATAAACACAATTCGTTCAAAATTTTTCAAAATGTTGGAAAAAATAATACAAAATTTGTACAAAAACAATGACAAGAAATATTCGTTGAAAAATGAAGATTAAGTGCGCGGAAACAACCGGATTTTATGGCAACAAGATAGTTAATGTTTTTGTCAATGGATTATGTGTGCAGATATTCTTTTTCAGCGTTAAATTTAATAATGAAAAATATAAATCATTTAGTTTATTTCGAGGAGTTAATTTAGCGATATCACCTTTTTATCTTCCAGGTGATAAATTAGCGATATCGCCATTTTATCATCAAGAAGTATCGCTTTCGTATTGCTTGAGAGTATCGCTATAGAGAGGACATTTACTTTATTTTTATTTGTTTTTATTTCTTTAAAACAGTGTAGTATTTATTTATATTTTCCGATAGTACTTCACTTTTTACACAAAACATTTTTATATTTTCAATAAAAAATAAAATCTTACAGATTTTATTAACCCATTCAGCATTTCTTATAGTGCAATTCTCATTTTTTCACCAACACAACAACATTTTTAATTTTGAGCAGCACTGTTATAGAGATAGGAAATCAAAACTTACACTACTCACCGATAGAGGGCGCTGAAATCTAGTATTATCTGAGCAGCAATTTAGTATCAGTTTTGTATCAGCTGAGCCTATATTTAAAAAGTCAAAAACTGCTGAAAACTGCACAAAATAAGGAAAAAAACAAGGGCGGAATATATTCAAATAATAAAATTTGAGATATATGTTTGTTTTTTTCCTTTGTTGTTTGTTATTATTTAAATTTAAATAAGAAAAGAAAATTGTCAATTTTTTGAACAAAGTGCCATCTAGTGATAACGATTTTATTATAACTTATTTTTTTGGTGAGGCCATACCACTGAACTTAATAGTGAACAATAAAAGTGATATTCAGTGTGTTCGTTTACTCGAATTTCTTACTACTTTTACTACAATTGGAAAGTTTTGTTTACTTTTTGTATTGATTTTTTCCAGCTGTAGTAAATGTAGTAACTTGTAGTATGTAAACGAACACGCCTATTAAGTGTAAATTTTGATTCCTCAATTTTAAATTTATTATAGAATAAAATTAAGTTAAGAGTATTTACATAAATTTATTTTTATTAAATTAATCATTTTTAAAATAATTTTGTTTATGTTATTTTAACTACATTTGCAATTGTTTGTACAGTTTTACAATAATTAGCATGTATGTTGTTTTAATTGCATTTGTAATTTTTTTTACTACATATGACAGTTGATTTTTAACAGTTAAAAATAACTTCATATTGCAGTTGATTTAAATGCAAATGTAGTCTACACCTTTTTAACTGCCAATGCAGTTATTTGAACTGTCATTTGCAGTTGATTTTACCTACATAATTCCCTGAGTGTATATAGATTATGAATATTAAAACCATTTCTAACCGGGATAATAAATCCTTCTAAGTTATATGAACGCTACTGAAGTATTTTATTTTGGCTGACTTCATAAACGCAGTATGCAAAGCAACATTGCATTGCATAGTGTTCATAAACGTCATTGTCTTTTTTTTTTGACAATGCCGTGAGTTCATTAACCCTTTTTAATGCGCAACATTTGTCAAATTTGTGCAGTGTTTTTATTTGTGATGCTTTGTGATTTTTGGCGGTTGAAATGACGGACATATTATCGTAAGTTAAAATTTAACATAATTTTTATACAAACAAAATGCATTTAGCTGGGTAAAAATAAATGATCTAAAATTTAGATAAATCACGTTTTTTGGGGGCATTGGACCCAGAATTTTTAAATAACATTATCTTTTTTTCAAAACGGATAGCACCACTGGATTCAGCGTACTCGAATTAGGTTTACCCATCGGGTGCCCCGCTTGTTGGATTTTTCAACAAGCACAGTGTAATTAAACGAAAAAAATCCCGCTGCCCTGAGAAATGAGAAAGTCCTGAAAAAGAAAAACTCTAATGAAAACACAATTATATTGGAATCAGTGTCCAATTTAGATAATTTTTTTGTGAGGGTAATGAGTGCCCATTACACTCTCGCTTACAATGATCCAAAAATAATGAGAACCCATTACTTTTGGGGCATCGCGAACAAAAATAATTAAGCGAGTAAATAGCCTGGGAAGTAGTTGAGATCATTTTTTTGCTGGGAAATGTTTCACCAAATTTTGGAAAATATATATTACATTTCACGTGTATTTTTAATTTATTTGCGACGTCTACACTAATAATTTATTTAATGAAAATGTTTCCTATTAAATGAATGGCACACCGAAAAAATATCTCAGTTCCTCAGTTAAAGAAATCCTCAGTTAAAACCAAAAACATTTAAACTAACTGATGTAATCGAAATCAACTATTATTTTAGACCAACAAAATAATTTTTTTGTTACCCTGTAATACATTTCAATTTATATTGTCAAGTCTTGAAACAAATTTCCAAAAAAATAAATATTTACATATAATATTTTCAATCGATATTATTTGGTCCAGTTTGGTAAGTTAAATTAATTTTCTTTCATAATAAGAGTAAAACATTAATTAAATATCTTTTTTTAGAACGAGATCCGTAAAATTCTAATGGTAAAATCGTGTTCCAAACAGCAAGAACATGAGGAATACAGAATATACTTGGAACTCAAATTTAATTGGGAATGGAAATATATATCCTGCACTAATAGTATTTTTGCCTTTTAATGGAAAATGCATTGTATCATTTTATTAGCAACCCAAATAAAAATGGACGAACTATGAACGATTTTTATTAGTAATCAGCTACTAAATTCATATTTTATTTAATTTTAACTAACATACTGTTCTCGATAATTGTGCCCTCAGTTAAATTAGTTAGGAATAAAGTTAGTAACATTCAACTTAATTTATCAACTGAGACTCAGTAAGGGGTATTTCACCTAAAACTCAGTTAAAAATTAAGTTGTTGGTAACTGAGTAATTTTTTCGGTGCACAAATAAGGATCCGAGTAAAAAAGTTTTGATATAATCATATATTATTTTATGTAATTACATATAGTAACTTATAGTTAGATATGGCCACATATGCTTTTAAATTGAAGCATATAGACTTTTATATAGTCATATATTAAATATTTTTTCCTCAAAGGTTTTAATATTGAGACATATGTGATTTTATATTATTACATACTGGCCTACATATAAGTGTATGTGCTATATATAAGTACACAAAGTAATATATAAAAGATATAATTACATATACGTTTATATATAATTTAGTATGACACTATACATAATAATATAAAACTATATATGGAGCCATTTAAGAAATATTATATAATAGGTGTTATATATGATTATACATTGACGCATATGAACCCATATATAACTTAGTATGGTTTCATATCAACAATATTTCATGATTTCTTTTACATATAACGATATAACGTTCTTTATAAAATGATCTATAATTATATATCATCCCACATAAGCAATTTTTTCAAAGTGATTTTATATAAAAATATATGTTAAGGTCCTTTTAAAACCGTATTGTATTAAATGTGGTTCCGTATTAAAAATGATTTTGAACTAGTTTTATATTTTGTAATTACTAGGGATTGGCGCATGACACGATTGTGAGTGAAGTTATTCACAAGTGATCGTGAGTAATAATTACTATACCAAAGTAATTCGCCCGTGAGCGTGAGAATATATAATTCGTACGTGAGCGTGAGTAAGAATATATAACCCGTACATGATTCGTGTGTGAGTTTTTTTTTTGCATATATTTAACAATACTAACATAAAATTAACAATACTGAAGCTTTAATATGGAATTCTTTATACTATAACGCACACTTGACTGATCTCTTATATCTTGGTTGTATATCACAATCCTATTAAGTTAAAAATTTCTGTGTTGTTAACCTTATTTTAAAATTACTAAAAACAAAGAAAAATTTGTTCATGTTTAATGCACTGTCATGGATAAAAGTAATGGAAGATTTATCGAAATTATAAGATATCCAGTGAACCTGGGGGTTAATCATTACATTTTGTAATTAATTACACATTCATTTACACAATTACATGTAATTGTAATTGAAAAAAACTCAATTACAATTACAAATTATTTGTAATTGTAATTCAAAAAAGAACAATTACAAGTAATTTGTAATTTGAAAAATGTCAATTACATTTTTTGGGAAAATAAATAATGACAAAAAGCACAAGTTAGGGGTAATCCCAACACGACGTATTCTTTTTATACGCATCCATGCCTATGCAACCTATCCCAGTCAGATTTTTCTACAAAATTTTAACAAAAAACACTTTAATTCTAAATGTAATTGAAATTTGTAATTGAAATCACTTTCAATTACAATTACAAGTAATTTGTAATTGAAAAGTTTCAATTACAATTACTGGTAATTTCAATTACAAATTACAAGTAATTGTAATTGAAATCCCTCAGGTCTGATCTCCAGATATTGTATATCTTTTTTTATTTAAAAATATAATTTTGTATATTGTTAGATATGGTCATATATATTATGGTAAAAATATAGGGTTAATATTTAGGTATAATTGTATCAAACTATGTCCACTTTTATAACATTTTATATAATTTTATACAAAAAGATATAATTTTATGTAATTGGATGAGGACAAAATTCGGATACAATTGTATCATATTGTATCGAATTGTATCAAATTGTACCAAATTGTATACAATTGTGTACAATTCGATACAATATGATACAATAAGACGTTCTCATTTTTCGGATATAATTATATCTAATTACATAGAAGATTATATATAATTAAATATAACTTTATATGGCTCCATATCATTTTTTTTTTACTTGGGGAGGCTGAAAATTATAAGCCTTATTTATGACATTTAGTAGTAGGGTGAAACCATATCAACTCAACTTACCATTCGGATTTACCATCTCTGATTTGAATGAAGTTCACCACAACTAAAGGGTGAGTTACCCAACCGTAAACGTAACTGTAACGAATCAGCTGTTTCGAAACTACAAGAAGAAGTGTATACAAGTGGTTACTAACGCGTATATGTAAACGTACTTGCCGGATCATTCTGTTGAAATCAGAATTTTCTATCCGTCATCGAAACAGATAAATGATTTTAGTCGGAAAAAATATAAAATGAATAAAGAAAATAGATTCAAACAACAAGATCTACACTACAAGTTCTCAACGATGCATGAATTTTGGAGACCGGACCTTTTGGGTTTCCGAAATATGGCGTCACGAAAATTAAAAAAAAAACGGTAAAATTTGACTAAAGTATGATTACAAAATCGAAAATAACCAAGGTTGGTTACCGAAACGAATAACGGTGAGGGAAACGGTATCGAATTTTGTTTATTTCGGTAACGGTAAAGGTATATTTACCGGTACGTACCGGTATTAAAAATTACATTAAAAACATATAAAAACATAGCATATTTCTAATTTTAAGTGTTGAAAATACAGATTATGAGCTATAATTTCAATGCTGGTAGTTTTAATACGTAAAATTATTATCTATAAATTTTTTTGAAAAAAAAACTCAATATTATAAAATGAAAAAGTTAAAAATTGGCAGATTTTATATAAATTAATAAATACCGGTAAAATACCGGTAACTACATATAAAAATAACGGTATCGGTAACGATAACGGTATTTGCAATTTTTTTAAGGTATTGGTAACGGTAACGGTATTCAATTTGAAACGGTATTTTTATCGAAAACGGTATTATAACGATAACGGTAACCAACCTTGAAAATAACTTTTAAATTATTTATGTATGTTAAGATCTGAAATTCATTTTATTGTTGGTTATTAGGTGAGAATGTGCCCTTTTCACCCAGTATTAAAAAATATAAAGTCTCAACTTCCACGAATTGCCAGGAATTTTCTGTACAATAATTTATTAAAATTTGATAGTTTCACTTGTTTTTATTTTTTAAAAGACTAAAAGACTGTTATAAGGATTTAAAAAATCATCGAAATACGAACTCGGAGTATCAACAAAACTTACCCAGTCAGAAATTACAAGTGGTACAAAAAATTAAGCACTGGCATTCCACTGGATAACTGCGGTGTTAAAAATAAATGACTGGCAGAACACTCAGCATTTGCAAAACCGTTTTACCAGTATTTATTTTACAAAACGGTGGTTTATAAAAATCACTGGCAAAGAATAGGCTTAGAGTGATATGCCAACGTTTGCAACCATTGGTTATACAGTACTACCTATTCAAAAATTGCGAGCGGTACAAAAATCAATTTACTGGCATGATTTTAAAAAACGATAAAAATAGTTTGTAATTTTTTTTATTGTTTTTAATTTAAAAATTTTTATCGTTTTTTAGCACCAATTTTTTGTTTGTGGCCCAACGCTGGCATATTAGTTCCATAAAACTGTTTGCTGTTATCATTCATTTATATTTTTAGCCACCAAGTAATATATATCTCGTGGGTGGAGCTGTAGTCTGCCATTCTGACGGCCTGGGTTAAAATCACTGCAGGACCAAAAAAAATTTATATGAAGTTTTATAAAATTTAATTTCCTCAGTGCTTTTTCGGCGCTTTTTGAACATCCGATTCTTTTTTCTAATGATGTTATCATTTTGGGAATGCAAAAGAACTTTTTGCTAGTACTTGTACCTCCTGTTTAAAGTGCCTTGCCATCACTTTAGCGAACTAGAAAAACTACAAATTCTGAGTGGGTAATTTTCACAATTTTATAAAAAAAAAACGAAATTTAAGAAGATTTTTGTTCATAGTTTCCAAATAATTTTTAATAATTAGAAACAGGCACGTAGCTAGGGGGGTTTGGGGGTCGAGCCCCCCCCCCCCCACGAAATGATTTGCCAAATTTTGAAATGTATCAAAATACGTCGAAAGCAACAACGTTTTTTAAAAAATGTAATATAAAATATTTATTTTTTTGTTGAAATCAAATAGCAAATGGCCAAGTTTTTTACGTTTTCATAAATAAAATAGACTCTAAATCCAATTGCTAAAAGTGCTTTCTAAAAAAAATTTTAAGCTATTTGGTGCCATACAAACTGTTTTTGTTTATGGGTTTTTTTTTTGTAAAAATCTTGAATAATTATATGTGCTAGAGATAATCAAATAGGTTAGAGAATAAATAGAATGCAGTCCTCTCTTTTACTGAGAAAAAATTTATAAAATGTTGCTGCAAATAGGAAAGAGAAATTTTTAAATGGCTAATTTTTATTTTTACTTCTAATGGTTTTTATCATATTTATTATAAAATAAACATAAAATTGATAAATTAACCTTTGGTTTTCCTTAAAAATTACAGTTTTCCTGCTCGCAGGCACAAGCTGTTACTATAGTGTGATAATTTGGGATAATTCGACATTTTACAATTTTGTTTCCACCTTTAGTTAAGCATTATAATGTTGGCTATTCATAATTTATTTAAAATTAAGATTATTAACTGTCCATGAAAAAGTGTACTTTATAGTATATTTAGACTGGGCAAAAACTAGTAGTTTTTGGTAATTTTTAGGTTTTGAGCCGAAAACTATGAAATTAATTTAGTTTTTCCATACAATTTTTATACAAACTGAAAACCAGATTCTACCTGGTTTTTGCCAAAAACCAAGTAAAAATATCTGAAATTTGTATTTTTGATACACCCGATTTCTTTTATAACTAATTTTTGATACACCCTGTTAGAACGAATATAGAATTAAAGCAAGTGTCAAACATATATTTTTTAATTTTTTTTAAATATTTCAGTTTTAGTTTAAAATTGTGTGTTGTTATATATTTGTAAATGCGTTAATAATTTTTTTTAATTTAATTTAACCATAAAAATATAGAGAAAAGTGCTTAATAAAAAAGTGATGTGACAAAGAAAAACTAAAAATTCAGTGTAAATGAATTGGCTTTTGGAATTTAGTTTTGTACAAAAACCATCTGGTTTTTACTCAGTCTAAATTCAGTATTAGGAGAAACAAGAAATTTATTCTGGAAGTGACTGTAAATAAAATATATATATATATATAAATTCGGATTTGTCTCAATAAGCTTCTTGCTGTATATTTAACAAAAATAGATTCTGCGGTATTACAAGATCTAGCAAAATGATCATCACGGTCTGCCTCAATATTTCTAACGCGAAATGAAAGTTCACTGTTGCTAAAACAAAACATTCAAAAGATTTTACAAATCTAACTCTAATTCTAATTTGATGGCCTCTGGAAACATGTATCTATTTTAATCACGTTATCGTCACAAAGACGCACTATCAGTTACTTTTTATTCAAATTGTTTGTTGTTAGCAGTTTGGTGTTAAAAATTGTCGAAATCTATTCTATTTTCCTAATTCTAACACAATGCACAATGCACAGTGTTACTCTATTGTAAAAAAAAAACAATTAGAAATTGTGAGTAAAAATGTGAGGACACCCGGAAATTTTTGACACAAAATATAATTTTTTCTACAAACAATGGGAATAAAAATTATTAGAATTTGGCATTATAGCAGGCGGTTTTCATCGCCTCTTTCGAACATTAACAGTTTGTATCGAAAAATGTTAGCCTTTGCAGACATGTGTAATTCTTATGGGCACATTTTTTCGATACAAATTAAGAAGAGAGTGATTTAGCAAAGGTAGGGAGATTTGGGAACTCTTTTAATTATATAGTCGTTGATTATAGTTCACAGTTCATTTCAATCAATTTTAATTTGAACTAGTGTGTTCTTCTAGTTCCCTCGTTCATTCGAGAATTTTTTTCAGTTGTTCATACACTAATATACAATAAAAAAATTAAAAAATCTTTGCTGAAAAAACAGCTGAATCCAGCATAATCTGTTTGTTAAACATTAAAAAGATACAAACAGCAAGAAAAAATTTACTACATTTTAGTAAATTGAAAATGACAATTTACCGGAAGAACAGTTGAAATTTGACTTATTCGTGAACGGGAGAGAGCTCTTCTAACTCTAAAAATGTGCAACATTTTTTGGCTTTCACGCCGCACAGATATTTCAAGAGGTCATAAAATAAAAAAACCGAGCTAACTTTGCAAAATCCTCTGGAATTTTACTTTTATTTCGCGTTAGAACCATCGGGATTTAAATTATTGTTGGCGCACATATTGATATGGCGCACTCCATTGGAAATCAAAATAATAATGATTTAGTTTACTTTTAATACTTAACCTTTCCGATAATCTATAAAATTGTAATAAAACATTTTAAAACGAATATCGAACAAGGAAACCGGAAAAAATAAATTAAAAATTTGTCCGAAACGTGTTAAAAGTTTACTGTTAAAATCAAGTAACAAAACTATGATACACAGTATTTAAATTGTTTAACCCATTTTTTACCAACATATTTTTGAAGACACGTCTACCTATCCTTCTACGAAGTTTTGTCACAAAATTTGCACGGAATCCAAAAAATGAGTAAAACAATATACTCCATATCACAAATAGATTGCAAAAAATTTTAAATATTGGTAAAAAACTAAAATTTTTTAAAATTGAAATTACCTGGAAATCAAATTACACTTGAAATATTTAACTTAGTTTAGAACTTAGAAAATGCGTTAAAAATTAAATTTACTTCTATGGTTATTAAGCCATTCTTAGTTGTAATTTTTTTAAAACCTTTAGGCCCTTACAGTTTTAAAAACCCTTAGGCCCTTACAGATATTTTTGCGTTCTTACAGATATTTTTATAAAATTTTATGCCTCTGTCTACTACGAACTTCTCTTTCTACTATTAACTTCGGAAAATTGTAAAAGAGACAGCTGGTGCAATGATAAACAAATAACACAATTGTGAAAATTTAAATTTTAATTAAGCAAAGAAATACACAAAATAAAACTTCTATATATAAAAACGAGTAAAAAGGTTAAAGTCGGGCATGCCGACTATACACCAGTCTGGTGTATTGTTTGGATCCGAAATTCGAATGGGTTAAAATGGGGCTTGTGTCAAAATTTTCTATAATGTGAGTCAGCGCACCAAATTTCATTAAAATATCTTAATATTTGCGACCTGCAGTTTGTAACCAAGCCAATTTTGGGGGACCCTTATATGGGCACTAGTTCTAAACATGGACCGATGTTCACCAAAATCAATACGCTTCGTCCTTGGGCCAACATAGGTCTATGTACCAAATTTCATCAAAATATCTTAATATTTGCGACCTGCAGCGTATAAACAATATAATTTTGGTGGGACCCTTATATGGGCACTAGGTCTAAACATAGACCAATGTTCACCAAAATCAATAGGCTGCGTTATTGGGCCAACATAGGTCTGTGTACCAAATTTCATCAAAATATCTTAATATTTGCGACCTGCAGCTTATAAACAGTATAATTTTGGTAGGACCCTTATATGGGCACTAGGTCTAAACACGGACCGATGTTCACCAAAATCAATAGACCGCGTTATTGGGCCAATATAGGTCTGTGTACCAAATTTCATCAAAATATCTTAATATTTGCGACCTGCAGCGTATAAACAGTATAATTTTGGTAGGACCCTTATATGGGCACTAGGTCTAAACATGGACCGATGTTCACCAAAATCAATAGGCTGCGTTATTGGGCCAATATAGGTCTGTGTACCAAATTTCATCAAAATATCTTAATATTTGCGACCTGCAGCGTATAAACAGTATAATTTTGGTAGGACCCTTATATGGGCACTAGGTCTAAACATGGACCGATGTTCACCAAAATCAATAGGCTGCGTTATTGGGCCAATATAGGTCTGTGTACCAAATTTCATCAAAATATCTTAATATTTGCGACCTGTAGAGTGCGCACAAGATTGTATGGACAGACAGACGGACGGACGGACGGACAGACGGACATCGTTAAATCGAAATAAAAAAAAATTCTGAACCGATCGGTATACTATAAGGTGGGTCTACGACCAATATTTTTTGGTGTTACAAACATCAGCACAAACTTATAATACCCTGACCACATAGTGGTGTAGGGTATAATTAACTGAACAAAGTCAACAGAGCAATTTTATCATTTAGATAGAGGATTTTGTGCTTAAGCCCGGTATTTTGTTCGTACTTTTGTGAAAAAAGCTGTCAAACTCCATGCAAAAAAAATTATTTTTCACTTGCGTTGAATTGTTGTGATATTGCGGTGGAATTTTTTCGCATCAATGTAATAGACAGTACCATTTGAAAATGTAGCGAAAAAGTGACATTTGGATTAATAATGATTGTAATTTTTTATACACAATAAAAAATTTGTGCATTTTAGTGTTTTTATTATAGTTTTTGAGCTCCAAATATAGAGTGAAAATTTTTAGCTCTTTTGAATAAAATACTGGGCTTTACTCTCATTTTACTGAACTTTACATAAAAATAATGGGGCTCACTTAACTTAAAATAACGAATTTTGTTAAAGGGTATACATTTTTTTCTGTGTGCATAGTTTTATAAGCTTCCCCAGCAAAAAAAAACTGAAAAATTATACAAAACATCACCTGTTCTAGAACAGATTCAGAGGTACCCCGTTCAAAAATATGTTGCTGGGTTTGGTTTCACATAAATTACTCCAAGCACTGCCAAATGAATTGCATGATTCCAGCAGAAAGCACCCACTACTGGACTGTCGGCCCATTTGGCCCTTTAGATATGGTGGCCACAATGTTATTTTCCAAAGACAAATAAAACTCTTCTAGTCTTATTTCTACAATTCTTCCTATTTCATCAGCATTACATCTTCCTGATATATAAACCAACCCCAGGTTATAAAATGAATTATTTCCAACAATTATTTTAATTTTTTAAATTTTGCATTAATTTTTGCATTATTTCCGTTTATACATATGTTGAAATATCTCTTGTATTATAGTAAATTTCCTATTGTTAGAAATATGGCACGATATTTCTTTTATTTATCATTATATCTTTTAATAATAATAAATAAAATTATTGGCCCTTAATTAGGGTATTCAATTAATCGACATTTTAATCGGTTAATCGTTCAAATAATTATTCGGGTTTTTTCTTAACCGATTAATCGAAAAAAATTTTAAAATTAATCGATTAATCGAAAAAAAAATTATGTAAAATAATATGCATACATTTTTTTTGTATATTAAAAAGAACAAAAAGAATTTCTTAAACTCTTCTAAAATTCATAAAAATAAAAAATGTTAAAATGGAGATCATATTTTATCAAAATTGTTATTTCTTCTATCCTCTCTGTAATATATTAAAATTTTATGCAAATCGTGGAGAACCAAACCGCAGTACTGATCGGTTCTGTACAAACTGTATATTTTTGGAAATCCTATAAAATTTCCTTAAGTCTTGCATTATTTTTATCTACAAATAGTCGCCAGACTTAAAATTGCAAAAGGTTGATATCGCTAATTTTTCGTCAAAAGCCACGCCCACTTAAAACAAGTGACAAAATGAAAAAACAAACATTACGTTAAAATTCTGTACAATTTTCTGAACCATCTCCTTGCCTTTCGTGGCGAATTTAGCCACTATTTTGATCTTTAAAAATAAAGGCAACAACAATAAAATTAGAAAAAACTTGAATTGACTTAAATGGTTGGCCACAACTGTATGTTATACATGGAGCTTTATAATATATTCAATGAAAAAACAATTCCTAGATTAATTTGTATCTGTTTATGCATTGAACTCATAAAGCACATAAATGAAGGGAGACATTCTGTTGCGAATTGATTTCCCTCCACGTTTAGGTCCCTCCATCCCTTTATTTGATTTTAGCAACTATTTCGCAGGGAATTTAAAAAACCTAGTAATTAATTTTGACAAAGTTGTTTCTACCAGAGTTAGCTGAATTGGGTTCTGAAAAGCTCACATGTATGAAAGGTTATTTAGTTCTCATTAACCCTTTGACACGGGAATTTAAATGGCTGGGAATTTTCCGACCAAACTTCGTGGAAATGTAGATATATGCAAAAGATATATTGTTTATTACTTTTATGGCTTTGCAGCACTCCCTAGCGGAGATATTTGGAATTAAAGTTCAATCATTAACATGCTGCCGACCCCGTACGGGTTAAAATTTTTTTTAAATTTTAATTTTATATGTTTTCTATTACTAATCTCTACATAACATCTTTTGAGTTTTTGAATTTTATTCATCACACAATTTTTGAGACTAAACTTTAGCCTTTTCAACTTTTAATTTTTAACACATTCTCAGCAGCGTTGATGATCACAAGACAAAAAGCGCTCTACTGACCTAATGTTGTTTTGAGACTTCACAGCCTGCATAACATTTAATAAGAACAAAATAACGATCCGATAACAGTAAATGAATAGCTCTTTAGTTAAAATTCAAATTAGTGACGAGCTAATGAAGTCGACGTACATTATAATGTACGCCACTCGCCAAAGGGTTAAACATTATTTAGAACTCATAAAAATTTATTTTCACTGTAATCTTGTTAACAACCTATTTGTAAATTTGTTTATTTTACTTTTCAAATAGTATTTAAAAAACACCTGGACATGTTTATTCGTCTTTTAATTTGCCGTTTATTAGTTCGAATCCTGTGGCTTGGGATAATATCCTTTGCCAAAGGATATTATCAATGCAGAGTGCTCACAATTTTGGAAGCTGACAAAGCAAACTGTTGTATTTTTGTTTTTTCTTTGATACTTAAGATTTTTTTTACAGTTTCTAAAATAAGTTTTATTAAAATCCCATATTTACTTTAATAAAAAATATATATTTTTGAAAAATTTTTTAAATTTTTTACCAATTTCGATTAATCGATTGATCGTATAAAATTATTCGAATTATTCGTTATTCGAAATATGGACATTTTAAGTTATTCGAATAATTTTTAAAGAAAATTGTTCGATTAATCGAATAACGATTAATCGATTGAATACCCTACCCTTAATATAAAGGACTATTTTAAATTTAAAGTCGACTTTGTTTTTAATCATACGGTTTTATTCATGAAAACCCTACAAAAATATTCATATTTTCAAACATTTTGATTGGTTTAAAATAAATTAACCAATCAGAATGCTCCAAAAATAAACCAAGTCAAGGTATACTGCCACCCAATATTTTAACTATAGTATAGTCGACTTTAACTATAATATACATTTGAAAAATTTAGATAGTAAGGCGATTATTTGTAAGAAACAAAACTTTTTGTTCATATTTCTTTTAAACATTTTACCAAGTTTTTAGGTTTTCTAGTTAAATTTTGAATAAGTTATGCGAAAAATCTTTATTAGTTGAAATGCTCCTAATTATTTGGCAACGATTTTTTTGTGTGTCAAAAAAATTGATTTCCTTTTAAAAGATTATAACAGTAACATTTTTGTTTTGGTATTTAAAATGTTTTTATGACTAAAATTAAAAAATGCTATTCTAAACAAAAACAATTTAAAAATTTTAATATTTTTAAAATTTCCCGTTTTCCCTGGCAAAATATATTATTTTCACGGGAATTCCCGGAAAACTTTTCCCGGGCTATCCCGAGAATTCCCGAACCCCAAACCCTACTCTCGACTCAAGAATGTATCCCGGATAACCGATAATTTTTCCAATCTCACATTCCCGGGAATTCGGACCTGGGAGCCCGGTTCAAAAACACAATTTATAATAAAAAGGAAATAATTATTTTTTATTTTTTGTCTCTGGTTATTAGGCTAAATTTATTCGAAACTAAATATAAATTGAGAAAAGCATTTATAGTTTCTTTGAAAACTATTCAAAATATTTTAAAAATTTCAAATTAAATTTCAAATCTGAATTAAGTTTAGCCATCAGATAAGCTTGTCGATTTTTACAACTTTCGAAAATTGTAACAAAAACGAGTAAAAAGGTTAAAGTCGGGCATGCCGAATATAGAATACCCTACACCAGTCTGGTTAAAAGCCAACTAATGTTTGGATCCGAAATTCGAATGGGTTAAAATGGGACTTGTGTCAAAAATTTCTATAATGTAAGTCAGCGAAAAATTAATTAAAATAATTCATTAAAATATCTTAATAATTGCGACCTGCAGTTTGTAACCAAGCCAATTTTGGGGGGACCCTTATATGGGCACTAGCTAAACATGGACCGATGTTAACCAAAATAGCCAAATAGGCTTCGTCCTTAGGCTGTTATAGGTTGGTATACCAAATTTCATCAAAATATCTTAATATTTGCGACATGCAGCGTATAAAAAATATTTTTGGGAGACCCTTGTAAGGGCAATAGGCCTAAACATGAACGGACGGAGAGACGGACATCGTTAAATCGAAATAAAAAAAATTCTGAGCCGATCGGTATACTATAAGGTGGGTCTAGGACGAATATTTTTTGGTGTTACAAACATAAGCACAAACTTATAATACCCTGACCACATAGTGGTGTAGGGTATAAAAATAGTTAAAAATGTATTTAAGAATTTTCATGAAAACACTAATTTTAAATTAACTTATAAATTTTTTTAGTGGTTTCGTTTTTCAGAACATATTTAATGAAATATTTAAAAGTCAGTTCAAATATTATTGATTCAATTAAATATTTGTTTAAGAACAATTTATATTTTTAACATATATTTAAGGCTAATAATTTTTTCTGTGTAGCCATTTTAAGAAATTTCTATTTTAAAATCAGTTCCATTCTCAATCGAAATTTTTATTCTCTACTAGGGTATTCAGTCGATTAATCGTTATTCGATTAATTGAACAATATTGCTCAAATTTGCAATTTTTATTTTATTTATTTAAAAAAAAAAACATATTTTTTTTACTAAAAGAAAAAAGTTAATTTTCCTTTGCGTGTTGTTATATCAAAGGCTTCGATTTAATTACATATATATCGCTTTGAAAATTTACCTAAGCGTCTTGAAAAATGTGTCGTTAATTTTATGTAGTTGTATATCTACCACGGAACTTTGTAAACTTTTACTCTAATTTTTGTAAATGTTACACCTTTTTTTCTGCGTGTAGTGAGCACTCTGCATTCATAATATCCTTTTGCAAGGATATGCCAAGCCATACATACAGAAAAAACTGGGAGAATATTACCTAAGAGCTATGTAATTATACAACTACATAATTTTCAAATTAGTTTTACAAAGTTCTAGTAAATTCTTTTCCCGGACTTTTTCATTTCCCGGGACAGCGGGATTTTTTACGGAATTTCCCGGGATTCCCGGAATTCCCGCTCGTTACAAAATATATAAATTCGACATGTATTGTACTTGAAAAACTACTTTTTGGTTAAACACCGTTCGACAAAGTTTATCTTTTGGTTGTATCCATGAGAAAATGTTCTAAAAGGAGGGCTAAATATCCATGACTTCCACTTTTTCCAGGTCAATTCGTTTAACAATTTAAATCGTGAATTAGTATTTATCTAATATATTTATATGGAAGGCCGTCCTAATTAAAAAAAAACTCTTAGGAATATATTAACTAAATATTAATTTCGCGGTTTAAGCTGTTAAACGAATTGATATAGAAAAGTGAAAGAAACGGTTATATTATTCTGATCCCTTCTTTCAGGATATATTGGAATTGTTAATGGGTGCAAACTTGTGTCGGACCAGTTTTATATTCAGAACTAAAATCAATTTTTTGCTTAAATATTTCTTATACATGAAATCCAAAAATTTCTATTTCTAGATATTTTGTTTTTTTTCTATGCAGATTTTCAGAAGTATCCGTCGAATTAGTTTTATAAAAAAGTTTAAATGTGAACATTTTTCACAGAAATTTTTAGGCAAATTCGCCTAAATAGTTAAATAGTTTCATAACTTTAATTAGTTTTCTTGAATAGAAATTTTTTATGCCACAACTCCTTAAAAAGAAATTATTTAATTTTCATATTTAGTTGCATTTTAAATTAGCATATAAAAAATTCAAAATAATTTGAAAAAGCATCTGATGTATTTATTATTTTAAAAATTAATAATACTTAAAAAATATATTTAAAATAAAGGAATAGCAATTGAACTTTAAATGAAATTTTTGAAGTAAAAGAAACTCAAAATACTTATGTTAATTGAAAATACGAAAAATTACTATTTTTTAACTTTAATCCCTTGTTTATTGGAGGTATTTGGAACTGAAATAATGATGTTGAAATGTTGTATAAGGCTGGTTTACACTATAAGATTTTCGGTACGAGTTTACTTCAGAACACGTGCAAAACATATAGGCAAGGTTGCAAAACCTTTCCGAGAATCTTGTAGTTTAAACAGCCTATATAAATATTGCTTTATTTGAACAAATATCATCATCTTAAAGAAGAAAAAAATTCCCGAAGGACAAGTATTTAAATTGTAAATTCCCGAAGGACAAGTATTTTAGTTTGTAATTTGGTAATTCGGTTTAACTAAACCAAATTCAATTGGCATCTAAAAACAATTTGGCTTAATTCAGTTTATTAAACTTTAAACCGTATTTTTTAATTTTAAATATTCTTTATTTAAATTAATTTAAAAAAATCAATGCTTTAAATTTAAATAAAGCTTCTAAAATTGCAATAAAACTAGCTAAAACTACAGTAAAAGACTAAAAAAAATCCCGGGAAATCCCGCATAAAATTCCCGGGATTGCGAGATTCAAAAAAGGGCGGGACATAAACCCTACTCACTACATTTATGTGTTTTATGAGTTGAATGCATACGAAATAGATACAAATTAATCTACGAGTTGTTCTATTCTTCTTTTCATTGAAGATATTATAGAGCGCTATGTAAAATATACGAACGTCTGGCGAATTTTTATAAAATGCTAAATTTAAAGAAAGGTCTGCGGTGTGGTTCTTACCGATTTGGATAAAATTTGAATATATTACAGAGAGGAGAGAAGTAATAAAAATTTTTATAAAATATGATCTCAATTAAAATTTAGAAGAGTTTCCGAAACTCTTTTTGTTCTTTCTTTTAAATAAAATTATTTAAAGTACAACAAATGTATGTATATTATTTTACATAATATTTTTTCGATTAATCGATTAATTTTAAAATTTTATTCGATTAATCGGTTAAGAAAAAAACCAGAATAATTATTTGAACGATTAATCGATTAAATTAAAATGTCGATTAATTGAATACCCTATTCTATACTCTTAACCTGTTTCTACCATAATTCATATCACGTAGTGCTAAGACCAAATTCCGGTTATATCCATAATATATAGTGCATAAAAAATTTCTATTTCAGGAAATATGTCAAATAAAATGGATAGAAACAAAAAATCTGACGACAATTAACCAAAAGAAAAAAATAAATAATAAGAACAACGAAATAATTGTAGAATATTCAAAACAAAAAGAAAGCAAACCAACGATAGTCATTTATAAAATAAGCCACACTGGGTCAACAACAACAGCTTACAGTGCAGCAGCAACAGCATTACACCACTTCCCGGAAGAGTCAACAGCGGCTAGTAGTAGATCACAAAACCGAAGAGAACAGACAGCTGGCCAACAGGTCGTACTCTGTTGAAAATTGTGAGTTGTTAAGCGCTCATTCAAAAGTGGATCAGTGGCTGTTGCAGCACTTTAAACGAACAGCTAAAACCCCCGCAAACGATTTGCGCCCAATTGCAGCATCTATTCCGCCAATTTCGCTAAACAGTAGCAGCAGAACAAGTAGCTGTTGCAGCCCAACAATAAACAAATTGTACATACCCATTCCGAGAGTAAAAGCACTTGAGATTTGTACGTTACGTCACGCTGCTGCCACACCGAATGCAGCAGCTATTAATATACCGCAAGTGGCGTTAACGACGACGTGCCAGGGATATACCAACACCACTACTACGTCACCACCGGCGACAAACGTTGTCGATGGTGCTGAAAGACATAATTTAAATATTTCAATGACTACAACGGATTTGCAGCAGCACGAGCACTTAACACAACCATCCCAGCATCATCATATTAGGCAACACTTGCATGCATCACCTCCGCAAACACACACGCCTATATATCACTATCAACAACACCAACCGCAAGCCGCGATTTATCCGCACCATCATCAACTTAAAATGGATGCTGATTTTTGGCAACAAGCTCGAGGTGCACCATTTGGTTTGCATTCTGCTTTGGCAGCAAATCATGTGCATCATTCTCAAACGGCCCAAACGCATATGCAGCACCAGCAACAAGAGCAGCCTCAACATCATTTGGCAGAGCATCCATCTCCAGCACCGCCTCAACACTTGACACAAACTTCGACAGGAAATACACACGACAATTTAACAGCAATGACAGAGCAACACCAACAGCAGCTCCATCACCAACAGCAACAACAACGGCATATTCATAATGAACAACTGCAACACCAACATCAGCATACACATTTAACACCTTTGGGACAAGAACAAAGTCATCATTTACTTTTTAATGCTGCCGCTGCCGCAGCTGCTGCTGCTCATCTTAGTGGTGTAGTTAAATCTAATGAACTGTCTTCCGCTACCATTAATCATGATAATGATAAAATCATCAACAACAATAATAATGCCAATAATAACAATAACAACAACAGTAACAATGAACAAACTATTATAACCAAACAAGAACCTCAGGCCACAAATGGCGGCAACAGCAATGGTGGTAGTGGCGTTTATGCTGGCAATACGACCAACAATAATGCACACACCCAACATGCAGTTAGCGAACAGCAACACCAGCAACAAATGCAACACTCACATTCACACCAGCAACACAGACAACAACCCCAAACCCTAAAATTTGAACAAGGAAGGGTTCCTAGTCCTGGAACACTGCCGCTCGAGACATTACACCAACAAATACAACAACAAATTGAACATCAAAAACATCCCAACGATTCCCTAAGGATCATAGATAGCACCACTACAAACAACCCAGAAAATCATTCTTACCATCAACATAATCTCACAACACACCATCAACAACAATTATCTGCCTCTGCTGAGAGCTCATCGCTTGATCAACAACAGCAGGTGTTACCAGTAACGACAACAGCAAACAAACCACTGGCAGCCTCTAGCCCTTTACAAATGACATCTTTGGTTCATCATCAAACACCCGCCTCATCGCCTCAACCATCATTAACGTCACCATCTGGAGGTAGTTCCACACCGGATCTTAAATTCAATAGTGAAAACAACAATAAATTACCCCAGGAATTACAGGTGAGAACAAAAAGTCTTGTTACAAAAAAGAATTTATGCATATACGTATTAGGGGCGATCACAAAATTCAAATTGTCAACGTTCGACAAAGGTTTGAAACAGAATAACAATTAAGTTTACCACTAATATAGTAGAATTTGCTTTCGTTATGTCAAAGTTTAAATATATTAAAAGAATGTGTAAATTCATACAAAGATGTTTAACCGAATTTATCTGCATGTAACACTTTATTTAGAAAACTGAAATGTACGAATAAACTATTTTTATTGCGGAATATGTACAAGCCCTACGGGAAATTTTAACAAATTGTCACCGAACTGGCCCATTTATATGAAATAGAGTGGTCACTTTTACATGGCGTTGTCATAGGAGGGGGAAATTGACCCCTTGTGAGATGTCGCAAGACAAATCGTATGACAGGTTACTGAACTCTCATAAAAAAACAAAGTTCGGGGACCTGTCCTGGGATTTGTCTTGTGACATGTCACAAGGGGTCAATTTCCCCCTCCTGTGACAACGCCATGTAAAAGTGACCACTCTATTTCATATAAAGGGGCCAGTTCAGTGACAGTTTGTTAAAATTTCCCGTAGGGAGATTATAAAAGAAATGGAAAAAATACGTAATTTTTACTCACAGCAATAATGATCTGGTAGTTTAACACAGAAAACGAAATTTGAATTTTTTGCAACACTTTTCATAGATCTTAACGATTTCTACAGCTTTTGTATTAAAAGCTTTCGTAAATAAGTCCAAAGATTTTTGAAAGAAAAAATCTTTTCCTTAAATGTTATACTGTTTTCTCGGTTACATTGTTAAAAGAAAAAAAGAACGTTGACTAACAAAAAAAGTTAACATTGTCGGTGCGCTGGTAATGTGTTTTTGAGAAGTCCTACAAACAGCTTAAGTAAGTTTGTGTTTTTGTTTACAAATAGAAAAATTGGCTTTTTTATATTTCTATGAAATACTCCTCAAAAGCAGAGGACTTATTTTGTCACCGCAGCTACGACATTGCAACGCTTTGACGACCACAGGCAAGAATATTTGCATAATGGTTTTTGCCAATTATAACACTGGTCTGCAAATTTGAAAAAAAAAAATTGACTGCACAATTGAAGCATGTTTTCTAAATAATCTGAGTGCGCTGAATTCGAATCTGGCATAAAAATTGGGCTACACGTTCATTTTTTATCGCATGCTGGCAATACTGTAAAACAGTCAATACTTACACTACAATTTCACAATTATCCACATTCATTCTAAATCTTCATAATAGTAGCGTTTAAGCATGTCAGGGAGATCGTGTGTTACTGATTTAAGCTATTTTTGCTTTGTGTGTGGAAAAAAAGAAAATGCAATATCAGAATCATTAAAATATGCATATTTACATTATTTTGGTTTTGCTGTCAGAAACTTGGACAAACCGTACACACCGACAATGTTTTGCAATAGCTGCAGAATTGTTTTATACATTTTATAAATTTGAAGGCAGAAGGTCAATATAAAACCGGCGAAATGTGCAAGAGTATCAAATACGATGCGGGAGTAGGGTAGAGGGGGGATCCTTCGCCAGTGGGGCACATACACCAATGCCATTTTTCTCCGGTGTTAAGGGAGATAAAAAATTGGAAAAAATATATTTTGTGCATTTTTCAATTATCTTTCCTTGACATCCACTTTGACGAATTTACATCACATGTGGTAGCAGACAGACGTACTTTTGTGTTTTTTTGGGGTGCCAAAAAAATAATACGAAGCAACCACATTTTCGAATAACTTCCTCAAATAGTGTGATAAAAAAACAGTTTTTCATTATGTTAGAGCTATGACTATAAGCTTTCAAACGATAATAATTTGATTTTAATAAAAGCCTAAAAAGTGTGAAAAAATATAAATTTTATGTTAGTGGTTGGCTCTGGGGCACAATCACCAGATGGCCGCTGGAGCTACAAAGAGTTGGTGCCTCACGGCTTAAAATGCTCTTAAATACATTTTATATTCAAAAATATGTGTAATAGTAAACTAGGATAATCGTATTCACATTTCAATTTATAGTAATATTTTAGATTTTTAGAATTTTGAAGAATCATTTTATTATAATTTTAAATAATTTTTTTTAATATAGTGAAGACTTATTAATTAAAAAGAATCACACATCTTACATAACTTATACCAAATTATTTATTACAATCATTAAAATATTGACTTTGCTGTATTAACAAATTTTTTTGTTGAAATTATTCCTAGCTCTTTTGGCGAATGTCCCCGAGGTTTGGGGCAGTTTCGCCGATTCGGGTTACTTTGAAAATCATTTAAAAAAAATAAAAGATATACAAATAATTAGAATAAAAATCATAAAACTTAAATCTAAGATATGTAGATATTTAATTTGAAAGTAATTTTTGAAAAATAATTAGTGGTTAAGAAATGATAATGCTTTGAAAAAAAGTGGCGAAGGATCCCCGCTTTACCCTACTACGGTATTTTTTTGAATGAAATAGTATCAAAAACAGTACGATCGTATCAACTTTCCCATCCCTGATGTTTGTAATTAGAAAAGAAATTCGTATGTCTTATGTCCTAATCTTATACTGTTTTCCCCAATTTTTATGTAAAAAAAATCTAAGAATTAAAAAGGGGAAATGAAGTAGTGTAGGGCAAATATTAGTTTATTCAAAAAAAATTACTCATGGAAGAGAAAATATAAAAAAATTACCTAAAGTTTTTCTTATAATTCTAATGAGGGTTAATTTTTTTTCAAACTGTCTCTTATATTGTAAAGAGTGTACTTACATACAAACGGTGTTGTTAAGAGAATTTATATTTATGTGTTTTAGCTAGTTTGTTGAGTTAGAAGAATGCTCTTCTTTCAGTTACAATATAAGGGGGTAAGGGTTTCTTAACATACGTGTGTGTGTGTTCTGGTTATGGAAAGGGTGTTTCTTTATTTCATTATAATAATAACGATGATGATGACGCTGAAACGGGACTGTAAGAGTTTTTTTTTTGTGTTTTAGAACCATATTCCTTTGTATTAGTTTCCTTTTATTTTTTATTTATTTTTTTTTCTTTTTGTAAATTTTTAACCCTTTTTTTAACTCTCTGTGTTATTTTTCAAATTTGTTGGAGTAATTTAAAAAAAAATGAACGAAACTAAGTCTAAAGGAAGAAATGTAAATGTATGTTAGTGTAGGTCTGTTAGTTTAGTATAGACCAGAGTAGAGTGGAGTACAGAGGAAGGGGGTGTTTCTTGTTCTTGTACAATTTGTACGTCTTAATAGGAAATACAACAAAACCATGTATTTTGCTATACATGTACAACACGGCGTGGTGTTAGTTATGAATTGAAAATAATTTTCTCCTATTAATGTTATGTTGTATACCGTCATTTCAACTTCTTCTGGCGTTAATATAAAAATTGTAGATTTTAGATGAGTGTGTGTGTGTAAGTGTATATATAGTTGAAAAGGTATATAGATACCACTTTTTTTTAATAAATTTTGTGTTTTTTGTGTGTGTTTTTTCTAATTTTTTTATTTCGCGCATTATTTCTTGAGAAGAAGACGCAGCTTTTTCAAAGACGTTTGTTGTCCTGTTTGAGGATAATATTACTTAACTATTGCCGGCAGAAGTTTTAAGGACATCAAACAGTGAAGATGTTTAAATACGCGCTACAAAATTAGAAAAAAAACCAGAAACAACAAAAATCTTAAAAAGAATAACAGAAGAACTAAATCAAAATAAAGGCAGTTTTTTTAATAAATAAAAATTTTAACTAAACCAAAGCAAAAGAAAAAAGTGTTTAAAAATGTGTTTCAAAATATAAGAAAAATAAATAAAATTAAACAAATTGAAGTAGCCACAACAAAATTAAAAAACCAAAATTAATAAAATTATTTAAAACAAAAAGTATTAAAAATTTACAAAATTTGTAAAGAAGAAAACAAAGCAACGGAAATTATAGACTTTTCTTTTTACATATTTGTTTGTTTTACCGGCATAAACAGGTTTTGTTTTTGTTGTATTTCATATATTAACTCACACATACATATGAATGCCTAAGTCATACAACCCATATGTAGTAAATGCTTAAATTAAACACATTCTCTTGCACACGCACACACAAGTACACACATGAAAGGACCTACATGCATTCAAATACACATATGATAGTAAACATAAACAATCAAGTATATAACATTTACAGGCATACAATATAATGATGACCAAAGTAATAGCATAAACTGGACTGTTTTTTTTTTTGTTCTTAAAAACAACTAGTCAAAAAAATGTCAAAGTTTTTGTTTTTATCCAACGAAAAATATGATGTGATCAAAATAAGCTTTTTTATCTATAAAATTTTTATTTTAAAAATGTGACATTAATATAAAATTTGAGTTAAAAATAATGCAAGATGGTTGACACAGAAATTAAGTTTACAAAGGGAATTTTATTCAACAGCCAAAAGATTTACAATAAAAATTTTACAAAGCTGGCACAAAAATTTTAATTTTTTGTTTTATTTATTTTTTTGTGCGACAGAACGATTTCTTCGAGTTTGGTTTAAAATAGGCAAACAAATTGTAGTTCAATGTGATAATTAAAGTATGCGTTTAAAATAAAACAAGATATTACTGTATTTAACCTAGATTATCCAGATAGTTTATAAAAAAAGAAACTTTATGAAAAAAATGCTGGTGCCTTTAGAATTTACACTGAAAGAATTATCAACTTCAAGTTAAGCAATTGATTTAAAAATCGCTGATATTTCGCTGGAATTCAGCCATTAAAAATTTCATCAAATTAATTTTTTTTAACAAATTTGCTAATAGAACATTCAGGCCTGAAGAAGCTGGAAAAAAACGTGGGAGTAGAATGAAAAAAAATAAATAGTCTTGTTTTTCTCTATTCCTTAAAACGTCCCATGACTTTGATAGCTTGTTTAGAGGTTTTCCAGGTTTGAAAAGAAAAGTGTCGACAATATTTTCACTGAAAAGTTAAATTTGTTTTATTATTAAATATAAAAAAATACTATATATTTAAATGTATCAACTAAAAACTAATTTTTATTGATATTATAACTGATTTTAAAATGTGAGCTATAACACCGTTTTTTTATTCCATCTACTACACAGAGAGAATTTTTATGGATGAGAATTTTTATTAAACTATTGAAACTTATTAAAGTGAACGAAAAATTTCCTAAAATTAATGAAAAGTTTCAAACTTTGTATGAAACTTATTCATTGTATATAACATCTGAACATAATTAAAATTATTTTTGTTATTTAATTTTTTGAAAACTTGTATTACCTTAACGAAAATTTTCAATAAACAATTGCAATTTTTTTGCTTTTATGCAAACATTCATTAAAATCATGAAGATAATTCTCTCAGTGTGGAAGATCGTTTGCCATGAAATTTTAATACATTACAGAGAATGAGAAATTCCAAAAATTATCCTATATTTTTTTCCTTGTTTTATTGTTTGGTCTTAGGAAAATAGGTATTATTTTTTTTTTTTTTTATTTGATATTTTTTTATCTTTTTCTGCATGTTTTAGTTTTAAAATTTTATGTCTACATAAACTAGCCATTCATTTAAGTAGAATCATGTCTGTAATTGATCGAAAATATTCAGAAAATATTCTAAGATTTCGCTAAAATTGTGGTATTTTAAAATTGATGAAAATTTTTTCAATGAAATGACCCCAGAAAAATATTTTTATTATCAATAGGTTCAGTATTGCACATATCGTGGTGTCACGTAACTTTTAGCGGATACGTTTAAGTTGTTTTAAAATAAAATTTTTATGTAAGCGTCACTTGGCGGTCATAAAAAATTTAAGTAATCTATTGTTTTCCTACAGGAATTGTCGCTTACACTAAAAGTATTTTTCTCTATAAATTCGTAATGGCACATTCTAAGTGTTGTGAGAAGATACAAATGACAAAAAATTACCGGTATTTATCTACCCAGTATAGAAAAGGTAATGGGATATCATAAGTTTTTGGCCTACCAGTAACGATGCCAACTTATGTTCCACAGTACTTTAAAACATATAATAATGAGTATAATTTTATACACTCAACCAAAAGAGTCTGTAATGGCTACTGAAAATTTTGCTGTTATTACGGGAAATTTAACTGTTTTGAACACAGCGGTAGTTTTTGCTGATTTTAGCAACACATGTCTGCCGATCTGTAGTACAACAAAATTAATAGAAAAAATAAGTAGTTGCTACTAAATTTTAGCAAAATTGTTGTAAACTGCAATTCAAAATCGATTTGGTAAAATCAGTTAAAAAACTTACTAAATATCAATAATTAGTTGCAGCTAATAAATTTCAGTAAATTGTTGTAAACTGTAATTTAAAATCAATCTGCTGAAATTAGCAAAAAAGTTTACTAAAAAATAAACAAGCTGTAAAATCTAAAAAAACTAAATTTAATAAAAAAAAATGTTTTTGCTTTTAATTGTAACAAGCGTATAATTACTTCATCGTACTTGAAATTTGGAGTCAAAATTGCAAACGGTTATTAGTTTTTTATGCATTGGACATGCAATAAAATTTTCTGAGTGTTATTTCCAAACTAAGAATATATCAATAGTAACAAATATAAACTAAACAAGAATTGTAAAAAATCAACGAATTCTTGTAAATAAAATTTTTTAAATTAGTATATTTTTCTGCTAAATTTAGCACTCGGTTTTGAAAAACTAGTAAAATGTTTCGCTGAAATCAGCAGCGAAAATTAGTAAAAAAATCCGTAATTTGTAATAAGAGAATAGCAAAAGTAATTACTAAAATAAAAATTGTTTAAAAATCAATACATAAATAGCAAAGTGCGATTGGAAACTGTTTACAAATTTTTTACTAACTTTTTTATCTGATTTTAACAAAAAGCAATGCGTTACCAATGTCATATGTTTTCATTAGAAGAATTAAATTTGTTTTTGTTTGTTTTATTTTCGTGGAAGAAATATTTTTTATATTCTCAGTGTATAAAATTTAACTCAAATACATATAACTAAAATTCTGAATATTTTACAGTTTTATTTTTGCGGTTCATATCCTACTAATATATAGCAAAAATAATCTGCAAATTTAGCAATTTTTTTCTGCAGCATCATTTTTAACTAATTTTAAGTAGTTTTAACAATTTCTTCTTACAGTTTTTTTTATATTAGTGTAGGAATCATAGGAGTCATCTATTTATTATTATAATTGTTTTCTTTTAATTTTTTATTTTTAATTATTTTTATAAATTTTTCAAGTATAAAATAATCTTGATTTTTTTAATTTCTTCGAAAATCTATTTTTAGACTCAATGTGTATGTATAACCACTTTATGCTGTCGACTTTCAGTATGAATTCTCAAGTTCGGTTCCTGGTACGAACACATTTTATCATAATAATAATTAACAGCCCAGGTACAAAAAATCAAATATTGTACCACACAGGTTTAATTTATGTTCGCTCATGCTCATGAACATGGAGACCTAAATCTCCACTCATAGAAACATTAATCTCCATTTATGCATCCACACATGTTCATACATGTGCACTAACGAAATTTGAGATATTCGGGGCTGTTCTAAGTTCCGAATCCACATAAAAAAATTCTAAGGTGAAACATTCCGAATTTTTTTGCTGTTCTGTGATCCATATCCGAATTAATTTAATTATTATATAAAAATTTATCTAAAATTTATTTAAAAATTCCAAATTTCCGAAATTTTTAATTCCGTATGATTTTACAAATCCACTCTAATTAAAAAGTTAATTTTAATCTTTTAATTCCCAGTGGAACATAGGGCCGCAGGTTTCAGTAATCATTTTAACTTCGGGGAGAATAAGTGATTGGCCTATAGCTCTCCTAGGCTGGTGCTGCCAGCTAAGCCACCAGCCTGGCTTGGTGAAAGTCAGTATCAAGCTTAGCAGAAATGCCTACTTTCCGAGTCGTCACTTTATTTTCTTTAAGTGACCATTCGGACATGCTAAAGACCGTCGCTCGAATTCGCTTCCATCTCAACAGAGGTGGTCCCCAGGGAGTACCACGAGGAGGCCACTGCCGTAGCAATGGGATCAGCACGCTGACCTACGAGTCGACTTGGAGTGACTTACTAAGGATAGTGGGAACACTTTACCTTATACTTGTCAATTTTAAGGATGACAAGTCTTCCTAAGGAACGCTTTAACCAGTTTGCCTTACTCACTCCCATACTCCCCTTGTATGTGTATTAGTTTCGATTATAAAATGTTTTTTTTTTGGGATACATCGCCTTTTGGAATCTATTTAAATAAAAAATAATAATAGTGAGATTTTTTGTAAAAGATTTCAAGACGGCTAAAAATGCTGATTTGGGGTCCCCTTGATCCTACACAGCAGAAGTAGCTGTATATATTGCAAACCTAACTTTTTCATTCGATTCTACAACAAAAATAATATCGTGAGCATTTTGTCACACTTCCAAAAAGCGCCAAAAACCAAAAGAATTCACAGAATGAAAAAGTGAATCGCACTGAGAAAAATGGTAGAAAATTTTTTCAATATCGCTAACCTTTAAAAAGTTATAAAACTTAAAATAATTCCGTGTAATAAAGACCAATCAATATTATTAATTTTTTTTCATTGCAAAAGTATTTTTCAAAGTCGTAAAAATTATTAAAATTTTGTCAATTATTTTCTATCAAATTATTTTTACATCAAATTCCGAAGCTTAATAACTTTTATACGGCTTGTGAAAGATTAAAAACTTATTAACCATTTTTCTCAGCTGTAAATACTTCTCCACTACGTGTGTTAAAAGAAATAAAAAAACTTTTTTAATTCTTTTTTTTGAAAAAATTGAGTTTTTATAAGATCTTAGCTTTTGTGGAGGTGTGAAAAAAAACTCACATAATGTAATGAGGTACGATTCGAAAAATGGGCTCATCTAATCATATAAATTAGATTTCTCAATAGACTGGACAATTTAACGCAGTATCCACAAAATTTGAGTTCAATATTTTCCTCTAATTATATCAATTATAATGAAACTTTTTTTTATTGAGTTTGAAATTTAAACTAACTAATTCTAAAAACCTCGACCCCTGACGATTTCCAACAAAAATTATTTTTCACAATTTGTAAAACAAGTTTTGGGTTCTTAACATATTTAATTCCTTTGATCTCACTTCTTAATATTAAATCCCAGTGTAGAAAATCATTAACAGATATGTGGTTATGTAACTTTATTAGTATACTTCTTATTACCTTCCTATGGCGATATCGCGCAAAATAATGAGCTAAGGTTACACACCAGCATACGAAAAATTAAAAAATATATCGTTACGATTGTGATTACCAGTACCGATTATAATGCGTCTAAAAAAATAATGTGTCTAAAAATAGATTTTTTTAAAAATAACTTTTATAAAAAAAAATATTTTTTTATTGTGAAATTTTTTTTAATAAAATTTGCTTGTTCGGGAATCCAACCTGGGATTCAAGATTGCCAATCAATAGCTCTACCATATGAGCTATCTCGACTGGTAAAATTTTAAAGATAAAAATATAATTAACCTGCTGCGCACAAGTCAGCTTACATACAAAAAATCAAAACATATGTGGTTACATATATCCTTACTAGTATTGAAAAATATCGGGTCTTAAAGTAGATTTCAAAAAAAAATCAAGAAATTACTTTATGTTTGAAATAAAGATAAAAATAAGTCATTATGGGTAACGCATCTCCTTATTTTTAAATAATAGAAATAGTTATTAATAACTCATTATTATATGTTTTAAAATAATATAGGGAGTAAGTCAGTGTCATTACTGGTACTCCAAAACATTATGATATGTCATTACCGTTTGTACACTGGGATGTTATCAGACTGTCAACGATTTACATGCGAAACAAATGTTGTACCAATTCGGTGGATTGCCGGCCAGAATTTGACTGCACTTGGTACAAAATTGCTATGCTGAATATTTGGGACAAATTCGACAATGTTGTACCGAGACGCACCTGGATCGAAATTGTGAATATTTCGAACAATTAAAAAAATTAAATTTTTTTGTAATTAATTTTGGCATACTGAACACGAATATGAAAAAAATTAAAATCGCACAAGGAATCGCTAAAAATGGCCTTGAAATGTCCAATTACTATAATTGAGCTCATAATAATATAATATAATTAATAATAATTATCTTAATTTTTGCATTAAAAATACAAAAATTGTTTTATCGGACTTTCTATATTTTCATATATTTAGTTAGAAAATTCTTCTACCTCAAGTCCAAATTCTAATATGATATTGTCATATTAGATCAGGGATGGAAAACATGGTACAATTGTACTTTTTTTGATACATTTTGAACTCCGTTCAAAATTTACAAATTTAAAATTTTTGTATTGAATGAAATTTTTGTACTTTGAAGCTGTCAACAAATATTAGAATTGCAGACGTGGACTAAAATCATTCTAACAAAAAATTGTAACTGACACCTTTTGGGCCCAATGTTGCAAAAAATATAATAACTAAAATATAACCAAAACAAAACATTAACATATATTTTCATATATATATATTTGATAGTCACAATTATTGGTTATTTTAAGAAAAGTTAGCAGGGGCCGAATTACGAGTGAAATTGTTCGAAACCCGTTTTTTCTATTAGTAAATATGTTAAATCTGGCAATGATAACACCATGTTTTACTTTTATATCCAATATAGGGCCCAACTACAATATCTCTGGCCCAAAAAATTTCATTAAATTTCATAATTTTTTTAAATAAAAAACTAATTTCGAACGAAAAATTTCGATCACGAATTCCGTAATTCGACCCCAGGTCTTTGAGTCGTATAGAATAGTATTTCCTGCAAGCTTGACCTGGATCTCACATACTTTTTATATCAAAAAAAATTGGTGAGGGCTGGAATAGTACAATTTTTATAGAAGAATATTTTCTGCAAGTATGACATTGCTCGGACAAATTTTCTATATATGAAAAATTTTGGTACCGTGAGGGTCGAAAAAGTACAATTTTTTTATGTGGTTGGTACAAAATTTAAAAACTCATTTCCATCCCTGTATTAGATTTTATTTGTTGTTTCAAAAAGGGTTGATCATTTTCATGATAGACAATACAATTGTTTCGTAGGCATCACTCTACTCTTCAGTTATCCGCAATAAGAAAATGATAACTTTCTTACTCAAACCGAGACATTACATAAGGTACAAAAAATTAACGGGACGAGAATTTTTTGAGTTTAAAGTTAGTTGTTTTTACAAAATGTATTGACTACGCACATACATATAAATAGTACCCAAAGGGTACTTTTATGTAATTGTTGCTTTCAAAAAGGAGTTGATTTAAAGCTGGTTTTACCAAATCAGACAGTTCATATACGAAAGTACAAAATTCTCGTCCCGTTGATTTTTTGTACCTTATGTAATGTCTCGGTTTGAATAAGAAAGTTATCATTTTCTTATTGCGGACAACTGAAGAGTAGAGTGATGCCTACGAAACAATTGTATTGTCTATCATGAAAATGATCAACCCTTTTTGAAACAACAAATAAAATCTAATATGACAATATCATATTAGAATTTGGACTTGAGGTAGAAGAATATTCTAACTAAATATATGATAATTAATAATATTTTGAAAACCCTTGGCCCAATTTATTTTTTTTTTTAAGAGTCGTGTTTTGCATGCCGCTTTTAATAAAAAATTATGTATTACATATAGGGTTTTCAAATTCCCGACTTTTTTAAACTACCGAGAATCCGAAATTTTTTAGGATATTCTCTGAATTTCGCGGGAATATTGAAGTCATTTTTCCTCACATTTTTAAAATTTCACTTTTTGCAAGAAATCAATTAACAACATCAATAAAAATTTCAGCGTATTCCGATTACTCTTTCATCTCGAAAACCACATTTGAGATCATTTTCGTGATAGTGTAGTAGCTTTATATCAACACAAAGTTTCAGAAAAATGGTATTAATTCAAAAAATAGATTTTTTTTGCAATAATTGCAAAAATTTAAAAGAAAAACAATGTAAATATACTTTCAAATGGAATTTTCTTACTATGATATATTCGGATTTTCAAATTCTCTTGAAATGTAACCACAAACAGTTTTTTACTTCTACTGAAAATTTTAAAATTTTCAGTTAATACCCTCTTGTTGATCAATTGCGATATGATTTTTGAGACTTTGTAATATTATTCTTTTTCTTCTAGTTTTGATAATTTTTTTTAATTAGAATTTGTGTAGCCCCTTCAACCCTTTATTTATGATAAAATGTTGTCCAATTTTGGCGTTTTAATACTTTCCAAACCACGTTAAATCGAGTTAGATGCTAACATTCACTGCGTAAATCGAGGGCTGCTTATAACTCTGAGAAATATTGATTTAATACAAACGTTATTTTTATGAATCGATTTGTCGGATTTTAGAATAACATCAATATGCAAATTGGTTAACAAAAAAATTATATTTTATTTTATAGAGCTATAAATATGAAAAACAATATATAAGTTAATATTTTTCGAAGCTTCTTGCAAGCATAACCAACTGTAGAAATATGTTAAAAGTTTTTATTGCTATTCTGTATGTTACCACCATTGGTAATAAATAATACAAGTTTTTATTTCTGCCTTACTGTCTTTTTTAATAAAAGAAGATGAAGAAAAATACTCCGTACAATGAGTAGGGTTAAGTTGATCTATAAATATATTAAAATTTTATAAAACAAAGAAATTTCAAACAATTTTAGAATTCGCTTTTTACTTCTAAAAATTAGATTGGTCCGCTATGGTTCTTAATGAATATTTATTAATTTCATCCCCTGTATTATATCCAAGTTTCATTACGTGTTCGCCAATGGAGACCACGCTTGTTAGATTTTGAGAAATTATTTTAAAATTTAGGGTTTGAATCAAAGAGATCTTTTTTTTTTTTGAAATACCAAGGAGCATAGAATACTAGGAGATACGATCGCACATTGGACCGGACATCGAAAAGAACATTATGGCGTTGTCTAACAAGGTCATAATTGTCTTGGTAATTTCAAGCAGCTGCTATTACTTTGTTCACATATGTTTTTAAAGTTTGCAACACTTTTGTATTAGTGTAAGAAATTTTTTTCCTTTTATTATGTCTGTAAATGTTTGTATTTTTTGCCAAAATTAAAAAATGTTAAACTTTAAGGTTCTCTTTTATGAATAAAGACAAAAACAAAACCCACTAAAATAAATTCGAAAAATAAATTCGTGTGTCAAAATTTAGAAAAAAAATCCGTAAAATTAATAACAATTAACAAAACGAACATATATAAAACCAAGAATATAAAAGCTTTATTAACGTACCCGAAGATATTTTAACAAAAAAAATGACTCTCGAATGCGAAGAGCAACACGATGTAATTGTTTATTTTGAAAGCAAAAACAAATTCAAAATCCTATTTTTAATTTTTGTTTTCGTTATCATTAATTTTTTTTTATTTAAAGGCCGTTTAATAAATTTCTTTATGATTGATATCAAAGCTAAAGAATTATTTTTTTTATAAAATGAAAAATTAATTTAGTGCTAAATGTTTAGACATGAAAAATTATTTAAACAGGCCATATAAGTAGTTTTTTGTTCTAATTTGTAAATATATATTTTATTTTTGAAATTGGCTTATTAATAGATTTTATATATTAAGAAAAAAACAAAAAATTTGGTTAAAATTAAAAAGCACATTCACACAATTAAAGCTTTAAGGTGCTTTCACAATGATGGAGTGGTTCTACTCTGCAACACAGATTCAAATGTTAACTGTTTACAATGCAGAGTAGAGTTACTTCAAAAAAATATGTGACGTTTAAGTACTTACGCAGTTTTTACGAATATCTTGGCACGGCTTTCACTGCAATTAAAATAAAATAATTTTTTATTTTATATATTATTACAAATTTAAACTATTTGCTTTTATTTTTCAATATTTTTTTATAATTTGTTGACAATTAGAGATGTGAACAAATTAGTGATGTGTTTTTCTAGTTATATTTGTAATATTAAACAGTTAACAGAGTGATGTTAACTCTAGAGTGCAACAAATCTGTACTCCAGAGTCAAACAAATTTAACTCTGGAGTTGAATAAAAAAAGATAGCCAAATACAAAAATGTATTAGAAAGAAAGAGAAAACAACTAAATTTGCAACAGATTGGAGTACTCCATCATTGTAAACGCACCTTTAATAGTAAAAAATTGATTAAAAATAATGTTGGTTACCGTTTCAGTTTTAAAATAACTGTAATTTTTAACCATTCTAAAAGCAAAACCAATTTGAATATTTTAAATCCTCGACATCAGTAGGGGCAATAGTCCTCATTTTTGTTTTCTTGTTTTCAATTTCTTATTATCCGTAAATTACTGTTCTAAATAACTGTTTCGGCATTTCATTGGTATTATTACGGTATTATGGTTGACAATTACCGTTAGTATACTAAAACGTTAAGCAGTCTTGATTTAAAATAATGTGTATTAAGTGTGATATTTGTTCTCATCTTGTTAATATCTTACGGCGTCCTTACGAAGTTGAATTGTCGAATTCGAAAACTTACACTACACAATTAATGTTCGTTTTGTTAGTGAATGCCATTTAGTTAAACTTTATTCAGGTTTATACATTTCTATCCATCAGAACAAAATTTTTCAAAATACGTTTTGAATTTTCTTAGTCCAGAGCTTAGATAGAATTAATTCTATTTGAGCTTAATTCCAACAAAATTTAAACCAGCTCTTAAAACTGTTCACATTCCATTCCATGAAACCATTCTCTAAAAATTAACTCATTAACAAAAATTTTGTTTGAATAGAATTCGTTCTCATGCATAATTTATTACAAACCGAATTATTGTACAATCAACTTTAACAATATTTTTTTCAATTAGTTCGAATTTGTTAAAAAATAAAGCTGAAGAAAATTTTTCATTCGTTCAATTTTGTACAGGTGGTAGGTATGTACTAGAGGGCTGAATGAATGTTTTACAAAACATTCTCTTGCATGCGCTGATGCCAGATTTGAAAACTTTTAATACTAAGTACAACAAAAATTGACAATTTTGCTTATTTGTACTTACAGGATATTAGAATTTAGACCATTACAAAAACAAAATAAAACATAAAAGAAAAAAAATTTTTGGTGTTGTATAAGAAAATGTTTTGGGAATGTTTTGCAAAACATTCATACTGGCCTCTAGTATGTAGACATGTTTGTTTAACCTTCGCACTCCTGAAACCCACCCGGGTGGGTTTTTTAGATTTTCAATAATCGATAACTTTACGATTTTTGGTCAAAACAAAAATTGCTTTCGACTTAGTGACTAATTTTTTTACTTTTATCAGAAACTGTTAAATTATTCAAGATTCGAATATTCTTTATAATTCTTTATAATTTCTGTATTGCTTACAAAAGAACCGTGGGCATAATGGATATCCAAAGAAAGCTATTTGGAAGGCCTTTCCTCTGCTATACCAAAGATGCGCAGTAGACCGTACCTCAAAAAAAGTTCGCCGTACACCGAACAATCTAAATAATTTTTGCAATATATATGTACCTCTAACTCCCACTGGAGCATAGGGCGCCAAATGGATAGTAGCAACTGAGATCCGGTGGGTAAATACTAGAACGGGACACTTGAGATCAATGGTCCTTAGGGCAAAATCATTGATCCTCTCGAGAAAAAAACATCGGTTATTACCCATCGGTAAATGCCAAAAAATAACGAAAAATGTGAAAAGGCAACCCCTTCGTTCGACAAAAAAAATTTTTTCTTTGAAACCTCCTTACAAAAATAATTTAGATTGGAAGGTGTACGGCGAACTTTTTTTTTTAGGTACGGTCTAATGTTTAGAAATGACCTTGCAGAAAAAACTGCTGAAATAAGTTGATTATTTTTGCTAAATTTTAGTAAGATAGGAACAGGAAAAATAAAACTGTTATATATACAGAATTTTATTCTGCTAAAATCAACAAAAAATTTTACTAAATAATTAGTAGCCGAAAACATCATAAAAACCATTAAGATTTTCAAAGTTTTTTTCCCGATTTATTTTAGTAAAAATTTCTGTTGATTTTAGCAGTACAGACTGCTATTTGCATTCAACAAAGTTTAACTTAAAAATAACAAAAATTTGTAAATATAACATTTTGTTTTTGCTGTTTTTGGTCCACTAATATTAAGCAAAAGTTTCTGCAGAATTTACAGTATAATTTGTCATTTTGAATTGGCTAGAAATGAAATTAAATATAACTAAAATTGTCTTTTTGCAATTCTTATTTTCCCATGTGAAAATCGAAATATATATGAACATACATGATCATACATTGACTAGTATATGATCATGCATAGGCATATATGATCATATGCGTCTATGCATAGTTCAATGTATGACCATGCATGATCTCATATATTTCCATATATCTTCGGATCCGAAATTTGAGGGTATATGGAGGTATATGGCCATATATGATAATATATGAGCATACATGAATCATATGTGAGCATATATGGTCATATATGAACATGGACCGCCATATACCCTCAAATTTCGGATCCGAAGATATATGGAAATATATGAAATAATGTATGGTAATGCATTGAACTATGCATGGACGTATATGATCATGTATGCCCATGCATGATCATATACTAGTCCATGTATGATCATGTACGTTCATATATATTTCGATTTTTACATTTAGGCCGAGTTTTTTTGGATGTAGTTCAACTTTCTTTATTAGTTAAATATTGTTTAAATTAAATTTGTTGCTTTTCAGATTTCATTTAATTTACTTTTAATTGAGGCTAACCCAGCAGCATTGGACAGTTAAACTAAAGTACAAATTTGTAAACAAAAAACACCTGTAGGGGATTAATTTGTTTCGGCGATGCCACATTGCAACGTATTGATAGATAAAATACTGAATGATACCGCCAATTTATGACAATTCCAATTGGATATAAATTATTTTGACACAATCAATGTGGCGACATCAAGTAATTTGACATTTCTTAACCTAGAACTGAAAAACATCACTTAAACTTGGTTTTATTTTGTTTGGAGATTAACTAAACAGCCCATTAAATTAAGTTTAATTGGCATCCAAAAAACTTGACCTGAATATCGATAAATTGAAAGAATGGCAATACCTTTTTATAGGCATCTTCGAGAAAAAGTTTCTTTACAATTGTTTAAATATCGATCATTTTCTGCCTTGAAAGTTAACATATATACAAAAAGTATTGTTTAAGTTAACGACTAAAACATATTTTAGTTTTTTTAAGAGTTAACGGCCGAAATATAGTTTCAAATGACCTATTTAAATTACACACATATTTTATGCAAATGCGTATTCGAATTCGATAATTTATTGCTTAAGTTGCGCCCTAACACATAAATCATATTATAGCCAAATTTTTTATTTTTCTCTGTCTTGTTTTTCATTTCTTTTTTTTCCTTAAAATAGAATACTTGTGGACTTCCGACAAAAATAATTTATCGAAAAAAAAACTGTTCTCAAGAGACAACTCTAGTTAGAATCAAAGGTTTTTATTCTAACCAAAAAGTCGATTGAAAAATCTTTTTGACGAAACAACTTAAGTCGAAGTTAGTTTACTGGTCAAAAGTCCCCACATATTACTTCCAAATTTAATAAAATATAGTTTTTTCAAGATAAAATAATACATTATTTGACAAAAAGACAAATAGTCTCTGTCTGCCTGCATGTTTCCCACAGTTAAAAATAATTAAGGAAAAGCCATTGTAGAGGTAAACAAATTTTTGGGGTGAAACGTTCGGTTTTGCCCATTTTTAATTCTAAACTATAACGGTGGGTCTCATACTGTAGGTTTAACTTTAACTTAACTATAAACAAAAGAAAATGTCAAAAAAATTTACACAAAACTACAACTAACTATTAATTAAAGTTTAAACTTTCAGTATGAGACCCACCGTAAAATGATAGATATTTTCGCTAAAAATGAGAAAACCGCTGAGGACGCTGAGAACGCCGCTAGACCACATTAGTAGACTTCTATAAGAATATACTATTTACATGCTTTAGGAGGTCTAAGAACAATTTCGTTCACCTGTTTCAACTGTATTTTATGCTAAATGGAATCGCAGTAGAAATATTAAAAATTTTAGACCGCTAAACTTAAAAATCTTATCTAACCTTTTCTAAATTCTTATTAATATAATAAAAAAAAAATAATAAATATGTTAATCTGTTGATATTAACACAGTTTCAGTTCCAAAAATTAGCAAACCTACGAAAGCTTTAAGAGAAATTCTGATAAAATTGGTAAAAAAAATTCAAAAGAAAATAGCATTTACAGGAAAGGTTTCATCAGTAATAGAACTTGTGTTAATACATAAAATTGTAGTAGGGTTTGGATTAATATATTTATAACACATAATTTGGTTCATCTGCTAATTATGCAAACCAAATTTCAGCCCCTGAAGAGACATTTGGTCTTTGGTAAAATGCAGTCAGAGACTATTAATTATAGAGATAGGAAATCAAAACTTAAACTACTCACCGATAGAGGGCGCTGATATTTACTATTACCTGAGCAACTATTTAGTATCAGTTTAGTATCAACTGAGCTTATATTTAAAAACTCAAAAACTGCTCAAAATAAGGAAAAAACAAACGCGGAATATATTCAAATAGTAAAATTTGAAATATTTGTTTGTATTTTTTCCTTTGTTGTTTGTTATTATTATTTAAATTTGAATAAAAAAAATTTTTTCAATTTTTTTTACAAAGTGCCATCTAGTGATAACGATTTTTATATAACTTATTTTTTTGGTGATGCCATACCCCTGAATGTAGTCTTTTTTTCAACTAGTGTAAGTACAGTGCGTTTCACAAAAATGGTAAGAAACCTAAAATTATAAAAATGTAATCACTTATAAAGTAAAGCTGTTTGCATAATTTTTCTGGAAAGGAAATATTTTGCACACATGTACACTAGAGTGGGCCGAACTTTGCCGAATTGCGAATTTCAAAAACCAGGAGTGCGGAAAATTTGCACATGCGCCCAGTAAACAGTAAAAAATAAAAATTTTCAAAATCGGTTCACGTTCAAGGTCCCCGCAAAGCGGTTGAAATTTCGGAAAGTTTAAAAAATATCCTTAAATTTTGTTAAAAAATTATGTTGTGGTATATGATTTCTAATATATTATAGTTCGCTAAATCCAAAAAATAATATTGCTACTTGAATTTTGCTGAAAAAAACGTTTTTTTCATTTTTCAGTCGAGCCTTCAAAAAGTTTGTCCAAAAATGTTTTTAGTTTTTTTCATTTTCAAACGTAGTAAGTATCTATATAAAATTAGCTTTCATTTGAGTGTAAAAAAATTTAAAAATGTTGAAGGGTATTGCAAGGACGCTGCGACAAAAGTTGTAAAAATTTTCAGAGTTAAAAGTTGTCGTTTTTTGTGATCACTGTTTTTTTTTCATGTGATCAGAGTATTTTACCCATTTATTGTTTTGGATTAACATAAAATAAAATTTTTATGACTGGTTCATCTTTTTTAATAATTTTGGGTATTTTGATATTAAATATAAAATAGCGTATCGGATCTCGAGATTTGGGACACAATGCTCGAAAAGTATACCTGTTTTTGTCCACACAATGTTCGAAAAGTATCCTACTTTATATTTTTTGTTGTATTAAAAGAATATTTTAGAATAAAATTAAAAACCTAATAGTTTTTTTGTAAAAGTTTTGAAAAATATTTAATACACTGTGCCACAAAAGTATATATAAAAAAATTTAATTGAATACAATTTAATACATTAGTGTTCGGTAAATATTATACAAAATTAAATTGCGTGCTTGGATTTAAAATTTTGTAAAACAATGTTCAAAAAGTATCCTATTTTTTATCCATACAATGTTTGAAAAGTATTCTACTCTTATTTTTCTACCAATGAAATTTTCTTTGTGTATGGATCACATTAAATTATATATGACCATAACCATAATAAATAAAAAATTTTGTATATAGAAACAATTTGGTTTTGTTTTCTCCAATTTTGATGGGTAAATCTTTATTTTGAAACGTACTGTATTTCAGTTAAGTAATCCAGAAAGATGTTTTTTATTAATTTTTTTTTCTTTTTTTTATTATTTTTAGTTTTTATGATTTTTGCCAATTTCTTAACAAATTTAGCGTGTTGTTGTATTTTGAAAAACGTTCTTGTTGTTTCGTAACTGCATATAAAAAGCTGCCTAACAATTGTTTCCAACGGCAATTGAAAAGCACGTAATGAATAAAATTTTAATTTTTTTATCATCTATTAATGAGTATGAATATGAAATTATTATTATTTTTTTTAACTATGCATTTATTTATCTATTTTTATGTGTATTTTTTAGTATTAATTCAGGGTTGTTTTCGTACGTAATTTTGCTTGCGACAAGTAATAAAAAAAATAATTATGTTATTTTTTCATTTGGCATTTGTGCAACAAAATTACTTTATTGATACGAAAGAATAACATCCCAATAAAATTGTTATAAATGTGTTGAATGCACTTAAAATATGGTTTTCCTGTGATACTTCGTTAGCAGAAATTTTAATCAAATAATATTTTAGTACAATTATCTAAACCCATTTTTAGTTACCTTTTTATACCTCAAAAGCAAAGTACTCCCGGGGTGAAATTCGGATATGTGATAGGGAATAAAAAATAAAAACGGCGGGGGAAACTAGCAGGATAAACATGTTTTTATGAAACAGTTTGCATATTTTTTAAAGCAACAATACCTAATCGTAATAAGGTAAAAAATTAAAGATAGTTGGAAGATTTATCGCATGATATGCAACACGTGAATCTTGGCAATACCAAAGGTTATTATTACCATTTCTATTGGATGACGGCCGAAATATACACTCAGAAAAGTTCTGCAGTTACTACATGACAGTTATTAATGTAGTAGTGCGGTTGTAGTTATTTTAACTACAATTGCAGTTAATTTACTTAGAGCAAAAAATTTAAATGTTTTTGAGTTATTTTTTTAAACAAACTACAGAAACTATTACATTGTAGAAACATTTATTTTTTGCAGTTGTTTTGAATTTTGTTACCAATACCTAAATTTTCAAGTATATGTGCCCAAGAAAATTTTTTAAAAATCGGTAGCCAACCACCCCAATTATGCAACTGGTTCCACCCTAACCGATTCCATGGAACTGGTTCGGGAACCAGTGCTACTTAGAATAGGTGTTCCAAAGCAACCTGTTCTAGTTTGGAGGAAAAGAACCTGGGATTTCGCTGGGATAAAATACAAATTTATTTACGGGAATATTAAAAAATATTGTATTTATTTTTTTCAGTTCTTTTATATTTTCATCCTTTTCTACCTGGAGAAAAAAAGGAAGCCAAACAATACTTCATCCCTCACAGACGGACATCTGTAACAATATCTGTGTTCGTGCGACAAGCTATCAACGTTGGCTTATGTCATTTCCATACAAATTTCACATTAGTAACGTTAAGAGGTAACACTAAATGTTGGCTAATGTCAAATTTATATGGGTATGATATAAGCCAATGTTGATAGATTGCTAATATCTTAATATCTTAATAGTGAACAATAAAAGTTATACTACACGCAGATAAAAGTTATGGTTGCACTATGATCACGGCTACAATACAAATATGATCCCTACTGCCATACTTGTTTGTTCCAATCATATTATTAATGTGTTAATCTCACTTTACAAGTTATATGGTCGTCTATAATTATTTTATAGTTAAAATCTCTCTTTTTTCGTTTATCATATTTTTCTCTCGGCTACAATCATATATTATCTGGACAACCATATTCCTCTCTTCGAATTACAATCATATTATTATTTGTATTGAGAGATATCATCTTCACAATCAATACCAATGGTTTCGACAACTATAAGATGGTGAGTATATTTTTTTATGAGCGTCACCGATCAGTTAGCGTCATTCTTGTATAAGATTTTGTGAAAAGAAGTTGTAAGAATTAATTAAAGAAAATAATACATATTAAACAAAAAAAAAAACATAAAAAATAGCAAAACAACTTACTGGTGTTCATTTTAATAGTGAAATTGTTTGTAGAAGAAAGAATTCGGTGTAACCTACAAATTAGATTGTACTTTAAAGTGCTCAATGTTATTAAAAAGTTATAAAAAAGTGGTTTAGTTTTTAATTTCTGTACTTATGTAGAACAATTATTGTTAAAGAGCGTCCATTATAAGGAGTGTTACAGTCAAATTGTACGAAAGTCAAATTGAAAAAGTGGACAAAATTAAAGAAAATGTAAAGAGTGCACAAAATAATCATAATATGTTCCTAGTAATCATAATATGATCTTGAGTGATCACAAAATTTTCGACATGGTAATAAAATGATCATTGGGAGAATATTGTTATCATTGAGAATATATTATAATCATAAGGAACATATTAACCTTTATATCACCATTGTGTGGAAAACCACACAAAATTAAACTTTTTTATAAGTTTAAAAAAATATTTAAGCGATATTCATGAAATTTCTTGACATTTCCTGACTCATCAATTTAGCACAAAAAATGCTTTAATTGAGTCAAAAGTATACTTTGATAATGAAATCTTTAAAAAATGACGTTGGTCACCCTCGTGTGTGGTTTTCCACACATATGTAATTTCTATGTATTTTGCACTGGAGCAGCATAGATTCTGATCATGAAAGTTTTCCGATAGTGGTAAAAATCACTCGCCGGATTAAAATGATGACTTGGAGGATAGTGAATTTGATTCTAAATTTAATGTAGTGGAACAAAATGAAGATGTCGACGCAATAGGAGTCTCATCCTGGCCAAAAGGACTTTTCCGGTAATGAGCGGGGAGATTAGTCGACAAGGGCAGGTTCTACATTAAATGTCTCTACAGCGCTACCCCTAAAAGGAGAGGAACAGATGGACTGGACTTGGAATTTGTAGGACCGCGATATTCACTTGGTCCGACTATAATCTGGGGTGCAATAAACATCTCCTCAGCAGAATTAGGAAAGATATGTGGAGGAGACGTTAAATTATCTAATTTGTGATTGCCCGGCGCTACAGGGCATCCGACATAGGACTTTGGGAGATCATACACTAAACACCCTGTCGGTGATATCGTAAGGTTCACGATCGTGCTGGAAGATTACAGAACGAAAATAAATAAAAATACATATTAATTACAATATTGATTGTATTTGCCCAGCAAAATCTTTCATTACCAAATAAGTGGTTATATAATAGGAATTCATAGCTCCGTACAACTTATTTTTTGGCGTCTAAACTCATTATTTTTGTTTGGCGTGGTCGTTTTTATAAGTAGTCACGCTTACCCGCTCGCTTACGAAAAAATGAGAAATAAGTAGTTATAAGATTTTGAATAATAAGTGGTTACACACATGCTTACAAAAAGTTGAATTATAAGTGGTTATCCGATTGCTTACTTGATTCTTAAAAATAAGGAGTTAAGCAAATACTTTAGCTTAAGGAAATACATTCAGAAAAATTTAAGTTTTCTCTAGTGTGTAATTTTAGGACTCGTCATAAAAATTTAAACATAAAACATATTTACATATAATAAATAAAAATGTGTAAAATTTAACTGCGTAAAAAGTACTTATTTAAACTATTACGAGTAAGTCATTATTTTATATTTAGAAACATTGAATACAATAGGCCGTTATTAGGAAGTCATTATTTTATATTATAAAATAATGCAAAAGTTAATGATATATCATTTTTAGTAATGCAGATAGTAATGAGGTGTCATTACCAATATTTTGCTGGGTGGTGTATACGACGAGTTTGAAAAAACAACACTTTACTACAAAAAATAAAAAATGCCCTGTTGGCAGTCCGTCTCCAATATACACAAATTGCCTGCACTTATACGTAAAAACCATACGTCAATATGGCAACATTTGCGAAAAGGTGACACGGAGGAAATAAGAAGATAAACAAAAAAATCTAAAGTAGAATGTTTGTATATGTCTGTTTGATCACTTCTGAAAGTATTCATATAGAGACAATCTGACAATAAAAATGAAGCTTGTCCATAAAAAACGTTCAAGAGGGTGACTTTGTGTTTCTCTTTTTTCCAAAGTTACCCAAACTTTTTCTTCGCTGATGCAATGATAACAAAAAAAATTAATTCAAAAATTAAATTAAACAACCAATACGCAAAACAAATGTGTTATTTATATAATAATTAATTGATCACAATGAATAAGAACTTTTAAATGCAAATACTCGTAAATAAGTGTGTTTTTTAATTTTTCAAACTAAAATTATACGCAATTTCACATTTTTCTTTGAAATGCATTTCTGGGCTCGAAAAGTGCGTTCCTTTAATTTTGGCTAATTTTATCATTTTGTGAGAGGTTTTTTTTTAACTCTCATTATACCCTACACCACTATGTGGTCAGGGTATTATCAGTTTGTGCTGATGTTTGTAACACCACAAAATATTGGTCCTAGACCCACCTTATAGTATACCGATCGGCTTAGAAAATTTTTTTTATTATTTCGATTTAACGCTGTCCGTCCGTCCGTCCGTCCGTCCGTCTGTCTGTCTGTCCATGCATTCTTGTGCGCACTCTACAGGTCGCAAATATTAAGATATTTTAATGAAACTTGGTACACCTACTTATGTCGGCCCAAGGACGACGCCTATTGATTTTGGTGAACATCGGTCCATGTTTAGACCTAGTGCCCATATAAGGGTCCTACCAAAATTATATTGTTTATACGCTGCAGGTCGCAAATATTAAGATATTTTGATGAAATTTGGTATACCGACCTATATCAGCCCAAGGACGAAGCCTATTGATTTTGGTGAACATCGGTCCATGGTTAGACCTAGTGCCCATATAAGGGTCCCCCCAAAATTTTATTGTTTATACGCTGCAGGTCGCAAATATTAAGATATTTTGATGAAATTTGGTACTCCGACCTATTTTGGCCCAAGGACCAGAGCTTCGAAAAACTTAATTCAATTTAAGCTTAATTCACTAAAAATTAAATTCAGATTTTAAAAAGATTCATTACCATTCCCTTAAAGTATTCGTAAAGAATTCATTCATAAGCTTCATTCCCAAAGCTTTAATATGAATTGAATGAATTCCTAACTTGAATCATTCAAATCGCATGTTCATTCTTCATTTTACTAATTGAATGAAGAAATTTTGTTACCATTCACTTAGTGCAGTGTAGTTTGAAACTAACATATAATCAAAACCAAAGCATACAAGCTGTAACAAAGCATACGATACTATTTATTTCTGTTAGATGAATTTTAAACGTTTTTCATTGTATTATGCTAATATTTCAGCAATTACATACAAATTAAAATTTTTCATTTGATTAAGTGAATGAAAACAAATAATTTTTCATTCACTTTTTTATTAAATGAATTCAGGTAAATTGGGTTTCATTCAGTTAGAATTCAATCAAAATAGAATGAATTCATATAATTTTAAGCTATAGGGAATTAAGCTATCGAATTAATTCCATAAGAATGCTATTAGGGAATGAAATTTAACCCAAATTTCATTAATTTTGAAAAAGTGAATGAAAGAATTAAGCATTTTAAACCTTTGCCAAGGACGAAGCCTATTGATTTTGGTGAACATCGGTCCATGTTTAGACCTAGTGCCCATGTAAGGGTCCCCCCAAAATTGGCTTGGTTACAAACTGCAAATCGCAAATATTAAGATATTTTAATGAAATTTGGTGCGCTGACTCACATTATAGAAAATTTTGACACAAGCCCCATTTTAACCCATTCGAATTTCGGATCCAAACATTAGTTGGCTTTTACCCAGACTGGTGTAGGGTATTGTATAGTCGGCATGCCCGACTTTAACCTTTTTACTCGTTTTACATAACTTTACCCAAAAAGTAAAGGAACGCACTTAAAATATAAAAATAAATATTTTATTGATGGTAAGTAGGGTTTTTCTTTTCCCGGACTTTTTCATTTCCCGGGACAGCGGGATTTTTTTCGGAATTTCCCGGTATCCCGGGAATTCCCGCTCGTTAGAAAATATATAAATTCGACATATATTGTACTTGAAAAACTACTTTTTGGTTAAACACCGTTCGACAAAGTTCATCTTTGAGAAAATGTTCTGAAAGGAGGGCTACATATCCATGTCTTCCACTTTTTCCAGGTCAATTTAAATCGTGAATTAGTATTTATGTAATATATTTATAAGGAAGGCCGTCCTAATTTAAAAAAACTCTTAGTAATATATTAACTAAATATTAATTTCGCGGTTTAAGCTGTTAAACGAATTGATATAGCAAAGTGAAAGACGGTTATATTATTTTGATCCCTTTTTTACATTAAATCCAAAAATTTCTAGATATTTTGTTTTTTTCTATGCAGATTTTCAGAAGTATCCGTCTAGAATTAGTTTTATAAAAAAGTTTAAAAGTGAGCATTTTTCACATAAATTTTTAGGCAAATTCGCCTAAATTGTTTTATAAAAGTAGACACTAAAATATTAAATAGTTTCATAACTTTAATTAGTTTTCTTGAATAGAAATTTTTTATGCCACAACTCCTTAAAAAGAAATTATTTAATTTTCATATTTAGTTGCATTTTAAATTAGCATATAAAAAACTCGAAATAATTTGAAAAAGCATCTGATGTATTTATTATTTTAAAAATTAATAATATTTAAAAAATATATTTAAAATAAAGGAATAGCAATTGAACTTTAAATGAAATTATTTGAAGTAAAAGAAACTCAAAATACTTATGTTAATTGAAAATACGAAAAAATTGCTATTTTTTAACTTGAATCATTAGTTTATTGGAGGTATTTGGAACTGAAATAATGATGTTGAAATGTTGTATAAGGCTGGTTTACACTATAAGATTTTCGGTACGATTTTACTTCAGTACACGTGCAAAACTTATAGGCAAGGTTGCAAAATCTTTCCGAAAATCTTGTAGTTTAAATATTGCTTTATTTGAACAAATATCATCATCTTAAAGAAGAAAAAAATTCCCGAAGGACAAGTATTTTAGTTTGTAAATTTGGTAATTGCTAATATAATATTTTTCGGTTTAACTAAACCAAATTCAATTGGCATCCAAAAACAATTTGGCTTAATTATTAAATTTTAAACCGTATTTTTTAATTTTAAATATTCTTTATTTAAATTAATTTAAAAAAATCAATGCTTTAAATTTAAATAAAGCTTCTAAAATTGCAATAAAACTAGCTAAAACTACTTTAAAAACTAAAAAAAAATCCCGGGAAATCCCGCATAAAATTCCCGGGATTGCGGGATTCAAAAAAGGGCGGGATTCCCGGGAATCCCGTCCCGGGAATTCCCGGGACATAAACCCTAATGGTAAGTCATGATTTTGACTACAAAAAGGGTGATAATATTGGGAGCATTTTACAATCATAGTCTGATAATTTATTGACCGTATTATGATAAAAATGAGGTTAGAGTATGGTTGCCACAACTATCCAATAACATGATTGTCGCAATCATAAATCCAAATATATATGATGCTCTTCGAATATGATCATCCCAACCATGTTTTTCTTTGCGTGTAAGTGCAAATTTTGATTTCTCAATTTCGAATTTATTATAGAATAAAATTAAGTTAAGCGTATTTATATAAATTTGTTTTTATTAAATTAATAATTTAATTTAATTTCTTTATTTATTACAATAACCTAGCCATAATCGGTTACAAATTTCTACTAAAAGAAAAAAAAGAAAATAATTTTTATTTATGTTATTTTAACTTCATTTGCAGTTGTTTGTACAGTTTTACAACAATTTGCATGTATGTTGTTTTAATTTGTCATTTGATTTTTAAAAGTTAAAAATAACATAACAATATTTTTTGCAAATTTTTCTGAAAACAAGTGCGACTGTTAGTAAAAATCGAGTGGCAACAACTTTGGCCACAAGACTGGCACAGGATACAAAAAAAAATCTTCGTTATCATACATTTGGGACCAAATGGAACAGAACTGTGTCTGTTAGCATGGAAATTCGACAATATTAAGGCAGTCCTTCAAATACATAGCTGAAACGAAACTCAATTTAAAGTTAAGGTTTTTGGATATCTGTGTTAGTTCGGGCTTTAGCTGATATTTATCGAAAAACTATTTGCACCTATTGACATCTATATTTGTATACCCTACACCACTACGTGAAGAGGGTATTATAAGTTTGTGCTGATGTCTGTAACACCAAAAAATATTGGTCCTAGACCCACCTTATAATATACCGATCGGCTCAGAATTTTTTTATTTCGATTTAACGATGTCCGTCTGTCCGTCCGTCTGTCTATCTGTCCATGCATTCTTGTGCGCACTCTACAGGTCGCAAATATTAAGATATTTTCACGAAATTTGGTACACCGACTTACGTCGGCCCAAGAACGACGCCTATTTTTTTGATTTGATTGAAATCGGTCCATTTTTAGACCTAGTGCCCATAAAAGGGTACCCCCCAAAATTTTCTTTTTTACACGCTGCAGGTCGCAAATACGAAGATATTTTAATGAAATTTGGTACACAATCGGTCCCTGTTTAGACCTAGTGCCTGTATAAGGGTACCCCCCAAAATTGTCTTTTTTACACGCTGCAGGTCGAAAATACGAAGATATTTCAATGAAATTTGGCTTGCTGACTTACATGGTCCCAAGGACAAAGCCTATTGATTCTAGATAGGATCGGTCCATATTTGGACCTATCGCCCATATGGGCTATATTTTCGATTTTCTCTTCTTTTATGTTTTTATTGAAAATTTTGACACAAGTCCGTTTTAACCCATTCAAATTTCGGATCCAAACATTAGTTGGCTTTAGGCCAGACTGGTGTAGGATATTATATAGTCGGCATGCCCGACTTTAACCATTTTACTCGTTAATATTTTTAAAAGGTGGCAAATTTGATTCCGAACAGTGTGCCACTGGTTTTCTGGAGCACTCAAACAATATGTACAATAAGGTGTGCAGATATTTCACAAATTTTCGAACCGCGTTAATTATTAGCACTCAAACGATGTGTAATTTAAGCTGATTATGAAAAACATTGTAAAAGAACGCGCATCGTAACATAACGCGTATTTAGGAGAGAAATTGTAAAAAAAAATTAATTGCTTTAATTTTTGTCCACAATTGCATTTTTTGGTTGTTAATATTAAATATTTTTTTTATAAAATCTAAAAACAAGTTTCCTAAACTTTTTCCTTAAGATGCTATTATTCGAACGCTACTCTACACTCATAGAAAAGCCGGTACAAATAGTGCAAAATTCTGCTAACGTTACTGAAAATATACAGAATTCTCAGTGAATTAATAATCATGGTCTGCTAAATTTAGGTACGCTTAATTTTACATAAAATTTTAGTTAAATTAGGTAAGAAATTGGAAATCAGCATAAATTTCACCTCATGTAACTACAAATTTCTGTTAAAATTTTGCTTAAAATCTGGGGTTTTCGACTCTCCGGATCTGACTGAAGACAGGTCCATATTTATTATTGGGAGTGGTTAGTTAGTTTTTCAAGGAGGTTTCGAAACAAATTGCCTTGCAAAAATACTTTATATTTGAAGGTGTACCGCGTACTTTTTTTTGCCTGTAAGGCGATACGGTCTAATGTACACTTCGGTCAATCAAAATAGTATGGGGAAACAGAACGTAGTCCAATATTTGCTCGTCAAGGCGGGATCGTAGTGAATAGGCTACGGCAACATCTGTACCACATGGCGAAATTGGATCACGTATAAAGGTCCCTAACCGTTTGTATGGAGATTTAAATACAAATTAAAAAATATTTAAATCAATTTTGTTATCACTTAAGATTATGTCCTTCAAGATTTCTCCATAAATTTTTAATCACGAGTTTATATACTTTAGGAATATGAAATAAAATCTATTAAATTATTAGCCGTTTTTGAAATATTCCCTTTTTTTGATTTAGCGAAAAACAGAAAATTTTATAATTTTAATTTTTAAGCCAGTCTGCATGAAAATAAAAAACATTTTTAAATAAAATTAATTGTCTTTCTTAAAGATATAATTCAAAAATAATTAGAACACCATTGCAGTAAGGATAACGTTATCCTGGCAATTTCTCTTAAAATATGACTTTATTTGCCTTTTTTTTAATAACTTTTAAAATATTGGTGAAATTTTTTACGGTTTTTGGGAGAATCAAAATTTTCAAAGAAATAGTTCCATGGTATTGGAAGCTATACTGAAAAAAATTTGAAAACAAATATTTTCATTGGAAAATTTTTAATCAGCGATATCGCGAAAACCTTTCCTCTATTTTAAATTTAGACTTCATAGTCGTAATTATCTCTAAAATATTTAATAGATTACATGTATCGCGTTCTATGGTAATAAATTTGGTTTTTTTTTTTTATTTGTAAATTTTACATTTTTGTTTACCTATAGCCGTAACTTTACCGCCATTTAGGGACCTTAAGATTAAAACTTTCTTAATTTTTATTGATTGCATTAACTTTTAAAAGGTAGTCACATTGATGGGGCCTTGAGGAGATGGAAGCTTCGAACGTCCTGCAATTTGAACTACCCTAATGTACAGACATAAAAAAGTTAGTACAAAATTCTGTTTTACGCCTTCTGATTCAAATTAACTAATTTTATATTAATTTTCAATCGGAAATCTAAGATTTTATTTGGAAAATTCTTCACACATTGCTGAACACCTCCAGTGACCACGTTATATATTTAATAGACTGGCCCTTATTTGACAAGTTGCTCCTAATCCCGCTCCCCGGGGCGCGTTTCGAGAGGTTACTGGTAAAACTAATCTAGAAAAAATTCCAGCTCACTTTCCAATTGCAGTAAATTTTAGCAGGCTCCGTACAAGTCGCTCACATACTGTTACGCGCCCTCTTAGTGATTCTGGCTGAGATTTCAAGAAGTTAAATCGCAGTTAACAGGTTTAGGTTTTCATTATATTTTTTCATATTATGCATATTTATGGAAAAAAAATTTATATTTATTAAAATTTAACCATAAATCTTAAGCTATTGCCTTCTAATAAAATTTCTTGAAATCTCGGCCATAATTCTCTAAGTATATAAGGCGAAAAAACGAATTTTTTACTTTTTACGAAGTTTTTATTTTTGATTATATTTTTTATATCAAATGATTATAGAACCGTAATCTATACACGCAAAGAAAAAACATGGTTGGGATGATCATATTCGAAGAGCATCGTATATTTTTGGGTTTATGATTGCGACAATCATGTTATTACATAGTTGGCACAATCATACTCTTACCTCATTTTTATCATAATATGGTCAATAAATTATCACACTATGATTGTAAAATTCTCCCAACATTATCATATTATTGTCCTACGATCCATATAGTATTCTCCCAGTATTCTGCTAAAGCTGGATTAAAATTTCACGATACATTCAACAATCATCATAATATGTTCCTTATGATCATAATACTTTCCAGTGATCATATTATTATCCTATCGAATATTTTATGATCACTTAGAATCATATTATAAGCACTATGAACATATTATGATTATTTTGTGCACTCTTTACATTTTCTTCTATTTTGTACATTTTTTAAATTTGATTTTCGTACAAAACTAAAAGCTGTAACACTCCCTATTATGGACGCGTGAGTACAAAAATTAAAAAACACTTTTTTTTCACTTTTTACTTATTTATAACACTGAGCACTTTAAAGTACAATCTAATTTAAAGGTTCCTGGTTAGACCCAATTCTTTCTTATACAAACAATGTCACTATTAAAATGAATATCAGCAAGTTGTTTTCTATTTTTTTGTTCAATATGTATTATTTTCTCTGATTGCGTCTTATAACTTCTTTTCACAAAATCTCAAACAAGAATGACGCTAACTCATCGATGATGCTCATAAAATAATATACTCACCATCTTATAGTTGTCGAAACCATACCAATGATTGTGAACATAATATCTCTCAGTACAAATAATAATATTATTGCAATTCGAAGAGAGGAATATGGTTGTCCGGATAATATATGATTGTAGCCGGGAGAAAAATATGATAAGCGAAAAAAAGAGAGATTTTAATTATAAAATTATTAGACGACCATATAACTTGTAAAGTATGATTATTACATTAATAGGGATCATAGTTTTGTAGCCGTGATCATATTGCAACCATATCTTTTCTCTGCGTGTACTTAATAGTCTTTTCGAAAATGTATAGAAATTAAACATCGGTTAGAAAATGTTTAAGTTATTACAGATTATTACACTCTAACCATTCATATCATATTAACTATTTTTAACTTTTTCATTATTATCAATGCAATTCTGATATTTTTTTTCTTAAAATTTGTTGGAAACATTATAAATGTCTTTTTCTAATATACATATTTGTCCTTGTGGTCAAAATAAAATAAAAAAAATAACATTTATAAATTTGAAAAAAAAAATGTAAAGAGAGAACATTGCTAGAGGAAATAGAAAAAAAGACACTTCTTAATAATACTATTGTGAATGGTTTAAGAGGTTACATGACATTCGCGGCAGAGAAAACAGACCTTTTTTTAAAAATTCATAACTCAGTCAAAAAAATATATTTTTTACTCCAACATAGTTTTATAGAGCTCCAAACTGGCGGCAGAGAGAGAAAAAAACGGGGCCTCATGGTTGCAGCGCTGGGATTCGCAAAAATTGTCCGATCTGAAAAAAAACGACTTTTTTAAATCTTAACAAAATTGGTTATCGTATGAATAACCAATCGAATGATAATAAATTGTTTGTTATGATATTAACAATAACCGATTTAAACAACTGTTACGAAATTATTTTCTTAAATAACTGTCATATCAGTTGTTTTGTATTTTTCCATAGAAAACCAACTGTAACTACGTTTAAAAACAACAACTACTGATTACTATACAAACAACTGTCATGTAGTGACTGCCAAACTTTTTTGAGTGTAACTGTAATTTAAAAACTGCCAATTACAATTACATTTTATTGTTAAAAGAAGTAATGACAAAAAGCGCAAGTTAGAGATCAACCCAACATGACGCAATTTTTACGATTGGCCACGTCTATCGTACCTATTCCAACTATTTTTTTTTTTTTTGCAAAAATTTAACAAAAAACATTTTCTATTTCTAAATGTAATTGAAAATGGGCAAGGAATTCCATGCAAATGCATGTTTTTTGCCGATAGTCCAAAACTAATATGGAGCAAAATTTATCCGAATCATCAAATTTAGAACAAAATGGCATCGATTTGTAGTTGCATATTTTTGCATATTTTGTCAAAAATGCATGTTTTTGCATATTTTGATTTTAAATGCATATTTGGTGCCTTTTTAATGCATATTTTGTGCTTTTCAATGCATATTTGTGCATATTTTTAATTTTTAGGAGAATTTTTTATTTTGTAAAATATATAAAAATTAAAATTTTCATATTTTGATTCAATCAAAATAAACATTTTTAAAAACCTTATTGACGTATGGAAAACCTTCGAGTTCTGTGTCTCTTTGCAAAATAACTAACTTTAATATATTTTTAATTTTTAAAGTCCATTATTTTCGCAAAAATAAAAATTTTTAGTGCATATATATATATTGTAAATTATAAATAAACTTGTAAATGGCTAACGAAATTCGTTTTCAGTTTAACTAAACCAAGTTTAACTGACATCAAAGAAACTTGCCCTAAATGGATTAAAGACGCGGAGGAGTTTAAAAGTTTTGATTTCGAACGCAAATTCTAGTGGGTTGGAAGAGGCATACATGTAACTTTTTTCAAATTTGAAGATCCTTAAGAAGAATCTGAAGTCATAATAGTAACATAAATAAAAGTCTGTAGTGAAACGGTGCAATTCGGGCATGCCGACTATTTCCTACTCTACTCTAAGTATAATTTAGGTCATATTCTGGAAAGCGGTCCTTATTTTATAGTCGAGCAGAAAGTATAGAGTAAGATCTGAATAAAATTACTGAAAAGTGCATATAAGCAAATATCGGCTTATATTAGCTGTATGTCCAATATCGGACTAAATGCTCCGATTGGACATATGAGTCTATGTGACAATCACATACCAAATAATAACAAAAATAAAAAAAATAAAAAACTTAAAATAAAATTTTAAGTTCTGTTGAGATTTTTTTGTAGACTTAAAAATGGTTAACTGGAAAAATGTCAATAATTTCAACCACTGTTGTTATTAGTTATTTCCTCGACAAATCTATAAATTTTCCAGAGCAGTTAAGTTTTGAAGCAAAACTTGAAATGTTCGAAAAATTTTGGGAAATATCGTTAAATTTTTAAGAACAATAGCTAGTTTTCGTAAATTCTTCAACAAAATCCCTGCCACCAAGGTTTTCTTCAAAAATATCGTTAGATCGGACTAAAAAATCGCTAGAAAATAGCTAAATTATAAAAAAAAAAATAAGTGGATAAATTTTTCTACTTTTTAAATTCTGTTTTGAATTTTAAAATCTTTTTAATTAAAGTTTAGTGACAAATGTATCAATTTTACGAATTAACTGGTTCCCTTAAAAATATAGCAATAAATTGTTAAGAGATAATAAATGCATGAAAAACACCCAGAGTAGTCAAGACCTACTTGCAAAATTTGAATTTGTCGACTAAATTTTGCATTTTATATACTTTAGACAAAATTTATTTTAATATTTTAGACAGATTTTATTTTAGGCTGAAAATAAAGATGTATGTTTTTAATTAAATTTTTTATTTTTCATTTTGCATAGAATTTTAGAATTACAAATATCAAATTTCAATAACAAGTATAAACAATGTTTTTCGTGTCCTTTAATTTGAATTCATGATATGCCGATTCCTCGCTTAAAGCCGAAATAACAAATAAGCTTCACTTTTAAGGTCTAAAGCTAAAAAATTACCGATAAGTGCTTTTTCTTGACCACAATATTTTACATGAAAATTAATAATTTTGCCAATAAAGGCGCGAAAGTGAAGAAAATCATTACGAGATATGTGGTTACGTAACTATATATCTGGTAATGGTAACTGGTCACTTTTCTTATTACATTTCTTTTGTATGTGTCATTGTTACCAGTATACTTACAAAAAAATTAAGAGTAATGGATTACCTAGTTGCAGATAGATATTAAAAAAGTAATTGGTTACCCATGTGATTACGAAGAGGCTGAGAATAATTGGTTACGCATATAATTATAAGGACTGAAATTAACCTATAATTACAGAATTTAAATAAAAAAAATTATCTAAGTAAATAATTTTTATATTAAAACAATGTATTTTGTAATACTAATTACTTTATATTTATTTATAATGCATTATGTAATCAACATTCGGTAGCCTATTACTTAATGTTTCAAAATAATGATACATGTATGCAGTATAAATTACAAAGTAATGCATTATGTAATCAACTATAGGTAACTCATTACTCTGTGTTTCTAAATAATGCTCAAGGTAAGGATTATACATTACAAAATAATGCATTATGTAATAAATTTTCGGTAACTAATTACTTTATGATCCAAAATAATGATGAAGGTAAGGAGTATTCATTCCAAAGTAATGCATTATGTATCCAATTATCGGTAACCAATTACTTTATGTTGAACAATAATTATACTTGTAAGGAGTAAACATTACAAGGTAATGCATGAGTTTGTCGCACCCATTACCAAAGTTTTGCTGGGATACTGCCACGTTGAACTGCTTATACTTATAATGATTTTTATTTTAAGTGTAAGATCCTAATAAACTTATTCGCAAAAAGTATAAAGTTTTTTTGCACTATTAAATTTTATATATTCTTTCAAAAATGTTTACACTGTACACATTTGTACGCGTACAAATAAAATTTGTTTGCGCCGGGAATCGAACCTGGGACTGCTATGTTGAGAAAATATTGAATCTAAAAATAGACTTCAAAACAATTTAAGAAAAATCTAAAACTATTTGGAAAAATGATAAAAATAAATCATTACTGATAACGCATTTTTTTTTGTATTGAAATAATGGAAAAAGTAACTAGTTATTAGCAACTCATTATTATATTTTTTCAAATAATGCATAAAGTAAGTCGGTGTCATTACTAGTAGTGCAAAAAATAATGATATGTCATTACCGTTTCTTCACTGGGAAAGTAATGACTTTTTTTCATTTCAATACAATTAAAAAGAAATGAAATGATTTTTTTTTTTATTACAAAAAAGTGAATTGAAATGAAAATCTAAATTCATTGCCATTACATAAAATAATCGTTATGAAGATAAAACAGAAAAAAATTTAGCGGTAATGATTTTGGCCCATCTCTGGTAAAAATAAGCAAACTAAATTGCGAGCGGACATTTCAGGACACCATAAAATAAAAAGCCGAGTTAACATTACAAAATGGATTTTGTATTGCTGATGGTATAGGGTTCTATAAGTCTACTAATCGATTAATCGACTTTTTGCGAAAATTTTCGACTTTTTGAAAGTCGACTTTCTTGTGATGCAAAAGTCGAAAAGTCGACTTTTGCTTTCGACTTTTCAACTTTTTTACTTATTACCATATGGCTAAGAAGTAAATTTTGTTTTTGCTGATATAACACAATAGAAAAAATTAAGCAAGTGTTGCTAATATATTGGAAAACAAAACGGTGAAATATGACATAAAAAACTCTAAAATGTCTACGACACACAGTGGTTTTAAACTGAGGGAAGTGGTAATACATACACAACTTCTAAACTAACCGTCCGATTTGGACAAAGTTTATAGAATATTGTAGAGTAGGAATAAGGCTTTTGCAAAATTTTGTAGTCACCCTGTTTTATTAATAGAGCATTTAGAGTAGTTGTTATTTAAAACAAACTAAAATATAACACAAATACAGCTGAAATTTTGTAGAGTTTAGAGTTTTATTTTGTCTGTTTTATCTGACTAAAATTTACTAAACAGAATCGGGCAGTTTTTTCTGCAGGGCCATTTTTATCTAATTTTTAGCACATTTTTCTGCTATTTGCACAGATTTATTTCTATGAGTGTATTAATATTGCTGGAGTTAGTCATAAAATCAAAGTGAAATTTAAACAAAATGTAAGCCTTGACTTTGATTTCACTTAAATTTTTGTAGCGCTTATTGGGTAAAGCTTAATGCATAACTTGTCAGAATAGGTATCTGCCGATAGCACTGATGATCGTAATCAAAACAGAGGAACCAAAAATTTAAAAGTCTATAGCCCCCCTAAAAAAATGTTCTAGTTACGCCGGTGTATGAAATCTACGCTCAGCATTTGTTGAAAGTGAGAAAATTTTTGAACTTAATTTTAAGTTTTCACAGGTGCATAAAATATAGCTCCCCAATTTTTTTAGACAGAGAAATTATTCTACTTGTTTACAATTAATTTAACCTTTTAATCTACATCGTTTAAACATCCTTTTTTGTCAGTTTAAAGATTAACTGGACAGTTAAAAGTTTAACTCTGCCAGTTTAAAATACCAAGGTGACGCTCAAAAAACTAAAAGATCGGGGCTCCAATGCCCAAAAATGCAGTTTTGTGCATCAAATGGGGTTTTTTATTAAAAAAAACTGGTGTGTTGCTATATGGCTACACGGTTAATGTATATGAATAAAATAAGCCTTAATATATATAAGTTTTGTACTACATTTTATGTTTAAAACCACTGTGCGATGATAAAAAACAAGGAAAAATTTTGTTTTATATGCATACAAGTCGAATTTATGCTCATTATCAACAAGGTGCAATTCTACGTTTCGAATCTAGTTAACTGACCCCCAAATAAGCTAAAGAAATACGATTTTTTGCTATTTAGAAATTTTCATATAAAAAGTCGATTAATCGACTTTTACCTATAAAAAGTCGGAAAGTCGAAAAGTCGACTTTTCAAAATTTGAAAAAAGTCGAAAAGTCGACTTTTTGTTGCAACTGTGTAACCCTATGATGGTATACTTTTTTTTTGCGGTGAAACAATTGAATTGAGCTAATATTTTTTGTAGCATTGTGTAATTAGTTGATATTGTGAATTTTTACTGGGAGATGGCTAAATGAAGGGCACGGAAAACCTACAGCATTCAAACTCATTTATTTAATACATATAAGAATCATATTTTATTTCTTAACATTTAAAATTCAAATTAATAACAATAAAATTTTAACTTTGTTTTTTTTCCCCCTTTTATAAAACAATATGTGACGTATCTTTCAATGATGATGTATTACAACAGCTACAATTATCCCGTTCAAACAGTGCAGCTGCTATAAGTGAACGTACTTTGGAAGAATGCTGGTCGACCCTGCAACGAGTGAGTTGGCATCTATTTCGTTGTGTATAGTACTCTTCCACGTTATAGACACAAACATAACAACCAAATCAAATAAAACACTTAAAAAATTAAACATTTAAAGTTTAAACGTTTAAAAATAATTTACCTTTAGAAAAGGAAAACAATTTTATTCAAATATTCGCAAAAATTTCACTCACAAAAACAATAAATAAATTTAGACAAAATTAAGGAGATGACAAATCGAAGACCCTCGTGTCAGAAAGATTAGATCTGATCAGATCTGTATACATCTAAATATATATGATTGAATCTACAATAATTAGATTTGTTATCAGACCTGATCACATGTGATCGGATACAGCATATGTGATGCACTTTATGGCCAGATGTGATCAGATCTAGTGACAGGTCTGTTCATATCTAAAGTGATCTGTAAAACTGTATGGTTTTCACGAGCAGATGTGAACAGATCTTGTCCATTTGAGCCGGCACCAAAATGAAAATTTCGTTTGAAGAATAACTCCTGAGATCAGTTTATAGGTACATATAAGGTCTTTAATTTTAGTTTAAAGTCAAAATCAAAATGGATCTGATTATATATGGTTCGTCAGATCTGCCTAGATCTGATGAGTTCTAATTAGATCTCAAATTTGTCCCCCTAATTTTGGGATCTAACTTGATCTGGTACAATAAGGTCTACTGAGATCTGCTCAGATCTGCTCTTTTTTACACGGGTATTTAAACCAATTTGGTTTTATGCTGGTAACTAATATTTTCAATTTGCGGCCTTCAAATACAACAATGATACACATAAAAAGTGTTTGCCAAAATAACTTAAGCCAAATTGTCTTTTTGTACAAGACTTATAAAAATTTGTGTAAATTTACCAAGTTTTTGGCATAAAAAAGCTAAAAACAAATAAAATTTATTAATATACAAAAACATATTGATAAAATTTTTATTAACAACGATTTGTTTGTGTGTATAAGTCAGAATATAATTAAATTCAAAAAACAAAAATATTATATCTGAAATTTAGCAAAAATTGCTTGTTTACGGCCTAAAATTAAATTGAAACTAATAATTTTTTAGTTAAAAACTGGGGAATCTACAAAGTTTTTAAAGCTAACTTTATAGATTTACAAATTTTTAATAGATTTTACTAAAGGTCTGAAGCAATTTCTGTTCAAATTCAAAGTCATTATTTTTACTATATTGTCCTCTAGGCACGATAAAATTCAGTTAATTGGCCAAAGTTTACATCTATGAATAAGTTTACCTAAATAATGAAAAACCTTAGGTAAACACAGCAACATTCTTTATACCCCTTTAGAAAAACGTGTAAGACCACACAATGTAATCGATTTCGTGTACTTTACATTGTGTGTACTTACGATATGGGATACTTGTGTATAACAATTGTATATGAAACTTAAAACATTTGAAATTTTTCAAAAATTCTGTTTAACTTACATGCCGATATACTTGTGTGTACTTACGAAGTATATTTGCTTATGGGCCATTACAATACTGCCATACCCTGGGTAAAGTAAGCCAGCTTGTGTTCATATACAATTGTTATACACAAGTATCCCATATCGTAAGTACACAAAATTTGATGTACACGGAGTCGATTTCATTGTGTGGACTTACAAGTTTTTCTAAAGGGACTGTTTGCATACATGCAAGAAAATACTTGCCAATAAATTGGGGTTGTTATAGAAAACGAATCCCCAAAAAACAACAACGCATACGGGGGTGTTCTAGAAAATGAATCCATTTAAAATCATTCGTTGTCATACAAAATAATGTGTTGTTTTTTTAAAAATTATATTATTTAATTTTATATGAAAACGAACGATTTTATGTGGATTCGTTTTCCAGAACATGCCCATATATAAGCTTCTGCATTTTTAACCCAAAAACTTTTGACTGAAAATGTGAAAACTTATATATGTAACTTATACAAGAAACCGTGGATAGAGCAAAGTTAGAAAAGAAAATTTACAAGTTTTTGGCAAACATTTTTTTATGAGGAGAATTCATATAAATATCATATTTCCAATGTTTACTTAAGATTATGCATAATTTATATGAAACATACATATTCGTGATGAAATTGTAATATTATTACGGTTTGAAAGTAACATGGAAAGTAACCGTTTTAATTTTGTCTTAATTTGTATTACTTAGCCCCATTAACACAATGTACTTTCAGTGTCTTTCTGGGTTACTGCAGATTTCGATGAATTTCGGATATGTGATAGAGAGTACAAAATTAAATAATTTTCTGTTCTAAACACATCGGCCCAAAGTGATATTTCTGGGTAAAAATGGATTTCAAAGTTGTTCCATACATTTTTGTTACAAAACTTTTTAATATTTTAAGTTCACCATTTAATAGATCTTCAATACACCTTTAATTTGATACCCAATTTGTATACATTTCATTGGCACAAAAATAAAAAAAAACAAAAGATGAATAACGGAGACATTTTTGACCCCACTTTTTAACCCTCAAATATGAGATACTTATTTGTTGTATCATCTCTGTCACATATCCAAATTTCATTCAAATCGGGGGAACCACATACGGATACCTCCCTTGTAAGTGGGACTTTAACTACCAAATAAATTTTGAATTTAATGTTAGGTTAAATTGCAAACGGGACATTGTGTTATCCGGCCTTAGAAACACATACCTAAATTATTTTTGTCATAATGTTTGGAAGTCTGTACTAAAACATACACTTTAACATACACTAATTTAATTACACACATACACATACGGTACATTAAGGGGTTCTTTATTATGTGCACTTGAATGTCCCTTGAAATAACGATTTATTGATTTTCGTTCATTACACCAGTCAGTTTTATTGCAAATGGTTCCAAATAGAAGACATCGATTTTTTTAAGACGTTAACCCGTGCCGAAATTCGTCCGAAAATGGTCCATTTTGAAAAAAGTGTATTATTATTAAAAATTCCCAAAGTTCGAAATTTCCAAATTCTTTCAATCCATTTATTCATTTAATATACTCAAAATTATTTAGATATGGCATTTTGACGATTTATTGATTTTACGTTCATTACACCAGCCAGTTTTATTGCAAATGGTTCCAAATAGAAGAAATCGATTTTTTTTGAAAGGCGTTAATTATTATAGCACTAGGGTTAAAACTCTGTAGTCTGCATTTAGAAAAAATCGGAAGGTTTAACCCTTGGCAAACTGCGACCAAAGTTTCCGATTTTTGAAAGTTTGTTTAAAATTCCCATAACAACAATTATTTTAATTTTTTCATTAAAAAAATACAAAAATTGTTTTTTTCGATAACAATTATTTAGAAGTCGCGACAGCGCATTTTTCTTAATTTTTTACTTCTTTTTACTTGAAACGCGACCTTAGATTTTTAGAAAAGAAACGCCACCTTTAAATAATTGCTTAAAACTCTAAGAAAATCGGCAAAATTTTATTTCATCAAAAGGAACATAATTAAGTTGTAGGTAATAAAAAAAATTTAAAATTAAAAAAACGTGCTGGCCCAACCTCTAAACAATTTTCTGAAAATCTAAGAAAATTATCAAAAAAATTTTTTTTCATCAAAAGAAACATATTTCAGAGCTGACGTTTGTAAATTTCAAAACTTTACTTTTTGTGGGCGCTCTAATGACTATACATTAGGATGTCCCTTAAAATATCGATTTGTCGATTTTCGTTTATTACACCACCCAGTTTTATTGGAAATGGTCCCAAATGGAAGAAATCGATTTTTTTTTTGGAAACGTTAACCCGTGCCGAAAGTTGGACGAAAATGGCCCATTTTGGGATAAAGTGTTGTATTTTTTTCTTTAATATCAACTATTATATGGTACAAATAGCAATCGACATCTCCAAATTGGGCATTTTAATAAATCTTAAAAATTAATTTAAAAAACAACACGTTTTTGCATTTTTATCAAATTTGCGGGTCATTTTGGATTCCAGGCTAAAGTGATATCCGTTGAAGTCAAAATTCCATATCTGAATCATTCTGGCTATATTAAATGAATAAATGAAATAAAAATTATTTTTTTTTCGAAATTTCGAATTTTGGAATTTTTAATAGTAATACACTTTTTTCCAAAATGTGCCATTTTCGTCCAACTTTGGGCACGGGTTGACGTTTTCCAAAAAAAAAATGTATTTCTTCCATTTTGGACCATTTCGAATAAAACTGGGGGGTGTATTGACAAATCTATATTTAAGGGACACCCTACTGTACATATATAAATAGTTTTACTCGGAATGCTACAAACTACACCCAGAAAACAGATTCAGTTCTGATAACCGCATTTGTAGCCAATCGCATGGTTCGGTTGCGGTATCAGAATTTTTCGGTTGTGGCAAAAGAAAACCAATTGAGACAGGACTAATTTGACTGTGGCATCGGAATTTCAATTGTATCAAGAATAATTCGGTAGCCGCAACCGAAAAATTCATTTGATGCAACTGAACCATTCGATTGGCAACAAATGGGGTTGTCAGAACCGAAACTGTTTTCTGGGTGTATTACAAAATATTGTCTTCACTATATTTTCTTCTATTTTTTAAAACCCGAAAAAATGTTTAAACTAAATGGACGAATTGTTTTTAGTAAACTGTACTAAAAGGGATACTAAAATGACAAAATAAGCTAAATATTTAAATTCACTCTATATGGGACACCTTATTGACCGTATGTATTTTACAGTTACAAATACATGTATTTAAGCACTGCACACACAATTTTTTTATTTTTATTTTTTACTTATAAATTATGTCTTAATTTTATTTGATAATAAATAGTTTATAATTTGTTAATACATATTTAATTTTTGCATTTTGTGTTTAATAAATTTTGTAAATACTTAAAAAAAAATTCAAAAATATTGTTTTATTTTTTAGTTTACTATTTTTATTTTGTTTATAAAAACTTTTATAAGAAATACTCGTTTATAATCTACAAGAATATAATTATAACCTTATTTATCGTTTACACTGTCTATTTTGACATTTTAAAAAATTGTGATTATTTACTAAGTTGATACTTGACACCTAGTAAATAATTAAACACACCAAATCAAGCTAAGATTAAGCGCCTTTTTTAATGACAGTGTTGAATTTTAGTAGGGAAATTATTGTACAATATTGCACGAAAGTATTATGCAAATTTTTTAAAACTTTAGACTGATCTGTAGTGGGATTCTCTAACTATTTAACGACAAAATTCGGTAGTTAAGTTGTCAGTTTACTATGAAAACTTGTCAATTTAACTACGGAATTTTTTCGTTAAAAAGTTATGGAATTGCCCCTCTGACGAATTACAAAATTAAATTGTTATGGCTAATCGCACAAATCTTAATGAGTATGGTCGTATTGACCATAGTTATTTCTGCAATGAAAGTACACTATATTTAATAGGTTATTCAATCGGTTAGCCGTTACTTGATTAATAAATGAATTTCTTTCAGAAACTTGTTCGAGTAATTTTAAATAGTCAATTTCAAATAACGAATAACTCGAGTAATTTTGTTTGATTAATCAAGTAAATCGAAAGTTTTTTTAGTTTATACCAATTTTTTGAATTTGCTATTTTTTTTTATTTTTTTTATAGAATTTAAAGTAATGTTTCAGTTACAGTTTGATAATGTTTGGATTTAAATATTATAATGCTTACGCATATAAATTTGAAAACCTCATAAAATTATAAAAAAAAATTATAAAACGAGTAAAAAGGTTAAAGTCGGGCATGCCGACTATACAATACCCTACACCAGTCTGGGTAAAAGCCAACTAATGTTTGGATCCGAAATTCGAATGGGTTAAATGGGGCTTGTGTCAAAATTTTCTATAATGTGAGTCAGGGCTCCAAATTTCAATAAAAATCTTAATATTTGCGATTTGCAGTTTGTAACCAAGCCAATTTTGGGGGGACCCTTATATGGGCACTAGGTCTAAACATGGACCGATGTTCACCAAAAGCAATAGGCTTCGTCCTTGGGCCAACATAGGTCTGTGTACAAAATATATTAATATTTGCGACCTGCAGCGTATAAACAATATAATTTTGGTAGGACCCTTATATGGGCACTAGGTCTAAACATGGACCGCCGTTAACCAAAATCAATAGGCTTCGTCCTTGGGCTGATATAGGTCTGTGTACCAAATTTCATCCAAATATCTTAATATTTGCGACCTGCAGCGTATAAACAATATTATTTTGGTAGGACCCTTATAGAGTTTGCTAAAAACCGAAAAATTTGGAAACCGTGGTTTCGGTTTTTCAAAATTATAAAAACCGCGGTTTCGGTTATTTTTCGGTTATCTTGTGATATTAATAGAATTGTTTTAAAATAATTAAATATAACAATATTCTAACTAAATATATGATAATTAAATATGCAGAAAAATTAAAAAGTTTAATACATCCAAGATATCTTTTAGAATTCGATTGAATTTCTCACTCGAATATTTAAAGGCAATAACGCCATTTCGAAACCTTTCCGGGAGAAGAAATAAACGCGGAAACCCGTTATAAATTAATTTTTTTTCTTTTTTAGGCAATTAATTATAGTTTAAATTTTAGCAATTTGTTTAAAACAATAAGAAGTTAAAATTTTTATAAATTTCGCGGAATACGAAATAAGGCTTTTTGAAAAATCGGCGAAAATCGTTACTGAATATGTGAAACTCAATGGTCCTTACTATAAAAGAGTATTTTAAATTTAAAGTCGACTTTATTTTTAATCATACGGTTTTGTTCATTTTGTGTATGAAAACCCTACAAAAATATTCATATTTCCAAACATTTTGATTGGTTGAAAATAAATTAACCAATCAGAATTCTCCAAAAATAAATCAAGTCAAGGCATACTGCCACCCAATATTTTAACTAAAGTCGACTTTAACTAAAATATTCATTTGAAAATTTTAGATAGTAAGGGCGAATATCTCTTAAACCACTTGACTTTTTGGTGTAATTTTTTACTTAAATTATAAGCTTCAGTTTATGTTATCCGTAATAACAAAAACAAAAAATTCTTTAAAGCAGTTTTTAATGTAGAAAATGTTCATTACAATTAAATACAATATTTTGTAAAACAGAAGCTGAGTCTTTTCGAAATTCAAGATTCAATAATATGCAATTTAAATAATTATTTTAATTGATTAAAGTATTTGTTAAAAACCGACTTATTTTTGTTGGTATTCGGTTTCGGTTTTGAGGCTTGAAAAACCGCGGTTTGGGCTTCGATTAAAACCGAACAGCAAACTCTAGACCCTTATATGGGCACTAGGTCTAAACATGGACCGATTTTAACCAAAATTAAGAGGCTTCGTCCTTGGGCCGACATAAGTCCGTGTACCAATTTTCATCAAATTGTTCGACCTGTAGAGTGCGCACAAGAATGCATGGACAGACAGACAGACGGACGGACAGTGTTAAATGGAAATAAAAAAAAATTCTGAGTTGATCGGTATACTATAAGGTGGGTCTGGGACCAATATTTTTTGGTGTTACAAACATCAGCACAAACTTATAATACCCTGACCACATAGTGGTGTAGGGTATAATGAATTTGTATGAAATATTTTTTTTGCGACAACAACATTGTTAACGTTGTTTTATGTTTAATTTTTTAATTAAAATTAAATTAAAATAAAAATCAATTAAATTAAAATGAAAATCGCGCTATATTTTCTCAGAGCTTGAAAAAGATAATTCTGTTTTGAATCAACACGCATAAAATTTGTTTCATTTTCTGAATCATAACCGCTTTGAAATTGAATATAGTGAGATATAATTTATATAAATTAATATTGATCAAATTCTAAAATGTTAAATTCAATACATTTATCGCGTAGGAAAAACAGGGATAATTTTTCTGTGGTGTAAAGGTTAGCGCGTTAGACTGTTACACGTGAGGTTGCGGGTTCGAGCCCCAACCAAGGCAACATCAATTTATGAAAAATAATAATATGTATGAGTTTTTTATATCCCTCATACATATCGCAGCGTCCTCCTTCGGTGATCCCATAGCACTTAACCCCAACGAAGTAAAATAATATAAGAGGGCTATGAACTAAAAAGCTTCAAACAAGTTCGCCAACTCTAAAATTCAACATCTCGCGCAATTACAGTGTTGCCATATTTGAAGCCCTTCAAAGGGCTTTCAATATAGCAAAGAAAGCAACACGTTAATTCATAGAAAGAATTTCTTGAGTGTTGCTTCTCTTAAAAAAAAAAAAATGGATCATCTTTCGGGAAGAGGATCAACTACCAGGAATGAAATTTCAATTAATGGTGCATTCCAAAGGTATATCTAAAATGGGTCTTGAAAATTTAGACCTCAAAGTATTGGTTTTATAGTTAGGTCTCGGAGTTCTACTTTCCGAATTCATTTAAAAATTTTATACCAAAGAAGAAAACACGAAAAAGTAACCAAATTTTAGCAATTTATCAGCAATTATCAGCCTTCAAAATTTATTAAAAAGCAACGTGAGCCAAAATCGATTTTTCACGCAATTAGCACAATCTGATTAACAGATTGTCTACTGCGTCAAAACGTGGACCTTTTTTAAGGATGTTTAATAGAGTAATAGCTTGTGGCTCTTATGTAGAAGGTATTTTCATTTTTCAAGGACAGGCGGACGGACATCGCTTAATCAGCTTAACAAGTGATTCAGAATCGATCGGCAAACTGTAAGGTGAATATTATTTTTGTTGGTTACAAACATCAGCACAAACTCAATATTCCCTGTACCACAGAGTGCTGTAGGGTATACAAAGAAAATACCTAGAAAATAACATATTATCTTCTATTTAGCAATTTATATTGCATTTTATTTTTTAAGAAACAATCCCGAGTAATAAATATAGTTTTTCTAAATTGACAGGTTTTATTATAAGTACAGTTTAATAGATTTTTAGTGCAAATTTCCAGAACATATGGTTTTGCATTTTTTATGTATACTTAATAGCATAATTTTGATTTTTAGTACACGAAAGTAGCAGCTCTGGTAATATGGTTTCCAATGAAGTTTAAAAAATTATTTGATAAAAAAATATAACTTTTAGAAATAAAGTCGCAAAAGTTAACAGTGCCTAGGACCGCTTCGGGCACAAGAGGGCAAACGTGCCAACTTCTTATTAGAATAAACCAGTAAAATGCTATTTAGTTCAAGGTGTTGTAAAACAAATGTCAAGCTCAAACATATCCTTTATTTAAAACAAAATAACAACAACCCTCCTTCTTAAACTGATTTGAAAAAATAATAAAAAGTTTTCATCCACCAAACTATTTTAAATTTTGAACATTTGTTTTTTCCACTACTTTGAATCATGATTGCCCTGCCTTTTACTCTAAAAAAGTAGTTAAACTGTCCGTTTTTATTTTCTCCAATACACACAATAAATTTCATAGTTTTTTTCTATTATAGTATTTTTTTCTTTTACCCTGCCAACACTTGGGAGTGGCATAGTACGAGTATAGTTGGCTTACAAAGCCGTCCATTGGCTTCGTTGGAACAGAAATTAAAAAAAAGTATATAAAAAAGGGAAAAATCAACAGCAGCAAAAAAAAATAAAAAAAAAAAAGAATTCACAGTAAAAACAATCAAAACATAGTCAGAATTTCAAAATAATTAATTCAATTTGGAATTAGTTCAACAGGTATTACCATTCCATTATACCAGCCTATAAGAAATATTCACATCGTTCGCACTCCACTAGTCGCAAATGCAAAGATAATTTAATTAATAAAGAGGAACCCTATTGATTTTGGTCAGAATAGGCCAATGTTAAAACGCACGATTGGAGATTTAAACCGCAATTGTAAAAATATTTTAATAAAATTTGGTATATTGACTCATGCGTATATGCTCAGGGATTAAGCGTACTTAATTTAACTTAACCTCGACCCATGTTTGGTTCTAATACACATAACTAAAGAACTAAAAGATTCAGAATTTAGCATACAAATTATATTTTTTAACTTATTAAACATTTCTGAACAAAAGAATATTTCGGACCGAAATATCATATAGTTGGTCTTAACACACTCTAATTTTTTATGTTTCTCTCCAATTTTCACTTAGTGATAAATTTCCTGATTATGAGCCAAATTTTTTTTTTTTGTTCGCCTACTTTGCTCTACTCGCCAGTTTATCAAAAATAACAACAAAATTTTATTGCAAAAATTTGAACAGAAAAAATTAACTTTTCTGGGCAATTCCACTTAAAACGGTCCAAAACAGGAAAAAAGTAATTCACTTATTTTTAATAAAAATCGGTCAGTTGATGTCTAAAAGAGAATGACAATTATGGACATATGGAAAAAATTATAATTTTTTAATTTTTATTAATTTGGCAACACTTTGTAATGAGCATATACTAAAGAATCTGCTCTCCTTCTTTGTATACTTTGACTTAATTTAAATGTCTTATTATATTCTAATGTGTTTATCTTTATAGTGGTTATTAAATTAAAGTAAATAAAAAGTTTTATTTCTTCAAACTTTTCGAGTTTTTATACTAGGTCACACCCGTCACATAAAGAAGTCACACCCGTCACATTTTCTAAATTTTTTTTTAATAAAAAATTGTTTTTTTGCAGACAGTAAGTATTTAACCCATACTCTCCTGAATTATGAAATAATTGTGCCAGGTGTTTGAAACTTACATGATTTACTACTGAAGACCCTGGAAACATGAAACTGAAGTTGAAATTATTTTGTCGTATATAGATCCGGAGTTATTGCATGTCGTCATATGACGACGCTAGAAGAATATGTGTACAATTGTTACAAAACAAAATCCAAAAGATTCTTAAGAATATATTTGTTAAAAAAAACATTATTCCTTTAAAGGTAAAGAAAATTAGCATTATTTCCCAAAATAAATTAAAATATACTTTAATTTCTTAAAAAATAAGATTCAGCATCATACTTAGAACACCCTGCCCGAACTGTCGATTTGATATCGATGCCTGGACATCATCTTTGCTTATTGTTGTGCGTTCTTTTTAGAAAGTGATCTATTCGACTATTACGTAACGTACGGGAGCTTTTAGGCTATTTTCCTCCCCATCTTGGTAGATTCTATTCTGAGGTGAGGTACGCAGTTACAAACCTTGTCAAAGAAAACCCAAAATGACAATTCGTTCCGTTTAAGCACAGTTTTCGGTCCGTCATAAACGGAATCCAACTCCGTTTACGTACCGTTTTCGGACCAGAAAACGGAACTTAAGAAACATCGAAACCGTTGCAAATCCGTCAATGGCGGACCGTTTACGGACCGCAATGTCGTGTTAAAAACTGACAAGTCCGTTTAAAGTCCGTCAATGACGGACCGTTTACGGACCGCTATGTCATGTTAAAAAAGGACTAGTCCGTTGACAGTCCGTCAATTCCGGACCGTTTCCGGACCGTTATGTCGTGGAAAAACGGATCCATATCCGTACCGTTTTGTTTTAAGAAAAGCGGCATTATATATCTACCTAAATTTAGCCTATTTTCCAAATATTTCATTCTTAGCGATTTGGAAAAAAATAATTCAACCTCATTAACCCTTTTGGACATGGGGTCACATATGACCCCAAGCTAATAAAGAACAATTTATTCAAAGAAATGCAAATATTTTGTAACTACTGTTGAATTTTTAGAAGTGATGCTCAAAATACACATGGTTCCATGCTAGAAAATTGGAATAAATCGAGCAACGTTTTTGCATATTTTAAAAAATATAATATAATTTTGTTTGAAAAGGATTTTTTTTTTAACTTTTAATTGATGAAAAAGAGTTTAATTTGCACTCGGTAAAATAGCACTGAAAAAGTTTTGAAGTGGGAGTACTCCTCTTTTATGACAACTCAATGTTAAAATCATTAGAGTTTCTGTTAAAAAAGAAGTACATCTAAATCTTTAATTGTAGTGCTTCTTCTACTGCCTTGGCATCTGTTTTTTTGGTGGTTATAGGGTACCGGTTTTGAGTATATGTTAATCCACTATAAGGTATCTATTGGAATATTCGCCATGAACGGTAAACGGTGGTAAAAATGAGGGTTAAAAAGGGGAAAAGTACCTTCCTCAACGGCCTGCCCAAATCCATTTGGCTATTAACCTGAAATTTAAAACCTGTGGGGATTTAGAATACTAAACTTGCGAAACGATATGGAATGTAACACAGTAGTACTTATGAAATTTAGCCACAAGAAAAGTGGAACGAAATGGAAGGGAACGGGGAACGAGTGGAATTGAAACAATAGACAGTAGTCATGGAACAAGTTAAATTAGAATACTAAAATTGGAAAATCAATTGGAAATGGGAGCGAGTAGAATTGACGAGTGAAACAAAAAGGAATGGAACGGGGAACCATTAATATTGAAACACTACACAATAATAACGAAAAGGAACGGGAACGAAAAAAAACGAAATGGAATGGAAAGGAGAGCAAATGAAATTGAAATACTAGACAAGTAGATCAAAATGGAATGCACCGGGGAACGAGTGCAACTGAAACACTAGACAAGTGAAACGAAATGGAATAGAAGGGGTAGCGAATGAAATAAAACCTAGAATGAGTGAAATTAGAACACTAAGTACAAGGTACGAAATGGAATGAAGCGAGCCTGCTTTTAGTGATATTTATTATTTTACACCTGCTCTTTCTATTTTCGCGATTTTTAAATTCAATTGAATTGCGAGGTTTACCTCCACATAAATTGTATATAAATATTACTTCCCTAATTATTTTCTGAAATATGACTGAAGTAGAAAATATTGATGGAAAATTCAAGAGAGAGTACATTTTGTTTTAATTCAAACAGATACGAAATTAAAATATCGGTGATATCAAAAAATTTGATAAAAACCACGTAACCAGCCAATTTCTAATGCATGTATTACATTTGAGTTACATATTTCGATATATATCAGCGCATTGTCACCTGTTTTACAAAATTTATAACAATCTAACCAATTTTTGGTTAATAACTAAAATTTGTAACCAATTTTATAGGCCAAATGTAAACTGCGTAGCCAGTAACTCATAAGGTTTATTATTTTAATAGCTTATATATTAATAACCAATGAAGCTAAACACTAACTGTAAGAATTTTTATGAAGAGGAAAAGTAACGCTTTTAACAAAAATCAATACATTTTACAAACTTTTTCGTATATCTATGCTAACACGAGTTCAACTCTGTAACGATTTTTCGTCATAATTTTTGATAAAAATACATTCACCAGAATTTTGGAATTATCTATTAATTATATTTCGAAAAGTGTAATGTTATTTATACTCAAATGATCGTTGGACTGTAAATAATCATCTAGTATAACAGACTTGAAGACTTTCCGCAGCATGTAACATTTTCGAGATGAGAAAAGATGTATTTAATAAGATTTGAAAAAATGTTGTAAAGTCCGTTCCTAATTTTTAAGAAAAAGAACGGCATATTTGGATTCACCTTGTAGGCATCATATGATTTTGTTTCGGAAACAAAATTCTGACAAAGCGTTTCTGAAAGAAAACGATAAAAGTACCCAAATGCAAACTCCGTAACCAAAATTGTTTGCATCAGATTGCATTGAAAAAAATGTAGGTAAATGTATAAAATATTTTAAAATAACCATAATCAAAGCTGATTCAACTAATATTTATGCTTCAAAAGATGATTCAACTAATAATTTTGCGTCAAATCAAAAAAAGTTATCAGTTTTTGACCCCAAACTGTTGGAGCGAAAAAAGATTGATTTTGCATTTCATTGGTTTGGAATCGATATTTCGAGCCATTACTGACATTAGATTGACAAATTAAATTTTTTTCACACAATTTAATAATTTTTTGATCACGATAAGTTATGTTTTTAAAAAAGTATGTATTATTACAAAATTTAAAAAAAACTAAATTTTTTTCGCCGAATGAATTGTATTTTTATTCGCGAAACAGCCAATTTGATAAACACAAATTTTATATTATTGAAAAGCATGTTGAAAACCCAAATACAAAAAACCAATAAATTGAAAATTCGTACGCAATTTTTTTGTTATATCTTTTGCTTGTGGAACTGTAAACTCCGTTACCACAAAAAAAAATTAAAATTGTGCAAAGAAAGTTTTTGCGACAACTTGTAGAAGAGATTTTTGAAATTAGGTTTATAATGACTCAACTTACTGATTCAATTAAGAAAAAACCGAAATATTAACATATTTTGCTTCTCACAAATTTGGCTCAAAAACTTATCACATTTTTTGATTTCACCTTCTCCGAGAAAAGGGACATAGTGTGTGAAAATGAAGTTTAGAGAAGAACGCATTTAAAGTTTCATAACGCATTATCACTTTGAACACACAAGTTCGTTTGTACGTTTTTATGGGATAAATAAATTTTTATCAGAAATCTAATTCATTTCATCTTATTCTACACCCTTTTAGGTACCAGAATCCACTCTTAAGTCCAAACCCGTTTTTTGACACACTAGGTCCCTTTTCTCGGAGAAGGTCACATATACATATTTACATCTCTTAAATTATTGTTCACTAAACTTTGAAAATCTCAATAATTTCGCAGAAAAACTAATAGGGAATGAAATCTGATGATTTTGGAAAAAAAATTATGTAATAGTACAGTAGATTTTTAGTACAGTAAAAAATTTTTTTGTTCATTTTAAGTCCAAATTTAATTACAAAACTGCACATAATTTGTTAATGCAATATGACATATATATAAATTTTGGACCTTTTTGTTTCCAAATTGGCTTTGATATTTAAAATCGGACTTCGTGTTATATTTAAAATTTTTTTTTAAGAAAACCTTAAAAAATTTTAAAATTTTGATTTTCAGCGACTATATTTAGAAAAGTTATTGAGATATTGATACACACTTAAGTTTGAAAAATAGGGAACGGAATTAAGCTTAAACTGTGTAAAGCGTTTTCTTTCCGAAGCTATAGTTACTAAATTATAAATTTTTTATTGAAAAAATCGGCTGAAAAATTGAATAAATTAAAATCGCGAATTACGCGAAACCTAGAGCAAAATTGAAAAAACTGGTTGCAGATTCGAAATCAGCACCCCCTAATTATCCTAAAACCACTGCAAAGTTGTGCAACTTATAAATATTGTAATATTTTGTAGAGCTGTGTAATTATTTAGTAGTTGCTAATTTATAATGTGGTACATTTTATGAATAATGAAACATCTCAGTCAGAAATTGAAAGTGGTACAAAAAATCAAGTACTTGCATACCACTGGGTAACCGCGATGTTAAAAATAAATGACTGGCAGAACACTCATTTGGAACGCTTTGCCAGCGTTTGCAAAAATCGTTTTGCCAGTATTTGTTTTACAATACATCACGGCAGGGCAAAAAAAGATACATATGAACTTTTTTTAAATTTTATTTTGGAAAATATAATTCCAAACCACCTATTTATTGGTTTTGGCAGCGTTTTGCCAAAGTTAAAAATTTTGTTTCTCCAGTACTTTTCCGGCGCTTTTTGAACTGCCGGTCCTTTTGTCTATTGACGTTATCATATTGGAAATGGGAAAGCAATTTTTGTAAGTACTTGTACCACCTGTTAAAATACCTTGCCATCGCTTTCCCGTTTGTATTTTTCTGGCTGGGATAATAGCTGTGTTTGTGTGACTGCATATCAGTGTTATCTAGAATGATTTTGACAGTTTTTTCACTTATTCCGGCTTTCTACTGTCAAAATTGTTCGAGATAGCATTGATAGGCATGCCACACAAACACAGCTAATATATGAAGGCCTGTCATTAAGTACACTTGCGCCCAGTATTTTGTAAGCAGATTTTAAAACAGATTCGTTGCGATAACCTTGCCCACTAAATCGTGTAATTACAGCAACAAAGTTATTTGGTTATCTTTATCAAATGTTTTCATGATAGAATTCAAACTTACAGTCCCAGCCAAACTTACAGTCCCAGTTTCAGAAATCGAATTTCGCTTGGAAGATAAATCGGTAAAATAACAAAGTTTGCCATCGTAGGATGGCAAACTTAGAAAATCCCACTTTTTCTGCTGGGTATTCTTTGAACTGATGGTATGCTTCGGATAGATTACATAATAATAATCTGCGCTGCTTGTGTACTTTTTCTCCATCTTCACGTGTGATAACATAGTCACGTGTACCTGGGCAGGCGCGGCTGTTGTCATCATTGCAGTAAAAATCTCGAAATCGTTGCTTCGCTGAGGGTCCTTGAGCCAAATTTCTTGGTGGGAGTCGCCAATATGCCCTTCTGTCGAACTAATTCTTTGCTTCTCGCGATGTAAAAAGATGTTTGAAACTGTTCAGAAATCTTGCGTATAGACCATGATTGAGGCAGCACAGATAAAATGAGATATTTCTCCGGAAAAGTGGTCGCTAAATTGAATTTTCTTTTCAACTGCTCAATCATTTGTTTGCCGTCATCAACGTCATCTGCTTGACTGCATTCGTTATCAGAGCCTTCATTAAATATTGTCGCGATTGCACTCATAACCTTGCCTTTTTTCTCTTTCCTGTATTTTTCACTTCGCAACTTTCTTTTTGTAATAGGCGATTCACCTAAAGTGGTAATAGCCTCATTCAAAGGACTCAAAGACATATTGACCATCGGAATGTCTGCCTCACTATCAGATGAAACATTTTGTTCAATTGTCATTTCACTCTCGGATTGTGGTTGCATTTGTTTCAATCCATTTGCTTGTTGAGACAAATCGATTTTACACTTGGGGCAAATGAATTCTGCTTCTTCACCGTATTGTATATTTAATTCATTCATGTATCGCTTCGAAACACCAGTTAATTTTAATACTTTTATCTTTTTCGAACGATGTCCACTCTTGTTAAACGGATTGCAGCAAAATTTATTCATTTTACTTTAAATTGTCTTTACAGCTTCACTCTTTACTTTACAAAAAAAACACTTTAACACTTTCACGTTTAGTATTCAACTAAAATTTGACTCAGAGTGTGTGAAGTATTTATATTTATTTTTTGGTAAAAAATAGGTAAAAAAAATAAGCGATATTACTTTTCTTTAATAGGAAAATTTGCGTGAACTACTGGTCATAAAATGTTTTTTAAAGAGGGACTTAATTGGTTACTGCCAGCAGTGGCATGTAATGGCACACCAAACCCGACTGAGGCTACAGGTCATAAAATGTTTTGTAAATTTCTTAAATTACCAGGTAATAAATATTTCGCCATATTTATGGAAAATCCGTGTTTTATGACTTGTTTCTGCACGTGTCATTTTAGGCGAAATATTTATTACCTGGTAATTTAAAAAATTTACAAAACATTTTATGACCTGTAGCCTCAGTCGGGTTTGGTGTGCCATTACATGCCACTGCTGCTATTATCCATGGATTTATGGCCGATCTTGTGAAGGCAGGCAGACCATATTCACTACACACTCAACTTGGGGCTCTTAAAAAAAAATGATTTTTTCTTCATAAATGTATTTTTAACTGTAAAATAATTTTTAAAATGTATTTTTAATAATAAAATAAAATAATGTTAAATAATTACAAATAATTCAATTATAAAAAATATAAAAACAATGAGAACAAGGTGGTCTCTTAAATGCTCCTCTCCTGTCCAAACAAGGAGTCGGGGCCCATTTTTTTATTGCTGATTCTTAAAGCAAAAATTATGAGGAATCCAAAAAAAAAAATTAGCCGGAAAATTTAGGAGCTTCTGTGGAAAATCGGAAAATTTCATGGGAAAATTTAATTTTCATGGGAAAAAGGTAAATTTCTGAGAAAAATTAGGAAAATTTTATTTTTCAATTAAAGCCTGATTCAATACCTTTCCAACGAGCTATCACTCGTTGCGATCGCTTTAAAACAACTTTCAATGAGGTCCCTTATGAAGAATTCTTCAATTTTGTCACATGACAGTGGTGTACACCACCACTAAACCAGTTACTATAAAAAAAAAAAAATATGTAGGTACATTATTTTTTGCTGGGCAATCGATTGAGACTATTTATTTTAGAATCGGAGAGGGGTCGTCCAAAAGGTGATCGCGTTCATATGGAATTGCTCTATAATGAAAAATCAGTAGTCCTTTTTTTAATTGTGTTTTCAATTAATTTAATATGTATTTTAAGTTGTTTTTAAGAATAAAATATTGTGAGTGTACATAAGCCATATGAAATTAATAAAAATATATGTAGTGACCAATATGATTATATATGGTTCCATGCAAAGTTACATACAAATGTATGTGACGACTAAAATATTTTCTTGTAATTTTTTATAACTTTATTTATAATCCTATACAAACTAATATATAGTTCAACATAAAATTTAGTTATCTGTAAATTAAGATTTAAATTAACATGGCTTCACATATAACCATATAAGGCTTCATAAACAAATTAAGTTATTTTTTATATATAATTTCATAATAAAAAAATTATGCGTACGTTTCGTAAGACAAAATCATTCAAATGCATTTTTATAAAACACAACCAATTTTTGTAGGAAAATTTTTAAATATTGGGTTATCTTTTCTAAAATTCGGGCCTTTAAAATTGTTTAAAATTTCAATTGTCAACTTAATAGCTGTTAAGCATAACTACCAGTCATAAAAAGCCTACCTACTATCTGGTTTAATTATATAAAGTCAGATATATTTATATGGACTTATATATAATTTGATGTCTTGGATATGGACAAATCTCGGATGAAATTGCACCAAATTATATCTTATTTGATAAAATCAGACACATGTAGGTGACCCATTTCTCGGATCAAATTATGTGTGGTTGTATATGGAAATTTATCAGATAAGATATAATTATATAAGACACCATATTAAAATTTTTACCCGGGGAACTACAAAAATAGACACAACAGTTTTTTTATCGAAATTTTTAATTTCTTCTCTAAATTTTTCTCAAGATATCGTTCATGAAATAGTGTCGTAATATGAAGGCGCTAGAATAATAAGGGTTAAAAAAGTACATTGTATTTTGTTCAAATAGGAAATCGCAATTTTTAGAAATTTTTTTTATTTCGATTTAACGATGTCCGTCTTTCCGTCCGTCCGTCCCTCCGTCCGTCTGTCTGTCTGTCCATGCATTCTTTTGCGCACTCTACAGGTCGCAAATATTAAGATATTTTGACGAAATTTGGTACACCGACTTACGTTGGGCCAAGGACGATGCCTATTGATTTTGGTTGAAATCAGATCGGTCCATATTTGGACTTATCGCCCATATGGGCTATATTTTAGATTTTCTATTCTTTTATGATTTTATAGAAAATTTTGAAGTCCGTTTTAACCCATTCAAATTTCGGATCCAAACATTAGTTGGCTTTAAGTCAGACTGGTGTAGGATATTATATAGTCGGCATGCCCGACTTTAACCTTTTTACTCGTTTTAGTATGTCCTTATAGCTTAAAAGAGATACAGCTATGGACATATAACACTGTGAGACAAATGGTAGGGGTCAGTGATCGGGAAGGGTTCAAACTACCGGGGAAAGTTATATCGGTAAAAAAGAAGTAATACGTGTCCCGGCGTTTCGCTGGGTCACGTCTAGGAATCGAGATACAGTAGACGCTCGCATATTAGAGCTTTCAGTAATTCGAACGTCCAGAAATTAGAATCAATGTTTGCAATACATTAAACGCTCTGAAATTCGAATTTAAAATTCTAATTTCTGAGCGTTGTTTTTTTTTTTTGTTATTTGAATACACAGGAAATCCCCAATTTATTTTTATTCTGTTTGAATAAAGTAAAACTAAAAAGGGGAATCACCAAATTATATATGTTTTTCCCTATTTGTTTTTTTTTTTTTTTTTTTTTTGTCGCATTTATGTACATTTTTGGCTAGTTTATTTGTGAAATTTGATACGCGTGTACATATTATTTGGCAGTCTCTATTAAATAGTGAAAGTGTATCATTTAAAATGTTAAATAAACGTAATAAAAACACTTTATCATTGGAAACGAAACGAAAAAAAACGTCCAGAAATTAGAATAATTCAGAAATTAGAATTGCCTCAAAAACAAAGCGGTTCTAATTTGCGAGCGTCTACTGTATATCGATTTGACCTTTGGTGGTCTTTTTTTTTGACATAACTCGAGAACCGATTTTGCTCAAACAATTTTAAAAAAATTAAAAATTACAATTCCTTTAATCTGTTCATATAACGATTTTCTATATACTCAACAGTTTTGCCGGTAAAAATAAATGTATGAAGAAAAAAATATTTTTTGCCTAAAATACTAAAAAACAGTAATAAACAAAAGGTTATTGATTTTTATGGTAGCGGTAACAAACATTTATTTTTACCGGCAAAACTGTTGAGTATATAGAAAAACGTTATATGAACAGATTAAAGGAATTGTAATTTTTAATTTTTTTAAAATTGTTTGAGCAAAATCGGACTAGTGGTTATCGAGTTATGTCAAAAAAAAGATATATCTCGATTCCTAGGGGTGACCCAGCGAAACGCCGGGACACGTATAACTTGTTTTTGACCGATATAACATTTCCCGTTGGTTTCATCCCATCCCGATTTTGACTGTCGCATAGTGTAATTGGCACAAATTTAAATTGCGCATAAATTTAAGTATTTTCCAACTAAATATATTTTAAAATGCAAGTTTTATCTCTTCTGATTATAGTTGAAAAAAATGTTTGTCTTAATAGTGCTCAAATGTTCCGTTATGTTTTGCTTATTATTTACCGTTATTATTTTTGCGTTAACAATGCTGATTTAAAGTGGACATATAAATGGCACAATTTACTTAAAATAGGCAGTAGTCATGTAGATTTAATTCAAAGCAATAAATATTTTTCGTAGTTCAAAAATAAATATAAAAAGTTAAAAAAATTTTTAAATGGGATCAGGAAAACATACCACAGGTGAGGAAAGGCGGATCATATGGAAAATGTATGAAGATGGAAAAAAAAGTAGCGGAAATTGCTGAGATAATGCAAATTTCTCGCAAAAAAGTCTACAATGCAATTAATTCTTGTGTTGACGATCCCGATATATTGACTAAGGGTAAAATTCGGAAACCAAGGCCACGAAAAACAGATGAGTGTACAGCTATAGTACGAATGCTGTAAATTGATCCATTCAAGTCATCAAGGCAGATAGCATTGGATATTAATGAAAATTTTAACATGGAAATATCAAGCAAACTTGTCAGAAGAAGACTAAACGAGGCAAATTTGTTTGGGCGCATTTCCAGAAAAAAGCCCCTGCTCTCAAAAAAAAAATATTTCAAAACGACTAACCTTCGCCAGAACCCATAAGGAAAATCCCATTAGTTTTTGGAAAAACGTGTTATGGAGTGACGAAACAAAAATTAACAGGATAGGACCAGATGGCAGAATCTTTGTTCGTCGTCCTAAAGGCCAAGAGTTTAATCCTCGGTTCACTCAGCAGACGGTAAAACATGGAGGTGGCAGTATTATGGTTTGGGGTGTATTTTCTTGGCATGGCGTAGGTCCGCTTATAAAAATCAATGGAAAAATGGACAAGCTTTAGTATTTAGATATTTTAAAAAACCATATGGAGCCATATGCCTTCAACTACATGCCAATAAAATGGAAATTCATGCAAAATAACGACCCCAAACACTCCTCCAAACTAGTAAAAATATGGTTTGTGCGGAGAAGATTGATGTTTTGGATTGGCCAGCCCAGAGCCCTGAGTTAAATCCGATAGAGAATGTGGAATGAAGTCAAGGTTGAAATCGCCAAGAAAAATTACAAAAATATGGACGAACTGCGGTCGGCCGCACAGGAAGCTTGGTACGCCATCCCCAAAACAAAATGCCAAAAACTAATAGAAAGTATGGGTCGCAGGTGCGAAGCTGTCATCAGAAACAAAGGCCACAGCACTAAATATTAACGGTAAAATATTTGTACATACCAAAAAATTTAACAAATGCAATATTAAAACCATTTCTTCTCTTTTTTTAAGATTGTGCCATTTATGTGTCCAGCTCATTTCAATGGGTTTTTTTTCATAATGATATGTTTTTATTTACATTAATGAATTTCAATTAAAGTTTATAGCAATATTAAATGTGCATAATAAACATTTGGAAAAAAACAAAAACTTGTTGGTTGTTAATAGTATTTGCAATATAGTACACTGATAGAATTTTCGGTCATACTATTAATGAATCGATTTCGTTAATCTGAATTCATTGGTTTAATGAAAATTTTTCACTGAATTAATGAAAAATTCAGTAATTTAATTAATTTTTTATTATATATTTTCAACTAACCCGTAAGATATGCTACAATTTTTATAAGGGTTTTGAATTTGCTAATTACTAAAATAGATATATGTTGCAGTAATGAACGCTAGGGTTGCAAACTGAAAATATTTAAATATAAAAGTTCAAATAATGGCATCATTTTGTTTTGGCTATTTAGATCAATCGGTAATGCGGTAATGTTTACATTCTGGAGATTGCGGGTTCAAGTCGAGTTCACGGAGATGTCAAAAACGGTATAAAAACAAAAAAGAAATATATGTACAAATAAAAATTAATAAAAATAAATAATAAATAAAAAAGTAACGCAAAAAAATATATTTTTTTCAATTAGTTTTCATTTAATGAATACGTTTCAGTGATTTAATGAACGCGTTCTTTGGGGACTTTTCAATGAAAAAAATCATTGGATTAATGAACAAATTCATTAATACTATGCACAAAATTCTATTCTAAGAAAGAATTCATGGCAAAATGTGCCATTTATATGTCCATAGCTGTATATAAAAAGGTTATTGATATTTATTTTAATTTTGAATCTCTCTTACCACCAGAGAAAAAATTTGTTGGTGTATTTATGTATGTAGCCCACTGGCTAAGAAACACCCTCTACCCTATATCATAACACCCTAAGCGAGCACTACCAACTAAGTAATGGTAATGATAAAAAAATTTGCTTTTTAAAACCAGTGATTTCACGATATTATTTTGAGTTATGTGCGCTTCTAGCATATCGGTCATCTAAACAAGTGTTTTCTGGAACAAAAATGTACCATATATCGCCAATAATGGAAGAACCGCACTGTTTACTTTCCCTGACAAACCTCCTTCCAAGCAAGCAGTAGTTTTTGCTGGATTATCATGTTCGATTTTTGTTCTGTCCCAAATTCGGCAAAAGAAAATCATTTCTGTCTAGCTACCTATGTTATATATTAATTAGGTATATATATTTTAACCCTCTAACAGGCAAGCCCGCCTCCAGACCACAATTGACCACAAATACGCCAAATTTATATTTTATAATAAGAAACTAAGCTTTTTCAATAAAAAACAAAATTTATAAAATTTGTTGTGAAGAACTTTTTTGTATTTATTGGAAGCAAGAAAGTGTCAAAAATAAAATTTCGTAAAATTTCGAAAAATAAATATTTTAAAACAAACTAAATTTTCAAAAATCTAAAACACATATTTAAATTGACTAAAACGATTGATAGTGGCCACAAAGAAAGATTGAAGCTTAATCAGTTTAAAAAATTCCTTACTTTGGTCCAAGGACACACAGGATTCCATACACTGATAGAATTTTGTGCATAGTATTAATGAATTTGTTCATTAATCCAATGATTTTTTTCATTGAAAAGTCCCCAAAGAACGCGTTCATTAAATCAATGAAACGTATTCATTAAATGAAAACTAATTGAAAAAAATATATTTTTTTTGCGTTACTTTTTTATTTATTATTTATTTTTATTTTATTAATTTTTATTTGTACGTATATTTCTTTTTTGTTTTTATACCGTTTTTGACATCTCCGTGAACTCGACTTGAACCCGCAATCTCCAGAATGTAAACATTACCGCATTACCAATTGATCTAAATAGCCAAAACAAAATGATGCCATTATTTGAACTTTTATATTTAAAAATTTTCAGTTTGCAACCCTAGCGTTCATTACTGCAACATATATCTATTTTAGTAATTAGCAAATTCAAAACCCTTATAAAAATTATAGCATATCTTACGGGTTAGCTGAAAATATATAATAAAAAATTCATTAAATTAATGAATTTTTCATTAATTCAGTGAAAAATTTTCATTAAACCAATGAATTCAGATTAATGAAATCGATTCATTAATAGTATGACCGAAAATCATATCAGTGTAGGGATACCTTTATAGAACAGCGCCTTATCTTGAAAGCGAATGGACGGATTTATCTGAAATTTGATAAAAAGAATATATTTGGTATAAGCAGCAAAGTTTATAAGTTTTAATAATATATATTGAAATTGTGGTGCGTTTTCGCTCAATTTCGCATTTTTTGAAAAACAAAATCGCTACATTCTCTTAAGTTACAGCACAAAAAGTGTAATTTTTTTATTGTAATTACATCTTGGTAAGAAAAATAATTTATGCTTAAACCTGGTAATTTTTATGTGCTAGTTTTTGAGATTCACCCTTAATTAACCTATTTTGGCACATATAGCCTAAAGTAGGCAACGAAAAAAAATGTTGTAGAAGAACTTATTTTATTTTTCGTGGGTAATACTTGGTATAAATTTCATTGCAAAAATACTTAGGCCGGTTAGAGGGTTAAACTAAAAAACATGCGATTTTAGAAATTTCGCGAATTAAAATAAAAAAATTTTTTATTTCTGACAACGGCACTCTGATGGAGGGTTCCTACAGGATTCCATGAAATTTGAATATAAGATAGAAAAACCAAAAGTAATAAAACTTTGGTAAGGAACATGGTGGCCCAATCATATATTTAGGAAATAAAAATGGGTTCCAAAGTTGTTCGAAACTTTTTTGTTTTAAAACTTTTAATTATATGTATTTAGTATCCCACCGAAAAGCTCATTCAAATGACTTTCATTTGGAACCAAATCTCTATACTTTATCTTCGAAACGAACATGAAAATTATCTAAATTTGTGCAATTTTTTACGCCACATTTTACCCCTCAAACCTGAGATTGCCCCGCTAAACAGGTACACATGCATATGTATTGGATAAAATTACAAATGGGTTTAGTTTAATTTATTCCTTTAAAGATCTGTTTATAGCGAAGAGAAAAAGGAAATAAATTAAAAAAGAAAATAATTCCACTTCATTCACAAACAGAACAAAAAATATACCAAAGCTAAATGTCTTGTTATGAAAAAATATATAGTTAGAACTTTTTTGCATTTGCATTATATTTGTAAGTCCTTATAGCCACCACCCGCGCACACACCCCTACAATAGTATCAACAAACTGGCATTAAAATAAAATATAAATACTCTTTGATAGGCGGTAGCTGTCCGCTTATGTGTTTCTTTTAATCTAAAATTGAAAGTTATGTTAAAAAAAAAAAAACTTATTAGAGTTGTGAAATTTCGATACTTTTTATATACTCAATACTAGTCAATACTTTTAATTGGGTACTCTACACACGCAAAAAAATTACCTAGTTTTAGTATGTATTATAGCTCTACCCAAGTTTTGGGAATAACTTATATAATGCTTGATATAAAATAAGAAAACGAACAATAACAATAACAATAACTATACAAAAAAAACTTGGTAAATATTTCTTATTCTGTTTTTGGAATTGTTAGCACCAATTTATTAAACTTAAGCTATATTTTATTTATTAATTTACGTTAAATTATCTAGCTCTTTCCTTATCCCTTATTAAAACAATTTGATTAATTTATTTAATTATTTATTTTATAATTATTATTGATATAAATAGTTGGATGGAAATTAAAAAATTATAATCTTCATTTTTGCTTTAATATATTAAATTTGGAAAACTATTTAATTACAACATAAAATCTAATTTTTTAATTTGTTACAAATCCAAACAAAGCATTGTCAGCCTGTCCTATTGTAATACAAATTCCTTTTCCAGTCTCAATAGTTGGGCCATATAAATAACAGCCTTCAAGCCTAAAACATGTTGATCACCCCTAGCTTGTGACTGCAACCATGAAAAATAACAATCAGCACATTCTGGATAATCGGCCAACCATTTCCAAATGGCATGAAATTGTTAAAAACTTATGTGCTAATTCATAAATAAAATTTATTTGGTGTTTAAAGCTTGCTATAGTTAAAATACATATATCGCTTAATAAAGAGTTATTAGAAATCTTGATTCATAATCGTATTTTAACTATAAATTAATTTTTCGATTTGATACTGGCAACACTATTGTTTATTTTCTCTCTTCTCCCAAATAAGTCGTAAGTGATGTACAAATTTAGTAAACGATTAACTCGGTAATCGGAAGTGAAAATGTATTTTCTTAAATTAGAGAACTAATGATGTGCTAAGATAAATTTAAAAGCCAATAAAAATATTTTTTTTTTATTTACAAAGCAAATCAATGGAAATGTGTGTAAAAAAAGTAATTTTTTATAACATATTATTCAAAGCATACAAAAGTAATCGAATTTCGAATAATGTTTTGACAGTCTGTACATCACTATTGTTTTGTGTTTCTTTTTAATTTTATTTTTATATTTTTTTTGAAATTTTTTCGAAAATGGTCATTGGCTACGCAATTGTTGTAGTTTTTTTCAGTTTGATGGATGCAAGTTGTTGGAAGCCATACATTCTAGGGATGGGATGGCTTTAATAAATCATTTCATGCCTGAAAATGAAATAATTAACAATTAAATGGTGGCTTCCTCACTCCAAACTTTATAAAAGGTTTAAAGTTAGTGAGTACCAACTATAAACCTTTATTATTTTCTTCATTATTAACCAAATATGAATACTGTTTTTCACAAATTAGCTTAAAATCCTGCAATAAGACTGTTGTAAAAGTTTATGAATTAGACCATTTAACTGCAGTTTTACTAATCGAAAAGTTTTAGGTGAACCCATTGATGAAAATGTGGACGATAAATTTGTAAACGCACCAATAGTTGCGTCCATTAGCCTTACCCACCGACAATTCCATATGACACTTAGCTTAAAATTTTATATAATTTTACATTTTTCTAACGTTTTTCACTTTTGGCATTTACTTTTCGCTATATTGTTTTATCTTCTCTATTTTTTTTAAATAATTTTCAACTTTGGCAATTTTAATGCTATTTCTAGGAATTATACAGATTTTGCAAACATCTGGCAACAAATAAATGAATTGTAAAACTTCCTAAGTTTATTTTGGGTCTCGTACATGAAATTTTTTTATCATTTTCCCATAATGTAACTAAATAATAACAATTTTTTAAATAGATAAGAAAAGAAAGTGATGTAACATAATGTACAAAAGAATTTATAATATACCAATAAAAAATTATATTTTAGGAAATTTATATAAAAATTGAAGGGTTTGATTTAAACTAAGCTAATGAAAACTATTTTTTTCTGTAGCAAATCGTTTTTACATTGAATGGTTAATAATATTACTTACTCTAGTTTTTTGCGTGCAATAAATACTCTATACTTTGAACGGGTTTTTTAATTTAAAAATAAAAATTTTATGAGTTCATATCAAGGTTGGTTACCGAAAAGAATAACGGTAAAGGTAACGGTATTTAAGAATGTTTCGATAAAGGTATACCTTTATCGAAACAGCAATACCGGTTAAAAACATATAAAAACAAGTAAAAACATGGCATATTTTTAATTTTAAATACTGAAAATACAGATTTTAAGCTATAAATTCAATATTATTATCTATAAATTTTTTTTGCAAAAAAACACTCAAGATTATAAAATAAAAAATTAAAAAAATTGTAATTGTTGGGTTTTAATTTTTATTCAAAAAAATAAAAATTGTTTTTTCGACCTTTTTATTAATTAATTAGAAATTTATTAATTCAGTTCGATGCCAATTTCCTTATTATGAATTAACATAATAAGTACTTTTTTCAAAAACTGCTATTTTTCTTCATCAGGATATTCTTCTAACAAATACTTCGTCGTATTTTCATTCCTGAAAGTGTTAGAGGTTTTTGAAAGCAAAAACTCTGTGAAGTATTTGTTAGGAGAATATCCTGATGAAGAAAAATAGCAGTTTTTGAAAAAAGTACTTATTATGTTAATTCATAATAAGGAAATTGTCCTCGAACTGAATTAATAAATTTCTAAAAAATTGGAATTTTTATAGAAAATAATGAATACCGGTAAAATACCGGTAACTACCCATAAAAGTAACGGTATCAGTAACGATAACGGTATTTGTAATTTTTTTAGAGGTATCGATAACGGTAACGGTATTCAATTTGAAATGGTATTTTAGCGATAACTCTATTATAACGATAACGGTAACCAACCTTGGTTCATATTTTTTGCGAAAAAATTATAAATATTCATATGGACGTGTTAAATAGCCAACGACCTAAGGACATACCAATCGTATCTAACGCTTTTAACAAGTCTCTTTAATGACTGATTTTAAGAGAGTTTTTAGTGATTGTTTTAATACGTGTTTTTTTATTTAAATTTTTTTTATTAACAAATAAAATGCTCCAATTATACAAAACTAATGAAGAAAATATTTCAAACAATATTTTCAAGTGCACTTAATTTAATTAAAATTGCTTAAAAATAATTAATTAAAAATACCACCTTTTTAAGGCTTTTTGTAATTTTGTACCGAAACTCTCTTAAAACCAGTTTAGCTTTTCAGATGAGAGCCGTAGATAGTGGTTAAAATAGTTAATGTTAATTAAATTTTAATTACTTAATTTAAAACACTTTTAATAAACTAATTAATAGCCTAATTTCTTAAAAAACTACACTTCACTTGACATAGTTTTTTAAAATTTTGTATTTTATAAATCCCGGTGATGACGCGGTGATCGTCCGTGCTGACTTAAGTAGTTTTTAAAGAAAATTATATGAAAAAGCTAATTTTGTAAATCACCAGACTGTTATTTTGATCACTTGAATTGTCAAATATTATCACTTGCAATTTTTAGGTGTTGAATGAAAAATAATGCAATAAAACACCAAAATCTTAAGAAAAAACACTAGAAAAAAGTAATTAACGATCATTTTGCTGAAAAAACATACACTCACAAAAGTTTGTGGGTAGAATCTACTGATAATGACAGTTAAAACAAAGGTATATGAATTTATTTGTTATTTTTAACTGTTATTTTGTTATTTTAACTGTTGTAGGGATTATAATACCCATTTCATACAACGAAGTTCGGCGGCTAGTGACAAAAAAAAAATAAAAAAATTCGGGAAAAAAAATCGAAATAAAATTTTCAAAAAGGAAAATTTTTCTGTCAATACATTTGTTTGCACAATGTAAATCGCTGATTAAGTTTTTTAATTCATTTTTTGTACCATAAAGCTTTTTTTCGCGTTCCGCGATTATTTTACAATTTTTTAAGTGTAATTTTTTTAAATTCATAATCTAGGGACCTAATACCAATTTTATACACCAAAGTTTGATGCTTAGTTTGCAAAAAAAAAAAACAAAAAAAGTCGGGAAAAAAAATTTTGCAAAATGGAAAATTTTTGCATCATTAAATTGGTTTGCAAAATGTTAATCGTTGATTGAGTTTTTTGATTAATTTTTTCTACCATTTCTTTAAAATATTTTGCACATTTTTCTTTTTTGTTTAGAATTTTATTCTATTTTAAGGGATACCAATAATAAATTATATGAATACCAACAAAAAACTGTTGAAATTTGTCTATTTTTGCAGAAAGATGGCAACTTTTAAATGTAAGTATTTGACAATTCAAGTGATAACGTAAAAATCAATCACGAATACGTAGGGATTTATAAAATAACAATTTTTATTCCCCGCGTTAGGTGAGTGAAGTTTAGGTGATGTGATGAACGCAGGTGATTTACAAAATTAGGTCATAAATAAGTTTTTTCAGCGCAGTATATTTTAAATTGCATTTTTAAAAGTATTGAATAGGACCGTATTCGTATTGAGTACTCGAAAATATAGTCAGTATGGAGTAGTCAGTAACCGAATGCTCAGTAATTTTACAACTCTAACTCCGACTGGCGGGGACATTCAGTTTAGATTAAACTGCACAATCACGTATAAAATTTTCGGCCCATGCTTATTTAACAAAATATTATTTCCCTACACACAAAAAATTAAAAACGAGTTTGAATTACGAAATTTATATTACCAATTAATATTTTAATTGATTTTGCACCTATCACGCAAATGATAATATTAATTACTAAAAAGTGTATACCATTAATTGAAACAATTACAATATTCAAATATGTAATTGAATCAAAAAAGAGAGATTTGTTTAAAAATGATTAATATTTTAAACAAATCTGAGCATAAGGCACTAAAAAAATTAGGGACTTGTTTTATAGTTAGGACCAGGTACGAGTTTCTTTCAAAAATTTTAATTAAGTAAAAAAATTTCAAACAAAATTTCTTACTAACAATAATATTTAAGACAAAAATAGTTCTTAGTGCTGATTACAAAACTGGCCGTAAAACATTCTTTACATTTTCATAAAGGTGGGCAAAGTAATCAAGCTAATATCATCTATTTTGGATTATACGATTTTATGCAAAAATATATAAACCCTATCTGAATATTAAAGAAATTTAAATTGAATTAAAAGCGGCAGATATAACCTAAATATATTCAAGAACAAGTAAGAAAATTCAAGTCGATAAGGATCCATCATTCGATATCATACATCAATATTGGTCTAAAAAATATTGGTCAATACATAGGTCTAAAAAAACTTTCTCCGTAGTTCATCTTTATTTGTTAATTAATAAATAGTTTATTCATAGCAAATTTCCCTGGTTTCGAAGCGAATTTCCCAATTCTAATTCTCTTCGACTATTTTATTTTTATTGAATTATGTATTTTTATTTTCAATTATATTTCTTCTATCAAAAAATTAATTTTTTGTAAACAAAGTACGAGTTTTTGCAACTCTAATGCGAATTGCTACAACTCTGTTCTAATGGTAACCATTAATTAATTAAAAATATGGCAACAGTTTAACAAATATTTTGAGTGTGTCGTCATGAAAATTAAATAGATTATATTACAACGACAAATCAGCCGACGGCATGGCGACACTATGCTTCCCATACAAAATATATGAAAAATCACATATCGTTGTCCACCCAGTTCTGATTAATCTCTCAATCAGGCATCGGTAAATATATACAACCTTATGCTAAAACACATAGACGACTGCAGCTACACGACTACAGCCTGTCAAAAATAAAATATACACGTTTATATGAAAACGATTATTTTGACACCAACACAGCTACACGGCTACACGACTACTTTTAACGCTGTAGTCAACTTAGGATAATTTCTATTTTTGTTGGCTACAAAACAAAACTAATGTTGACAATATAACAAAATATGTAAAACAGGACAATTTGTCCCGCTAGAGGCGAAATAAAAACACTGAAGTGTTCCCAAAACGGTGATTTTCTAGTCAGAACTAGCGATCTTATTTCGCCTCTAGCGGGTCAAATTGCCCTGTTTTACATATTTTGTTATATTGTCACCATTATTTTTGCTTTGTAGCCAACAAAAATAGAAATTATCCTAAGTTGACTACAGCGTTAAAAGTAGTCGTGTAGCCGTGTAGCTGTTTATATTTTACAATTGTTTGAAGGTTTCATTAATTTATATTTGGAAATAATTTTAAAATTAACAAAATATTCCTCAGCCATTAACTTAGAAGCACAAACCAAAAAATTTTAATATTTATCAAAACGTCAAATTTTTAGGATCAGCTGTTTACTATGTTGCTGTCGTTTTCAAAAAAATTAAGTAGCTGACTACACGACTGCAATTGCAGCCAGCAGCACTTGTAGTCGTGTAACCGCAGTCGTCTATGTGTTAAATGCATTATTTTGTGCTTGCAAGAGTGAGTTTCTGCCTCTCTCTCTCTCAATGCACTGACAAAGAACCTTTGTATAATAATGTTAAATGTTTATAATGGGAATATAAAAAAAAAATTTTAAAGCAAACAACAACTACAAAAACAAATACCAAAAAAACAACAACAAAAAAAATAAATTACCAAAAAAATGTATCAATAAACATTATGCAGAGTGTAAAAAATCTGGCAAACAAGCGATGTGACAACATACTTCATTGAATGCTTGTATGCGACTGAATGAATGATTTATTTTTTTGTTCTATATGTGAGCTTATAAAGGTGTGAGAGAGCGCCCATGGGCACAGGTGTTCCCGACGTCTGGTCTAAATTCAGTATTACGGTTAATGGGTGGTAAATTCCCAAGATAATTAAGTTGTATGTTAGTATCATTCAATCAACTGAGTTACAGTTAAACAATATAATCTCATAAATAATTAAAAGAAATTGGAGTGACCTAGAACAACAAACAAGTTTAATAAATGGAAATGAACTATAATGCCCAACTATAAAAAATGCATTAATATTTGCAGTCTGCAGTTTATTTAATTAGATATTTGGACGGACCGGCGAAAGAAGAATATCAATCAAACAGAAACTCAAAATATTCTGACTACTTCTGTAGTAGTATATGGAATAAATCGACTACGAGACACCTATAGGGTTGCCAGATGGCCTGGATTGTCCAGTTATTTTGGGTGTTGTCCAGTTACCAGATAAAATACAATTTTTCCGGTTAAAAAAGAATTTCTTTAATTTTGAAAAATAATTATTTTATTAATTATATTTTTTTATTGATTAAATTAATATTTTCTACAGAAGAAATTGTATACTAAATATAAAGAAATATATTCTGTGTACTTCTATAATTATGCTTTCAAATGTACACGCAAAGAAAAACCTAGTGTAAAAATATTGACGTCAACTTTGTAATCATTCCTTATATAGATATCCGAGTTTATAAAAGTCAAGTATAAGTTCTCAATGCCGTTGTTAAAATTAAAAATTCGTATTCTTAGTCAAACAAACATAGTTCACTAAGTACCCACAAAGTTCTCTTGTGCATTATAAAATTCGATTATACGTTATATCTATTTACAATTTTTTTATTCCATACAATAAACTTAGGTAATCTGCAGATGAAAGTGTATTAGACACCATAATATTACTTTATATTTACCATTTTAAAGAATGGTTACTCTTGACTACTCGATTCTTTTCAATTGAGTACTCAATACTTAATACTTTTTTCCTTCGTACTAATTCATTTAATTTTTTTTTAATTAAAAACACTGTTGTATGTTTTTGTGTAATTTTAATTGCAAAATTACATATTTGCGTGGAAAAATACAATTCTAAAAATACTGAGTGGTTACTTTTCAGCACTGAGTACCTACCCTAAAAAATAGTCAGAATTGATTAGGCAGTACCAAAGCTGACTGGGGGAATACCAAATAACCTGGGCACAAATAAATGGTCAAAAAGTTAGATAAATGGGTTTTTTGGGGTCCTTGGACCCAGAATTTTCAAACACAAATATCTTTTTTTCAAGAGCGAATCTAGAAAAATGGATAGCACCACTGGATTAAGCGTACTCGAATTAGGTTTACCCACCTGGTCCCCCGCTTGTTGTATTTTTCAACTAGCACAGTGTAATTTAACAACATTAAACAGCTGATTGGAATCAAGTGAAAATTTATATTAATATATATGGAGGATTTCATGTCAAGTGACCCAACTTTTGAAATCGATGTCTTCCGATTGTGATGAAATTTGCACCAAGGTTAGTCCTATTGGATAGTAGTTTAGACACAAATTAACAAGATCGGTAAAGAAGTTTCAGAGTTAGTGGGTGTCAAAATTTGACATTTTGGCCAAACAGGTACCCAGGTAGAAATTGCCGACGTTGCAACAAAAATTGTACTGGGAGAGCACTGTTTTTTACGAAATTGCGGTACTACTTAAAACGTGCTTTGCCAGTACTGTTTTCTGAAAATTAACGAGCTTTTTTTAATTTATTAAAATTAACAATTTTATAAATTTTACGTATTTTTGCATTTATTACACAATTATTTATGTAAGAGAGACATAACCATTATTTTCTTGTAAAGTTTCGACAAAATGTGTGATGTACACTAAAAGGACTAAAGTACTAGCAAACTACTAAAATTGTTATTAAATGTACTGGGATAATACCAAAAAAAAATCCCAAGCCTATGCCAACTTTGGGAAATAACTACGGCCAAGCATTTATTGGTCTTATCATTTCGACAACATGCCAGTACATGTACAGCCGACATTGTGCCGTTTGTATTTTTCTACCTGGGTATTCTTTCTCATCCATGTAACTTATTACCTATTGGTGTAAGCAAAATTTGTCCCAAACAAATTATATAGCCATTTCTGCAATCTTTCTAAAAAATTTTTTTTTTAAATTATAAAAATTTTATTCAATATTTTTTTTTAAATTAACGCTTTTTTTATTTTTTTTAAATGGGTACTTTTTTTATTTTTTTAAATGGGTATTATTTTTTTGTTGGCTCAAAAGAACACCTTTGTTTGGGGATATAAAATTCATTTGACCAAAACTAAAAAAGAGCCACGATAAGGACTAGAGTTTTTGTTGCCTACGAAAGAAAAAAACCCGGATCGAAATCGGTTAACCCGCCTTGGCAGCCGATGCTAAACTCAGGGTTGTGGGAAAACGCGTTTAAAGTTTAAAATTAATTTTAAGCTAAGAAAAAAGCAAAATTTTAAAAAACCGTTTATGAACAAAATTTATATCTCGCAGTTTTTTATATATGCACCAAATTCGGGAAGAATCGGATAAAGAGTATTTTATATATTAACCCAAATATTCTTAAAAATGATGGTAGAGAATTTATTAGACATTTCATTTCGGTCAAAATCTTTTATTTCGTACATTTTTTAATTTGTTTTGTATTTGTTTTTTATTTTTTATATACATTGATTACTTTTATGGCTTATAAAAATCGTCCATCGAGGAATCGTCATTGGCTTTCTTTAAAGACTGCGCGCAATTCTTGCATCTTTGGATGTAGTTTTTTTCTTTTTGTTCTGCTGTATTATGCGAAATAAGATTTATAATAGAGACAATTGGCCTTTTTTTAAACACCGGATTTATTTTTGGATTATTTTATTTTATTAAAAAATCCACATTTTCTTTTTAAATTTAATAAATTTTATATTTTTATTCAAATTTTACATTTATATAATGTGAAAGAAAAAATTTAATTTTGCGAAAATACAATTTCTAGAATTAAATTAAGCTAAATCCAAAACGGATTTATTTATTTTATAAATCCATTTTGGATTTAGCTTAATTCAATTCCTGTATTTACATTTTTACAAAATTTAATGATTTTCTTTCACATTATATTATCGAATAAGTGTTAGATTTTGATAAAAATATTCAATTTTGAAAATTAAAAATCAAAATGTGGATTTTTTAAATCCAGGATTAAAAAAAACGGCCAATGATAAAAAACGCTCCCAGAAAATTTTGTGTACAAATGTAATGCATAGAATATTACTTTGTGACTAAAATATATTTTACAAAAAACATGTGGAAATTATATTTCTTCGAATTTTTTATTGATATTTTCTGAGCATATATGCTCTACCCAAATAAAATATAAAAAAAATATTCAAAAACAAAATTTTTGCTAGAGTCAATACCCTCCTTAAAGAAAGATGATACAATTCTCACAAGTAAATTACAAAGAATAAAAATTTTTGAAAGAATTTGATAAGGCCAGCAAGACAGAATACGCATTTTCGGCTTTCGCTATAAAGCCATCATCAGTGTCATTTGCCTTGATGGCAAAAGTTTAAAACAAATATAATATGTTAACAATTGATGTTAGTCTAGTTGAATTGTTAACATATTATATTTGTTTTCAACTTTACCATAAGTAGACGATTAGCAATGTTTAACCCATCAAGGCAAATGACACTGATGATGGCTTTGCAGCGAAAGCCCAAAGTAGAAGCAACTCCTTACCTAGTAATATGTTATTATGAACTAAAATGTTACGCTTACCCATTACCTATAGGTTATAAATAATCTTAAAATAATGTTTTTTTCTTAAAATTTCCATTTTCTTATACTGAATATTAAATTCAAGTTTACATATTTTTAACAAAAAATTACAAGTAATGCAAGAGTAAGGTGTAAGGGTTCAAAGTAATGCAAGGGTGCATGCACTCATAGAAGTAAATCTGTAAAAATAGTAGAAAAAGTTACCAAAAATCAGTTAAAAATTATGCTTCAGAAAAATCTGCTGAAATTAGCATATTTTTTTGCTAAATAATAGTAAAGTAAGAAGAGCAAAATGAAAACTGTTAAATTTAGAAAATTTAAATCATATTTAAGTTAACGTTTAGTTAATTGAAAATAACAAACTGTACTGTAAAATCTGCAGAAAATTTAGCTAAATATTGGTAGAATAACACGAGTAAAAAATTTAAAGTCGGGCATGCCGACTATATAATACCCTAAACCAGTCTGGTAAAAGTCAACTAATGTTTAGATCCGAAATTCGAATGGGTTAAAATGGACTTGTGTCAAAATTTTCTATAAAATGATAAAAGAAGACAAATCTGAAATATAGCGATAGGGCGATAGGGCCTTCGTTGTATGGGCAATTTTAAAGTTGCTCCAAAACTCTCAGGGGCTTATTTTGTGACGTTACTGGAAAAACTAATCGAGGAAAAATTTCAGCTCAGTCGAAGAATTTTCAAGCTATCCTTGCCCCTTCAAAATTTGTAATGCGATTTACGAGGTGAAAAATTAATTTTTTTTTGCCTTTTTTAAAAAATACTGGCTCTTAAATATCTGAATTACCTTTCTCACAATGCAAAGAAATTGGTTGGTAAATATCACTATGCGACAGTCAAAATCGGGATGGGATGAAACCAACGGGAAATGTTATATCGGTCAAAAACAAGTTATACGTGTCCCGGCGTTTCGCTGGGTCACTTCTAGGAATCGAGATATATTTTTTTTTGGCATAACTCGAGAACCACTAGTCCGATTTTGCTCAAACAATTTTAAAAAAATTAAAAATTACAATTCCTTTAATCTGTTCACATAACGTTTTTCTATATACTCAACAGTTTTGCCGGTAAAAATAAATGTTTGTTACCGCTACCATAAAAATCAATAACCTTTTGTTTATTACTTTTTTTTAATATGTTAGGCAAAAAATATTTTTTTCTTCATACATTTATTTTTACCGGCAATTGTAATTTTTAATTTTTTTAAAATTGTTTGAGCAAAATCGGACTAGTGGTTCTCGAGTTATGTCAAAAAAAGACCACCAAAGGTCAAATCGATATATCTCGATTCCTAGGGTTGACCAAGCGAAACGCCGGGACACGTATAACTTCTTTTTTACCGATATAACTTTCCCCGGTAGTTTGAACCCTTCCCGATCACTGACCCCTACCATTCGTCTCACAGTGTATTTATTTAAGTAATTGTAATTCGCCCAGATCATTGTAGGGTTAAAATGGAATAAGCTTACAATATTATACTTTGGTTTCATTTCTAAGATCTTTTAATATTGAGGTATAAATTTTTGTCCCTCTTGGATTATGCTAACCTTGTCCCAGGTATGGCCAGAGATGGGACTTTTTGCAAATTTGCAAAACTCTAATTTTGAGTTTTTTTAAATTGGCATGGAGTTCTTTTAACTACAGCTCAAAGAATAATTCTACTGAAAATTACACATATTCCTCTTTCAACTTAGTAGTGACAACGTTTTAAATTTTTAAATTTAAAAAAGAGAAAAGTGTGATTTTAACAAATTATTTAGATAATAGTATTAATTTTTGCATTTTTAGCTAGCTGTAACAAAACTACTTCTGATTTTGTTTAACTGAGATAAAAGTGATCGTTTCCGAAAATTTTGTAAAACTACGACAACGTTAATCCTTTCTTTACCAGGGTCAAAAGGGAAATTTTTGAAAATTTTCAATTTTTCCTGAAAGTGTTGTTTCTTGTAAAATTTGGTAAAAGTTGACAAAAATAACTCTGTTACCACCTTTATAGACACATGGGGTCAAAATAGTCCCAAATTTTTAAAATGTAAAAAAGTGTCTTGTGACATGAAAATCAACACAAAAACCTTTAATTAAGCATTTTCTATAAAAATAAATCAAAATTAACTTGTTTGAGAGCTTGGTGTCAAAATGACCCAATTCTTTTAATATTGAATAACACTGGTTGACTCAAAAATTTATCTAGAAAGCATAAATTGTTGTTAAAAAAATGTTAATCAAAGTTAACCCCCTTTTTCACCAACCAGGGCCATGCAGCATAACATTAAAAAAATGGGTCATTTTGCCACCATGCTCTTAAACAGTATAATTTCGATCTTTTTTAGAAAATGCTTAATTAAAGGCTTTTATCAGTTGGGATCATTTCGACCTCATGCCTATAAGGGTTAGTTTCAAATTTTTGTTACTATATATAAAATTTGGTGTTAACAGAGTTATTTAAACGACTTTCACCAAATTCCACAATGTTTTGATATCCTTTCAGGAAAATTCAAAATTTTTGAACAATTTCACTTTTGACCTTTATAAAGCAAGGATTGACGTTGTTGGAGTTTTACAAAATTTTCGGGAAATAATCTCCTTCATATGAGTTAAGCAAAATCGGAAGTGATTTTGTTACAGCTAGCTAAAAAAACAACATTAATACTATTATCTAAATCATTGGCTAAAAACACATTTTTCCCTAAAATTTAAAAATTTAAAACGCCGTTACTTGTAAGCAATTTCGTCAGACGGAAGTTAACAAAATTTCGAAAAAAAAGTTAATTTAAGGGGTTTTACATATTTTAGTGTATAATAATATATAATATAAGGAACACACAGAACTATTGCAAATTCAATAGTTATAGTTTAGACAATAATCTTGGAAAATGTTTTTAAGTCGACTTAAATTGTTTAGCCCAAAGACCCTAGATATGATAAAAATCCATGCATAAAATTACGAAAAAAATGTCAATATAACAAATAATTTCGTAAAATATACGAAAAATGGTTTGATTATCACTGAATTATTTAGTGATTCATAAATTGAATAAATTTTTATTTGAATTGATTCAAAAAAGAATTGTCTTTTCGAGCTCTGATAAGTGTAATCTCAAACTTTTTATTTGTATTCTTTAAGGTGGGAACGCCAACATTTGTAGACCGACCACACCGAAAAAATATTAACTAATCAGCCAATTAATCTAGAATTAACTAACAGCTTATAAATTAGAAGTTAATAATTTAACCAATTTGTTTCAAAAAGACTTTATATTATGAGCACAGTCGGTCGAAGAATCAATAGCCGTTTTTCTAAAATTTCCTGCCGGACATGTTTGTGAAACATTCTATTTAACCTTTAACAGGCATAAGTATCTGACTATGCCAGTACTAACAATATAATTTTTTATTTAAACAATATTACCTACCAAATGACACTGTACCTGTTTGTACTGTAGGGTATAAATATTTTTAAATCCAAGATGCTTTTTTATTTTTTTTTTATGTCTAAAAATTGTTCTTAAACAGGAACGCCCCTTATACACAAGTTATAAAAAATATAAAACGTTTTTTATGCACTTTATTCAAGTAAAAAAAGTATAAAAAAATGTACCTATTTACATAAAAAAAAACTAAAAAAAAAATCGACCAGGAATAATGTCCCTTGTACATACATATTTAATAGGGAAATTAAAAAAACGCCATTAAAACAAAAAAGAAATTATGCTTCTTCGTATAGTTTTCAATGTTTCTATATTCTGACTATTGTACAATACACAACTCTGGTTGGTTATAAAAAAAGCGGGTGGTCGTCGGTTCAACCGAAACATTAATACAAACATACACTAACACAGCACATGGACAGAAAATTAGAAAATAGCGAAATAGCGTAATAAAGGTTTAAAAGAATTTAAAAATTTCAATATTCCTATGATTTATGTTTTTGGCAAAATAGTTTTACTCTCAGAAAATGATATACATACTAATAAATATTTGTCACTCCTCGTCGTGATAAACTTAAACTGAAAGTTGCGATCATCAGAAATACTTTTCTTAAAAAAAACATTTCCATTCACACCGAATATTCACGATACACAATATTCAAGAAATATTTTATTCAAAACCAAGCAGAGCAACGCTATAAAACTTTCTGCGTGGAAAGAACAACACCTGAGCCTTTTCCTTATAAAAAAAACATGTTGGTTGATTTTTAGATAAATTGAGTTTTCTATTACATTGAAAATTCAGAACTAGTTCTGAGTTCAAAAGTAAAATACGTTTTTAAATTATCCATTAAAAAGGTCTGTTGGCATATTCAATGCAATATTTCAATTACATGTAATTTGTAATCGAAAATTTTCGATTACAATTACAAATATTTGAAATTTTTAATAAAGTCAAATAAAGGCAATTGTAATTAAAAGTAGGTCTAGTTTATTAGTGGCGTTCGGTGACATATGTAGAATTTCCAAAATGGATTTTAAGAGTTCCGTTATATGTAGCTAATTTTTGGTTTGTATATAAAAGTTACTGATATGAAATATGGAGCTGATTAGATAAAGAAAAGTCGCGCCGAAAACAGGACTGGGGGATTTCAATTACGTTAATATGTACTCTATAATTAAAAATGTGCAATTACAATTACAAATAATGTGATTATAATTGTACATTAATTATAATTGAAAATTCAATTTTACTCAAAAAAAAAGTTTGTAAAGTCAGCAAAAAATGTTGCTGTGTCAGCAAATTTTTGGTCAGGACCGTGCTTGCAAAAAAGTTGGTAATTTCAGCAAAGATGTTTTACCAAAAAAAATAGTAATCTCAGCAAAAGTTTTGCTAAAACTCAGTCGATTGCAAATGAAAAAAATTCTTGCTAAAATCACTAAACTTTTTGTTAAATATTAGTAGACTTAAAAAAACTCAAAAAATTTGTAGAGAAATTTTACTTTAGTTAATTTATTTGCTGAAAATTTAAATGTAGAAATTGTGGAGTTTTTTTATTTTCATTTCCGTTGCCTGTACTTCTACATCCAGCAAGCTCCGACATCTTGTCCACGCTATAAATGCGGATATCAGAACAAATTTTGTAGCACAATAAATTAGTAAAACATTAGTTCAAAATTAGTTTAGTGCTAAAAAAATATAACTAAAACTTTTGCCGAAACGTTTTACTGATTTTTCTACTAACTTATTTTTTTGAGTGTACATATACTTCTAATTAAAAATAAAAAATGTTTTTGTTAAAATTAAAAAAAAAACTTGGTTGGAATAGCCGGACAAGCACAAAAAGAATACGTCATGTTGGATGGAACTCTGTCATTATTTATTTTCCCAATAAAATGTAATTGTAATTGACTTCTTCTCAATTGCAATTAAATGTAATGTGCAATTGAAAATTTTCAATTGAAATTACGTGTAATTGGAATTTTTCTTTTTTAAATTACAATTTCAAATATATATGTAATTGTAATTGAGTTTTTTTTTCGATTGTCCAATTGCTAATCTTCTTAAACATCCATAATGGAAAAATTCTTAAGTTAATTATGCAAATTTTGCATCTAACAGTGTATTTTAACGTTTTAAAAATGTTGTTTTTTTATAAGGGTTAGTTTCGATTTAATTCTTTAAAGATATTAATTTCAGACTTCGGAGACTAACCAGGTCAGGTTTCAGTAAAACCCGTAAAAACTTACAAAATATTTCGATGTATATATACTTACTTGAAAAACACAAAATATCCAAAAATTTTACTTTGCCCTCGGCGGGGTAGGGGTGGCCGATTTCGGTAAAATCTTCAAAATATAGTCCTTAAGATAGAGGTCAAAATACTAATAGTTTCCTTAATTAAATCTCAATAACAGTAAACAGTTTTCACCCAAAAAACGAAATTATGACCAAAATAGGGGCCATCGCAAAATTAAAAGAGGTACATTCGCAATATTTACCATTTTGATTTCCAATAATGTAGGGGAAGAGCGACACACTTGATCGCAAAAAATTTGCCGAATATCTTTTAAACTATTCAATATTTTTTATATGTTTTTTAAAGATTTCTGAAATAGGTATCTTCCATTCTGAAAAAAATATTCAGGGTTCATAACTTTTTGAGTATTAATTAAATATATAAATCGCCATAAAAGGATCAAGTGTGTTATACCATGAATACACTTGACAGACATTTTATCCAGGGGATCAAGTGTATACAAGAAAAAAATATTTACCAAAAATTATACATCAAATTTAAATAACTCAGTTTAAGCGTTTTATTTATAAAAAAAAAATATATAAAATACTAATGTTTACTATATCTTTGCCAAAAAAAAATTTGTGCCAATCGAATTTTGTTTTAACCGAATCGTTTGGTTTAAAACATTCAACCATAAAACCTTAAATGAATGAACATAATTATTTACCAGTCTTTTACATGGAAAATTAGTAAAAATAAAATATGCCAATTTTGCATTAAATAATGGACTTCTACCTAAATTTTTACCTTTTCATGTTGTTTTTTTTTACAAAATGATAATAAAAAAAAATTAAGAAATACCGCAATCCTTTTACAACTATAAATAAAAATAACCCAGCAAAAATGTGGAAGCAGTAAAAACTTTTACTGCTTCCTTACTGATACTTTTACCGCTTCTAAAAATGTATAGCTTCGTAAACAGCACAAATGACAGGCCTAAGTTGATTAATTGTTTACATCGCTTTTTGCTGCGCTTTTCAAAAAGGCATGAAATGAGCAATACATTTTGATTGCTTAAATATTTAAAATGCGGAAAAAGTTATTTTAATGAAAATAAGAAGTTTTACTGAAAATAAGAAGCATTTTTTCATCACGGGAAAATATGCAGGAATATTGTGCTTTTGAGAAGGCATGATTTTAAATAGTTGAAAAGCTTTATAATATGCACTTCCGAGAAGGCATGAATTATCGACATTTTAAAAGAAAAACAAGAGCAATAATTAAAAGCGGTGAATTCATGCATTTTCGGATCTCGAAACAAATGCTTTCACGCGAGCTATCTCGAACAAAAATCAGGCATGATATCATCAATAATACAATCGCTTCACTGCTCAACTTTCCCTGACTAAACTGCTTCCAAGCAAGCAGTAATTTCTGCTGGGAAAGTATACGCACCATATACCTAAACATGAAAAAAAATTGTGGAATATTAAATTTTGACTTGAGATGTCTGTTATTACATAGAATTTTGACTTTTTATGTAAAAATAATTACTAACAGTAACGAAACTATTTTTATAACGTATGCCCATTGTTTAAATAATTTTAATATTATTTTTTTACAAATAAAAATATTGAAAATATGACTTTTTCGGGCGGCGGGAAATTTAGAGGCAAATCCTTTGGAGTATGTTGGTTTATAGGTCTAGAATTAAAAAAATTGATCTAAGTGGCGTGATTTTTTTTTTTTGCCACATTCAAATACATTAATTTTTGTTCAAAAATTCATCATTTTCGACCCATGCTGGGCTTAAAATGATGAAAAATATTCTAAACCTCTCTATTAACCCTTTCAACGCCAACTTAAAATGGCTGGGAATTTTCCAACCAAACTTTGTGTAAATGTAGATCTATGTCAAAAAAATATTTTTTTATTACTTCTATGGCTTTGTAGCACCCCCTAGCGGAGCTTTTTAGATTTAAAATTCAAATATTAACATGCTGCAGGTCCCGAACGCATTAAGATTTTTTTAATTTTATATTTTTTTCTATTACTAAACTCTAAATAAAAATTTTATATTTTTTGAATTTTATTCATCACACAATTTTTGAGACTAATTTAGACAAAAATTTTATTTTTCCTTAAAAGCAGTTCGCAAATGAACACTATCAAAGCCTGCTATATAAAATTATACACAGGCATTGTAGAACTGCGAAATTAAATATAACGGTAGTTATAGGCACATTAGAGTTGTCCAAAAAGACATGAAAGTTGGAATTCGCGATCTCCACAATGTTGCCCCTATTCCTTAATGTCTAAAGACTCTATGTGCCCAGTTTCAGCTAAATCCGCTTTTATTTAGAAGTAGCGGAAAAAGTTGTCTTTAAAGAATTAGTAATTTATTTCTAGTGTAATTTATACCAAAAGTAGGGTTGACTTTAATTTAATTTAAGCTGTACGCTATTATTTAACAATTTTTTTTTAAATCTAGTCTTTATTAAGGTGAAAAAAGGAATTTGGAATCAAAACTTAAAAAAATTAAATAACTTTTAACTAATTCGCGGTTTTTTTTTAAATTAAACAGAAAAAATACACACTTTTAGTTAAAATTTCCAAAATTTTCTGAGAAGATGTAATTAAAAATTCAACGTGTTTTTGCCTTGTATGCGCAAATTTCTTCAATCTGATCTTTATTTTAATGAAGATTATGAATCAGCAATCGAAATTTTAAAAAAATTTGCGGTTTATAAATTAGTCGCGGTTTTTGAAAATTCAAAAAAACTCAAGTTTTTTGAAGTGTTTTCCTAATTACCTGTAAACGGTGTTATCAAAAAATCTAGTTTGTTATACTTTTGCAATTCACTTACCAAGAACACCGATTTTAATTTTAAAAAGGATAACAGGATAAAAAGGATAACAGATATCCTTGCAAATTAACTTACAATTTTACCTGTTTTAATATTCCGCTATTATTTAGCTTGCTATAATTTTATTGCTACCAAAAATCCTATCTCACATAATAGGACATAGGTAGAAGAATATTCTAACTAAATATATTAATATATTTAGTTAGAATATTGTTCTACCTCAAGTGCAAATTCTAATACGAGATTGTCATATTAGATTTTATTTGTTGTTTTCAAAAGGTTTGTTTCATGATAGACAATACAATTGTTTCGTAGCCATCACACTACTCTTCAGTTGTCTGCAATAAGAAAACGAGTAAAAAGGTTAAAATCGGGCATGCCGACTACATAATACCCTACACCAGTCTGATTAAAAGCCAACTAATGTTTGGATCCGAAATTTGAATGGGTTAAAACCGACTTGTGTCAAAATTTTATATAAAATCATAAAAGAAGAGAAAATCGAAAATTTAGCCCATATGGGCGATAGGTCCAAATATGGACCTATTCTATCTAGAATCAATAGGCATTTTCCTTGGGACCATGAAAGTCAGCGAACCAAATTTCGTTGAAATATCTTCGTATTTGCGACCTGCGGCGTGTAACCAAGCCAATTTTGGGGGGACCCTTATAGGGGGCACTAGGTCTAAACATGGACTGGACGTCCTTGGGCCGACGTAAGTCGGTATACCTAATTTCATCAAAATATCTTAATATTTGCGACCTGTAGAGTGCGCAGAATAATGCATGGACAGACAGATGGACGGACGGCCGGACGGACATCGTTAAATCGAAATAAGAAGTGATTCTGAGCTGATCGGTATACTATAAGGTCATCAACTCAAATTTATTATACCCTCTTTGAAATTTGGTACACCGACTTACGCTGGCCCCAAGGACGACTCCTATTGATTTTGGTTGAAATCGGTCAATGTTTAGACCTAGTGCCCATATAAGGGTACCCCCCAAAACTGGGAAAAGTTTGCCGGGAATTCCCGGGAAAATAATATATTTTTCCCGGAAAAACGGGAAATTTTAAAAATAATAAATTTTTTTAATTGTTTTTGTTTGGAATAGGATTTTTTAATTTTAGTCATAAAAAACATTTTAAATACCAAAACAAAAATGTCATTGTAAAAATCTTTTAAAAGGGAATCAATTTATTTGACACACAAAAAAATATTTGCTAAGTAATTAGGAGTATTTCAACTAATAAAGATTTTTCGCATAACTTATTTAAAATTTAAGTAGTAAAATCAAAAACTTGGTAAAATGTTCAAAAGAAATATGAAAAAAAAGTTTTGTTTCTTACAAATAATCGCGCTTACTTCTAAATTTTTCAAATGTATATTTTAGTTAAAGTCGACTTTAGTTAAAATATTTGGTGGCAGTATACCTTGACTTGATTTATTTTTGGAGCATTGTGATTGGTTAATTTATTTTCAAACAATCAAAATGTTTGATTCATACACTCATAAAAAAAAGCCCGTACAAATAGTTCAAAATTCTGCTAAAACAACAGAAAATAGTACCTGAATTTGCGCCAGCAGAAATTTCAATGATGTTGAGAAAGTTAGTTCAAATGCAATAAGTTAGTTCAAATGCAATAATTTATAATATATGTTGTTTAATGGAAATGAAAATTACTCAGTTGAAATCAGCACATGTTTTCTGCTAAATTTTAGTTGGTTATAAACAGGTAAAAAAATCAGTTAACATTCAAAAATATAGAAGAATGTTCGTTTAATAGAAATAAAAGTGGGACAGTTGAAATCTGCAAAACATGCTGCTAAAATTACAAATTACTTTTTGTTCTTAATTGAATAAAAACAAATTAATGTAAATAAGGTTAATTTTATTTTCGAATAAATTACACAGTCCAAAAACACTATTTGCACTAAATATCACTTTAATTTTCTTGCCAATATGTGTGCCAGCGGAAGTTGTATTATTTGGTTCCTTAATTTTCGTCTACCTGGAGGTAGAATTTAGAAGAATATGTTAAAGGGCTGAAATAAAAGCAAAACAATAACATGTTTAATAGTATTCCCGTAAATAAATATAGTTTATATTATAAAACAAACCTCTATTATTTTATTTTTTTAATACAATTTTAACTGCGAAATGTTTATGTCCAGTATACCTCCGTTTTCTTTTGCGTTCCTTTGCTGACTAACAGAAACAAGAGAAAACATGCTCTTATCATATTATTTTATTTACTAGAACTTTCTTAGCAAGCGCCATACTGTTTTTATTTGTATTGGTAAAGCCCCGTTCACATTATCACACAAGTGCTTATACATTTCTTCACACAAGTATGACAAAAAGTATGCTGAAATTGTCTGGTTGTCAAAAAAGTATTAAAGATAATCTTTTCAGTGTTCAGACTTATCGACACACACAACGAATAAATTAAAACAGTTATTTTTCTTCTATTATTACCTTTCTTCACCACTAGTTGTTTTTAATATTTGTTTAACATTTATTTGTGAATAACACAACACTTGTGTTGAGACAAATGGTAACTTTATGAAATATTTCAAAAAATAAATATTGTCAAAAAAGTGTGACCGTATTTTAAAATGTGTGCATTTTGACATGTGTGTAACGAACAGTGTTCACACTATTATACATTTTCGTTATACAACACATTTCTGACATGTATAACACACTTGTGTGATAATTAGGGTTTTTCTTTTCCCGGACTTTTTCATTTCCCGGGACAGCGGGATATTTTTATGAATTTCCCGGGATCCCGGGAATTCCCGCTCATTCGAAAATAAATAAATCCGACATATGTTGTATTGGAAAAACTCGATTTCTATTACAACACCGTCCGACAAAGTTCATTTTTTGGTTGTACCTAAAGTCGACTTTAAATTTCAAATACTCCTTTATATTAAGGGCCAATAATTTTATAAGTAGCGTTTTCATCATACATGGGCACACTGCATTAAATATCAAGTGCATTATCAATTCGAGTAATCAGTAAATTCTTAATGATAATGAAATTTAGTTTGCATTACCAGTAAAGTTTTACTGATTACTGAAAAAAATGCAGTAATCAGTAAATTTTTACTGATAATGAAAATTACTTTAATTTTAGAATGGACAAGAATATCACAAAAGAGATATTTGAACATACACACAAAAAAATATTAAAGAGAATATTGGCTTGGCTTGCATAGGCAGCACATTTTTGTTTGACATCAATGAAAATAGTATTATTGCCTATATCAATAGGTAATACATACCTAACGATTTCACCTATCAGCATTGTAAAATCTACAATCAAGAAAAGGTGACCCTTCGAAAAATTAATTTTCTTTTGTTTGTTTATTTTGGTATCCGTATTTTTATTTTCATGTACACGTTCATACATATTTTGAAAAAAACAAAATTTTTTATAATTTAAAAATTATTGTGGAACTTTATCCAATAAACTACTTGGAAGAACAAATCAGAGATGAAAAATTTCATTCCGCAATTAAATTCATATGGATTTCATTAAAACTATTTTAATTATGGTAAATTTGATTGAAAATAATGCGTGAAGTCTGGCTAATTTTCATTTTCTTTGCAGTATTTTCGATTTTTGTGGTATGTGGATGCTGTTATAGTGTATAGTTTGTTTAGTTTTTTACGATATATGAAGCTGAAAATGATAAGTTATGAAAATATTTTCAAAAGCATCGTCACAACACACTATTGCATAAATCATGTGTTGCATAATCAAAAGTGGGATAAGTTTCGCTTTTCCAGTCGTCATCGTTTAAGACAGTTTTTACATATTACTTGGAAACTATTTGTGTATCCTTTAACAATTTTACTATTTATTTTATGCAGATTATTTTTATTTTGTAAAAAAGTTATTATAACAATAAAAAATTTGCTTGTGTCAATTTATGACTATTTTTAAAAAAATTTTGTAGTTATAAGTATAATTTTTGCCCAAAAATAAGTACAAATTAACAATTTTGCAATTGTTAATACAGCAACAAATTTTAGTTGTTCTACCTATTTTTTTAGGTGATTTTTCGAAAATAAAAGTCAAATAGAAATAACCTATTTTTATGGTAATATTACCGTAAAACAAAGCAAACTCTATGTTGCCTTTGAAAATAGGTGATATCACCCTATAATTTTAGGCAATATTACCTATAGTTTTTTTTGTGTGTATGTATAAACGGAAATAATTCATTTTATAACCTGGGGTTGGTTTATATATCAGGAAGATGTATTGCTGATGAAATAAGAAGAATTCTAGAAATAAGACTAGAAGAGTTTTATTTGTCTTTGGAAAATAACATTGTGGCCACCATATCTAATGGGACAAATGTGATGAAACGGTTTGATTCCGACAGTCCAGTGGTGTGTGTTTTCTGCTGGAATCATGCAATTGATTTGGCAGTGCTTAGAGTAATATATGTGAAATCAAATGTTCAACATTCTGATACTTTTACTTTGAATTCTCACTAAACAGACTGAATTTGTACTGAAATAGTGTTTTTTTAACAAAAATTACTTATATAGGTGGATTTCATTAACAATTTTGTTCAAAAATATTTCCCGGGAATTCCGGGGAATCAAATTTTTTTATTCCCGTTTCCCGGGAAATAAAAAAGTCCGGAAAATCCCAAACCCTATTCGTGTTATCAAAATTATTTGATATTTTTTGTTTCCAAACTCAAATTTTCATCGTGTGTGTCGATGTTACTGTTTTGGCTGTGTTAGTTCATTGGGAGCAGTCATTATGTGATTTGGTTTTTATAATTATGCATTTAGAGAAAATTAAAATGACGACAATTATACATAACATGACAATATGACATAAAATGTGATAGCTAAAAAATAAAACTAAGAAAACAGCAGCATATGAAATTAAAAAATTAATTAATTTGATTTTCTTCCGCGCATATTTGATGTAATCCCTTCGACAAACAAACAGAAATGATGTTTCGTTTGAGATTTTGTTGTTGTATGGCATGGTCTGTATTAAAACATGTAAAAAAACTTAAACACATGTTCTGTGACGAATGTTCCTCGTGTGTAGGCAGCATACAAATTACAAAAGATTTAAATATGCGAAGCTTTATCTAATTTACAGTTTTTGTAAAATTTATAATTTTCCGGTCGTGTGCTGTATGCTTGAATGTCTAACACAGGAGTTATAGCATATGCAACAAGATTTTTTCTTTTAGACTTTATTCTATGAGTTATTTTTTCAATTACATTTTTCCTGCCCCACGTCTCTGCAAGTTTTTGATTTTTTTTAGTTATATACTTTCAAGGCAACCTTTGAAAAAAACTATTCTCATTTGTTCAGCTCTTTTTTTCTACTCTCAACTTAAAACTTTGCACAGCGTTAAAAAAAAAAGAGGTTGGTTGAGTTGTAATAGTATTGCGCGTTTTTAACATTTTTTCATTTGTCTGACCATTTGTCCGTAAATATCCTCATCATCACCATAGTCGTCATTATGTTTAGTTAACCAACCAACCAAACAACTAAAACTTGGTTGGCTACTCTAGATATATAAAGAAGGACCTTTATAAACATAGTGTTTTTTTATACAGGTTTCTCGTTCGCCGAAACGAAAGAATTCCATCCACCTCTTATAAGGATTTTTTAATTCTTTATGCTTTAAGGAAAGATACAAAACAATAAAAAGAAATGTTCTAGTTGTATTTACAAAAAGTAGATAATAATTATGTTTACACAATCAATCAAAAAATAAAATTATTTATAAAAATAAATGGTTTTCTTTATACGTGGGGCCCTCTTAAGGTTTTGTCAGTCACAGGTTCTTTCGGTCTGACGTTTATTAGTTTTTAACATATAGTATGACTCAAATGAATAATTCGAATGCCGGTTGACCATAATTGTTTTTAAAAACTCGACCAGTTTCTTATATTTCAAAATGTCCCAGAAATAATTTTTTTAAATGATGGTTCTTTTCATACTCATACAGCCTGCTTTTACAGCTTACAGAATCTGAAAATTTTTAAACAGTTTTTGGCTATTATTAGAAAACGACAATCACAACAAACCCTAATTGTCAATTTTGCAAAAACCAATATTACACTAACAGAAAACAAAACATATGAACGGAAAATATATTATTTTCCAAATATTTCCAATTAAGTATTGGTCTAAAAATAGCGCTCTTCAACAAAATACCGATACCGAAATAAATTAAATATCAATACCCTTACAATTCCGTTACCGAAACAAGTGAAATATTGTTATCCCTAAAATACTATTACCATTATTTTTAATTTTCTGCTTTTGCTAATTTCACGTGGTTATTTAGTAGTTTTTTGTACATTAAATTGATAAATTGGTTCTGTTTTGAATCTCGTTTGTTTTTTGTACAAAAATTGTGGATGCATCGAAATAACTGACTTTAGTTACCCTTAAAATAACGTTACCTATATAACTGAAATACCGTTAACCTTAAAATACCGTTACCGAAATAACCCAAATATCGTTATCTTTAAAATACCGTTACCGAAATAACTCAAATACCGTTATCCTTAAAATACCGATACCGAAATAAATGAAATAGCGTTACCCTTAAAATACCGTTACCGAAATAACATAAAATATCGTTACCCTACCGATAACCGCATTCGTTTCGGTTACCATCCATGGTTAAAAGGTTCAGAAATTTTACCAAAGCTTTAGTCCTCATTAGTTTTGGTAGATTAATCGAAAACATTACAAACAACTTTATCTTAGGTTTGAAATTTCTTAAAATTGAAAAAAATATATAAATTTTGTTTACTAGTAGAACAAACTGTAATGGTTTTGTTCATCTGTGTACAGAAACCCTTAGAAAATGTTGATTTTTTCAAGCAATCTGATTGGTCAAGAAAAAAATTTTAAAGTGCTGGGTTAAAAACAGAACAGTGTGTCCAGTATGGGTTAATATAACATCATTTTGGTATTCCCTTAATTGTTTATAACTCGAATATGAAATACATATTGTCTTTCTCCACTGTTTTTGTTAACGAAAAAAATTTTAAAAACACTTAGTTAACAAAAATAAAAAATGTATTATAACTGCAAAAAATTTAAAAAAACTGCAAGTCTCAGATTTTTTTTTATTTATTAATAACAAGAGTATGTAGGAAAAATGTATGTCGTTTTAGTTTGCATATGCTATTTACATTTACACTATAGTAGCACCTACACTCAGAGAAATTTTCCTTCAATCTAATGTAATAATTTAATATTTATGTAACATTTAATAACACAGTGAATCCCGATTAAGACTAACTCTAAGAGACCAGAAGAATAAGTTCGTTATAAGCCAAGTTCGTATTACTTGGGTTTAAATTGGTTTAAAATATTGTAGTATGCACAAAATACCGAATATTTTCAACTATAGATTTTCCGCCTAAGCGATTTTGAAATTAATCGTGATCTCTGAACTCATAACAGTTATTTAAAAAAATTAGCTCCCCTTATTTCGAGATTTGACGACCATGCAGTTATTTTGAAAGCGATTTTGATTTTCGTGATTTGTAACTACAAAAGGTATGACACATAATTTGCGCCATAAGCATTCCTGTCCCTTAAATATAAAGATTTTTTAAACTAACTTGAGGACAGCTAAGAGGTAAGTGGGACCTGATAGAGATTTACCGACTACTACATTTTTCATGCCCAAACCCTCTTCTACATATTCTCTTTGGACATATTTATCTCTGTCTAACCTGGATGCCAAAAAAGATATATTAAAATTAATTTTTTTTTGTTTTTTATTTTTTTTAATATTATGATTTGTGATACGTTTTAAGAAAAATATGTTAGTGGTTATTTAAAAACCTGTTGAATTAACGATCTTCGTATTAAAGTAAATAGTAAATTATTTTAATTATTCGAGTCTATCTGAAATGAGTTTTACTGTACTTGTCTATCATTATTTTTAATAAAAAACGGACGGACCTTCAGATGTTAATAGAATTTATATATGTGATCTAAGAGGCAAAAGTAATTTGAAAGTTATATACGTATTAATTACCCGATCAAATATATATCCAAAATAAATTTCTATTGTTATGCAATGTGGATCCATTGTTAAATCCAACTTGAGATTGGCGAGCTAAAAAAACTGCTTCAGAAATAATTAATTTTGTCGACTTTTAAATTTTTTCCTTCACAATATGGCCAAGTTTTATTAAGACTCCCAGAAAACATCCCTTGTAGGCCCCTATACATTTATTTGCCAAATCTTAAATTAAATTTGTATGTATATACACTCATAAAAGAAGTACCTACAAATAGTTCAAAATTCTGCTAAAATAGCAGGAAATAGTACCTGTATTTGCGCCAGCAGAATTTTCAATGAAGTTGGAAATCATGGTCAGCTAAATTTAGGTGAGCTAAATTTTACATGCTGATAAATAAACGGACAATTTTAGTTAAATTAACTAGAAAATTTGAGCTGAATTCAGTAGAAATTTTACCTGATTTAACTAAAAATTTCTGTTAAAATGTCGCTTAAAATTTCGGCTTCCGGGATCTGACCCTAGACAGGCCCTTATTTATTATTGGCAGTATATGTGTTTGATAACTTATAGGACGAATTTTTGTCCATTTTGCTCTATCTCGCTTAGTTTCCGAGATACAAGCTATTTTACGATTATATAATAACAAAATTAAAATATAGCGCCATCTCTATATGATATTGATAGCAGAGACACAAAAATATAATAATTAGGAAATAATTGTGGTTTAAATTAGCTGAAAAATTTGTAAAGTTAAGAAACACAAATTACTAAAAATTAGCATACAAAGTGAGTTCAAAAACGGATGAAAGTAATTGTAATGCTAAATTAGATTTACCAAAAATATTAGTTAATCCTAAATTTTATGACAAAATAGCGGAAAAATTAGTTCAATAGAATCAGAACGCGTTTACCAGACTTTTGAACTAACTTTTTTTATGAGTGTAGAACTAAATTAATTATTATAATCCCATAGTAGTTTTTAGATTTTAATTGTAGGATAAAAAGTACTATATTACGGATTTTATCGTTATTGGTCTTCATTCCAAAAACCAAACTCCGGTTATTAACTGAAGTTTATTAAAAATCTGTTTTATTGGTCATGAAGTACAATAAAAATTTACTGACCCAAAAAAAAAGTACTTTTTTCCATACATACAATCAACCTAAAAATTTTACGTGCACTTAAGAAAAATAAAGAACAGCATTAAGTTCATGTTAAGAGATTCATTAAAATGGTGTCGACAAACCACAACCACATGCTTTATTTGACAAATTACAGCTAAAAATGTAATTGGATTTCTCATAACTCAGTCCAAACATTTGCCGCTGACATCTGAGAATGAATATTCCGAATACGCTAAATATCAGACAAACGTTGTAGAACAGTGTTGTAATTTTTATTATGCTAAAAATCTGCTGACTCACCATACAAAAAATATGCTAAAAATCTGCCGGGTAAAAAAATGTTCGTAAAATGTTCGCATTTTATACAGACGAATTAATTCGTTTTTGAATGAACTCACTACCAATCGAATTCAATTTTCTTTAGTAATTCACTGAATTCGTTCAACTGAACGCGTTCAACAATAAACAAATTCAAAGAATTAATTCAATTTCTTCACCCAAAAAATCCATAGTTACATAATAATGGAAATACGTAGTAAAATTCAAATTAATTTAAAATAACTATTTTAGTCAATTATGTTTGTCATAAATATGAACGATACAATAAATTTTATGTCGAAAAAAGCGTAAAATTTTTATTTAGAATTTAGCGTTTATTTCTTTAATTAGAAATTTATTAATTTAAATTTATTAGTTTAGTTTAGTAGTTTATTTTTTTATTTCAACTCAGCTGACAGCTATCAGCAGTTTGCAATTAAGTGTTGCATACGCATAGTAAAGATGATACGCTAACAATACGTGAAGGAAGAAAATTTGTTAATTCTGAATAGAAGTTAAAAGCGTGAATTCTCAACGATTTAAAAAATAATCACGGAAATCAACGTAAATGTGTGCGTTATTATTAGATGATAAATATATTTGGATATCAAAAAAACAATTTAGTAGAAAAATTAGTCAAATATCTTGTATATCAAGTATACAACTATTTTGCTGAAATTGTGTTTTCAACAAAAGTTCTACTTATATTTTTTTTTAGCACTAAACCAATTTTCAACTAATGCTTTACTAATTTATTTTGCTACCAAAATTGTGCTGATAAACACATTTGTATTGCGGATAACAACCAGACAGACAAGATGTACATAGATGTAGCAGATTAGACATTGAATTTAGTGCGAACAAATAAAATGATTGATAAAACACAACTCTTCTAATACATATAAAAAATACAACCGTGAAAGATTTTTGTATCTGTTTTTCATACGTTAAACCAACGACTATATAGACTAAAGACAAACCACCAGCCTCAACTGCTGTTGAAAAGTCTCTTTAATTTTATATGCAAACTGGTTTTAAGAGAAACAGTTTATAGTGTTTTTTTTAACGCGTATTTTTTAATATTAATAAGCAAAATTTTGTGCTAATTATGCAAAACTAATGCAGAGAACATATCAAACAACACAAGTGCACTTTACAATTTAATTAAAATTGCTTAAAAACAATAAAAATAATTAATTAAAAATACCACTTTTTAAGGTTTTTTGTTATTTTACATTGAAACTCTCTTAAAACCAGTTCAGTTTTTCAGATGAGAGCAGTGGATAGTGCCTGTTTAAACAAAACTACGCCAAAAGATTGCATATACATAAAAATATAACACAATAAGACAAAAGACGCTGTGGTGTAATGGTTAGCGCGTGAGGTTGCGGGTTCGAGCCCCAACCAAGGCAACATCAATTTATGAAAAATAGTAATATGTATGAGTTTTTCTATCCCTCATACATATCGCAGCGTCCTCCTTCGGTGTTCCCATAGCACTTAACCCCATCGAAGTAAAATAATATAACAGGGCTATGAACGAAAAAGCTTCAACAAAATTCGCCAACTCACCATCCGATGGCGCGCAACAACTGTTCTAAAATTCAACATCTCTCGCAACTACAGTGTTGCCATATTTGAAGCCCTTCATCTTTCACCACCTTTCACTTCTTCTCTATCCCCTTTCCAAAGGAAGCAACACGTTAATAGGAAGAATTCCCTGAGTGTTGATTCTCTGTAAAAAAAAGGTGATTTAAATTATAGACACAACAAAATATTTAATGAAGATAAAGATAAAAAGTGAATGTATAAACAAATTGTTTATAAATACTGATGATGTGAAATACAACGACAGACATTTTTTCAGTCGTTTAGGTAATTTTTTGTATTTCCTTTGGTTTTTTTGCTGACTTTACTGCATTTTTTTTTTTGGGTGTGGTTAAAACTTACATTTCTTCTACAAATAGATGTAATTTTAATTTCAAGCAACAAAAACTGAAATACACACTCAAAAAAAAGTCAGTAAAGTCAGCAAAAAATGTTGCTGTGTCAGCAAATTTTTAGTCAAGAGCGTACTTGCAAAAAAGTTGGTAATTTCAGCAAAAGGTGTTTCCTGAAAATCAGCGAGCTGATTTTTACAAAAAAAAATATTAATCTCAGCAAAAGTTTTGATTACACTTAGTCGGTTGAAAATGCAAAAAATCCTTGTTAAAATCACTAAAGTTTTGCTGAATATTAGCAGACTGAAAAAACTCAAAAAATTTGTAGAGAAATTTTACTTTAGTTAATTTATTAGCTGAAAATTTAAATATAGAAATTGTGTAGAGTTTTTTTGTTTTTAATTATCATTTCCGTTGTCTGGACTACATCCAGACAAGCTGCGACATCTTGTCTATTTGGTTGTTGTCCACGGTATAAATGCGGTTATCAGCAAAATTTTTGTAGTAAAATAAATTAGTAAAACATTAGTTCAAAATTGGTTTAGTGCTAAAAAAATATAACTAAAAGTTTGCTGAAAACGGAATTTCAGCAAAAAAAATACACTCTAATAAATATTTGTTTAAACTTACCCTATTTATAGTAGGTAACTTTTTACCTACTATAATGTCTGTAAAATTACTGTATGTGCGTAAATTGGAAATGGTACACACAATGTGTGTAATATTCATACACACAAAGTGTGTAACATTATATAAAAAGTGCGTATGAAATATACCGAAATTTTACTGTAGGTAGGTACGTCTGTTGTGCGTAAAAAACCAAGAAATGCGTATGTTTAAATAGTATGTGTTTGCAATTAAATAAGCTTAAATTTTTGATTTTAAACTCCTAAATTTATGAATTTACAAAAAACATTTTTATTCGGTAATCAACGTTTTTTTACTATAATTTTTTGTGTTGCATTTGACCGCTAGATCTGATACGATTTAGAGGCCTAGGATTACTTTCGCTTCTACTCAGCAGAATTAATATCACTCGCTGATAGTTTCATAACATTTGTGAAAAATAATACCGAATATTCACCATTAGAAACACCGCTACTGCTTTCGTTGGTACTACCCAGCGTACTCTTGACATTGCTACCACTGATGTCACTGTCATGAGGCTGTCTAGAAAAAAAAGGATATCGTATTGAAAAATCGATATTGTCAGAAATCGTATAAAGCTGGACGACAAATTTTAAATAGTTGTGGAGTGTAATGCGGTACACTGATAGAATTTGCGTTCATACTATTAACGAATCGATTTCATTAATATGAATTAATTGATTTAATGATTAATAAAAAATTTATTAATTAATGCATTTTTTCATTATATATTTTCAACTAACCCGTAAGATATTACTAAAATAGATATACGTTCCAGTACTGAACGCTAGGGTTGCAAACTGAAATTATTTAAATATAAAAGTCAAAATAATGACATCATTTTGTTTTGGCTATTTAGATCAGTCGGTAACGCGCTAATGTTTACATTTTGGTGATTTTACATTGTCGAAAACGATTTCATTTCACACAGCAAAATTAAAATTTTTTTCACCATAGAGCAAATATTTTTCACCATGATACTTTGCTATCGTTTCACACACACCCAAAGACAATTTTGATACCGTCCAGTGTTATTACTAAAATCGGAGGATACTTATCTTGTATTTAAAGCATTTTCAAGAGGACTTGGTTGAAGTTGCACAGATATATGTAGTTCATTCTATGTTCTGCAAATGCCACACCATTGCAATTAACACTTGGACCAACAAGGGGCTAAAAGCTAAGGCGCATGCTAGAAAATGGGAAACCACTAACTGAATATCCTGAAATATATCAACTTCTTTCTAAATAAGTTAATTTAATTAGAAAAACTACAAAACAAGCTTGCATTTCTTTCTTTTATGAAAAATTCTTTATACACAAACCTTCTAACATGCTGATACTACCTCTTAAATACTGCTTAATGATTCACAATAATTTAAATAAATTTTTATCGCGTTTTAATAATTTTTTCTGATGTTTTTAAATGTTATTTAAATTTTAATTTAATCACAAATATTTTAAATGACAAATTAAGTTTTACTTTTAAATGTTTGTACATTTACGCACATTATGCCTAACATTTATTTTTAACCACAAATTGTTAATTGTACACACAAAGTGTGTAATTATAAATACAAAAATGCCTACTATAGCATTTAATTTGTGCTTTTGCAGACATAAATGTGTATACAAGAATTTTACACATTTGGTGTCTAAATTTAGGCATTATTCGTTATATTACTTAATAATTTGCATACATTATAATAGTGAGTTTACAAGCATTTTTTAGAGTGTAGTACACTTGATTCACAAGACATTTTACAAATTTTTCTACTAACTTATTTTTTTGAGTGTACTTAAACAACTAACAAATTCTGACTGAAGAAGTTCCCTCAGTGTACTTGAAACTTCAATATTTATACATTTTTGAAGACACTTTTTCGATTAATACTTATTACAGAAAAACCGAAAAATAACCGTAACCGCGGTTTTCAAATATTTCGGTTTTTAGCCCCAACTTTGCCTACAGGAATTACATTAAGAAACATTAAGTAGGGAACAAAAAATATCAAAGAATTTTTTAAACACGAATTGCACGAATTTCAACATGAACATTAACATACACAAATCAACCTTCGTAAAAAAATGGAAATTTTTTAACGAATGTTCCTTAATGTATGGACGGACCGCTTAACTCCCGTTATATTTATTTATTCTTTTTTATAACTGATTTTTTACTCGGTATCATTGCAGTTCCATAATGGATGCGTATAATTTCATATAGCAGGCTTTGATAATGTTCATTTGCGAGCTGTTTTTCATAGTGCTCCAAATTTTGTCACATTAAAGTTTAAAGCAAAATAAAATTTTTATTTTAATTCGTCTCAAAAATTATGTGATGAATAAAATGAAAAAAATTAAAAATTTTTATTTGGAGTTTAGTAATTGAAAAAATATATAATTAAAAAAAAATCTTAAACTGTTCGTGCCAGTCCCGAAAGTTAATATTTGAACTCTAATTCCAAATATCTCCGCTAGGGGGTGCTTTAAAAGTAATAGAAAAGATTCCTTTGGCATAGATCTACATTGACATGAAATTTGGTCGGAAAATTCCATTTAAAGTTAGGGTCGAAAGGGTTAACAACGTATCGTGTACCAACAAAAATCCGCCGCGTGGCAAAGTTTTGCCAGTCCTGGTCTATGAGACCATCTAAAAGAAGTTCTACAACCGATTCATTAGAACAGGTCCCCTCGATGTATACTATATAGTAGAGATGGGCGCGTGACACGAAATTTGCGTGATTCACGCGTGAGCGTGAGTTAAAATGATAGCACTCACGTGAGTCGTGCGTGAGAGTGAGTTAGAATAAATTTTGTGCGTGAGTTTACGTGATTATATTAAACCAAATTTACAGGGAATTTTTTAAATTATTTATTTTGGTTCGATTTTAATCAAATATGCCAAATTCCCAATAGAATTTACAATTTATTTTACAACAAATAAGCCCAAACCACATAGTGAAACTGCCAGTGAACAGTGGCAGTTCTGTCAAACTTTGTTCTTGAATTTCGCAAAAATGATTTAATATTTTTAAAAAATTCTTTTGCGTTTTGTTTAAAAACATCTCTTGTTTATTTAGAAACTTTTCTAATTTCTCGGCAGTGACAAATAGAGAAGATACTAAAAACTGCTTTATCGACAAAACGTCGCACTGCGGTCGACACTGCGTTTATGTGGTTTAGGCTATAGAGAAAATGCTTATGAAAAAAACTTCTCTTGAACCAATATATGAATGCTTTAATTATAAAATTTTTATTGACCCCTTACTATTTATATAATATACAAAACAAATTTCTCTAATACTAAATATTAATAATACTAAATGACAAAATTTATAATTTAACAGGAATTTAAAAAAAACAATTATATACTATTTTCTAATTTTTCTCATTGAGACTCATTCATTTATCTTTATGAAGTTATTCAATTTGGCAACTGAAGCATTCATATATATGTATATTAGAGCGACTCACTTTATATGGACAGAAAAAAGTACAAAAAAAAAGTGCCCCTCTCAAAAAGTTTGGTACAGACAACCAACCGTGCAAAATGTATGAAATTTGCAAAATTCCAAACTGTACCCACTCAGCGATGATTTACTTATCAAAAGAAAAAATTTGGTATCCATATGCCCTATTTACCACATATTGTTTCCACCACATTGAATTTCTGATAAAACGCGAAAAATCGCGATTTTCAAAAAAATATGAAACACGTGTTCACTTAAATCGACTATAGATTATGATATGAATGTTTCACTAGGGGGGACTAGATTAATTAGTTCGTTGTAAGCGAGGTTCGTATTACGGGGTAAAATTTATTTAAAATGTTCTAATTATCTACAAGATATTTAAATTTCCTTGAAACAACTTTAAAAATTTTACAACTTTTTCATTTGGTTTCCTAAATATATTGTTTGCAATATTTTTTTTAACAAACCAAGGTTAAAAATCCTTAGAAATTAACGCGTAAAAATGTCGATTTTGCGAAAAAAAAACTCGTCCAAAACCTCAAGAAGAACATTTTTTTAGAAAAACTGCTATCGCCATCGTTTTTAGCGTACAATTCCATCTTCGAAAGGTAATATTTAAAAAAAATTAAATCAGCCGATTTTTTTTATTACCTACTAAAAAACCTAAAAATAAAAGTTGAGAAAAAGTCAAAAAATTGAAATTTGTGCGCCTCGAAAATGATTTTTTTGATATGTCGTAGTGAAATTTTTTTTTCCTCATGCCAAAAGCTATGGAAAAATCGATGGCACAATATCGATTGCTAAATCGACCCACCCTAATATACATATACAGCTATGGACATGGAAATAGGACACTTTTATGTGTTAAGAAACATAATTATTTATTTTGAAAAATAAAACAAAAATAAAATTTTTTATTTAATATACAGGAAGTGTTATTATTGATGATTGTAATCCATTCTTTATTTAAATAAAAATCCTTCAACTATTTTATATATATTGGTAAATATGTATAAACTAATAAAAATACCTGGACTTCTAAATAGGACACATTTTATAGTTTTACATAAAACCGTAAATTTTTTGGGTTTTTAAAACAATTATTATTTTTTTAGCGTTAATATTACACTATTATTTTGTGCTGTATCCACTATTATCAATAACCGCTTCGCATCTTCTTTGCATACTCTCAACTAATCTCTGGCATCTTTCTTTTGGTATAGAATACCAGGCTTCTTGAATACCAGCCCAAAGTTCGGTGGAATTTTTGCAATTGTTTTGCGAAACTTTTGTTTTTACATCATTCCATAGATTTTCTATTGGATTCAGGTCCTGACTTTGGGCTGGCCAGTCCAAAACCTTAATTTGTTCTTGTAAAAAACAATCCTTCACTATGTTCGACGAATGCTTCGGATCATTGTCTTGCATAAAGATCCATTTAACTGGCATATTTTCATAGGCAAATGGCTCCATAACATTCTCCAGAATGCTCAAATATTGAAACCTGTCCATTTTGTCCTCTACTTTTACGATAGGCCCAACACCACGCCAGGAAAAAGCCCCCCATACCATAATATTACCCCCACCGTGTTTCAAGGTCTTCTAAATGTACTTCATGTTTAAGCCTGGTTTTTTGGGCGGTGTATAGGGTTTTTCTTTTCCCGGACTTTTTCATTTCCTGGGACAGTGGGATTTTTTTCAGAATTTCCCGGGATCCCGGGAATTCTCGCTCGGTAGAAAATATATAAATTCGACATATGTTGTACTTTAAAAACTCGATTTCTGTTAAAATTTCCGTCCGAAAAAGTTAATCTTTTGGTTTTACCCATGAGAAAATGTACTTATTTAATATATACTAAAAGGATGGCTAAATATAAAGTATAAATGTCTTCACTTTTTCTAGATCAATTCGTTTAACAATTTAAATCGTGAATTAATATTATATTTATACACCCAGAAAACAGATTCGGTGCTGACAACCCCATTTGTTGCCAATCGAATGTTTCAGTAGCTTCAAATGAATTTTTCGTTTGCGGCTACCGAATCATTCTTCATACAACTGAAATTCCGTTGTCACAGTCAAATTAGTATTGTCTCAATTGGTTTTCTTTTGCCACAACTGAAAAATTCTGCTACCGCAACCGAAACATGCGATTGACTACAAATGGGGTTATCAGAACTGAATCCATTTTCTGGGTGTATGGAAGGCCGTCTTAATTTTAAAAAACTCTTAGAAATATATTAACTAAATATTAATTGACGGTTTAAATGGTTAAACGAATTGATATAGAAAAAGTGAGACACATTTTCATCCCTTTTATCAGGATATATTGGAATAGTTAATGGGTGCAAACTTGTGTCGGACCAGTTTTATAGTCAGAATTCAGATCGATTTGTTGCTTAAATATTTCTCAAATATGAAATCCAAAAATTTCTATTTCTAGATATTTTGTTTCTTTCTACGCAGATTTTCAAAAGTATCCGTCTAGAATTATTTTTATAAAATAGTTTGAAAGTTGGTATTTTCCACACAAATTTTTAGGCAAATTTGCCTAAATCGTTTTATAAAAATAGACACTAAAACATTATTAAATAGTTTCTTAACTTTAATTGGTTTTCTTGAATATACATTTTTTATGCCACAGCTACTTAAAAAGAAATTATAGAATTGTCATATTTAGTGGCATTTTAAATTAACATATAAAAAAGCCAAAATAATTTGAAAAAGCATCTGATGGATTATTTTGAAAACAAATAATATTTAAAAAATACAATTGAAATAATGGAATAGCAATTGAACTTTAAATGAAATTATTTTAAGTGAAAAAACTCAAAATACTTATGTCAATTGAAAATACGAAAATATTACCAATTTTTTAATTTTAATGCCTAGTTTTTTGGAGGTATTTGGAACTGAAATAATAATGTTGGAATATTGTATTAGGCTGGTTTACACTATAAGACTTTCAGTACGATTTTACTTCAGTATACATGCAAAACTTATAGGCAAGGTTGCAAAATCTTTCCGAAAAGTATAAATCAGCCTATACAAATATTGCTTTATTTGAACAAAAATCATAATTTTAAAGCAAAAAGTTTTTTCCGAGATATGTAAAAGTATTTTTGTTGGTAAACTTGGTAATGGCTGATAAAATTTTTTTCCGTTTAACTAAATTAAATTCAACTGACATCCGAAAACAATTTGGCCTAATTCAGTTTATTAAATTTTAAATCGTATTTTTTTAATTTTAAATATTTTTTGTTTAAATTAGTTTAAAAAATCAATACTTTTAATTTAAATAAAGTTTCCAAAATTGCATTAATGCTAGCTAAAACTTCTGTAAAAGAATTTTAAAAAATCCCGGGAAATCCCGCACAAAATTCCCGGGATTGCGGGATCCGGAAAGGGGCGGGATTCCCGGGATTTCCCGGGACATAAACCCTAGCGGTGTACAAATGTTCTACCATCTAGTCCGACACGATTTACCTTCGTTTCATCGCTCCAAAGCACATTTTTCCAAAAGGACAACTCTTTCCTTTGTGGGTTTTGGCAAAACCAATACGTCTCTTAATATTTTTTCTTGAAAGAAGAGACTTCTTTCTACTTATTCGTCCAAATAAGTTTGCTTCATTCAGTCTTTTTCTTACTAACCTGTCTGACACTTGAACGTTGAATTTTTCCCTGATTTTATTATTTATTTGAGGGAAGGACTAAAAGGGTTGAGTTTGCTTTTGCGTACTATAGTCCTGTCCATATAAGTTGTAGTTTTACGTCGGATTGGCTTACGTTCTTTATTTTGCGTATGATATTTCTTGTCGGCAGCACATAGACAAATAGCATTGTATACCATATTTCGCGAACACTTTAGTATTTTAGCAATTTCAGTTGGAGATTTCATCTCGTTGTGGAATTGAGATATAAGTCTTCGTTTTTCTGGATTACAATATTTTCCACGTCCCATATTGGTACAATTAGAAAAGAATTTACTTGTTTCAAACGCAAATTATGAAAAGAAAATTATTACTAAGTGCATCGAGTAAAATCTTGACAAGTATTGCAAGTGTCCTATTTGTACGTCCAAGTCAAATATGAACAAAGTAAAGTAATTTTGTTGTAAATATTTGCATGTTTTAAATATTGCAAAGTTTTATATATAATCTGAGACTACTTGATTACAGTTTACTGTAATAGAAAAGAAATATAATTATTGCTTTATAATTACTAAGAGAAATGCATGCAGATAATTTTGTATGAAGTGTCCTATTTATATGTCCATAGCTATACATTAGAGCGTACCACCTTACAAGCAAAAAAAAAAGTGCGCCGTACACCCTCCAATATGAAGTATTTTTGGAAGGAGGTTTCAAAAAAAAAAATTTTATTTTTTTTTGCCGAACGTATTTTTTTAAATCGCCTTCCAAAAATACATCATATTGGAGGGTGTACAGCAAACTTTTTTTTTGAGGTACGGTCTACTGTACATATATTTGTTCCTATAACGATCATAGGGCCGTAGAACCAATGGTTAACAATTAATGCATTTTCAAAGATTTTATAAAATTAAAATGGTTAACAATTAATGAATTTTCAAAGATTTTAAAAAATTAATTTTTAACAAAATTTTTTGTGTAGTTCCACTAATTTTAATCCGCTTTAATTACTTAAGTTTATAAATAAATAAAACTTATATTAGATAAAGTTTCCTTAAAAAATTAAAATAAAAAACAAATTTCATATTTTTCGTGACTCTTTCGTGAGCGTGACTCTTTTGTTAGCGTGAGTATTTCGTTAGCGTGAGTATGTCGTGAGCGTGATTCAAATTAAAATTAATCACGTGAGTGTGGGTGAGCGTCATTTAAAAAAATTGTTCGTGCGTGAGTCGTGCGTGATTATAATTTTTCGATCGTGAGCGTGCGTGAGCGTGAGTCAACATTCGCTCACGCGCCCATCTCTACTATATAGTCACCATGTTCCTTGTTTCTGTTTGTAAGTTAAGATGGATGGAGATTTTTCGGAATCCAGTGATTTTTACAAAATTTTTAAACACTCCCGTTTGAAATTCCGAAACCGTTTAATTATAACGGATTTCTAATATCACATGAAATTAAAAATTTCGGAAATTGTCTGAATTTAAAGACAAATTTTAAAATAAATTTCGATATGTTTTTTCTTTCACCAAGCTCTTTCCACTCGAAAAAAATAATTCGGATGTAGATCATAGAACGCCAAAAAATTCGGAATGCTTCACTTTAGAATTGTTTTATGTGGATTTGGAACTCAAAACAGCGCCGTAAATATAGGATAGGACTTATAATAACGATAAGTTACTTTATGTTTTTTTTTTTTCTTAATAAACGGTCTTAACGGTGGACGTAATTTTTTTGATTCGACTGTATGACTACATATATACTTTACTTTATTATTGTTGTAATTTAAGTTTTTGCATAATAAAATTTTTATAATCATGTTTTAAAAAATTCCCACAATTTAAATTAAACTGCCAATAAAGTAGGTGGTAGTAATTTTCTCCATAAAATTTATATTTCAAATAACCCATGTAAATAGTGAAATGAAAAAAAAATAGTTTCGAGTATTTCAATAAAGTTTTTGTAATGTTTATTCTTTGTTTATTATCATTTTTATTTCCAAATCTGAGATATTTAAAATAAATATTTGACAAAAAAAAACCTAAGCTTTTCGTAAACTCAAAAACTAATTCATTCATTTCTAATTTATTTTGTTTCGTTATACGAAAATGTGTATTTCTCGTACTTGTTTGCGTTTTTCGTTCGTTTGTGTACTCTTTACAGCTTTTTATGCACAAAAACGCCATGCAACAAATCCAACAACAAATTCCCCGCACCGGTTTGGGTCCTGCCGTAGCTGGAGGTATAGGAGCCGAATCTAAACCCCATCAATGTCAACAGTGTATGAAAAGTTTTTCCAGCAACCATCAGCTTGTTCAACACATACGAGTGCACACTGGCGAGAAACCTTACAAATGTTCATACTGTGATCGTAGATTTAAACAATTATCACATGTACAACAACACACTCGTTTACACACAGGTAAGTGATGTGGAACAGCATTTAAACTTAGGGGAGGGGATTATGGAGGGAATTCGAAGCATTAATTATAAAGTTGGCCAAAGCTTACAAAAATACTTTAATGCTATTTTTCTATGGCAAATTATATATACTTATATATTCATATATAAAATTTTGTTCACGAAAATTTTAAATAAATTTTCCATCGTATTACACATCCATCCATATATAATTTTATATTGCATTTATAATAAGATGTGGTTCATCCAATTACGTATGACGTTATATATACTTATTTATTTATCATACAAAATAATGTTAATATAATTATATCCCATTGTGGATAATCATTACCAGGTATATGGTTATGTAACTACTAGTTACTTTTCTTATTACAATTCTTATTACATTTGTATGGCGATGTCGCGCAAAATAAAAAACTTATAAAAAAACTCGTTATTTTAAGTTAATTTTTGTGTAAAGTTCAATAAAATTAGAGGAAGCACAAAATCTTCTATATAAATGACAAAATTACCCAAAAGTACAGGAACGCACAAAATCACTTTTTTAACCCAAAACCATTTAAAATAAAAAAAACTAAAATGCGTATAGTTTTACTGGGTGTTTTTATAAAAATAATCAAACGAATTCGTTAACAAATTTGTTTTTCCTTCAAAGTTTTTGCACAAATTTGTTAGGACTACTATGTAGAACAAATGAGGCTAAAAAATTTTTAAGAAAAATCTTTTTAAGTTTGTTGTTTTTCACACAAACGTTTTAACAAATTCCTCCGATTCTTTTTATAAAAACAAGCACTTAGTTTCAAAAATCGCACAGAAACACATATTTTTTGCATTTAAAAGTTTTTTTTGACTACGTTCAGTTAATTTTTATATATAGAAGTTTTATCTTGTGTATTTCTTTGCTTAATAAAATATAGAATTTTCACAATGGTGTTATTTGTTTATCAGGGCACCTTTTACAATTTTTTTTAATAGTAAAAAGAGAACTTAATATTAGACAGAGGCAGAAAATTTTATAAAAATATTTGTAAGAACGCAAAAATATCTGTAAGAGCCTAAACGTTTTTAAAACTTGTTTAATATTACAACTAAGAGTGGCTAATACATAAAGAAAAATTTAATTTCTAACGTATTTTCTAAGTTCTAAACTAAATTATATATTTCAGGTGGAATTTGATTTCTAGGTGATTTCAATTTTTAAAAATTTCAGTTTTTTGTCAATATTTAAAATTTTATGCAATCCGTTTGTGATATGGAGTATATTGCTTTGCCCCATTTTCTACCAAGCATGGATTCCGTGTGAATTTTTTGACAAAACTTCGTAGAAGAATAGGTAGACGTGTTTTTAGAGATATGTTGGTAAAAAATGGGTTAAACAATTTAAATACTGTATCTCATAGTTTTGTTACTTGATTTTAACAGAGAAATTATATTTTAATACTTTTTGGACAAATTTTTAATTTATTTGTGCGGTTTCCTTGTTCGATATTAGTTTTAAAGGTCCCAGCAAAAAAAATTGGATGTAATGCTTTACAAACCACTTCTTTCACTACTTTACAAGTATCAATTAGTGTATTTTTACTGCTTTTTTAGAAGTTATTCTGAACATCTTCAAAAAATCTCTTATTTCATTGCTTCCAAAGTATCCGTTAGTATATTTTTACAGCTTTTTTAAAATTACTTCTGAACAATATCCAAAAAATCACTTAAGTATTGCTTCTAAAGAGTAATTGCTCTAAAAGTAATCGTAAAAAGTGATTTTGGTTGTGGCATTTCCAAACAGAGGGTCGCGGGTTCAATTCCTGGCGGGACCAATATTTTTTTCCATTTTTTTGTTATTCTATTAATTTTTTTTTTTTTAATATTTATAATTAATTTGTTTAAATTCAATATTTTTTTAATTTTTAAAAATATGTATATATAAAAAAAATGGCGAGAATTTGCTTTTTATGCACCTGTAAAAATAGTACTGAAAACAATATTGAATTGGAGTGCACCTTTTATAATTGTTTAATAATAAGTACTTTTATTGAAGAAAATAAGGAACAATATCTCGCGGTAACAAAGTGGTGTTTTTATGTCACTCAACTTTCATATCAAAGAATAGCTCAGCGGTAGAGCGCTAGACTAGCAATCGTGAGGTCGCAAGTTCGTTGGAGTATCCCTTTCCTATGACAACTCAATGTTAAAATCTTTACTGTTTATGTTAAAAAAGAAGTACCTACACCTAGATCATCAATTATAGTGATTTTGCTACTGCTTCGGCATCTCTTTTTTTGCTGGGGTTTTATTACAATTTTATAGATTATCGGAAAGGTTAAATTTTAAAAGTAAATTACATCATTATTATTTTGATGTCAAATGGAGTGCGTCATTCCAATATGAACTTAGACTAATTGCAAAGCGCAAAAATAATTTCAAGCACGATGGTTCCAACGCGAAATGAAAGTAAAATTGCAGAGGATTTTGCAAAGTTAGCTCGGTTTTTAGAGTTAGGAACTCTCTCGCGTTCACGAATAAGTTAAATTTCAACTTTTATTTTCGGTTCTTTTATTTTATTCGGAATTATCAAACAAACCACTGACATAATATAATCTTATACTGATAGAAAAATCCTAAAAAAATATCAAAAAAAAGGTACTCAAAATTAGTTAAAAGGGGCCCTGCACAGAAAGCTTTTGAAATTAGTAAATACTTTTTGCTAAATATTAGTAAGATAAGTACAGCAAAAATGGAACTGTTTCAGTAATATTTGAGTTAAATTTCGTTTAATTGAATTGCAAATTTCCCGAGAATACCGCCCTTTTTCAATCCCGCAATCCCGGGAATTTTGTGCGGGATTTCCCGAGATTTTTTTTTTATTCTTTTAGAGAAGTTTTAGCTAGTATATTACAATTTTGGAAGCTTTATTTAAGTTCAAAGCATTGATTTTTTTAAATTAAATTAAATAAAATATATATTTAAAATTAAAAAATGCGATTTAAAATTCGATAAACAGAATTAGTATTAAAAACAATACTATTTAGGCCGAGTTTTTTTTGATATCAGTTGAATTTGGTTTAATTAAACCGAAAACAAATTCTCAACCATTAACAAGTTTACCAACGAAATTTCTCGTACCTCGGAAAAAAATTGTTTCCTAAAATTATGATCTTTGTTCAAATAAAGCAATATATACAATATTTCAACATCAGTATTTCAGTTCTAAATACCTCCAAAAAATTCGGCATTAAAATTAAAAAATTATTAATATTTTCGTATTTTGAATTAATATACATACATAAGTATTTTTTTATTTCAAATAATTTCATTTAAATTGATATTCCTTTATTTTAAATGTATTTTTTAAATATTGTTTATTTTTAAAATAATGCATCAAATGCTTTTTTCAGTAGTTGTGGCATAAAAAATTGCTATTCAAAAAATAACAATTGAAGTTAAAAAAATATTCAAGACTTTTGCAAGGTGGCTAAATAAACTCTAAACTGTACCCCGTTTCTGTATCCAATGCGAGAAGTTTTCTGATCGAGAAATGCAGGTCATCCTGCATTACACAGGGTGATTTAAGCGGTGATAAAATGGACTGGAGTTGTAGTCGTAAATCTTTCAGATATTGTAACTCTTATAATTGAGTACACATGTAGTTTTGTAAAATACCTAATTAAATTAGAAATAACTTACTACATGCAGCGCATTATAAGCTGATTTGTTTTCATATATATTTTATTGTCTGCGACTCATCCTATATCAAGCAGAGCAGGGTTGCATTTCACATGCTTTTTGCGAAAATTTATTCGATGCGAGAAATACAGAGACGGGGTGCTGAATAGAAATTAAATTACTTTGAGCATTTTTTTAAAACATTTTAAAATTTCATAGAAATTTTGGAAACTTGAATTTAGTTTAGCTTTTATTTAGCCACTTCGCACACACCCTTAATAAAATTTGGTGTCTATTTTTATAAAAAGATTTTGGCGAATTTGCCTAAAAATTTGTGTGCAAAATACTCATTTTTAAACTTTTTTTAAAAAAGTAGTTCTGGACAAATACTTCTGAAAATCTACATAGAGACAAAATATCTAGAAATATAAATTTTTTGGTTCCATTTTTAAGAAATATTTAAGCAAAAATTGATTTTAGTTCTAACTATAAAACTGGCCCTAAGTATCGTTTTATATCGTAATATATAAATCAGAGGGGCAATTCTGTAACTTTTTAAAGATAAAATTCGGTTGTTAACTTGACAAGTTTTCATAGAAAACTGACAACTTAACAACCGAATTTTGTCGTTAAAAAGTTAGAGAATCCCACTACAGGTCTGAAATTTTATGTAAGACACAAAACGAAAAAATAAAGAACATGGTCCAGAATTTCATATAAGAAACGACTAAAAATATGTTTTTTAATCTCTCTAACTTCATTTTAATAAATTTTTTATTTCACCGTCCGATACAAAGTTGGACCCATTAACAATTACAATATATCACTTTTTATAAATCAATTCGTTTCTCGTTTGCAAAGAGAACTAATATATAGTTAATATATTTCAAAGATTTTTTTTTTTAAATTAAGACGGCCTTCCATAGAAATATATTACCTAATAAAAATTCGCGACTTAAACTGTTAAACGAATTGATCTAGAAAAAATAGAAGATATGTCTATTTTATATTTAGCCCTTCTTTCAGAATATATTAAGTAGATTTTCTCATAGGTACAACCAAAAAATGGACTTTGTCCGACGGTGCTTTGATAGAAATTGAGTTTTTCAAATACAACATGTCGGATATATTTATTTTCTAACGAGCGGGAATTCCCGGAATCCCGGAAAATTCTAAAAAAAAATCCCGCTGTCCCGGGAAATGAAAAAGTCCGGGAAAAGAAAAACCCTTTTAACAATATATTAATTGATATAATTAGTATAGTCCGACCGAACAGTTCGGCCACAAAATGTATTTGCACGATATTCGGTATGTTGAAGCATTATGGACAAATTTTGCTTATGCAAAAATGTTTATTGGGCCGATTGGAATCCATTTTGGGTGTAAAATTTAGGGGAAAGTCCAAAGTTAAGCAATGAATTCAATGTTCGGCCGCCGAAAGTTCTGCCAAATTGGAAAAAGTTCGGCGGCCGAACAGTTAACTTTACAACTAAACTACGGGGATTTCCTTAAATTTGACATTCAAAATAGCATTAAACCGACTCAATAAACATTTTCCCAGTTAATGGCTGAGAATTTGTTTTCGGTTTAATTAAACCAAATTCAACTGATATCAAAAAAAACTCGGCCTAAATAGTATTGTTTTTAATACTACCCAGGTAGAAATTGCCGACGTTGCAACAAAAATTGTACTGGGAGAGCACTGTTTTTTACGAATTGGCGGTACTACTTAAAACTTACTTTGCCAGTACTGTTTTCTGAAAATTAACGAGCTTTTTTAATTTATTAAAATTAACAATTTTATACATTTTATGTATTTTTGCTTCTTTTACACAATTATTTATGTAAGAGAGACATAACCATTCTTTTCTTGTAAAGTTTCGACAAAATGTGTGATGTACACTAAAAGGACAGTAAAGTACTAGCAAACTACTAAAATTGTTATTAAATGTACTGGGATAATACCAAAAAAATAAAATCCTAAGCCTGCGCCAACGTTGGGAAATAACTACGGCCAAGCGTTTATTGGTGTTATCATTTCGACAACATGCCAGTACAGTGAAAGTTGAAAATCCGACGCATTGCCAGTACATGTACTACCGTCTCCAATACCGGGCCGACATTGTGCCGTTTGTATTTTTCTACCTGGGTAATTCTGTTTATCGAATTTTAAATCGCATTTTTTAATTTTAAATATATATTTTATTTAATTTAATTTAAAAAAATCAATGCTTTGAACTTAAATAAAGCTTCCAAAATTGTAATATACTAGATAAAACTTCTGTAAAAGAATAAAAAAAATCCGGGGAAATAGCGCACAAAATTCCCGGGATTGAAAAAGGGCGGGATTCTCGGGAATTCCCGAGACATAAACCCTAATTGTTAAACATAATTTGATATAATTGTCTCGGGATTTTGGTCTTATTGACTTTTTTTATCATGGTTGGCAAATACTAACTCTAAAATACCAATAACGATTTAAAACCCATTCAAATGACTACCGTTAACCTTAAAATACCCCTAAACAAAATAAATTAAAATACCGATAACCTTAAAATACCCTAACGAAATTATTTAAAATACCGTTAACCCTAAAATACGCTAACGAAATGTCTTAAAATTTTTTATTTCTCTCATAAATTAAATAAAATATTGACTTTCAGGTTTTATTTGACAGCTATTGCTATTTCTACATAAACACATAAATTTTCGCAAAGTAACTATCTGTAAAGTTTTCAAAAATTTCTGGAAAGGAATATCGTTAACGAAATAACTTGAAATACCGTCAGCCCTAAAACTCTTAACTTACTAAATTTTCCATAAGGAGATACGTCACGCTACGTTAACGTACAGTGTTACGTTTACAGTATTGTTTAACGTCATATAGACAATTGTAGTTGATACTTATAACGACTTATTTTTATCATTATTTCAAATAAAAAATAATTTTCTAGATTTTTTTGAAAATTTTTTGAAATCTATTTTTAGACTCAATATTTTTTAAATACTGGTAAGGATATATGTAACCACATATTTTTTGATTTTTTGTATGTTGGCGAGTAAGCTTACTTGTGTGCAGCAGGTCAATTATGTTTTTATCTATTAAATATTACATGTCGATATAGCTCAGATGGTAGAGCTATTGACTGGCAATCTGTAGACCCAGGTTCGATTCACGCACCAGCAAATTTTATTAAAAAAAAAAATACAATAAAAAATATTTTTTTTTTATATAATTTATTTTTTTGAAAATCTGTTTTTAGAGTCATTATTTTTGTCAGTACTGGTAAGCACATAGGTAACGATATATTTTTTGATTTTTCGTATGCTGGTGTGTAACCATAACTCATTATTTTTCGCGACATCGCCATATAAAGGTAATAAGAAATGTAATAACAAAAGTAACTAGTTACCATTACCAAGTATGTAGTTAAATAACCACATATCTGGTAATGATTTTCTACACTGGGTCTATACTTTTGAATTGTTGGCATCGCTGTTTTGTCACTGTCATTTCAATTGACTTGGCATCAATTACTTTGATTGCCAAATTTGAAGCTTGTCAGCAGTGAACCAACTGTTGAATTAAAAAAATTAACATTGCTTTTTATGATGAAAATGTATTTAATGAATTCCTTATCCTGAAAAATTATGTAAAAACCTTAAATTAAATTAACACGACTGATAACAAGTTTTGGTGCAATTTTTTTTTTATTAAAAATGATGTTTGCTATGAAATGAGAAAACTTGTTGAGTTCTATTTTTTCTTTCCAGCATATAATGCTAAAGTAGAACGTCTTTAATAAAAAAAAAAAAATTAAATCCAGAGACAATTTCTGATATTATGAGTTTTATGAATATTTGAAGAAATGCGACATTCAAATTGGAAGCGTTGAAAAATATTCATGAAACTGTTGATAATTCGTATCAAGAAGTTATAGAAATGCACATTCCCGAAAATGTATGAAATAGATTTGTTAATCGTTATTTTTTTTTGTTTATTCAGGTACTACAAATTTTAAGTTCAGAATGATTTTGTATCTTTTTTGTGAAGTAATCAAGGCGCAGTGGACAAAAAACAAAAAACTGAATCCAGAAACTATTTCTAGTTTTACTAGATATCTGATATTACTAGAGTCCAATAAAATTTTTATATGAATTGTCAAGAATTTTATAAATATTTGAAGAAATGCGACAGTAATATATTGATTCAAATTTTTGTTAATTTATGTACCACTAATTTAAAGTTAAAAATTATTTTTTTGCTTTTGCAGGGTTGGCAGGCAATACCGCTAAAATACCGTTGACGATTCAAAACCCTTTCAACTGACTACCGTTACCCCTAAAATACCGTTACCGAAATATCGGTAATACCGTTATCCAAAAAATGCCGTTACCAAAATAAATGAAATATCGATAACCTTAAAATACCGTTACCGAAATACATGAAATAGCGTTATCCTTAAAATACTTTTACCGTTATTTTTAATTCTCTGCTCTTGGTCATTGCACGTGATTATTGAGTATTTCATATAAATTACGTCAATTAATTCGTTTTGTTTTTACTTTAGGTTGGTTTTTGCAACAAAAAAAATGCGGTGTGCACCGAAATAACTGACTACCGTTAACCTTAAAATACAGTTGCCGATATAACTTTAAATACCGTTAACCTTAAAATACCGTTAACGAAATAACCCAAATATCGTTATCTTTAAAATACCGTTACCGAAATAACCTAAAATATAATTACCCTAACGATAACAGTATTCGTTTCGGTTACCATCCATGGTATTTCGTAAATTGGGAATAAAAACTGTTTTATTTATAAAATAAATTTTTATTTGTATATTTTATCTCGTTTTTGATTTTTGTAAAATTAATTTATTAAAAAAAAATTGTCCTCTTTTTTAAGACAAATGTCCTCTTTTTTGAGGTTGGCGTCTTCTTTTTCTCAAAATGGAAATGGCAACCCTATGTACAGAAGGGACCACCAATGCCCAAAAATGCAGCTTTGTACATCAAGTAGGTGTTTTTTTATTAAAAAACTGGTATGTTGCCAAATGGCTACACCATGCATTTAGGGGTGAAACCACTTGACTTTTTGGTGCATTTTTTTTCTAAAATTATAAGTCTCAGTTTATTATATCCTTAATAACAAAAATAAAAAATTCTTTAAAGTAATATTTAATGGAGAAAATTTTAATTACACTCTAAAAAATGTTTGTAAATTTACTACTATAAAATGGGTAAAATTTTGTTTAATTTTACGAAAATTCGGTAAATATAAACAAAAAATGCGTAAACTTTTTTCATACACACTTCCATACACAATAATACACACACAAAGTATTTTTAGACATTATGTGTTTATAAATAAACACATTGTGCCTAAAATTACTATTGTTTTGTTAAATAAAATTTTTACGCACAAAGTTGGTAAATAAACTATCCTATAATAGTAATAAAAACTCTGACATTTCAAATTGGAAAAAATTTTAAAAAATTATAAATAATAAAAAGAAAAAGTGAAAATGTATTATTTTTAGTGAATTACAACATTTCCACAAACACATTAGAGTCTGGAAATAGCAACATAAGCATGAAATTGTTTTTGGTAATTATTTTTAACGCATGTGGTAATCTAAACCTCATTTCAAAATTGAAAACGCCGTAAGAGAGACGGCCTACGGAGGAACAACTGGGTGCAATGACTCCTGCTCAACAAAATGCCTTCTTTGCAAGGGAGGTAGTCAACCAACAACCGTCAACAATAACGGGAGAAAATGCCGTAAGAGAGATACGGCCTTGGTAAAACAACTGGGTGCAATGACTCCTGCTCAACAAAGTCAGTATTCATTGAGTACTGCCTAACTTGCAAAGAAAGCATTTTGTTAAGTCATTGCACTCAGTTGTTCCTGCGTAGGCTATATCTCTCTTAAGGCGTTTTCTCCCGTTATTGTTGACGGTTACTGCCTCCCTTTCAAAGAAGCCATTTTGTTGAGCAGGAGTCATCGCACCCATCCAATAGTTATAACAAATTTTTATATGAATTTTATACAAATGCCCTAAGATCCCAAAACGACCAATTTGGACATAAACGATTATGAGAGAATGACTCGGATATTATTATTAATAAAATACGTACTAAAAATTAATTTATTTTATTTAAAAAAAATTTTAGGGTGGTGCTTAAAGTTAGCACAACTGTTGTAAATGTACGCATTATATTGGATTTTTACGCACTTTCTGTGGATTTTTGCGCATTTTTTGTGGTTTTTTACTCATTTTATGCGTACATTTACACGTGAAACGTGCTTTTTTACACACAAATTTAGTAAATTGACACACTAATTTAAAAATTTCATTTAATTTTTACGCACTTTCAATGTAAAATTACAAATTATTTGTGCACCAACTTAAACACAATGTGCGAATTTTTTTCAATTACGCACATAGAGTAAATTTACCCAATTTATAGTAGGAGTTCAGTTTCCTACTATAAGTTGGGTAAATTTCAACAGAATTTAATTAGAGTGTACAATTAAATAGAAAATTTTGTAAAATAGGAGCTGAGCCCTTTTTAAAATTCAATAATATCCCAGCCGACATTTTTCTGAGCGATCAGAAATTTTGACTCATAAAAGACTCAAATTTTGGAGTTATAAAAGAAGCATATTAGACTGGTATTTATGAGTTCATTAAAAAAATTTTCAGATTGCTCAAATTTTGGATTTATAAATGAAACATATTAGACTCGTATTTATGAGTACATTAAACGTTTTTTCATTATTGAAAAATTAATAATAAATGACTCATAATGGCTCAGAAAATTATAAATTTTCCAATAATTCTCATTATTCGGAGGAAGGTGTCATCAGAAGGTGTTAGGTGCATCAGAAGGTGTTAGGGATGTTTTATGAATCTTTTCTGGTTTTAATTATACTCTCCGATGCAATTTGTTGAATTATTTTAATTGGTTAAAGTATTTAAGAAAAACCGACTTATTTTTGTCGGTTTTCGGTTTTGAGGCTTGAAAACCGCGGTTTCGGTTTCGAATGAAACCGAACAGCAAACTCTATAAAGGGACAGGTACTTTCAGACCAGTGCTCTTTTCACCAGTCACTGGACTGGTACTTAGAGATCAGTCCTGTTTTCAGCGGGTACGGGACAGGTCACCGGTTTTGTACTTTCAGGCCGGTCCTGCTTTCACTAGTCCTGGGATAGGTGCTTTTAGACAGGTTCTGTTTTCACCGATCACGAGATGGGTCACAGGATAGGTTCTTTCAGACCGGTCCTGTTTTTCCCACAGAGTACTTTCAAATTGAAGACCTACATATCTTAGTTTTAATTTTTATGACTTTATTCTAATTATTTGCATATAGTTTGTTATTTTTTTAATGATTTTCAAAAATCCCAAATCGGCGAAACTGCCCTTTAGAATAAGTTCTTTAAGATATGTGATTTCTTTTAATTAATAAATCTCCACTATATTAAAAAAAATTATTTAAAACTACAATATAATAAAACGACTCTTCAAAATTACAAAAATTTTAAATATTAATATAATTTTACAAATAAATATGATTGTATTAATTTACTATTAAACATATTTTATGTATATATGTGACAGCGCATAGAGAAAGGGACCTAAGGGTAAAAAAATCAATTTTTTTTGTGGACAACATCTGAGCATCGAATGAGACCGATCCCATGCTCTCCTAACCTTAGGTCCCTTTCTATCCTTAGTTCCCTTTCTATTTTGCGCGCCACATATGTAGAAAAGTCTCATACAGCACTTTAATGATGCGCCAATTCTTTGTAGCTCCAGTGACCATCTGGTGATTGTGCCCCAGATCCAACCACTAACATAAAATTTATATTTTTCACACTTATTATTATTCGAAAGCTTAGTGTCATAGATCTAACATAATAAAAAATTATTTTTTTATCACATGATTTGAGGAAGTTATTTGAAAATGTAGTTGCTTCCTATTATTTTTTTGGCACCCCAAAAAACACAAAAACACGTCTGTGTGCTACGACATGTGATGTGTAAATTTGTGAAAGTGGATGTCAAGGAATGGTAATTGAAAAATGCACAAGATATATTTTTCCCAATTTTTTACCTCCTTTAACATCGGAGAAAAATGGGATTAATAAAAAATACTTTTTGATCAAATTTAAGAACTTCTAAGGGGTAAGTGATACTAGATAGAGACTTATTTCATTCCACATTTTTGTTCCCCCAAAAGTACTCTACAAATCAACTTTAAACACACAACATTTGGGTAATCTATTTTTTAAATGGGCAATTATAAATGCCAAAGCCCTTGGACAAAATCATACTTGCCTGTGGTCGCCAATAGGATAAACAAGTATTGGGCTTAAATTCTTTTATATGGGCGACTATAACTATTTTTAAATATTTATTTAATTAAACCGCCTTTTCTCTAAAATTTTTTAAAATTTATTAATTTTTTTTTTCAATAATTGTCTTTATAAAGGGTGGTCCAACCAAAACGCACGATGTTAATTGTAAATATAACAAAAAGTTTTCGGAGAATTATCTTTATATTTTTTATTGTGATAGAAGGATCTATGACAATTATGTGTGAAAAAAATATCGGTCAAATGCTCGCCACGGTTTCGGTGGCATACCTCTATCCAATGGTCTATATTTTCAATGACTCTGAGACATAATTGAGGTTCAATGTCATTAATGTGCCCAATTATCTCATCCTTTAGCTTTTGAATTGTTATTGGCTTATTGACGTACACTTTTTCTTTTAAATATCCCCAAAGAAAGAAGTCCAACGGTGTCAAATCACATGATCGTGGCGGCCAATTAACATCACCACGACGTGAGAAAACACGGCCGTTGAATTTCTCGCGCAAAAGAGCCATTGTTTCGTTAGCTGTGTGGCAAGTGGCAACATCCTGTTGGAAACACATTTTGACCAGGTCCATATCCTCAATTTCTGGCCACAAGAATTCGGTAATCATCACGCGATAGCGAACACCATTCACGGTAACTGCTTCGCCGACCTCATTTTCGAAGAAGTACGGCCCGAACGAACTGGGCGAGCATGCACAGGTGTTTTCACGTTTCCTGCAGACCGGGTTTGCTGAAATTTGCGCACAATTCTCGCGATGCGATTGTGGACACATTTGGTCGATTATGCTGACCGAAGCAATCACGAAGTGCACGAAATGCATTTTGATTTGAACGCCCATTTTCGTAAAAGGCTTCAACAATCTTAACGCTCTGTCCAATTGTGTACCTCTAAATGGTTTTGTTTGTCAAACACTAAAAAAAAGAAATGTCAAATTAAGTTGGCCAAAAAACTTGACGTTAAGGTGTGACTTACAATTAACATCGTGCATTGTGGTTAGACCACCCTTTATATACAGTTGCGAGCATAAAAAATGCAACGCTACACTAAATCATCAAAGTATGCCTTGACTTCTTCTAATGGTTTTTTATTTGCGCTTATCTTTTGTTAATATATTCGTTGATGTGTATTCTCATATTTTAAGTCGTTGGATTTGCATTTATTTATGTGAATTAGTTCTTACGAACTTTTTTTTGAAGCTAGTGCCTATTTTGTACGAGCAAAAAAAATGCAACTTTTATGTATTTTACATTTAATCTATTTTGTTTGTTAAAAAACTCAGCATATTAATTAGATTTTTATTATTTAGTGGAATAGCCATTATTTTTAATTACTCCTTTCATTCGTGAAGGCATTGAATCCACGAGCGCAACCAATTTTTTTTTGAAGATACACCTGTTTGGCAACAATTTCGAAATCCCTTAAATTTGAACGCTTTTTGTTTCATATTTTGCTGTCTGCAAGCTCCCATAGATTCTATATGGGTTTAAATCGGGTGACTGTGCTGGCTACTGTAAAACTTCCACACCGTTATTACTTAGAAATTGCCTACACACAAAAAAAACTTTAGGTAATATTGCCTAAAACTATAGGGTGATTTTACCTATTCTCAAAGGCAACATAGAGTTTGCTATATTTTACGGCAATATTACTAAAAAAGATATGTAATTTCTACTTGACTTTTATGTTCGAAAAATTACCTATAATTTTTGTTAAATTAATTGAGAAACAATCGTATATTACCAATTTGGACGTAGGCAAAATATACACTTTTATTGGTAATATCACCACAGTTTTTAGTTATTTTTTATTACAAAAACAGTAATATAAATTATATTTTTTATTAAATTTTATTTATTAAAAATAGATATTTATATATGCAAGTTACTACTAAGTCATATTAAAGTAATACATTAAGGATTCTATAGGAAAAAGTCCTTAAAATCAGCTAATTTTTCAGTAAGGAAATGTACTCGGAACATGAGGGTTTTCTACTGGAAAAAGTCCTTATAATCTGAGGGTTTTTCTATAGGAAAAAGCCCGCTGAATCTGAGGGGTTTCCTTTATGAAAAAGGCTTCAGAATCTTGAGGTTTTTAGATAGGAAAAACTCCTCAGAATCTGACGGTTTTTTTTTAATAAAATCTAGAGGGTTTTCTATAGGAAAGTCTTCAGAGTCTGAGAGTGTTTCCATATGAAAAGGCTTCAGAACCCGAGGGTTTCTCTGTAGGAATTTGAGAGTTTTCCTAAAAGAAAAAGTGCCCTAAACCTCAGTATTTCTCTATAGTAAAGTTCTTGGAATGTGATTCGTTTTTAATAAATCAGCTTTCATACAATATTTTTTTATAGAGATAAACTATCAGATCCTGAGGACTATTCTCTATAGAAAAATATTCCCAGATTTAAAGGACTTTTTCCTATTAAAAAAACTTATTTTCTATAGGAAAACTCTTCTTTAAAAAAATCCTCAGATCCTTTTTCGATAAAAACCCCACTATTTCCTGTATAAAAAGTCCCAAATTCTGAAGACTTTTTCGTATAGAAAAGCCCTAAGGTTCTAAGTGCTTTTTTCCAGGGATAGAAAAAGCTCTTGAAAGAGTCAGAATTTTGCTAATTTTTTTTAAAAAAGCTCGGAGGCTATGTAAAAAAACTGCTCTCAAAATGCGCCAGCTCATAAGCTAAAAAATTAGCCTTCAAAATTGAGCAAGCTCCCAAAAGAGCTGCTCAAAATATTGAAGCTCTAAAGCTTTAAAAAAAGAGGAAAGTGAAATTTTGGGCTCTGAGCCATAATTTTGGCTAGCTCTTTTAAAATACAAATAACAAATATTAAAAAAAATAATTTTTTCGGGATTTTTTGTTTTACAAACTAAGCACCAAACTCTGGGGAATAAGAATATAAAAAACCATACTTAAAAATTTAAAAAAAATGGCGGAACGCGAAAAAAGGTTTTATGGAGTAAAAAATTAATTAGAAGACTTAATCAGCGATTTAAATTCTGAAAACAAATATACTGAAGCAAAAATTTTCCTTTTTGCAAATTTAATTTTTCGCATTTTTTTTTTTAAACTAAGCACCAAACTTTGTTGTATGAAATTAGTATTATAGTCCCTAGATTGTGAATTTAAAAAAACCACACTGAATGTGCAAAATAATCGCGGAACGCAAAAAAACACTTTATGGTAAAAAAATTAGTTAAAACACACAATCAGCGATTGACATTCTGCAAATACCATATAATGATGGAAAATTTTTTTTGCGATTTTTTTTTGCGAACTAAGCACCAAATTTTGGTGTATGAAATTAGTATACTAATCCGTAGATTACGAATTTATGAAAACCACACTTAAAAACTGAAAAATAATCGGGAAACGCGAAAAAAAATTATGAAAACCAAAGTTTGCAAAAAGGAAAATTTGTTAATCAATATATTTGTTTGCAGAATGTAAATTGCTGATTAAGTTTTTTAATTAATTTCTTGTACAATAAAGGCTTTTTTCGCGTTCCGCGATTATTTTGCAGTGTTTTTTTTTAATTCATAATCTAGTGACTATAGTATCAATTTGTACACCAAAGATTGGTGCTTAGTTTGCAAAAAAAGAAAAATTTTTTTTTGCAAATTGAAAAATTTTTGCATCGTTATATTCGTTTGCAGAATGTTAATCGCTGATTGTGTGTTTTAATTAATTTTTTCTACCATAAAGTGTTTTTTCGCGTTTCGCCATTATTTTGCAATTTTTAAGTGTGGTTCTTTTAAATTCATAATTTAGGGACTATAATACACATTTTATACAACAAAGTTTGGTGGTTAGTTGCAAAAAAACAAAAAAAAAAATACATAAAATTTGGAAAAAGGAAAATTTTTGCCTCATTATATTCTTTTCCAGAATGTTAATCCCTGATTGAGTTTTTAATTAATTTTTTTTACTATAAAATCTTTTTTCGGGTCCCCTAATTATTTTGCAATTTATTAGGTTCGTTTGTTCTTTAATTTATAATCTAGATGGGTATCCATCCACTTCAATATATTCTGTTGTACTTTTTTAACACGGCGAGCTAGCCAAATTGTTGTTAAACTCTAAGAAAGAGCCATTTTTTCGGCTCTCGCTCAAATTGAAAAATGATCGTGCCCAAAAATGTCGGCAAGCTCATTCAAATGAGCGAGACAGAAAGAGCGAGCCCAAAAACATTTTTTTAAAGAGCGAGCCAAATTTTGGGGCTCGCTCATTTTTTTTAAATAAGCAAGAGCCGGAGCCAGCGAGCTAATTCCATTCCTGCTTTTTTCTGAAGGAAATCCATCATATTCTGAGGGATCTTCCCTATGAAAAAAAACACTCAGATTGTGAGGAATTGCTAATATGAAGAAATCCTCAGATTCTGAGGATTTTATCCTAGAGTGAAACACCCTCAGATTTTGAGGCCTTTTTCCTATTTGAAAACTATAGGATGTGTGGAATTTGTCTATAGAAGCATATAATATTCAGACTCTGACAAATTTTTTTTTTTGGCAGGAGATCCTTAACTTTAAAAATTAAAAAAAAAAATGCTCAGATTCTGCTATCTCCTACAGAAAATTTCTGAAATTTTAAGAAGTTTTTCCTGCAGAAAAACTATTAATACTGCGACTTAGGTAAATACTTCTGCAATACAAGCGGTGCCAATCAAATTTAGTAGTGGTCACATCGTGAATAATAGGTACATTTTAGAACATCGAGGTGTGCTTGCTTTTCCAGTTTCAATTTCAATTGCTTTCAATACAGCCATGAAACAATGTAAATAATTGGTAACATTACCTTAAAATCAATTGAAATTACCATCCGTCCGTTATGTAAGAAGGATTCGTAGAGCAAATGTGGGTTACAATACCTTTAAATTCCACTTCAATGCTTTGAGATGTTTAATCCAAGAAAAAATATTTTAAAAAAATATATTTGATTGTATATAAGAAATAAAATTAAAAACAGAAATTTAATTTGTACTTTGACATTTCGAATTTCAAAATAGTTGTTCGAAGGGGTACCTATTTCTATTAGTTGAATTTCCATTGCCAATAGGTAAAACAATTACATATTGGCATAGGTAGTAAAACTATTCTTTCAAATTTCACTTTACAAGAGGCTACCTATGCCAGCCAAGGCAATATACCCTCTAGTATTTTTTCGAGTGTAGGTAAGCGACTCGTGTGCTTTAGGTCATTGTCGTATTGGAATATGCTTCCAACAGCCATTTTTAATGCATGTGAGGAAGCATGTACTCTTATAGTAACCCTCTGCGTTTATTCTGTCATCAATTTTGACTTCTGGTCCAACACCATCACGGGAGATTGCACCTTAAAATAAAAATTTGAATAGTGTGTTATATTTAAGACAACGATTTCATACCCCACAGCATAAGGGATCCTCCGTCGTACCGTACCGTTTACTTGGAGGTCTGCAGATGAACTTCAATCCATCGGATCCAAATAAATTTGATTTTGTTTCGTCACTAAATAAAATATTTGCCCATTGTTATTTCGCAAAGTGCCTATGATGCTTTCCAAAATCGAGACTCTTCTTTTTATTCACTTTACTTATTAAGGATTTCTTTTCTGGACGTCTTGCTGATAAGTTTGCTTCCTTTAAGCGTCTATGTGCGGTATGAACTCCGACGGTTATAAATAAAATTTTTACACTTACCTGATACATATTATTCTTTCGTTGCATTTTTTTTTTGCTCGGACAAAATATGCACTAGTTTCAACAAAAAAAAGTATGTAAAAACTAATTCACATAAATAAATGCAAATCAAACGACTTAAAATATGAAAATACACATCAACGAATATATTAACAAAAGATAAGCGCAAATAAAAAACAATTAGAAGATAGCAAAGCATACTTAGATGATTTAGCGCAGCGTTGCATTTTTTATGCTCACAACTGTATATTGTATGTACATTTTCATTTATCCTTTTGTCTATTATTAAAGTCCTCAACTTAAGTGCCTCTGTTTGGTGATTACTTTGTAACGAGTTTTTGTTTTTATTCAATTTTTTGTTGGTATTTTAAATGCTGAAGCTGTTGTCATTGCTAATGTTGTTTTGGGAATATAAAAACACATTTTTAACGCAAAAGGGTTGAGAGGGTTATGGACACTTTCAATTGTGTTTTTCACGTTTTTTTCTCTCTTAATTTTTTTTTATAAAAATGCCTTTAGTAACCACAACGTTTTACTATAACAAATTTAAATACGGCTGAGTCGAATTTTATATATCCTTTATTATTTCTAATTTATTGAAAATTTTTGTATGACTTTAAAATAAATAATAAAAAGCCGTTAAGGAAAACTTGGAGACGAGAAAAAATTCTCCAGCAACACTGATTAGGTTAATAAAATACAACCAATACTTCTCTCAATGTTTACACTCAAGAGAAAAAGTCAGTACAGTCAGCAAAAAGTTTGCTGACTCAGTAAAATGTTGTAGACAAAATAAGTTGTACTAACGAATAGTGATAAAAAATGTTACTAAAACTTTTGCTAAAAAGACAATTTCACAAAAAAAATTGCTGAAAACTAGTGCACTAGTGTTATGACTTTTTGATTTTTTTTTTTTGCAAATATCAAATTTTACCTGCCCTAGCCAAAAAGGCCATAAAAATATTAAGAAACGCAATCTTACTTTATTGAGACTGTCAAAAAAGTTCCCGCACCAAAAGGGTTGAAAGTTGGTCTATACTGTTTTAGTTTAATTAAAATGTTTCTCCGAAGTTTTAAACAAATGAAACTCAAACGATACGTATTAAAAGCTATTTACGTAAAAATTGCAAAACCTTTTGGAGAGACTTTTGGATACATTTTTTGTCGTTTACAATAATTCTTGTAACAATTCATTCGTTGCAAAATCCCCGAGCAAAAAGTTTTTTTCAAATTGCATTTGGTGCCGAAGGTTTTTTGCCAAAATCCAAAATGGCTCGCAAACACGATTTTTATTATTAATTTAGTATTGCCTATCACGTGGTGATAGGTAAAATTTTTGTAAAAAATGAGTCATAACCATAGATGGTAACCGAAACGATTCGGTTATCGGTAAGGGTAACGCTATTTTAGATTATTTCGGTAACGGTTTTTTAAGGATATCGCTATTTTATTTATTTCGGTATCGGTATATTAGGGATAACGGTATTTCAGTTACTTCGGTAACGCTATTTTAAGGATAGTGAGTTTTCGATTATTTCGGTAATGGTATTTTAAGGGTAACGGTATTTCAGTTCTTTCGGTAACGCTATTTTATGGGTAACGATAGTCAGTTAAGTATTTCAGTGCCTACCGAATTTTTTTTCCAAAAAACAAACTAAAATTGAAACCAAACAAATTTATCAACTTAATTTATGCAAAATAATCAATAACCACGTGGAATTACCAAAAGCAGAGAATTAGGAGTAACGGTATTTTACGGATAACCCTTTTTTAGATTATTTTGGTAACGGTATTTTAAGGGTATCAACATTTCGTTTATTTCGGTATCGGTATTTTAAGGATAACGGTATTTAAGTTATTTCGATAATGGTATTTCAAGGATAACGGTATTTCGGTAACGGTACTTTAAGGATAACGGTAGTCAGTTGAAAGGGTTTTGAATCGATATCGGTATTTTAGCGGTATTGCCTTCCAACACTGGTCATAACCCTACTAGTACACTTGATATACAAGACGTTTTACCAATTCATCCACTAACCAATTTTTTGAGTGTAGCGAGATTTTTTTCGTAAACATCATAAATTTTTCTTGCATCGTCAATAGTATTTGGTTAATTACACTGTGCTAGTTGAAAAATCCAACAAGCGGGGGACCAGGTGGGTAAACCTAATTCGAGTACGCTGAATCCAGTGGTGCTATCCGTTTTTCTAGATTAGCTCTTGAAAAAAAGATATTTGTGTTTGACAATTCTGGGTCCAAGGACCCCAAAAAAACCCGATTTATCTAACTTCTTGAACATTTATTTTTCCCAGGTTATTTGTTATTCCCCCAATCAGCTTTGGGTTAAAAATGATCAGAATCGGTGCAGCGGTTCAAAAGTTCTGAGTGAAAATGTGAGGACACTTCGAAGTTTTCCATACAAAATTGTACATTTTATTGCTTCGATATATCTACTGAAATTTGTATAGAAGTGAAAAATTTCCATAAAGGTTTTATGGTGTCCTCACATTTTCAAACACAACTTTTGAACCGCAAGACCAATTTTGATTATTTTTAACACAAAGCTTCTTGGTAGTGTAGCAAACAACTTAACTAAAAATTAATGGAAAAAAATTAAAAAATCGAGTGTTTAGGGGTGTTTGAAACCATAATTTTCAAACTCAAATATCTTTTTTTAAAGAGCTAACCTAGAAAAACGACTAGATTCAGCGTACCCGAATTAGTTTTACCCACTGGGTCCCCCACCTGTCGGGAAAAAAACTCTCCTTTTCGTGCACAGTGTTATTGAACAACATTAATGATTAAATATACTTTTTAATGTTGGGATAGCAAATTTTTGTTTAAAATAAAATAATTTAGTAAAAACAAACTATGGGCAGAGATAAGGGATTCTGATGGGGAAAAAATTTCAGAGAATTCTCGGGAAAATAAACTTTTTTCCCGAAAATTTTATTTTAGTTAAGTACCAAAAATAACGGTCATGGCGTATTTATTAAGGCACATCTACACGGGATAGAAATCTCGTAGAGTTTATGCTAAATTTGTCAACTCTAATATAGTTGGCACTTATTTTTATCGTAAATGTAGTTGTCTAGTATTTGTTTTAGTTGTCAAGTATTTGTTTTTATTAAATTTTAAAGGTGCATTTAATAAACTGAAATGTTCAATAATGTTGCAAGACATCTTAAAAATTGTTACTAATTAAAGAAATTATGTATGACAGCAATTGCCAATGCCCTAGAGATTACATTTCGTAGAGCTGCATTTTCATAAAGTCTACCGAGTTTTCTATCCTGTGTAGATGTGCCTTTAAGGATAACGGTATTATTACTATTGGTTATTTCGGTAACGGTATTTTAAGGATCACGGTAGACAGTTGAAAGGGTTTTGAATTAATAATGGTATTTAAGAGATATTGTCCCTCAACCATGGCTATAATTGAATGAATTTTAGCAAATGTTTTTAAGATGTTACGCTAAGAATGTAAGAGACTAAAATGTATCCATGTAGAGTTTTTAATGTTGATAATTATCCGCGTTGAAAGTTTAAGCGGTTTACAAACAGATACTTTTATCGTATAATGCTGATTGAGACAACATCGTTTCCTACAACGCATTTGCATTCAAAATTGTCTGATATTGCAGTTATATTGACCATAATTGAAGTTAAATATAACAGCAATTTTAGTAAATTTAAATTCAGTTGCAGTGTACACTTTTTAACTGAAATTGCACTTAATTTTACCGATATAGTTCTTGAATTAGACGTATTCAGTGGAAGTTAATCCTTAAGTTAACCCTACACTGTAAAATTATATTCCCCTGTTTACCCTTCACAGTACAATATGTTGCGCGCTACTTTTACACAAGACATGGCGCAATTTTTTTATTCTAATTTTCAATATCACCAACACATTACAAAATAGTTATCATTTTCCATGTTTTCGAAGTAAGTACCAAATGCTTCAACATGAACTATAAAATCGATGTATTTAAAAAAGTTATCCTATTCTAGGATTGAAAAAGTTTCAACATCTGGAAATTTTTAAAGCAATAATTTAAGTAATCAAAATATCAAAGATCGGCTAGTAGACCAACGTATTTTCCTTTATAACGCGCTCTACTGTTGTTGTTGTAACAGCGGTACATGAATTGCTGGGTTGACAGTCTTTGGTCGAGGCGTATGAGGCTTCGAGTTGGTTTGGCGCATAGCTCCGACTACTGATTTAATTTTTTTTCAAAGGCTACCTCGGTTCTATTGTTCCAAATAAGAATGGTATTCCTAGAACCACTTTTGGAACTATATATATATATTATGTCCTGTGGTTCCTATTGGGAACTATACTCAATAATATTTGTCAGTTGCTGCATGTTTTTAACAGCAATTACAATTATTTTCTATATAAAAATACAAAACAACTATATTCACAGTTATTTTAGAAAACATACAAGCTATTTGGCTTCGCGGGACTAGTTAACTTAATTTGTACAAACAAAAATTTTAAATAAAAAAAATTAAATAAACTAACGAATAATACTGAATTTCGTAACCGTTCTTCAAAGCAGTTATTTTTAATTATTTTAAATATTTTAATAAAAACTTTCAAAATGTTATCTTTGTAGTATGCAGATAATTTTAATTAGTTATAATTAGGGCAAGGAATTTCATGCACTTAAAAATCTAAAATGTGCGCTTATGAAATGCGTCTAAAAAAGATAAATATGCATCAAAAATATAAAACTATCCACCCAAAACTAATATTTTCGCAAAAACAATGTACTTTAAAATATACAAAATATGTAGATTAGTTATTCTGCAAATATAATTTAAAGTTTTTCTTAGGTAAAAAAGATTTTTAGAAAGTTTATTTTTAAAATAACGAATTTTGAAGCTGTTATACTTTTTTAGTAGGTTATAAAAATGCTTCAAAAGTTTAAAAATATACAGAAATGTACATTGAAAAGCACAAAATATTCATTAAAAAGGGAAAAAACCTGCATTTGAATTTAAAATATGCAAAAACATGCATTTTTGCAACTACAAGTCGTTGCCATTTTATTCTAATTCTGATGATGCTGATAAATGTTTAGTCTACACTCAACCAAAAAAGTCTGTAATAGCTACTGAAAATTTTGCTATTATTACGGGAAATTTAACTGTTTTGAGCCCAGTGGTATTTTTTGCTAATTTTAGCAACACAAGTCTGCTGATCAGTAGTACAATAAAATTGCATTTTACTAAATTTTAATAAAATTTATGTAAAATGCAATTCAAAATCGATTTGCTAAAATCAGTTAAAAAACTTACTAAATATCATAATTTGAGTACAATGAAATTAGTACAAATAATTAGTTGCAGCTACTAAATTTCAGTAAATTATTGTAAACTGTAATTTAAAATCAATCTGCTGAAATTAGCAAAAAAGTGTACTACAAAATAAGAAAACTGTAAAATCTTAAAAAAAAACACTTTTATTCTTTCGATTGTAACAAGAGTATAATTACTTCATCGTAATTAAAATTTGGAGTCAAAATTGCAAACGGTTCTCCAGTTATTACCTTTTTATGCATTGGAGATACATTAAAATTTTCTGAGTGTTATTTCCAAACAAAGAATTGTAAAAAATCAAAAAAAATAATTCTTAAATTAGTATATTTTTCTGCTAAATTTAGCAAAAATGATTACTAAAAAAAAATTGTACTAAAAATCAGTATAAAAATAGAAAAGTGCGATTGGAAACTGTTTTCAAATTTTTTACTAACTTTTTTGTCTGAGTGTATATAATTTTTGGACTATCGAGAGAAAACATGTATTTGCATGGAACTCCTTGCCCTAGTTATAATCAAATCATTAGTTTGCTATTTATGCAAAAAAAAATAAAAATTTTCTATTGAGATTTTGAAAAATCTTTTTAGTTTATATGTGTTATTATTAGGGGATTCCTGGGATTTCCGGTTATTTTTGATTCCCACAATCCAGGAAATAAGCTAATACTTAAAATTTTAATATTCAAATTAAAATCAAAACAATATTAAAATATTTTTATTTATTCCTGATACAAAATCTAGGAATACAGCCCTCCACGAGGAGCCTTATTTTCTTCTAAACTAAAGACTAATTGAAAAACGGTCTTAAAATATCTTCGATAATTATTTGTATTTTTTTTTCAAATTTTATGGAAACTTATTAACCTGATTTTATTTTAGATTTAGTTCGTACCCGAATTCAAAATTGAAATTCAAAATTTATTAAAATTGGGAATTCTACCAAATTTTCAGCATAGACATTTTGAACCTAGTGTCTTCAAATTCTGTCCGACAATACTCCAATATATGCGAAATAAATTAAATGACCCTAATATCCCAGCAAAAGCTTTCATTACCAAATAAGTGGTTAAATAATAGAAATTCGTAGCTCCGCACAACTTATTTTTTGGCGTCTAAACTCATTATTTTTGTTTGGCGTGGTCGTTTTTATAAGTAGTCACGCTTACCCGCTCGGTTACGAAAAAATGAGAAGTAAGTAGTTATGAGAAGTATGTAGATAAGCACTTATAATTCAAAAAGTTGAATTATAAGTGCTTATCCGACTGCTTACTTGATTCTTAAAAATAAGGAGTTACACAAATACTATAAGCTTCAGGAAATACATTCAGAGAAATTAAAGTTTTTGCTAGTGTGTAATTTTAGAACTTGTCATAAAAATTTTACACAAAACATGCGGCCCTATGCTCCTTGCAGGAGTAAAAGGAACAAATATATATATATATATATATATATATTTACATGTAATAAATATAAATGTATAAAATTTAACTTTGCAAAAAGTACTTATTTAAACTATTGCGAGTAAGTCATTATTTTATATTTAAAAGCAACTACTACAATAGGCCGTTAATAGGAAGTCATTATTTTATATTACAAAATAATGCAAAAGATAATGATATATCACTATTGGCAATGCAGACAGCAATGAGGTATCATTACCAATATTTTGCTGGGATACTCGTACTATTTTTAACCAACAAAATGTAAAGAGAAATTAGCACAATTTGTATTTTTTTTTTTTTTTTTTTGTAAAAATGTCGATTTTATATTTTAATCGCACTTCGTTTTAAGGCTTTGTGTTTCTTTTTTTTTTTGGGTCATTTCTAGCATCTGACAGGATTTTAAGCTTAATAAAATTAATAAAGCAACATCAAAACCTCTCATCATCTTCAGCAACAGCAACAGTTGAAGTCAATAAAAAAATCGCAAAAAACGCGTATAAAAACAGTTCATTAATAGCGATTTAAAACCCTTTTTTTAGCATGTTAATAAAAAATACTAAAAGCATTTTAGCGAAAAATAGACAGCAAAATCAACAGTTTGTTAATGCCACACATTCAAACAAACAGTGTCGAACAAATCGTATTTAAATATTTTAAAATTCATAGGATTATTATTATAAATAGTTGGATGATATAGAATTCTGGGAACTTATTATATAAAAAAGATGTTTAATTTTTCTATTTTTTTTTATCAAAATGGTACCAGCCCCAAAAGTTTGCGTATGTTTTGAGATGTATTGTATGTGATGAAAATTTTAACCCATATTGAAGTTTTTATTAATGTTGAATATCCTAACAAACCAATTTGACTATAAATTTTTATTTCCTTGAAATATTACTAAAATATTGATTTTTCAACTTTTGTTGAACAGCTATTTCTGTTGTTTGCGCACACATATAAGGTTTTATAAAGTAACGGTCGGTAAAGTTCTGAAAAAAGAATATCGGTAACCTTAAAATAACGTTTACCTTAGAAGAATCAAACAAAAAAGCATTAAAATAATGTTAAATTGCATAAATTACCGGTAACGTTATCCATTATCACTAAGCGTATGAATCGGTTGTCAACACGCAAAAAATAAAAAGTGGATAATTGCCGAACTACTTCGGTAAAATACAACTTCAAAAGTTTTCTGCTAGGTTAACAATCTTTTCATTGAAATATAATATTTTCTAAGACAATTTATAAAAGAAAAAACTTAGTTAACTTAATATATTTTGAAGTACGTGAAAACGGAATAGGTCAAAAACTAAGGCAAGTACGAAAACCAAAATTAAGATAAATCTACATGTATTTTTTTACTAACTTACAAAATATACTTTTGAAGTTGTATTTTACCTAAGTACTTGGATAATTATAAACTTTTAATTTTTTCTGTAAACCCTGATTAAAATTTACAACAACATAACAAATATATTAAAACCTCATGCTTTTGTAAAAAAAAGTAATTGTTTTAGATTTATTATTTTAAGTATTTTTTACATTTCTAATGAACAGTTTTGCCCTTCCCCGTGTGAGTTCGTTATAAGACATACAGTGGGTCTCATATTGCAGATTTAACTTTAACTTAACTATTAAACGAAAGAAAATGCCAAAAAATTTGTAGAAAACAACAACAAATTCTTGTGTTAACTATTGTTAACGCTTGAAACTGCAGTATGAGACCAACGACTAAACGCATAATTGTTTTTTGGAAAGTTCAAATATATATTTTTTTGACTAGTCTTGTTCGACACTGTTTATATTTTATACTCACTTACAAGGGAATTCGCCCAACACATACATGCCGATTTGGATGAAACTGGGATATATGATAGAGAACCCAATGTTTACCTTTTTTGTGCCATCTTCAAAGTTTGGAGAGTAAAAACTGGAACAAAAAGGAACTACATAAAGAAGTGGTATTATTTTTTATTTGTATTAGGGACAGCACAGTATGACTTTGTCACATGGTCGATCGAAAAATGAGTAAAAATTGGAAATAAATAAAAGAAAAATGATAATAAAATATCGAATATATTAAATAAGGAAGAATTAATGTTTAAATTTTATTCTTAAAAATTTTAAATATCACATATAAAGGGTTTTTCAATAAGGGCGCTACAAACAAAAACGGTTTTGGATATCAATAAAATTCTTTATTTCTGTGAAAGTATGTTCGATGCCATTATGTATGGAAATTGATCTCTTTTGCATGGCCACCACGGGCACGCTTGCAGAAGTCCAGACGCTGAACCCAATTTTCGACGGTTTCCAAGCATAAATCGGCCGATATTCGTACGAAGTTCATCAATCGTCGCTGGCTTGTTGGCATAGACCATAGATTTGACGTAGCCCCACAGGAAATAGTCCAACGGCGTCAAATCGCACGACCGAGGCGGCAAATCGACTGGACCATTTCGTGAGATAACACGTTCTCCAAACTTGGTTTGCAATAAATTGATTGTGACATTCGCTGTGTGGCTTGTGGCGCCGTCCTTTTGGAACCACATGTCCTCCAAGTCCATATCATCCAATTGGGCCCAAAAATATTCGGTTATCATTGAACGGTAGCGATTCCCAATTCACAATAACGTGCCGGTCTTGATCATCACGGAAGAAGTACGGCCCAATGACGCCGCCGGCCCATAAACCGCACCAAACCGTAGTTTTTTCGGGATGCAATGATGACTCGTGGAGTACGTGTGGATTGCTGTCTGACCAATAACGCATATTTTGTTTATTGACGAAGCCATTCATTATGATGACCATAAATTGGACGTAGCGCTCTTAACGTTGAGGCCACTGACTCCGATTGTCGGTAGTAAATTTTAATAATTTCGACTCGTTCTTGGCTCGTATATCTTTCCATCATGAAATGGCAAACCTTACTGAAGAGAAATGTCAAAAGAGCGGCAAGAAATATGGCGTCGTTTGCTGTCCCTGTCTTTCTACTTTTGTAGCGTCCCTGTTGAAGAACCCTTTATCATAAATGTTTTCTAGTTTTTTGTATTAGCAATATTTTTTTCTTTTTTTTTCTCATAATTTACAGATTTTTTCGCCCCTTTATTCACACTTTGAATATTTTTAACGAAAATTCCCTTATATTCGCACGTGACACCATGTCGTCATTTCACACTTATTTTGTCCGATGTCCGATCCGACAGCGACTGCTCCTACTAGTCCTATCCACTTCTTGCTTACACCTTAGTTATTTATTATTCTTGCTGTTGTTTACGTATTGTTGTAAAAATTATTGGTATACTATATGAAGATCTACATCACCCCACATACATATATCATTCTTTATTCAATTTCAGCATACACGTATTTTTCAATTTAGCTGCTTTTTCCAACAACTTGTTCAGCCTGTGAAAAAATATGGTCAATAGCCTATCCAACTGTACCTTTTAAGGAGTACATTAATATAGAAACTTTTCTTTTTCAATTTCCAAAACTTTCGACCTGCAGCCGAAGAAAACAATATCAAAATGGGTATGTGTCAGTGTTGCCACCAGTTCAACAAAAAAATACACAGCTGTAGGTCCAAAATTATCCAAAATAGTATGAAATTACACAAAAATATTTATAGTTTTTTCGTGGTTTAAAGTAGTCGCTACTTTTATAAAAATAATTCAAGCACATATGTGGCCCTTTGGAAATAATTCAGAAGCTGTGACATTCGACTCGACAGAAAGGTACCTCTAGAGTGTGAAAGTTTTTGAAGTTTTTCGATTTATCAACAGATTTTAAAAACACAACAAATAATCATTGAAGTTTTTTTACGGATAAATATCGGAAAATTTTCATCTCATTCTGTAGAAAGTTGGTAAATATCTGCTAAATTTGGAGAAAATCGGTTAATATTTAGACACAGTTTACCTACAGTCATGTAAATAGCCTATTATAGAGTGTCATTCATAGTAAAGAGGGCCTTTGAATGTTAACTAAGACTGAATTAATAAATCATTTAAACCCTGTTTTGATCTGACCCAATGTGATGCTATAAGAAAATCTTTTTCTGATGAAAGCCAAGTAAATCTTATATATAGTTTTTTCAGTAATGAGAAAGTCACCTAAATTCTTTCGCTTCATTTTCAAATGGCCAATACAAAACTATTTACTTTTTATGCAGTTTGAGAAATACTTTCTGCAGTTTGAGAAATATTTCCTCCAAAAATACGGGGTGTTTGTAGAAATATAATATAAAATAACATTTTTGACCAATAAATTAATTTCCTTTCGAACAAATTTGCCAGAACAAATTTGAACAAATAATTCACCAGAAACTGGAAATTTTTGGTGATTTTACACAAACAAACTCATTTTATCTGCTGTGGGGCTTGAAAGCATAGAATTTGTAAAATTTTTCAGTAAAAAGCGAAATTACATAAAAATGTCATTATTCAAAAATTATCGAAGAAATGTATAAACAGTCCCGATTTTGAATAATTATTCAAAAACTGGCAACACTGCTATGTTTAAAAAAAACATTTTTGTCAAAAATCCTAGAAAACAACTTTATTTCAGCCTGTCAGACACAAGACACATAACAAAGAAGTTATTTAGGTATCTCACGAATAGTTTTTTTTTAAACCATGCCATCCGGATTCACCACCTCCGATTTCAACAAAATTCACCGAAAATGTTTAATTACCAAAATTCAACGAACCATAAATTTTCAGATCCAAGATTTTTGCGGTTCCCGAAATATGACGTCGGGAAAATGGAGAAAACCGTTAAAATATCATTAAGTTTCGTTACAAAAGCGGTTACAGCTTTTGAACTGTGCAAGATACAATTTATTATTTGGTTTCCTTTTAAAGGTAAAAGTATACCCCTTAGAATTTTATGCATATAGATTTTTTAGATAAAAAGGTCTAATGGAAACTATATTTTTGAAAATTCTTTTAAAAAAACATATGGCAATTAGTAAACCCTCTTCTACACCGAAAAAATTCCGTAGTTGGATAGTTAAAAAGTATCTTAGTTGAAATTAAATTAATTTCAAATAACTTATATAATCGATATCAACTATCTATCGTTTAAGCAAAAACAAATGATTTGTTGCTACCCTGTTTTTAAAAATTGAAATAATTTGAAATTGTCAACGTAATTATGATTTTGTAAAAATTAAATTAAAATGTTTTAAACTGAATTCTGTTTGAGCGAAAGAAAAAGATTTTAATATTTTAATGTAAGTAAATTAATTTTAATTTGTATATGCTTTTAATTGATATTTTGCATATGTTTTACAGGTTTGGCATAAAAATAATTCTCCAAGAGCATCTGCACTGAAAAATAACAGCAATGAAAATGGTGCTTCTGCTAAATTTTATTTTATTCAAGATTTTTGATATAAGCCTTGGCCATAGATTAATCTATGGCCTTGGCACTCTTATGAGGTAAATGTCTACATAGTTATAAAAGACATATTTCATTAAAAGTATATAATAAAGTGATTATATCAAACAAATTTTCTAATTAATTACTAAAAATAAATGAAAAAATGAAATTTAGAGTTGCTATTAACGATTTTAAAATTGAATTTAGTTAATATCTACTAATTTTAAGGCTTCTATAACCTCAACTAGCAAATTGTTGCTACGAACTGAATTCATAGTTGAATTATTGTTTTTAAAAAATCTTAGTTGCTACACTCATAGAAATAAATCTGTAAAAATAGCAGAAAAAGTTACTAAAAATTAGTTAAAAATTATGCTGCAGAAAAAACTGCTAAAATTAGCAGATTTTTTACTAAATACTAGTAAAATGAAAACAGGAAAATTAAAACTATTAAATTTACAGAATTTTAGTTATATTTAGGCCAACTTTTAGTTAATTGAAAATAGCAAATTGTACTGTAAAACCTGCATAAAATTTTGTAGACTAAAAATAGCAAAAATAAACTGTTAAATCTACAAAAAATTTGCTATTTTTAGGCTAAATTTTGTTGAATGCAAATAGCAGTCTATTCTGCTAAAATCAGCAGAAATATTTGCTAAAAAATTGTAAACTACTGTTTTCAAAAGGCTCGATTTTTATTTGCATTTAAAAAAAATCGAAAAAAAACTTTTTTTGGTGATTGTTTAGGCTACTAATTATTTAGCAAAATTGTTTGCTGATTTTAGCAGGTTAATTTGCTATTCTCCATTTACAAGAATTTAGCTCAAATATAACAAAAATTCTGTATATTTAACAGTTTTATTTTTGCTGTTCCTCTATTACTAATATATAGCAAAAATATTCTGCTAATTTATCAGTTTTTTTCTGCAGCATCATTTTTAACTAATTTTTAGTAGTTTTAACTAAATTTTTTACGGACTCTTTTCTATAAGTATACCAACTAAATTAATTCAATAATTTATATTGTAGTTAGGGGTATTTCACATACGATATAGTTGAAATATTCGTTATAATTAACTAAGGATTTTTTTGGGTATAGAAAATTTCAGGGTGTAACCTCAATTGGATCTTGAGTTATGGGCCAAAACGTGGGGCTTAGTAAGTTTTGTGTTCATTAAAGACATAAAAATACGTAATAATGCTCAAACACACAGGTTTTAATGAACGCAAAACATACTTAGAGTCACGTTTTGACCCTTAACTCAAAAATCAATTGAGGTTCCACTTTGAAATTTTCTACAAGTGCAGGATAAAATTTATTAAATAACATAAATTATTACAAGAATTTTCAAACACATAGTTTTCCCAAATATGGGTTTTTGAACTGAAGATCCCAAAAAATTACCTTTTCATTGAAAAAATCTACATGAATATTTAAAGGGTACACTTTCACATTTGAAAGCAAACCAAAAACAAAATTATACATATTTTGCCCATATCAAAAGTTATAACCGATTTTATAAGGACACTTAAGAGAATTTTTAACATTTTTGCCAAATTTTCATGACGTCATATTTCGAAGACGGAAAGGGTCTGGGATCTGAAAGTTTAAGTTTCATTGAAATTTAAGATGGCGTTTCCGAAAATTGTATTTTTTCATGAGGGATTGACATGCTTTCTGCTTAGATGGATATTTTCTTAAGTTTTATCCAAATTTCCTTCTAAGCATTAGGTAACTTCTCTTGTAAGGACATTGGCATTGACATTTCATCATCAACTGTTTTCCTCATAGACACCATTGTGAGAACATATACATATACATGTTTGGTAAGAGGTTGAAATGGCCAAAAGGCTACTAGGGATACGTTGAACGAGTACCATTTATATTGAACATTGATGAATTTAACCGCCAGCCCCGTTCGTTTTTTGCAACGTTGTTAATGTTAATCACGATTAAACGGCTTAAATAACAAATTAATTTGCATTGGTTTAGAGATCAATTAAAACCCAAATTGATTTAAACAATTAAAGGTTTATTAAGAGATACGGTAAAGTGAAAAAAGCTGATAATGAAAATACACAAGTTGTTGCGTTACATGGACTCACGATTAATGTACTTAAAGTACAACAAACTATTTTTGAATATGGAACAAAAATTTTGATTAGGTTAAATATTTTAGAGTTTGCATTTAACCGCAATTTTCCTTAACCGTGGTTACGGTTTAAATCAGAGTAGGAAAATAAACTCTAAAGACAGTACACAAGCATATTGGTTGAGTAGAAAACACATACGCTATTCTCTCCAATTAGTGTTTGTGTTTATACACACAACCAGAATGCAGCACGCTACGGATGTGAATATGCGTTGAATGTACAGTACATAATCGTATAATCATATAATCGTAGTGTACCGCATTCGTTTTGTGTACAAACATACAACCCCTAAAACGATTGATACGGTATGTGTTCCTTAGCCGTACTCCACCCTACATGTTGTGTACAGTTTTTTTTCCTACTCTGGTTTAAATTACTCGTACTAGATATGAAATATTTATTTTACCTTAAGAACTTTATTCAAATTTAATAAAACTTAAATTTAACAAAAAACTCCTAATAAAGACCTAAATTTAAGAACAACCTAATAATAATATCAATCTATTTGAAAAATTAAAAACAATATTTTGGATTTTAAAAACTCTTGGAAATAAGGCTCCCATTCCCAAATATATTTATATATATTATAGTGGGCCGAATTGTAAGGACAAAAATTTGTCGATATTGTGCCATCGATTTTTCGATAGCTTTTGGCATGTGAAAAAAAGTTCCACTACGACATATCAAAAAAATCTTTTTCGAGGCGCCCACATTTCGTCACAAACTCGTCTATAAACCCAGAAAAAACATTTTTCGAAAAAATCAACGTTGGTTACCGTTATCGCTATAATACCGTTATCGCTAAAATACCGTGTCAAATTGAATACCGTTATCGTTACCAATACCTCTAAAAAATTCCAAATACCGTTATCGTTACCGATACCGTAATTTTTATAGGTAGTTACCGGTATTTATTAATTTATATAAAAGCGCAGCTTTTTAACTTTTTTTGTAATAATATTCAGTTTTGTTTTTTCTCTAAAAAAATTTATGGATAATAATTTTAGTTATTAAAACAACTACCAGCATTGAATTTAAAGCTTATAATCTGTATTTTTAACACGAAAAATAAAATATATGTTAAGGTTTTCCTCGTTTTTAACATAATTTATAATACCGGTACGTACCGAAACAATCTTAAATACCGTTGCCTTTACCGTTACCGAAACAAACGAAATTCGATACCGCTACCCTAACCGTTATTCGTTTCGGTAACCAGCCTTGGAAAAAATGATATCGCCATCATTTTAAGCGTACAATTTTACCTTGGATAGGATATATTTAAAAAATTTGAAATCGGCGAATTTTATTTTAACAAACCAAATTTAAAAAACCTTAAAAATTAACGCGTAAAAAAGATCGATTTTTCGACAAAAACTCGTCCAAAACCTCAAGAAAAACATTTTTTTGGAAAAACTGCTATCGCCATCGTTTTTAGTAGAGATGGGCGCGTTTCACGCTCACGAAAGCAAAATAATCCAACTTTTATCCTAAAAAAATTTTACACAAAATTTGTCTTTATTTCTGCATAAATAAAATTGATACATATAAATACCTATAAAAAACATAAACCACATACACAGAACCAATTTTGTTCATAAATAGTACGAACTGGTTTCATTTATTTCAGTTCATACTACTATGTATGAACAAATTCATTCAATTTAGGAATAGTTTTATTAGTTTCCCATTTTTTAAAATATTCAAAAAAACAAGTTAGTTTTGAATAAAGAAAATGTCAACAAATATTTATATTTTTTTCTAAAAAAAAAGAAAAAGGTCACAAAAAAAAAACGGAATAAATTGCAAAAGTCTTACGTAAAAGGATAAAAAGGTGCGTGTATTTCGGAGTTATATACGTATACATTCATTTAGATAAAAATTTGGTATATTATTTGAAACATATTTTTTTTATTCTTCAGATCGCTACAAGTTACCCTTAATTTGCAATACGTCCATTTGACTCAATTAAATTGTGTCCATTTTACCCAATTTGGCCTGCTTGAATTAAACATAATATTGTTTAAAGTGTTCAGTTATGTGACATCAAAGTTTTCAACTGGAGTACATCAATTTTGGGTAAATTTTCTATGTGTCCTCTCTCCAGAGTATTCTTATGCCAACCAATAGTCCACTTCCTGAATGGCAATTCTAAATAAACCGATCTTGGATACGCGTACTTGAGAGAGCAGGATTTCAATTTTTTTAATATATGTGACCTTCTCCGAGAAAAGGGACCTAGTGTGTCAAAAAAACGGGTTTGTACTTAAGAGTGGATTCTGGTACCTAAAAGGGTGTAGAATAAGATGAAATGAGTTAGATTTCCCAATCATAACTAACCATACCAAATCGCATCTTCCAACTGAAGGTGTGTTCAAAGTGATAATGCGTTATGAATAGCGTGACCATTTTTCTCTGACTTTAAATCACTACAAATTTTAAAAAATATTATCATCATCAAAAAATGATTATGCAACCAACCTAATTTGTTGTCAACCGAATGGTTTGGTTATGGCAACAAAATTTTTCGGTTAACCCTCATACCATCCTAAAAAACCTTACACATTTCTCCCTATACAGACCACAATCCAAAAAAAAATTTTTACATGAAAAAATTCAGTTTTTTAAGTACAGGAAACGGACCCATTATTTAGAAATTTCAATGATCTGTTACCATTCCTTTTCTAGTTTTTTTTTTTTGTAACAGATTGATGAAATATAGCCATGCTACGAATGGAGTTTAATACGACACCAGTATAGTATGAACTTTAATTCTACCGAATTTTTATTCAGCCAACGAATTTCTGTCGTCACGATCAAATTGCATTTTCTAAACTAATTTTCTGTAGGTACAAATTAACCAATCGATTGGCTACAAATTTAGTTGTCAGAACAAATCTTTTTTCTCTTGGTAATTTCTGCATGATTTCTGGCATAGAAAACCTTCACATTTTAGCTACGTGTTTCTATAAAAAACACGCAACATTTTTAAAAATGATTCGAAAATTTTTCCATAGAAATATCCACATATATTTCTTCATTCGACGTCAAAATCTTCAGCTTTTGACGTCGTTTCCTACACTCAGAAAACAGAATCATTCTGACAGTAGCTCTGAAAACCGGATAATTTAAATATTTTTATCAGAGTCACTGTTGTATCAACTGATTTTCTATTATCGAAATGGAACCATTTGATGGATTCGGTTGTCACCACGAATCTTCTCTGTATATGAAACTACATATTAGATTAAGAAATTTACATATGGCAGAGAAAACCGCTCACATTCATACAAATTTATCCTATAAAAAAACTACATTGTACTTGCATTTTGGCTTTTTTTGCTAAAAAAAAAATTTATATTTTTTTTAAATGCCAAAAATCAGTAAAATCAGTACAAATTTTAAAAAATCAGTGCAAATCAGTATACAACTTTTTCATCAGTACACGTGACCAAAAATCAGTAAATGTACTGATCAAATCAGTACGAATGGTCACCCTAGTTATGAAACTTTAAATGCGTTCTTCTCAAAACTTCATTTTCACACACTAGGTCCCTTTTCTCGGAGAAGGTCACATATTATGTTTGTGTTTCATTTTTTGTTTTTAATTAATAAATAAAAATGGAGACTTTGCGAAACAAGACATTATTTTGCATAATATAGCAATTATTTGTTAATATTAGTGGATATTTAATGATTAATGAAGAAAAAAGCAAAAATTTATTTTAAAAAATCTGTATAATTTTTTCATAATATTTAGGAATAAATTCATACATTGTATGAAAAAGTTTTGGGAAAAAATTATAATGTTAGATTAATACATATTATGAAAAAAAATTATTCCATGTATGAATTATTTTTTTCTGTGTACAACTTAGACTGAAATCAATAACTAACTTGTTTAGCCCTTAATATTTTATTATATGTAGAAGTCTTCAGTGATACTAATAGTGACAAATTTGCAGTGCTTTTCACTAACATATACGATTAGAATAGCGTCCTGGTTGAATAATTCAACGCAATTATATTCCATGATTGAAATATTGTGTACAACTTATTGTGCAATTTTCTTTTCTCATTAAAACTTTAAAATATTGGAAGTGGTTCGGGCAGTATTGGTTGTAATATCTAAAAAGAAGGCAATTATTACCCAGCAAAAAATTTTCAAAATAGGGAATCGAGTTGGGAATCAGGTATTTTTGGTAGAACGCCTTCCCAATTGGATTACCAACTTGTTTCTTTTAACAAGGCGTGAGACTAAATGCAATCGATTCTTTGGAATCGCAATGGTAGCTAGTTACTATTTTTCTTACAGAACACCTTTGATTTTTAGTAAAAGAAGGTGTTCCAATAATAAAAAGAATAAGCGAGTTTCTAAAAATAGATATTCTCAAAATAGAATTTATGAATTAAATTTTAAAATAAATAAAAAAAACTTACACATGTGTTTCGTTGGGATTTGATCCCTGGCTTTCTGCGTGTCAGGCGGATACTCTTCCACTGAGCCACCGTCTTGCATGATAATTTATAGCTTAAATCAGATTTTATTTTTTATAATTACTTTATACTTTTTAGCACAAGCTTGTTTTTTTGATAAAAGAGGTAGTTCTTTAGAATTTATATATAAGGCCTTACAATACAACTTGCAAATTACAGAAAAGGGAAGCGAATATTAAAATCGCTTTATGGTTATGGTTAAACTAATAGAATTCGACTTATACTAAATTAGACAAATACTAAATGTATATTTATTATATTAGCTGTACTTCCACTCTTACTTATCAACATTAAATAAATAAAATAAAATAAAATATAATAAAATAAAATAAATTAAATAAATTAAACTAAATAAAATTAAATAAATTAAATAAATAAATTAAATAAATAAATTAAATAAATCAAATAAAATAAATAAATTAAATAAATTTTAATGAATTAAATAAATTAAATAAATCAAATAAATTCAATAAATTAAATAAATTAGATAAATTAAATAATTAAATGAAAAAATTAAATTAAATAAACTAAATAAATAAAATAAATTAAATGAATTATATAAATTAAATAAATCAAATAAATTAAATAAATTAAACAAATTAAATAAATTAAATAAGTTAATAAATTAAATAAATTAAATAATTATTATTAAATAATTTATTAAATAAATTATTAAATAAATTAAATAAATTATTAAATAAATTAAATACATTAAATAAATAGATTAAATAAATTAATAAATTAAATAAATAAATTATAAAATTTCAATTGTCCTAACAACAATATCTGAATGTTTTTATGTGGAAATTTCGAAAGGAAAAGTTCCCAGAATCAGAGTGTTTTTTGATAGAAAAGGTTCCCAAAACCTTAAAATTGTATATAAACCATTTTTAATGGAAAAAGTAGTCAGAATGTGAACGTTTTTCTATGGCAGAAATAAATCAGATATTAGCAAAGAGAAAACATATTTGTTCTGACGGCACAATTTGTACACTCACTAAAGTTTGTCGGTAGAATCTACTGAAAATGTCAGTTAAAACAAAGATATATGCAGTTAAAAAGGCGACAAAGGTATTTACATTACAAATGCATTAAAAATAACTACCAATGTCGTAAAATTAACTGAGAAATTTTTAGTACAAAAATTTCAAAACAACTGACGAAATCGGTAAAAACTGCTGTTTTTTATAGTCAAATGTTTTTGTTTATAAAAGTTATATTTGAATAAAAAAAATATTTTTTTTCTTTCGATTACAAAAATATCACAAAAAAATATTACAAAAACTCGAAGTAAAAATTCCAAACCGTTCTCCAGTTTTTATGCTCTTATGCATTGGAGATACAATACAAGTTTCTGATTTTTATTTGCAAACTAGAAATATATCAATAATAACAAATATAAACTAAACAAGAATTTTTAAATAAAAAAAATCAACGACATTTTTTATTTTTTAATTAACTACCAAAAATAACTGTTTGCTGTAAAATTTTTTGGTAGTTGTTTATTATGATATTAAAAATAACTGCTTTAAACAACTGTTACAAAATAATAGTACTTTTCGTTAGTTGTTATCTTAAATAACCGTCATAAAAGTTGTTTTGAATTTTTCTGTAGAAAAACAACTGTAATTTCCGTTAAAAATAACAACTACTGATTACTATACAAACAACTGTCAAACTTTTTTGAGTGTAGCCAATGGATTGGTTCGGTGTACTAGTGGAATATTTCGTTTGTATCTATCAGAAAATTAGTTTTTAGAATGTAATTTCCCTACGGGAAATTTTAACAAACTGTCACCGAACTGGCCCCTTTATATGAAATAGACTGGCCACTTCTACATGGGGTTGTCATAGGACCCCTTGTGACATGTCACAAGACAAATCCCAGGACAGGTCCCTGAACTTTGTTTTTTATGAGAGTTCAGTAACCTGTCCTAGGATTTGTCTAGTGACATGTCACAAGGGGTCAATTGCCCCCTCCTATGACAACGCCATATAAAAGTGACCAGTCTATTTCATTTTTGTCCTAAACAAAAATTCGGTAGTATTATCCGAAAAAATTTGTTGCAGCAACTGAACCATTATATTGGCATTATAATTGTTTTTTTGGTTATATTTTAAAAAATTTGTACTGATTTCAAGTCAGAAAAAAATGGTATGTATCAAATGAAAAAATATGGGGTTTTGTTGGCCTTTTTAAACTACTTTGCCAAAAGATTTGTTTTGGACGTTTTGCAAAATACAAAGCAATAAATTAAAATTAATCGATTAGCTGACAAAACTGCAAAAGACAATATATTTTCCTTTTATTTTAATTCTCAATATAATAACTTAAAAGAAATTTTAGTAATTTTTTATATTTTGTTTTGAATAACTGCTAAGAAAAATTAAAAAATATATTTCTTTGTAAAGTTACTATTTATTTAATCGAAAACAACTTTTCTGGTTTACTTTTTTAATTACCATTGAACATATATTTACTCTTCATGCAGTGATTGTGTATATCCAAAATAATATTTGTGATAAAGCGCAAATTTATTGGGAAGAAATGGGAAATAGTCCTTTAAATATTAAAATGCCGTATTAGCACAAAATTTTTAAAATAATTTTTTCACTGTTATGTTTAAAATTAAATAACTTCTCTTTTCAAAATGTGGAACTACTTCTTAATTTGTTGTTCTACTACCAAAATGTAAACGGTTACTTTCTAAGATCAAATAATTTAAAAAGTAAATTATTAATTTTTAAAAACTTTTGTTAGTAAATAATTATATTTGAATGACTTTCATGCCTTGTTTGTTTTGATTTTTAGAATTGATTACAATACCTCTTGCTTTTTTACGATCTTGTTAGAATGTGTTTGGTAATGCAGTAAAGAAATTTGGCAATGAGCTTTGTAAGCGGTTATATGGCAATGCCTTGTTAAGGTAATGGGTAATTTTTTCCTGGGTAGTTAGCAAAATCTTTTTGTTGAACAATAATGTAGTTGCATACCTTTATTACCACTTCTCTTCTTGCAACTTATTCATATTTGTAATAAATCGATGATTATAAAAATTTTTTATATTTTATATGACACTTTATTTTTATGTTTTCAAACAACTTAATTTTTACAAATTATTTTAAATAATGAAATATTCTTAAATATAATAAATAATTTGTTCATACATATTATGAACTAAAGTAAATAAAAGCAATTCATACTATTTATGAACAAATTGTGTTCTGTGAACATTGGTCATATACTTGGTTATCAACTCCTATCTCTTTTAATTTTTCATCGGGGCTTTGCAATGTACATTCGCAACGATGTTGTGTACCAGTATCAGCAACATTTAATTTGTAATGATGCGGAATTTAACTCACTTTGGTTTAAATTTAAAATCAAGTCACACATATTCCCTTTGTAAAATTTTGGAGAGTTGCCCGAGTAGTGAAATCGTCGTTGCTGGCGATTTTAATATTCACAACTCTGCCTAGCTGACTTCGCCACTCCAGCCGCACAACTCCCGAGGACCTTTCGGTTGAGCTTTTTGCCACGCACTACAACCTGGCACAATTAGTGAATGAACCAACGCACACTCCGTGCGTTGAAAGTGAACACCAGAATACTTTTGACCTTTTCCTTACTTCACATCCGGACAAATACGAAGTAAGAACACTTACACCTCTCGGCAATTCGGATTATTGTATCATTTCCGCATCTTTTTCGGTCTCTGAACTTCGAAAAGTTTCGGCAACAGCTGCAAAGCGTTCAATTTTTATTTACGAAAAAGCACATTGGGCCGAGCTCAACGATTTTTTCCGGCATTTTAATTGGAAACTCTGTTTCCTCGACGACAACATCGATGCCGCTGCGAAAATCTTCGAACATGTTATATTGCTTTTAATGAAATCTTTCATTCCTTCGAAGCAAATTTCGGTTTAACCAAAAGATAAATGTTGGTTTATCCAAACTTGCAGAAACGCAGTCAGATCCAGGGAGTTAGCGTTCAAAAATTGGCAGGATAATAAGAAAGCCAATACTGATCTGTTCTTAAAGTTCTTTCTGCTCCTCGGGGTAGTAACAGCTTTTGGTCATTCGTTAAAAGAGTAAAGGATAATGTTAGTTCAGCCAACGAGGATACATAATAGGAGGGGCAAAACTCTTCAGCCAAAAGACAAAACCAACAAAACATCAAACAGGGATCCCGACGAGTTGCCAGGGATTTATTGCGTATGGAAATGGATTTTGGATGAAAATAAAGTAATTATTGTCGTAAAATTAAACAGATAATAGGGAAGCAAGGTAAAACTAACCAAAAATACTGAAAATAAAAGCATTTTAATGATTGAAATAAAATTTTTACGCGCAAAGTTGGTAAACATACTAACTTATAATAGTAATAAACACTCTGACATTATAAATTGGAAGAAATTGAAAAAATTTTTAAATAATAAAAAAAAACTAAAAAAAATAATTAAAAAAAAGCTAAAAACATTATTATCTGCATAAAGCAACATAAGAATGGATATGTTTTTGGTTTTCAAGCTGCAAAGAGCAAAGAAATTGGGTACCACACGAGTTGAAGCCGAAAGACGTTGAAAAAAGATTTTGCTTGTCCGAAATGCTGCTTGAACGCCATAAAAAGAAGTAATTTTTGCATTAAATCATTACTGGCGATGAAAAATGTATCCATTACGACAACCCGAAGCTCAAGAAATCGTATGTGAAGCCCGGCCAATCAGCCAAAATAACGCCAAAGCCGAATATCCATGGTGCCAAGGTAATGATCTGTATTTGAAGGGGACCTGTACCGACCACAGTTGATTCGTTTGAAGCGAGCATTTGCCGATGCCCGGAATATGCGACCAGACATGTAGCCATAAAATTCCATCATAACAACTCTCGGCCATATGTTTAAAGAACAAAAAACTATTTAGAAAATAGAGATTGAGAAGTTTTGCCTTAGTTTTTGCCTTACCCCTTCCAACTACCATTTGTTTTGATCAATGCAGAAAGCTCTCACTGCCACGCGCTTCACGCAAATTCGGATACCCTGTTCTGAAGGGTATCCGAATTTGCTTGATTCGTTCTTGGCCTTAAAAAATGAGCAGTTGTTTTGGCGCGGAATCCATAAGTTGCCAGAAAGATGGGAAAAGTTCATAGCTACCCTGTGGGAAAAGGAACCGGTCCCAGGACACGTCCATTTATATGAAAAGGACCGGTAACCTTAACATGGGCTTGTCCTAGGAGGGGGTCAATTGTGTCTTGTTACGTGTCACAGGACCGGTGCAAAAGAACCCGTCACAGGACTGAAGCAAAAAAACCTGTCACAGGACTGGCGCAAATGAACCTGTCACGGGACTGGTGCAAATGAACATGACACAGAACTGACGCAAAAGAACCTGTCATAGTGTCCGGCAGCATATTAACATTCGAACTTTAATTCCCAATATCTCCGCTAGGGGCTGCTGCAAAGCTATAGAAATAATAAAAATATTTCTTTGGCATAGATCTATATTTCCACCAAGTTTGGTCGGAAAATTCTCTGCCATTACAATTCAGGCATGTAAGGGTTAATCGATCAAAATAAAAATCCAAATAATTGACAACTCCAATATTTGTACCACTGGTTCAGTCCCATTTGCAGTCACAGGACCGGTACTTTCAGACCAGTTGCGTTTTCACCGGTTACGGGACAGGTCACCGGGCATGTACTTTCAGACCTGTCCTGTTTTCACTAGTCATGGGACAGGTCCATTGAAAGTAATGTAAAATTACACATTATGCACCAACTTAAACATAATGTGAGTATTTTTTTCAATCACACACATCGAGTAAATTTACACAATTTATAGTAGGAGTACATTTTCCTACTATAAGTTGGGTAAATTTCAACAGAATTTAATTAGGGTGTGCTTATATTTGTTAAAGTAATTAGAAAATAAGTTGGTATCATTACTGGTAGTCCCGAAGCCATTGTTTTCTATGAAATTTCAGCAAAATTTGTAAAAAGTGTGAGACGAATTGTAACAATGATAACGCAGACATCTGAACCTTCTCAAATTTTTCCTAGAGGTATAAAAGGCATTTTCGGTTCGACTTTTCTGAACATTTCGGACATTGGGTTGCATTTCAGCCTCATTAAGTCTATTTGTCCTACCAGATTAAATTCGATTTTGAAATTTTGTGATCTTTTTATGGAAATGTTGCTTTCAAAAAGTGTTGATTTATGGCTGGTTTTACCAAATCAGTTCATAAAAAGTACAAAATTCTCGTCCCGTTGAATTTTTGTGCCTTATTTAATGTCTCGGTTTGTATACTCCAGACATCATTTTCTTATTGCGAACAACTGAAGAGTTGGGGTGATGCCCACAAAACAATTGTATTGGCTATCGTGAAAATTATCAACCTTTTTGAAACAACAAATATGGCAATATCATTTTAGAATTTGGACTACAGGTAGACAATATTCTAACTAAATATAGTAAAATATATTTGGATCTAAACTGATACCATGGTAAAGCGATAAATTTGTATCAGGTCAAAAATCAGATAGGATTTTATTTGACTGATATATAATTTAATCAGTTAAAATAAAAACTGATAAACAACTGATACAATTTGATCGGGCCATTTTTCTGATGAAATGGTATATGGATCACACTAAGTTATATATTACCATATAAAGCTCCTTAGTAATTTTTTTAATAGGGTAATAAACACGGTTACTCGAACAAAGCCAAACCCGAGTAATTTGAATAACCTGTTCGCATCAAAAAAGTTGGTATTGCATGCAATAGCCTTTTTTATTTTGAAATGATATAATTTAAATTCCTTTTTCTACATTATTTCTATTTTCTTTTTTCAGTTAATTTCAAAATTTGAAATATAAACCATAACATAACTATGAGAAATTGATATTTTTAATTAACATTTATTTTTACGCCAACTGTGAACCGGCCAAAGGCATGAAATTAAATTTTTTTTTATAATTTGTAATCATAAGAAACACATGTCCTTGAAATTAAATCAAAAATAACACAAAAAGTTGTCTTATAACCCGTTTGGTAAAATCACGTTTGTAAAAATGAAACATTATATCATAGCATCCGTTAGTACCAACAACAAAAAAAAAACAAATCTAAAAAAAACCAAAAGGGTTAAGTAAGGGTTGTTAATATTTTTACACTTTTTTTGTGGCATGTTAACCAGTTTTTATAAAAATATTACGTTTTTTTTTCTTCCAAAAAAGGAAGAAATATTTTTTCTTTGTTAAATTTTTAAAGGAAAAAATCTTTTTCTTTAGATTTTTTTAAGACGTTTTCATTCAGGTGTGAAAAATGATTTACATTAGCGTTACATTTCGCATTAGAATAATTTTGAATAAAGCTAATGATGTTGAAAATTATTATTTTTTACTTTTTTCATATGCTATATCAAAACAATTTAAGTTTACAGCATTTAATTTTTCAAAAGTATTTAGTTTTCATTTATTTCCTAGAGGAAAAAAATGATAAAACAAAACAAAAAAATTATCAACGTCGCGACAGAAAAAGCACTTTAGGATTATTTAATTATAATATTTCAACTTTTGCTACAATTATTTCAAAAATCGTCATTAACATCAACAGTTACTGAAAAAAATGAAATTATTACAATTTTTTTAATACAGCAAGGAGTCAACAAACAGTTTTATATAAAACAGCAACTAATAAAATGTAGGAATGTAAACAAAGAAAACTCGTTTAAAAAAATATTTGAAATCCTTAAGCTCCTTGCCCCTTTCAAGTAATTTCTTCTTTCTTTTTCCAGTTTATTTAACCCTCTAACCGGCAAGCCCGCCTATAGGTGGGGTATATTTAATTGACCACAAAT